>JAUMHF010000013.1:15158405-15183421 GCA_032359275.1 Microctenopoma steveboyesi
GACTAGTTTTTCGGCATCACTTTGAGACAGGATGCTCCTAATTTTAGAAATATTTCTAAGGTGGAAGAAGGAAGTCCGAGATATTTCTTTTATGTAGGAAGTAAATAAATCTTGATCAAAGATGATTTCAAGATTCCTCACGGTAGTACTTGAGGCTAGTGTAAAATCATTTAGTGTAGTCATCTGACCAGATATCATGTTTCTGAGATTTATGGATCCAAATATCATAATCTCTGTTTTGTTTGAGTTAAGAAGTAGAAAATTACATGACTTCCAAGCCTTTATGTCTTTCAAGCAAGTATTAAGTTTCCCTAAATTATTGGTATCTTCTGGTTTAATTGATAAGTAGGAGTTAAACCAGCTTAGTGCTGTTCCTTTAATCCCAATGACATCTATCAGTCTATGTAATAAAATGTTGTGATCAATAGTGTCAAAAGCCGCACTAAGATCTAACAAGACAAGTACAGAGAGACGTCCGCTGTCAGATGCTGAGAGGAGGTCATTGGTCACTTTAACAAGTGCTGTTTCTGTGCTATGATTTACTCTAAATCCTGACTGAAATACTTCATAGAGCTCGTTCATACACAGATGGTCACAGAGCTGCTTCGAAACCACCTTTTCGAGGATTTTAGAAATAAAGGGTAGATTGGATATTGGTCTATAATTGGCTAAAACCTCTAGAGTAGGTTTCTTTAGTAAAGGTTTTACTACAGCTACTTTAAAGGCCTGTGGTACATAGCCTGTTAATAAGGATAGATTTATCTGCTCTAAAATGGACGTGCTGATCAGAGGTAAAACATCCTTGAGCAGTCTAGTAGGGATGGGGTCTAATAGACACGTAGACGATTTAACATCAGTTAGTAACATGTGACCTCTACCATGTGATCTCTGTCCTCTACAACATAATGAATCAAAAGTGGCATGAAGGCTGCATCCAAGGTTACTGCTAAAAGAATATTGATTTTCCTTTAAAAATGCACTCAAATATCTAGTTATTTCAACAAACAGTTAACTTAAGGTACGCAAGTAAATGTAACTGTATAAATAGAACTAGTTTACACCATTTTATAGGACCCAGGTAGGCAGGTACCTCCTTTTTGGCACGAGGCATGAAAATGGTGGTTGGGTGTAACCTTTATTTCTGCCTTTAACAGTCAGACATGCTGCATCACAACCATGCAAACAAAGTAATTAGTTTAGGATTAGGCACAACGACATCTGGGTCAGGGTTAGACACTAAGTAAACATAGGGTAAAATCAACCGTTAGATTGCACAGACAGTATCTGGAAGCATGCAAAACACACTTTAGATGCGCTCTTCATTGTAGGTTGGAAAAAATATGCGTACACCGTAGCTGCAGAATACGAAGTACAGCTGACACACCGTAGACAAGGAGGAACTATCTCTGACACACACCAGTGAGCACAAGGGGCACACACACAAAAGCTTGCATAGAAATAAGAACAAACACAGGACTAAAGAGTAAACAGGGATACAGACACAAATACACACCCGTACTGTAAATATATGCCAGCACAGACATGCATATGAACAATGACTTCAGCTGCTCGGGTCAATAGGAGAGTTGATGAAAATCACAGGTTAGCAAAAAGGTAAATGTAATTTTCATAATCCCAGGTATCAGCCAGCAATGCAATACTTTGCTTCCCATGTTCTGTTCATTTTCATACCACCCACCAACCAAGCACCAGCGCCATGGGGCAAAGGTACACAAACAGAGAGGAACTAAAGCAGGTCTGACAGTCAAAACAAATGAGGGGGATAAATGGTGCAGCTGCTTTCTATTTTGCTAAATACCCCTTTTCATATAGGCGGCAAAAAAAATAATAAAGCGACATAATTAGTGAAGCAAAAGAAAAAAACTTTTTTCTCTCCGTCTCACTGGGCTAATTATAAGCGATCTGTAAAGGGAGACGGAGAGAAAAACACAAAGTGGAAACCTGTAACGGGAGGTCAGGGGAGGTCGCTCCATCTGCAAGTGAAAGTAGTTATTGTGAAGGAAGAGGCAGTGCAGCCATCCAGAGAGTGACCAACAACAGAGGAATATGACGGGTGGGAGGGTGGAGGATACAGAGGTAATTTGGATTCAGATAATCATTCTAACTGTCAATGGCTAATTTTGTGCTAACCCTCGAAGCGCTTTCTACTCGCTACAATTACCAGAAGGTATTGTGAAGCAACCGGCTTGTAATGTGTTTAACGGTGCATTAAATGACGCAATTAAGCAGCTGAATCAGACGGGGAAGCTTTTTCCAACACAGTGTCAAAGGGCAGGTCTGACAGGTAGGAAAGATGTACAAAAAGAGGAAGAAACAATAAGTATTGTGCAGCAGTGTGGTTGAACATAAAACCCTATTTAACTCCTGACAGACACATTCATTTGTGAAAGTATAACCACTCTCTGAAAGTGAAGTGAATTCGGTATTAATGAGAAGGAAGTGTAGATCAATTTAAAGGAGTCAAGCCAGTGGCTTAGTTGATTCAGTTCTTCTTTTTTAACTCAATAACGTAAGGGGTGGATGTGGCCCCATTGTCCAACTCGTGATAGGAGGCTGGGGATTGAACTACCGACCCCTTGATTGGTGGTGCATGCCTCTGTACTCTGAGTTGCCACAGTGACACAGTGTGTCAAGTCAGCTGACTTGCATGGCAGCTAAGTACAGTATCACATGGTTTAGTAAGGTGCTAGGGAAGATTTAAAAATTCAAAGAACTTTATCAATTCCAGACGGAAATAATTTATCATGTCACAACAGCCCTCAGTTCAAGTGGAAAGATGGACGAACTAACATATTAACCCCAACACAAATACTCTATTCTATTTTTAATCAATATCCATCTGTAATGCAGTGGGAACAAAATGAGGCCCTTGAGAAATGCTGAATATCATATAGTCATCTGATTAAATAATATCACTTTTACAGCGGTGAAAGTAGTTGTACAGTTTGATGGTCACAGGCAGAAATAATCTCCTGTGGCGCTCTTGAAGGCCACACGGCTCCAACACTAACATGCATACCATTTACTATATGAGGTACTTGAGCAACTTCTAACATAACCTTGAAATAAAAACCTTAACCGTAAGAATCTGAATGTAGTAAGTGAAACTGTTAAAAGCAGTGAAAGAAAGTAAATGTAATCCCTTCTGAATTGTATTGGAATACAAAAAAAAAAGAAAAAAATCTCTACTGCATGTTTAGGATAAACGTTTATTAGTCCCATGAGAGGGAGATTAGCATTGTTACAGCAGTAAAAGGTAAGAGCAGCAGAGAAATACACAATGTATAATACATGTACAAAGATTAGAAAAAAAATGCACAAAAAAAGACTGTGCTCTCTCATGCTCCCGTTGTAAAGTTAGCTTTCAGCTCTGTATTTTATTATTAAGTGCAGATTTGCTTTAAAGGAGGCTGCTGTACTTTCACAAAAGTGTGACTAACAGGTTAATGCTTGTATGAGCAGTTTTCATTTGTTTAAATGTTATTCGAATCACATGTTTGTTTGTTTTTTTACCACTGCTTCTACATGTGCCTTATATTTCAGTCTCTTAGAGAAGAGGCATGAGTCTCAGTTCATATCGGATGAATATGAATATGAATAAATGAGTTTTCACTACAGTTATTCACAGTATATTGTTTTGCATGCTAGTTAAAGTCAGTATGTAGTTGACAGGAGCTACGGAACCACCAAGCTTTTCTGTAGCCACCATGGTGGCTATACTGCTATATCATTACAGTATATCATTACAACAAAGGCTAAGGGGGTGTTAGGGCTATAGCATTGCTGCCAGTATGATTTATTGCTGGTAAAAATGTTCTTCATAATTGATGTTTCTTAATCTTCTCACTCCGGGGTACCATCACTTATAATAAATACTGTTTCTGGAGCATGTGAGAGCTGCCATGTTAAATGTGCGCTTCAGTAGCATCGCCTGAGCCACTGCTGACTCGCCAGTCCTCACTGGAACAGATCATGTGCACAAGGGTCAGCGCAGGAAGCCGTTTTGCGTCAGGACTCTCAGACTGTGTGGAAGGCCTAGGAGCTGGCAGAGTCTCTCTGAAAACAAACCCAACCCTGTGTGACCCTACAACTCCCTGGCGTGTAACTTCTTACCTCATTTCTGACACCTCGGTGGGTCCACCCTCCTCCAGACGTAGAGAGTGCTCACAGAGCGGATAACACCCTCAGCAGGGTCATCCAGGCTTTTTTTAAGTCTACCCTCAGATACTGAGCTGTAGTAAAATGATTTCCCCTTGTTTATTATCTTTAAGCTTACGCGACACAAAAAAGATATTTGGCACAGACAGACATGTGCACTCTGAAAATCTTCTTTGTCTTTCCGCGACATCTCTGGGCCAAACTCTACAGACTGGGCTGTGTGGCAGCGGTAGCTCTGGCCCAGCTGGAATAATAAGAGCCTTGATGACACTTCCTCCATAAACAGCAGTGGGGAGAATTCAGAAGGGGCGGGTCAGCCAGCATCGCTAGGAGGCCTGCCTGAGGCATGGAGTGCCACTTACAGACAAAAGGTGGAAGGAGGGACGAGCAGAGCGGCTGTTGGCACCACTTGAAACACACTTTTCACTCGCTGTCAAAAGGACACCCCCCCACTTGAGCTGCAATGAGCAAGGGAAGCCCCCATGTATATGTGTGTATGGCTAATACACAGGATGCCAAAGTCAATGATACTTGATGATATGATCTATGAACTAGAGCTGAAATATATTATTAATGCTGATGATCTACAGTAAAATAATCACTCACTTTAACCAGTTTAAATGGAAAGCGAATCCCAGCTTCCATTCAGTGTATTCCAGCTGAGTGCAGACACAACAAAGAATTTTTAAGGTCATCTTAGAGAATATCTAATAATAACTGATTAACTCTCGAACACTAACGTCGGGTGATTTTCACCCACACAATTCATGTCACGTGATAGAGTTCGTAATAGAGAGTAACATATTTTAAAGGTTTGATTATGGGTCAGTGATGCAGGAAGACTGTGGCTTCACCAGACAAGGCTCACATGTTCCATGAATGGGTGGACAGAAGAACAAGTTCCCAGCTCCATTATTTTTTTGTTTATTTCTCATTAAGGATTACCTGATTTTTCAGTAATTCTGCTGCCTCATTAAAGGGTGCCCCATGATACAATGTGATATTGATATTGGAAAAAAAGTGCTACAATTTGGCATACAGTGCTTTTTACATAGGCTGATAAAATTCATGTATTTTTGGGGATATTATATCGAGTAAAATTTACCTGATGTTAGTGATGGTGTTTTTAATTTTAACGCAAGTCTTCTAGGGTTTAAGATTAGTTGTTTCTGCTTTGGTCTGGAAAAACACAAAAGAAATAAGAAGGAATGTGAGGTTGTATTTTGCATTCATGTCTGACCAGACTTACTTTGTAATCAGTTTTTAAGTCCAAGTGGAGATTTGGATGGAAAAAACTCACAGTGACCCTGACCTTTCACTACCATAATCTATAATAACGTGGATGAGATGGACCTGAAATCACAGCCACCCTTTCTTAACCACCAAAATATGAGTGTCTCTTTCAATCCGAGTGGATATTTGGCTCAGATTTAAAGAAATCCATCAACGCGTTCTTGAAGATATCACATTCAGAAAAAAATGAGATGGATACGCAGACGGGCATGACCAGAGGTGTTACGTTTCTGGGTTATTGCTTGCACAGAGGCATTTAAACTAGAGAACGACAGCACAAAATGTTACACTCAATGTTACATTACACTGACAGACAGAGATAACACAGTATTCTCACTGACAGTAAAAACTGAGAGATGCCACATATGCTAATTGCCTCCAGGAGCAGCTTGCAACAGCACTCAAGACCACCCATGCCTTACAGTACGTGCTTGCTTCTAGCAGACAAACCAAATTAAAACACTTCCCAGGCGTAGCTTCTCATAAAACCCAGACCACAAATTTCCCAGCTGTCTCCAGCTTTACCACCTATTGAAGGTGCAGACATCCCCCAGCTTGGTGGTTTTCATTAACTGTATATATATCGTCATTAGCCCCTTTTGACCTCCTCGGGATAACCCCCATGCTACAGTATGACGTCAGGTTGAGCTGAATTGAGATCACCTGAGCAGACAGCCACTGTAATAAGATATGCGCCAGATGTCTAAGATTATGATACAGGCAAAACACTCTGGAGGTATGTGGAGGACAATTATGTCACAACTGCTTGACAGTCACCAGTCATCAGTCTGAAGACTCCCAACACTTTGATCTGGCATGTTAGCGCAGTCATTTTCACATCAACCCAACTATGATAAGATAAAGAATCAACCCATTTGACCCCATTGTACTAAACTGCAATGGTGTTTATCATCTGGATACATCTGGATACATTTGTCTTTATCCTCTGCTTCTTGAAAAAGCAAAAATATTCATCCCTTTTTTGTAGAGAACAGAGTGTATTTGATTTTAAAGAAAAAGCATTAAGGAACATCATCAAAATAAATCAAAGTTTTAAATTGCTATTAAAATATAAAACCTCTCGCTGGACACTACAATGGAAGAAGCTTCATATTATTTCCACTGTAGGTGTAGTGTCTGGTTTCACACTTCATTACTTTGAGTTTTTTTTATTGAGTTGAGTTGTTGCATGAAATGTTACAGACAATTACACTGAGGTAGTTCGATAAATCATACACTACATCCCTTCCCCCCACCCACGGTATACAGGAAGACACAACAAGCAAACACATTCACATGAATGTATGCATCGCGTGGATCTTTAGCTCAGTGTAATCGGACATCTTGCACTGGTAACATAAGAACCAGGTTTTTAAAAATGTGTGAGCCTAATTTTTTCAAATGACAGAAAACAGAAGACATCGTTCAACTACGTAGGCGCTGAATTATACACAGATGCTTGTGCTCAGCTTCAGTCTGTTAACTGTGGTATTAACTTGACTGCCAGCTCATCATCACAGTGAAGAACGTAAAAGAAACCTGCTGGTTAAACTAAATCACTACTGTGAACATGCCCGGCCTTATCTGTACACACCATCAGTCACTTTCATCCAAACAGACTTTTGTGTATTATGATGGTTATCATCAAGCACATGTGTTGATATATCTGTGGGCGCATTATCAATATTCCACCTCCACTGGTCCGTTTTGACTTGCAAACTAGTATAACTGACACAAATATGTTCTCTGTTATGTGCAGATGCTGTGGGCAGGGTGTGCAATCTTTATGATGATCACATATCAAAACAGTAAGAACTGAAAGTGTGTATAAAGTTAGATAATGTCAAGGGCAACAGATTCAACAGTGATATGAGAGATAGAATATTCTGAAGTGGTGTTACATAAAGAAGAAACTCTCTTTGAAGTCAGTAATTCTTGCCAGACATGATACCATAGAAATATTCTAAAGGGTTTGAAGTGATAAGTAAGTTTGACCTGTGGAATTCACTTAACTAATTCAGCTCTGTTGCTTACATTTTTAATGTTCTCCTGCTGAGTAACACGTCTCCCACTGCTTAGATGGCACTGTTGTGTAATACAGCTGGCAATTATCAAAACACAGAAGTAAAGTTGGTTACATATCACACTTAAGCAACATGTAAAGAGAGCTTAAGGAGGATGATGTAATAATAGTTTGATTCTGAAACTACTGTATTTTTCTTTTGTTACATCTCTAAATTTAGAGCTTGATGAACCAATGCTGGGCTGTACAGCACAGTGAATAAACTGACAATGTTTCACTGAGTGCAGAGACATGATGCAGATCATGATCATGTCAGCAAGGTTCCTCTGATGCAAAACTCAGAGGAACCTTGCTGACTACAGGAACCACCTAATGTGGTTCCTACTTGAGGTGCAGACAACAGAGGTCAAGAAACCAAACAAGTTGCTATTGGATTAAACCTCTTTTGAGATAACCATGACTTGGATGACTGGGAACCTTCACATACAGTGGGGTACGTAAGTTTTGGCAACCTTGTCAATGTTCATGATTTTCCTGTGTAAATCGTTGGTTGTTATGATAAAACTATTTTATTAGATATATCATATAGGAGATACACAGTGATATTTGACAAGTGAAACAAAGTTTATAGGATATATAGAAAGTGTGCAATAATTGAAAGAAATTTAGGCAGGTGCATAAGTTTGGGCACCACAAAAAAGAAATGAACTCAATATTTAGTAGATCCTCCTTTTGCAGAAATGACAGCCTCTAAACGCTTCCTAGAGCTTCCAATGAGAGTCTGGATTCTGGTTAAAGGTATTTTACACCATTCCTCTTTACAAAACATCTCTAGTTCATTCAGGTTTGATGGCTTCCAAGCACGGACAGCTCTCTTTAACTCATACCACAGATTTTCAATGATATTCAGGTCTGGGGACTGAGATGGCCATTCCAGAACTTTGCACTTGTTCCTCTGCATGAACGCCTTAGTAGGTTTTGAGCAGGGTCGTTGTCTTGTGAAAAAATCCAGGCCCGGCGAAGCTTCAGCTTTGTCACTGAATCCTGGACATTGGTCTCCAGAATCTGCTAATATTGAGTGGAATCCATGCGTCCCTCAACTTTGACAAGATTCCCAGTCCCTGCACTGGTCACACAGCCCCACAGCATGATGGAACCACCACCAGGAAAATCATAAACATTGACACGGTTGCCCAAACTTACGCACCTCACTCTATGCTCTTTATTACTCTACCTGCAGAACAGTACAGAACATCACTGACTAAAGTTACAATATCAAGGTTTCAAAATGCAAAAGCAGCTGTTCTTCCTCACGTTGTGGCTGTCAGGTTAGAAATGTTTTCTACTATTCAATATACTAGTATGTTAAGCCAGGTTTGAATTGTGTTCAGAAGGGAAGTTTGAAGAACCCACTGACCAAGAGGTTTACAAAGTTGGTGTTTATTACTGCTGAAGAATGACAAAGGATCATATGTTTCTCCAATCACAATTCCATTTATGAGGTGGGCGGTAGTTCTGGATATGTACATTTATCATCACATGCCGTTACAAACAAACTATGTCAAATGTGTGTGACATGTAGCTTATGCCCCTAAGTGACTCCAGTTGAGTGTTTTTTGTTCAGTTCATGGATTAAGTGGTTTACCAGGTGTTCCAAAGCTTAACATTAAAGTGGAACGTTGTGGCCGAACGTGTGGAACAACATGTTCCTTTTTCTTCTCATATTCTGCAGTTACTGTTGTTTTAAGACCTATATTATCTATTCTTTCTTAATTATTAATGAAACAACCATCACTGCTAAAACCAGCATGGAAGTGACTGGAGCTTATCATAATAAAGACTAATCCATGCTCCTTCGCCTTACCTTTAGCCTCTTTAGAAAAACTAAATCCAATTAGGCTTGAATGCTGAATTATTTTCTTGTGCTGATGACTAACAGAGCAACGGGAGCTGCAACTTAACAGAAATATCCATTCAGATTCAGTTCACTGTGTTTTCCTGAAGACGTCAGGTGCTGAGCATCAGCTGGTTTACCGACTGGTGCCACACACTTTTTCACCTGTGACCTTTGACCCCACCAGAGGCTTGTCAGACATCCACAATCTAGCTTCTGTTTGTTTGGCTGGTGATTGCACGGCCAGTCTGAATGAGAGATGGCTACACTAAGTCGCAGTCACGTGTAGCATTAGTGCAATGTTTTCAGTGCAGATGTTTGTCATAAATATTCATAGAGCTGCCTAATGGCAATCATTACTCCGGTTCAGTCTCTTTGCTTTGGCAGGCCCCCCTAATGAAGCCCACTGCCAAGGCAGCTCTTGAACTCTGCACTCTAGTGGCCGCTGTGATTGATTGGGACTGTCATTGTAGGAATCCTCTGGTGGCACTCGTTCGCACAGCCGGCCAGACGAGCCTGCAACGAGCACAGACATGTAGATATTAACATCAACAGTTTGTGAAAGCTTTTCTGAGGTGTTCCAACAAGTTTACATGATTATATGAGGAGAAGTTGTGTTTCCATCATGTTGAAAGCACTTCATTTATGTGCTTAGAATTTATTGTGGAAACCGAACAGGACTTACTGCAGGTCAAGGTGGGAGGAAAAGGTACACAGCGTACGTGGGCACAACAGAAAGGGGATTTTTGAAAGCATTTAAGAGAAGGCTACATGTTGACTGAGTGCTTCAGTGCAGTCTGAAGGAGCAGGAGGGTGAGTAGAGCCCTGAGGGCCTCGCCTACCCAGTCCAACTGTGAGTGCTTTAATAGTAGCCAATAAAAGCATGAGGGGTGACTGGCAGGGGGCTGGCTGCAGACCCACCTTCCCTACCTCGCTCTCATCTTCTGTGGCCTGTGGCTGCTGCCTGCACTCTCATCCTGTGACAGCAGCCTCTGAGGCTGTGGGGCCTCCATAAATCTAGAGGGATTAAAGAAACCAAGTTATGGGTCACTTCCAAATTAAACTGGGGCAGAAACCACTTAATAATTCACAGGAGAGACGAGGTAAGGGAGAAAAAACTGTGGGGGGGTCTGGGCATGCAAGGGGTGGGGGGACATTACTGACTTTGGCCCCCACATGTAAATAACCACAGCTTCCAACTAAACAGACCAACATATATAAATCTTTTTCATTAAACACAAACACTGATAAATATCAGCTGAGCTCCCTTTATATTTAATCTCTATTTGCTTTCTGATAAGTTTACTGAGGTGTAAACTTTCTCCTCCGCAGGACTCTTGGGCTTTTGCTAACATTTATATTGAAATAAAAAAGGCACAGCTTTATTTTTTTCCTGACAGCACTCACACACATGTGGTACTATGACACAAACCTCAGATAAGTGTAGATTTATATTCGGGGAATTCCTTTTTTGATTAGTTTTCACAGGCTTGGATGTGGCAGACAGAGTGCAGTTATGTGCTCTTATTTTGAAATTATAACATCCTTTTGGAGCTGCGCTCCTGCAGCTGGTGTAGTTGACATGAACTTTGACATCACTCTCACTTCCCACCACCCTGAGCCTCGACAGCTGGAGCTGCCATCTACTAACTGGTATTCTTATGCTTTTACTTTTCCTTAAGCTCCTTTGGGAATCTTTGTTTGCACACACTCCTGTTTGTTTGAACTACTCCACAATACTCCCACTTAGTGGGAGAGATCTCCTAAGCAGTGTTGCATTGCAACGTGTAGCTTTCCTTTCCTTTTCCTCTCTCTCAGTCTGTTTAATGCCACATGAGTGGAGTGGGGCAGGCCAGGGCTAGCGTGCAGATTAATCAGCTAGACTGAGCCCAGTGTTGCACATGGACGCACTGGGAAAATGCCCACTGTATCTTTGCTTCCTGGATAAGGCCCGATGGATTAATCTGTCTGTATGAGGACACGGGGAGGTTGGTGAGGAGGGAAGTTGAGGCTGCGGCTCAGTGTCAACATCGTGGATTTAAGAGCTGTGTATTTAACCCAGGTGTGGTATCAGACAGGCTCAAAACTTGCAGTGATTTGTTTGTGGAATTGTTATGCAGGGTTTACCACAATGGAATAACTAATCGCAGATACTACTATACGAGCTGTTTGTGTCCAGAAAGCCGCAACACTGACACTTTTTTTCCCGCTCGCTGTAAACAACAGATGGTAGAGATACAGAACAATGCAGATGGTGTAACATGAGTAGTTAGAAGTCACATACAAGTTCACATTAAATGTCACTTCAACTTTCCATTCCTCACTAGCTCTGGCATTTATTACATCGTCATATGTGACAAATCCAAAAGAGGGAAAACAAACATTCAGGACTTCTTTGTGACCCAGGGCTGTGTGCAACTTGAAAGAATTTACTCATAATTGTTTCAGTGTGTTTGGGCGACATCTGTTCATTGGGAATAAGCAACGATTCGGGGTGAAGCAGGATCTTGAAACCCAATATTCTAATTGCTTGACATGATTCCATCTCTTCCATATTTTCAAGTTTAACAAATCACAATGACTTTTAAAGTAAGTGTCAATTGCTGAACTAATTTGTTCTGAGCTGTTTGCTCGTGACTGCTCACACTAGTCAGAACAAATGCTCTAATATGCTGTGATAGCCAATAAGGAACCAGTGAGGAACACAAGATCACAGGAACCAGAGACAGACTGACAGACAGACTAGCTGATGAACCTATATTTGACAGCATTTACAGAACAGTGCTAGTTGGAAAGATTATGACTTTATCCAGGATACTGCAACTTGACTGGTTCGTGGAAGTAAATGGTAAATGGTCTGCACTTACATAACGCTATTCTACCTAGTCTGGTACTCAAAGCGCTTTACACTCATACACTCTGGTCAATTTTACCTTTGTCAGACTTTTCATGCATCATTTGATGCTGTTATATCATTCACAAATAATTTATTCAATTTGGTCATTTATTTGTAGAATGTCACCATGTATTATGTTCTTTTTGGTCTTGACTTTTCCCAGTGAAGGTAATAAATATAGTCCTGACCCACTGGACAACCCTCTAGTTAGACACACTACACAATCTGGTATTTTGGTAAATGCTTTTGCCAGTTTTCATAATGAGGCACCGCCGCCAGCTCTCTATAATATTTTCATTTGATGGTTGTCAGCTCACGATTACAGCCGGCAAACATATAGGCCCCTCGAAGGCGGCGTTCACACTTTTGAGCCATTAGCCTCAAGAGGTGGATCAAACCTCTCTTTAAAGGCTCTTTGCATCTGTTTTCCGTTTAACCGTCATAAATGTTAAGTGTATATATGCCAAGGTCATGACAGACAGATGGTGCCATAATGATTTTCAGAGCTGGGGCCAGGCAGCGGTGCAGGAAGTACTGCTTAGGCTCTCCTCACAGTGGCCTTACTGTAGCTAACACAGGCATTTTCTTCCTGGAAGCCCAGAATGCTTATTTCAACCTTCAAAGGACAATTTGTCCGTTTTTTCCCCCTTATTTCAGTGAGGGAGGGCTCGGTTAAATTACGCCTAAATTTCAGCATATTCCGCCAATATTATTTACATGGCTGTCACTTTGACTTGCTGTGGGGCCACTCACAGGCCTTTTTTTATTTCCATTTTCGCTGACGGCTCTGAGCTCATCCCTGAACTGTCATAATTTGCTGTTCTGCTTCTCTGTGCTCTGTCTCTGTAGCTGGGGCACGACAAGCATGCTGGCTTTTGCACATACACAGAAACACACACACTCTTTTTTTTTTTTTCTCCAGTCTCACTCTTCTTCTCTGCGTCTCTCCTTTGTGTCTGTGTAGGAGTTGACCTGAAGTGAAGGCAGAAGGCTGTGAGTCACAGTTCAAACACAATATATTATAACAAGATATGGCTATACAAACATGCCACTGAGCCCTTTCATAGAACCTATGTTAGAAAAATCTGAAATCACATCACACACTCTCAGTTATAACTGCCCTAGAAACTGGTATTCGACAAACATATCTCTTTATATTTTCACTGCTGTCTCTGCAGAGGACTTCATTGAAGGCTGTGAATGTGTTCCTGCTCACCTCCCATGATTCTCTTGAATTCACACGGTTGCAAAGTGCTTATCCATTCACCAAAAGCAAAGTCAACCCGGAAAAATAATAATAACATAAAAGAAGTGGGAAGAAATAGAGAAGTGACAGGTGATGGAGGGGGACGAGCGCCTGCTCGGAGGCGAGCTGAAGAGCGCAGCGTCTTTGGTTCTGTAGCCTGTGGAAATCAAAACATTCCGCGTGGTTCCAGAGATGAAGTGAGAACCCACGGGTGACGCCTGCTGTGTTTGTCTCCTGCTCTCTCTACCCTACAGGAGAGTGAGGTGCTACAAAGTCTTTCACCCCCCTCTCCCTTTCACAGATATTCTGTTGTCAATGTCCCAGACGTTGACTGACACTGACTTACAGCTGCTGTGCTTTTGGCTGTGCTGCAGTTTAAAAAAAGATCTTCCCTGTCGTCTCTTAGCTTCTGTTTTTGAACATGTGGGCTTATCCCCCCTTTTCCGCATTATGATTCGGAAATACCAGTGGCCTGGTAGCTCAATGGGTTAAGTGTCAGACTGGGAAGTAGAAGGTTGCAGGTTCGAATCCCATCTGATTCCTAATCTATCCCCTACCAGGTGTGTCTCTGAGCCAGACACCCAGCGCTAGCTCCCTGTAAGTCGCTTTGGATAAAAGCGTCTGCCAAGTAAAGTAAAGTAAAGTAATGATTCAGTGATGTTTCCTGCTGGTAGGTTGTAGTCATATGGTTGTAGCTCGAGGTGCACCTTCAAAAGTAGGCATGTGGTTGCTTCCTTTCCAACGCAAATACTAATCAAATATGTGCTTATTTAAGTACCCAATCCAGTCTTGTAAAAAGTACGTTTGTACGTTTTCTTACAGGAAGTATTTGTGACCCGATAACGTTTTTGTAGAACATAATGTTTCATTATAGGCTTGTTGAAGATCAGCAAGTTCTGCGCACATTCGATCAGTGGTGATCCACGTACGCAACGATAACCTGGTGCTCTTCAGTTGCTAAACCTCAGGGCATGACGGGAAACACCTTACTCTCACCTGATCTAAGGTTGGTTTAGGTGCAGGATCAGCAACAGAGGTTTAGTAGAAATGGTTCCTTCTTTTTCCATTTATTAAAGTTTCAAAGTGGAGATAGATTCTTTTACAGAATAAATGCTGTGACTGACCAGAAAAAGCATATTGTATCTTAAACTACACGTTATCATCAGGTTTTTCAAATCCTCAAACCCTGATTACAGTGACCAGGGTTTCGCTTACATGACTGTAAGATGCCCCAAAGATAACTGCACATCATTAAATTATAGTTGAAGAGCCAAGCACAGTAATGCTGCTCTGGCACTGGTATGAGAGACAAACCAAGAGGGAAATTAAGGAAAGCACTCCCCGCCACAACCCCCAGAATGGACTTTTTTTGTCTTTAGTTAGCTTTGCCTCCCACACTTTGGGCGAGCCTCGTTCTCCCGTCTTTAATTCATAAACCTAGCTGAAGGATAAAACCTAATTACCTTCATTTTCCGGGGGGGCCTGTCTTTGGCATGTCTCAGTTGAAGATCACCTTCAGCTCAATGGCACAGAACAGACAGCCACTCCAGCCACGGACTGTATAATGACAGCTTCTGTTATAGCCCAGGACGGTTATAGACCATAAAATTGCAAGAGCTCATCTAGGAGATCCATGGTGAAAAAAGAGATGAGCATGTGTGGTCAAGAGTAGATATGTCAGTCCCCGTTTCTCTCTTATACAGCATGTGTTAACCTAATGTGCACACAGGAGACTTTTAACGGAGAAGAATTCTGTCCAAAAATAATAACATAAAGTTATGATTCTTGCTTGTGAAATATTTTTGCAGTCCAAAGCACAAGCTGTACACAAACCTTTAACATGTGCCTGTTCATGACTCACTTTTAATTTCACTATAGTATGAATCCTCTCCTTGCTCCTATAGCTAATGTGCTCCAGCCACTATGAATTATCTCAAGGCATTGAGGGCTGTAAATCAAAGTTCCAGAGGTGCTCAAAGGAGGCTGATATTAAACCAGCGTTTCCTCCCATCAGTATGAAAAGTGAAACTCAACACCAGGAAGCTGAGAAATGCACACATACACAGTGTCTGCTCTGAGCCTCCACATCCAGAGCTGTTAGCTCCAGCTACTTTAACCCTGACTGTTGAGTTGGGTGTGAGCCAATGCTTTTAGTCATACACCCAAATTTTCACCTCACTCCTTCAGTTTGTTTTTTACACTTCTGAGATATAGCCTTGGCCGTGCTCCCAAATTTAAATGGCTGACTTTCTGTGGGTTAACTGGAGAATGGAAGGGTGAAGTCATATATATAGTGTGTGGGGAGGGCTGGCTGAGTGGTAGATCAATTTGTGAGAATAAAGAATGAGCCAGATGGCCACTGGATCTTAATTCAAGGCAGATGATGTAAAAAATAGCAGCAGATGAACAGCTCAGGTATTTATTGCCCATAAAGTCTGAATATGAATTGTACAAAAACACAAAGTTGTCACTGGAAATTGTTCCTTGCGCCTGAAAGTAGATCTCTTAACATGTTTTGATAGTTCCACAGTAAACGAATGAATCTCACAAACAAGATCCTCAAACCTGATGCAAGAATAACTGTCCAGACCATTACTCTAATCACACATCAGCTCTTGTTGAGAAGGTGAAATCCCAGGACCTATAGTGCTGTTCAATTAAACTGGAGCAGCTCGTAAACCAAGGCAATCAAAAACTGGATCGATAGCAGCCCAGACCTCATCCTATCAGCCCTGCCAGCTATCAGGCCTGTAAATCACCGTGTGTGCACATTTGTTTGAGAAAGACGGAGCACGAACGGGTTGATGCTGCACGCTTTGTGTCAGCCTGGTGGCACCAGCCAGGGCTGCTGACTGTGACCCATAAACCTTCTTTGAAGAGGGCGAGAAGAAAACTAATAAAGACCTACGGCTCTTGGGATGAAGGACAGGCCGACCCTCAGCTGCACAACCAAACGCACGCATGAAGTCATTTCCACATTAACATTAACCCCAGCACCATTATTGCTGTGAAGTGCTATTAAGAGCCAGAGACAAGGCCAAAGAGAGCAGATATTACTAAACTGTCTCAGTCTGCATGTGATGATCCACTGGAACTAATGGAGAAGAGAAAATATGCTGAGTTGCATTTAAATTATTTATTTATAGGATACTTAATCTTCTTTATTCCAGACAGTGTAACTTAAAATAATTAGACATCTGAGAAACAAACACATGATGACGAATATGTGTGTCACTATGTCAATATGTGTGAGTCATGGACATTGACCCCTACCGCTACCATGAGGAAGACCCAAGAGGAATGATGACTTTCATACACACACATAAAGATGGGTAGAATTAATGATTGAAGACAACTCCCAACCCCTCAACCCGTGTGGTGTAATATTGTACCTCCCAGTATTTCTGTTTCTCATTGTCCATTCCATCAGCCCTTTTTACAACATTAAATACCTCATTTCTAAATTCAAAGTGTTCTGTCTTGGTGTACAAGCGCTTTGGGAACCTATTTCAATGACACCACTCAGCACTGAGTCTGTATGATTGCCTGGTTCTATTGGGCCATTGTTTAAATCTAAAAATGTTTAGTAAGTGTATAAGAACCAGTATTTGTTGAAAACAAGAAACGAGTTAACAGTGCTCTGCCCTGAAATACCTACAAGATAAAACGGAAAGATGTGTTTATCCCAAACAGCAGACCTCCTGGGAAATTATTTTTGTTGGAAGGATGTGGTATAATCACAGATCAAGAGGGGCACTGAGTACATAAATATTATATCATCTGTTTATTTCCTTTGTGTGAAGCAGGTGGATCAACCTAAAGAATGTCTTCGTGTCATTCTTTCATCCAACAGACAGCACAAATCAACCATGTGTAGATATTTGTTTAACATACTGACTTCTCCCGTGGTTTCTCTGCAGCACTAAAATACATTTATTGTTATGACATTTCAGAGACAACTGTCATCATTCTTGCTGCTTTGCAGAAGCAAATTATCCACCATCTATTCATCCACCATTTGTGGTTTAACTAATAAACCAGAACAGTTTTATGACTATAAGCAGCATATTTCTTCAGTAGCAGCATAGTTAGCTTAAACCCAGCAAACCGCTGCTCTAAACATCATCCTCTTTGTGGAGAAGACAGTAAAAGCTAGGAATGTGGACTGCAGTCCTCTACAGTAGAAATGGGTTTGCTTTCTATTGAAAGCCAAAGAGGTTTGTTGTTGTCATCTAGATGTGTGGCATGTAGCATGGCCTGATGAAAATGACTGTGAGAGGCACTGCCTGGGCCTGGTGAAACCCGCAATGCGCACTTCTGGTATTGTCACCAGTCCTACCCTGGTGTACTGTACATAACATGGCAGCCATGGCCATGTGCTGATGCTGTCCAGCTGATTAACCTTTACTGGCTGGTGATCGTAGCAGTAGTGACACAGGCATGTCAAACTGCTTGAGTGATCGATCAGTGCAGTTAGCTGGCTATTCAGCTGTATCGAGTGTATCCTTTTGGCTCATGGACTGGGCATGCAGCAACAATATGACTGATGCGATCTTGTTGTTCTTGCCAAAGCCTGCACTTAGCATTGGAAGCATGAGCATCAATCTTTAAGACATTTGTCAATGTTCTGAGAAATTATTTATTTCTTGTCAGAATATCTGACAAGTGTTGTAAATGTTCATCAAAATGTGCTTATATTTTACCCACAGTTTTAGTCAGTGGCATGGCTGGTTTTAGTGTGCACTAGTACTTTTTTGTAACTTAAACTAAAGTTTAAGTTACAAAAGGTTTGCATTCAAATAAAAACACATCAGGGTTTTATGAAAATATGCCCCTCCACCATGTGTTGGCACAAACATGTCTTTCATGCCTTATTACGTGTGGTGCTATAAAAGCAAAGCAGACGAAGAGAAGATTCTGAGGAATGAGACACGCCAAAAACAATTACCTTTTATTGAAGTGTAATATTTCCCAATGAAGCTGGGAATGGGGCTCGTTTCAGACCTCGATACCCAGCAGTGCGACGTGAGCCCTGCTCAACTACTTTTTTATTTGGTCTCAAAACACATTTGTCAGTCAACTACGTCGCAGTACAAAGACGTGCTGTCAAGAGACAGCAGTCTAGCCATCTATCCTGTGAGTAACCAACACAAACGAACATTTTCAGGTTACAAAGATGACAGTGTTCACGGTGAATGGCTCCCTACAGGGAGACGGAATGCGATGCTGCATTCCTCCATGTTTTCTTCCCTCTCATTAAATAAATGAACCAGTGTTTAATGTCTTTGCTCAGCTATGATGTTTGAGCTGCTTTTGCTGCTGTCTGCCACACTATTCATGCCAATAAATCAATGCATTGTAATTCGCAGTTGTGTGGTTTTTATATACACCTCGTGGTGTCTTAGCAGGAAATGCCCAAGTCTAGACGGTGGCCTCATAGGTGTTTTCCTCTTCTTCCTCTTCTTCTGAGTGTACCGTCGACATCAAAGCAGCATTTATGCAATAAAATATTAAAAGTTTTATTTCTGTGGCCTAATGCTGTCAAGTGTGTAAAAATGTTGTTAGGATAGCAACATGTCGGTAAAAATGCAGGGATGAGTCTTTGTGGTGTGGAGCTGTTGGAAGGCCAGAGCTGGCAGGTTGCTGTTGTAATTGGCATGTAAATGTATTTGCTTTGCTTCTGGGTTACCGTGTAGAACTGTAAACACAGATGGACATGCACAAGATCATGCACATACAGTACAATCCAGTTCATCAGAATTTGGACAATGAAATATTTTCAGTTTAGTGTTTGTTGAATTTGAACTGAAACAATGATTATAGAGTAATTATTCATTTTAGGGTTTTTACATTACTACCGAGTGAACAGAGTAGGAATAGGTGCAAATTTTCTTTGTTATTTTCCCTCAGGGAAAATTGGGTACTTAAATGTTTATTTTTATTGTCTAGGATATTTTTTGCAGGAAATGTGATCACTGGCTTGATCAAATATTATACTTAGTTTAAATGAAGAGCTACATGTATTAATGGGAACTGATTTGCAAGGAGAGAGTGGCACATGCAGATGGTGGCCATACAACACAACTAACCATAACCCCGACCTGATTTATTGATATGTTGTGTTAACAGGAGGCATAACCTGGTTGAAATTCCATTGTACAGAAACCTTTTATTTTATAAGGTAGGGTTGCCACAACTGTTCATATTTATAATATACAGGGATCATCTCAACAGCACGTTGTGCATTACCTATGCATAACTCAACATATTTTTTTGATCACAAATTCTCTTGCTCAATACTTTCAAGCCCCATTCTCAAGCTTTATTTACAAAGTGTTCCATTTTATCGTTATTCCTCTGGTAAAGCTCATATCCCTGAACACATCACTGTAAATTCACTTTACAAAGCTCCTCCAGGCACACAAAAGACATTTAAAAATGTATCAGTAAAAGTCCTCTTTTAAAATGAATCAGATCTTTTGTGATGGGAGACAGTATTCTCCTTGGGTGCGTTGCTATTTCATGCTTATTCACAGTTTGCTAGTTTTAGGGAAAAAAATCTGCTGTTCTTTCTTACTGTAAACAAATTTCACCAAAAGTACTTTTTGTATACTGTGTGAACATGCCATGATATTTTGACTCTGTCCCAGATGTGCTGAAACACTGAATGTGGATTTATCCGCAGCTGAAAATAGTCCCCAACAAAAGCATTATTTCTCCTGTTTAAGTAATGTTTGCTACAAACTACAGTCACCCACAGCAAATATCTCCCAACCCTGAAAAGAAAAAAAATGCCTAAAAGTCTTTATATACAATGACTCTATAACTCAAAGGTGTCCCCACAAAGACACACACACACCATGTCCTACTTAGCCAGATGTGATAATATCAGCTTTCACTGGACACCTGAGTGAACTGATTCAGAATCAGTGGTTCACTTAAAGTCTGATCCTTTACAGCTCCATATGGAAGTCCTGTTGTTATTTCTTTAGAGTTGGCAAGAAAACCAATCCATTGGAACTTGCAGTTTTTCACTTCCAATGTTCCACAGTTTTTTACAACACACTTCCTGCTATTTTGATATTGACTGTGTGACTATCTTTGCCCAGGCAGAATGCAGGAAACCACTGTGTGCATTTCAGATGTGCAGAAACAATCTTGTGTAGACACATCTTGTGTTTGCACACACTTTTTAAAACACAACAACCTGCCAGTCATCAACAATGCTTGGTGTGTGTGTGTGTGTGTGTGTGGGTGTGTGTGTGTGTGTGTGTGTTGATAGATGTGTGTCTCATTAGACGATTCATTAGTTAAAACAGCTTTCACTCTGCATAGGCCTGTGGTGATCCTATGAAATGAAAGAGGCTAAGTGTGGGAGAAGTGGGGTGTTATTACAGAGAGGGTGACACAGGAAACGAGAGGAAGCCTGGCACAATGGAGCAGGGTCGCTGCAGCGATTGTCATTTCTGGCCACCACACCACGCCTCAATTTTCACAATAGACTGCATCCGTTTCACAGCCAAGTACTCCATAGCAACCAGGAAACTGTCAAGAACGTCTACAGTCCTGCCTGGATAAATGCAGACACAAATACGTACACTGATAGGCAAACTTCACAACCTTGCAGTAGCAGCAACTGTGACTGCACCATCCAAAGTTTTCCATTTATATTCAGGACCCTAACCCAGGCATAATGTAATGTTGTGTTTGTATATATCTAAACCTATCACTTCCTCCACTATTAGTCATTAACATAATCCAAAATGATCATCAAGTTTTGGATTAATTATTTGGCCTTACTGTGTCATAACCCAGCCCTGTCTCCTAACCTTGACCCTTGATTTATTTGTGCAAAGCTAAACTGGTAATGGGCAGTACATTGTGTAGTAGTTAGCTCTGTCATCTCACAACAAGAAGGACTTGGGTTTGAATCAATGGGTCAGCCGTGCCTTGCTGCCTGTTCTCGCAATGTCTGTGTGGGAGGAAGGCGGAAGATGTAGAGACATGTGGTTTGGGTTAGTGTTAAGCGGTGTCTCTAAATTGCCCATATGTGTAAATGTGAGTGCAAATGGTTCCCTGTCTCTATATGTCGGCCTTATGATAGAGTGATGACCTGTTCAGGGTGTACCCCACCTCTCGCTCTGTGACAATGGAATTACTCCACCAATACCCTTAAGAGGACAAACAGTTATGATGATGAATAGATAACACAGTGAGAAACATCAAGTGGTGGGATCTGGTGCTAGCAGACATGACTGGCTTTATTACTCCGCTGTGTGACCTCACTCAACCACAAGGTGCAGCTATTTAATTAGTCAAACTCAAAACTTAAACTTCAATCAAACTCAGATGAAATTGAAAAAGAACAATGCACAAATTGGTTTGAGCCCACTTCTGTTCATCTATGGGAAGAGCTCAGGACCAAAATGTCCAACCCTATGATTCATTGAGGACCTGCTCATCCTATTGAACACAGCTGCATGCTAAATAATATTAGTGATAGAGACAAGTGTCATCTACTTACAGTACCTCCTGGCCACTGAGACTGATTTTCAGAGTTCAGAAGATAAACACGGTTGAAATTAAACCTTTTTTTCATTTCAAGTAAACATTTCCAGAATGCTTTAGGAATGCACAGCCAGGTGATAATTACCACTTTACATGGCTCACCATACCACCATAGATTGATACAGTGTAACAGCAAATGTTAAAATGTTTTTAATGGCATTAAATATATAACTGGTTGAGATAAAAGCAAGGAAAGAGCACAACTGGGTACAACACTGTGACATAAAGGCATATAGTCTCTTTAAATTAACAATTTCCAAAGTCTCCAAAATCTTTAAGTTGTCTTGCTGGCAGTGACATATACCAACCATGAGTCTTTATTCTCCAAACTGTCAAATTGGCCTTTAAAAGGTTTTGGACAAACAAGCTATCTAGGTATTGAAGTTTGAGGATTTGTTTGATTTGTGTTCAGGAATACTATCGAATAAGCTTTGACATTTTGAACGTATGTTTCTTCTCTATTTCTTTCATTACTATCCTCTCCACAGAGACCAGACCCCACCACTCATTCCTGCCCTTTTTTTGCCTGGTGCCCCTTCTGCTCACCTGTTGCTCATTCATTTACCAGCCTGCAGCTTTCTGAGCCTACCTGTTGTATTTTTTTATTGTCTACCAACTTGCTTGTTATAGACCTTCACATGAGCTAGTAACTATATTTTCACCTCACCACGTTGTGTTCTTTTGCCCTAACGCCATTAAAGGTGAATTTTGAACATTCATTTCAATTAACCAGGAGCCTGTTCAACAACACGTCACATTCAGTCATCAGTAAACACTTTATTTTTCAAGCTCATTAGATTTTCATAAGACTGAACAGCAGGTCTTGAGATGTTAATGCAGTATTTTTGTACTTTCACGAGTTGACTCTTGTGTATGCTTTGGATAGCTAATGTGTCTACAACATTTCTTTTGTTTTGCATATTAATTTATTAAACTGTAAAACCTTGTGAGTCAGCGCAGCACATTTCCTTTAGGGGATCACTTAGTGAATATTACTTTGGAGTGATTGACATATAAAATGCATTCTCTGTTGACACTGTTTTGGTCACAGAGTTAGAAAAATTGCATTTCTGTCTTGTGATTTGCAGAACTAAGACATTTCTCTCCTTTCTAAAACTGCTGACACAGAACCCCACAATGCCTGAATTCTATTTAGGGAATAGCTGGATGATTAGTAGGTCAGCTGAAAGCTGCCTGGGCCATGCAGCAGCCACTCGGGTACGACCACGGTCATGAGACCTGTCTTTGAAACGACTTAGAAAATGCTGCTGTTGGCTTTGATGACAAAATTCTTTAACTGGCTGATGTGTCAGAACAAATTATAGGTGAGATGTAACAGTCAGGTCCAGACATGTTAAGTTAACCGCCCCTGCATATCATTTGCATGATATTACCACAGACCTTGACTGTAAGGACAAGGAATGGAGCCAGCAGTCATACTGAACAAATGTGCGTGCCAGCTACAACAAAGTGGACATGTTCTGTGATTTTGTCTAGACTTAATGTTGCGAGATGGGAAAACAACTAAAGGCAGCAATCTTGAAAATTTTGTGCTGTAACGACATCAAAAATTACCAGACACAACACAATGCAGATTGACAACTCCTTAACACACCTATAGCATGTGACTAATACAAGCCACAATAAAATTGCAAGCTTATGTTAGTTATGTTAGAGGGTTCAGTAAAAGTAATATCCCTTTTTCCATTGCCCAGTGAATTTTGTGGTGTAGTGGTGCCTGCTCCTCATTCGATGGATATACGTATTGTCCATCTCAGACAGATCAGCTGACACACATTCAATTAAATTCAATTCAATTCAATTCAACTTTATTTATATAGCGCTGTGACAAAGTGGGTGATATCGCATCACATTTGTCTCCAGTTTATATGCTTATTCACATTTATTTAATTTGGTTACAGTTTAACTTTATTTCAGATATGTTTGGAACTTTGCTTCACTCACAATCCCGGGTTTGTTTGTGTTAGTATTAAGTTACATCACATTTCTGAACAAAGTTAAACACACACCAATATTATTTAAATTGATTGTTTATTGCATTTATGAGTATTTGCCAGAATTTAAATTGTTTGATTTAAATTATACTTACAGCACGTGTCCAGGAGACAAAAGGAAGAACTCTAAAATGCCTTCCTCTTTTATAACCTTAGGGACATCATCAGAAGGTCATCATAAGAGTTCAAGGAGAGGGGGAAGATTGAGCCCACCTACTAGTTAGTTAGATTTGACAGAGTTGTAGAAATCTAGAAGTGATTTGTAGTTAGATTAGATAATTTAGCTTTATTATTTCAGTCCACATGTATTGGGGGAAGTTAGAATTAATCATGTTCCTAGAAATTTAAGCGTTCACCCTGGATCGGAAGTGGCTCCACTGAACAGAGGTCGATCCAGAGTGACTGCCCTATTTATTCAGAGGTTTTAGAGTTGCTCGAGAGATGATGACATGATGAGATCTGAGAGATATGATCTGACATGAGGAGATGAAATAAGTTACGAGAGATCAATATAGATCCAGAGTGCAGCAGTGTGTGCAGACCAGATCTTTTGTTCATTTTGTTTTATCGTTTTTGTAAATACGTTTTGGGAACTCGCACATTTAAATCAATGCACATTTCTTTTGGCAAATCTCAGTAGAAATTCTCAGAGTCTGCCTCCTATCTATTACTACTCCACCTGCAACAATTTACAACATAAGTTATCTCAAGGCACTTTACAGTGTAAGGTTTAAGACCTTACACATTGTATCAATATATGCTGAAAAACCCAACAGTCCCACTTGAGCAAGCATTGAGGCGACAGTGGAGAGGAAAAACTCCCTTTAAGAGAAAGAAACCTCCAGCAGAACCAGACTCAGGGTGGGCGGCCATCTGCCTCGACCGGTTGGGGTTAGTGGACA
>JAUMHF010000013.1:15186649-15219780 GCA_032359275.1 Microctenopoma steveboyesi
TTAGTGAGGAATAATAAGAGGTTCTAGCTTTACGCAAGGCTTTTTTATAAGTTAGTAAGCTATCTTTCCAGGCTAAGTAATATTCATATGAATTTGTGGAGCGCCACCTCCTTTCCAGCTTTCGTGACGTCTGCTTTAAACTACGGATTTGTGAATTGTACCATGGAGCAAACCTCTTCTGATCAACTAACCTTTTTTTCAGAGGGGCATTGCTTATTTAGCTGTTAAGCATTTCTACTACAGTGCTGAGCATACGTAAGGGTAACGGAAAATCACTTCTAAGGAGAAAAACACAAAACCTAATGCAACACAAAGTGGTTAAAGATATATAATATAATAAATTAGGGGAATTTACACTAAACAGGTAAAGCAAAAGGCTGAATCAAAATGCAAATGCAGAGAACTCAATATCACCCCATGAAAGAGGAAAAGGAAAGCTAACAAAACTGAGACTTCTAACTAGATACTGAGAAGAAAAGGCAGATTACAGATTAGAGGCAGACTGAAAAACACAGGGGTCAGAACACTTCACCAAAAACAAAAGAAGGACCCAGATGCAAAAAAACATGAACTGAGAACTTATGAAAGTTGAAAGTCAGGAAGGGAAAAAACAAAAAGTAAAACGAGAGCAAGATAAGAAAACACACATAGCGAATAACCGGAATGGGAGACCAACCTGACAGACCAAGGCATGGGATATCTGTAATTAAACCCATTGTTGAACAACAATGTGAGTAGTCGAAAGTGTCATTTCAGATATCTACAACTAAATTTTGACTGGTCATATCGTACTTTGAGAAATCCAAAAAGATAAAAAAAATATATTCTAAATGGGTTAATTACAAGCAAGATTTGTAAGTATCCTAACGAATCATTCAGGAACACATTGCAAAAAGCAGTACACTCCAATAAACAGCTTAGGAACAAAGAAACACGTTACCTTTCAAAAGAGGTGTATTTACTTTTAGGTCTGTGTTATCTGTATTGGTTGATGTGTTTTCTTAGAGCCTTTACAAGATTTCCACAATTATCAATTATGAAAAGTTTACATGATCCACCAGTACAGTGTAGAATAAGGATTCCAGCATGTCCATCTCTCGGGAATGATGGTGGCTATGTGTCATACCTGATGTCATGGCAATAATCATGCACAATGAATCTAAATCTGAATCTCAAACATGATGAATTGGTTGAATTCAGACACAGAGACAACTGGGTTTTTAAATCTGCATTAAAAACACATTTCTATGGACTGGCTTTTAGCACAGGTTGACCTGGTTGTTTCCAATTTTAGCGGTTTTTATTTCTCTCTTAATTATTTTACTTTTTAAATTGTTTTAAGTTTGTCTTAACGAACTATCTATCTATTTTAAATTTATACAGAGTGGATTGTGATGTTTTTATTATTATCTTCTATAATTATTTACTACTTGTACAGCACTTTGGGCAGCACAAACTGTTTTAAATGTGCTATATAAATAAACTTGACCTTGACCTTGACCCTTGGGTTAAGAAAGAAATCAGGGTTAGGACAAACATTTAATCTTGAATCTTCCTGTTAGTGCCTCTGTAATGTCTCTCAGTCCAGCTTTGTCCACATGCAGTCAGTCACGTCCTCTATTTACAGATGGTACATACTGTGGAGGGGTTTGTTCTTCATTGATATTTCCTCTCTTTGCTCTTCTTCTTTCTCTTCAAGTTTCTGCTGCCTGAGGCATTCACCAAGCATGTCACCAGTTTGGGCCATCTTTGTTGTTTCATGCTGGATAGTGGACAGTGTGGGGAGTCTCCTCTTTTTATTTTGAGCTGCAGTGATGGGACATGAGCATAACAGCATCATCACTAAGAACGTTCTCACAAATCAAATAAATAAGTTGTGCAATTAAAATAAAGCGTTAATCATCATTATGTATTTACTGTGGTGACAAATTCTCTTTTTAGCTTTGGAACAAAGCTTCAAAACCTGAGCTGAGCCCTAATTTGTTGCGAAAAAGCAATTCACTGCCATCACTCCTATTTCAAGAATTACATATTAATTAGACCCATTAATTAGGTAATTGGCCCAGTACAATCAGTGTCTTTGGCAAGCACTTACTACTTACTGGTGTGGCTGATCTTTATTGACTCAGGTTCTTTCCAATTACAGGAAAGCAGCTCATACCTTCTGCATTATTTCAATTGTTTTGTTTCTGAGCAGCCCACTGGGCCACTATACACTACATTCTATTATATTCTCTGACAATCAGTGCAAAAACACTTCAAGCATTGTATGCCACAGCATGGCCTAACCCATGTCGCTTCATTCAAAGCATTTTCCGCACCACTAACGACAAAGCTAACCACATCAGCAGTAACATTTATTGTCTCTCATTGAGGACCATCAGTGCGCCTTGGAAAAAGTGCTCCAGTCACCCAGCAGGGAGGCTGAAATGAAAAGTCTGACGGACATCTCTTGCTAGAAACAAAGGTCTTTTTTTTATTGGCTCTATCCTGTCTAATAGATTTAAGACTTGTCTATGGAGGTATAATACATATCAAAAACTAGATTTACAGATTTGCAGATTTACTTACACACTTAGACACAGTTTGCTGGCCTCAGTTTTTCTATATTAAAATATTAATGAATAATTATTAATAACTCATTTCACGACCTGCGCAGGCGACGTGGTCTTGGTGTGTGTGTGTCTGTGCTCTTTGTTTTCAGGTCCTGCTGTGATTGACCGCCGGTGTGTGATTGCCTCGGGGGCGTGGTCACGCTGTGAAATACCCATTGCCTTCAGCTTCTCGTCCTCTTCTTCACTGGAGTCGATGCTCCGGCGTGACTGGTTGAAGTTCCCGGACTGCCGGGCTTAGGCGGAAACGGCTCCATGCCCAGGGGTTGTCCGGCTTCCTGTGCACATGTGGCTGTGAAAATGGTTTTTGAATTAATAAAACCCACATGTGGTGGCAAGTTTACCCTCCTGTGTTGCGTTCTTTGTCGTGGCCTAGGAGCCGGCCATGACACTTATAAGATGTAGAAAACATCTACATTTGTAGCTATTGAACATATGATTTCTGATTGCATGTCAACACCATGATCCATATCCTGCTGTTATTGCTCATAGAAATGGTCAGAGTTACTACAATAAACCATGTTTTCCTTCAAACCACATATCAGAATGAGGATCAGTGATCAGCAATTTGTCCACAAATTAAAAGAGATGTAGGTTAGTTCACAGCTTAGTCTTTGACTCATTACACTAATAAGTTTGGTCTTAACTCAACTCAATTTAAATCTCTTGGTATTTTAAACAGTATATAATTTATGTTCCACTGTGATACATTCAACAAAACCACACATAATATTCATATACATTCAAACATTCATCTGAAACAACAGGAGTAATCTGCATCATGGTACTGACAGGTTTGTACACGAGCTTTTGAAAGTGCCTCCTGTAAAACTAAAAGAAAGCTGTAACAGTAGCCTAGTGAACGTTTCCTCATCTTCTGCTTTATGTTGGTTTACATGTCAACATGCAACAATGGGCAGAACAGCAGGGAGAATAGGTGCTGATTGTGTGCCAAAACTGATTGCTCACGGGTGGCTTGTACGCCTAAACACGCACATCCACACTCTGCCTGTGTGTGTAGTCTGTTTAGTGAATACCTGACGAGCTGTTGCTGGTTAAAGGGTTATTACTGAAAAATACAAACACTGAGCAGTTATTCCCCTGCGGGTGCAATTCCAGGTTTATAATGAGAGCGAGAACAATATCATCTACACGAGTGAGTTCTGCAAAAATGTCTAAACTGATGTTACAATGTGATGACTGGATGGCTTAAAACTCAGATCAGCCTAAAGCAGTAGACTGTGTATGTGTTATTTCACACATGGTTGTGGACATCAGTCAGTCTAGATCTGACCATTTGTATGACACATTAATAGACCTATATATATATCCTTTTCTAATTGGAGCTCTTTTTCGGCCCCTTTAACACTCCAGCGTAATAAGATTTTTTGTGTACCTTCCTCTACAAGGAAAGGAAAAACCCTGCACGGGCACTCATCTCTTCACCCACAATCATTTACGCTCCACTGCCAAGTCAAAGGTCTAATTATGCATTTGAGCGTGAGAGTTTAATTTGCGCTTTTCATTTGGAGTGATTGGCACTCGCATAACTTATGCTGAATGCTGTTTAACCAGAGAGGAGGCATGCGGTGGGCACTGAGCTCCATCACCCTAGTTAGGCAAGTTGCAGCTACATGTACAGTATAGCCATGTCCCTGCAAAGAGTGTGAGTGTAAAAGAAAGAGTTCTTGCCACAATTTGTATTTCACACCTGAGCCAATTTGAATCCAACATTACAAACACATTTTATTTATTTTTACCAGCAGTGAGAGACAGATAGAATTCCCTGCATTCCTGTTGTGAGGGTGAGGCCTCCTTCTGCCAGCGGGTGCACTTGTGAGATCTAAAGAAACACACAAAAAGAAAAAAAAAAAAACACTCTGATTAAAATGCATGAACACATCAGTCAAACCTATCAGCATGCTCACTGAAAACACACACACACACTCTGCTGCTCTCCCACCCACCTCCCTCTCTGCTCCACTCTGAGTGCCAACTAACCCCCCCACACAGACACACACTGTATCCTCTCATCTTCTTTTTCTTCTCTTGAATGATTCACCTTTTCCTCTCTGCTTTATTTCCACAGTTGAAAACTGTTTCCTACCTTTCCTCCGGAGCAGATCCCCATGTGGTCACGCACATTACCGAAGCACCGTGCCCGCTGCTGGCTGATTATTACCCATCGTTGTGTGTTTTTTTAAATTTCGACACATCCCCTCTGGTAAACACACAGCAGAGTACAGCATACACCCATTACTCTTTAATTAAGAGTTTGCAAAGGTAGGAGGGAGGCACATGTTGGGTAAACAATAAGGAGCACAGAAAACTGCTTCACAAAGGTTTTCAAGAAGCACCGCCAACCCCTCCTAATCCCTCCGGTTCCGATGATCTTTAACCCTTGGAAAGCTCTGCCCCTTCCCACTGCCCTGTGGGTTTGGAGCAACTTTTTTTTAAAGCTAATAATGGAGCTGTGATTGTTACACGTTGCAGAAAAGTTAGCGATGTGTCAGGCTTGAAGACAAGGGCAAATGTAAGGAGGCGGAGCAGAGAGAAAGACTGTCGTGGGAGAGTTAGTGTGTTTGACTTGTGAATGGTCTGCACTTACAGAGCGCTTTGGTACTCATTCACACACACTCAAACACCGATAGCAGAGCTGCTATGCAGCTGACCTGACACACCAGGGGCAACTTGGGGTTTAGTGTCGTGCCCAAGGACACTTCGACATATGACTGAGAGAGGCGGGGAATCGAATGACCAATCTTCCGACTGGCAGGCGACTGCTTTACCTCCTGAACCACAGCCGCCCCAATCCGTGTCTGTTCTTCTTGTATTGTTCTCTGGAAGGGTTCTGCTGATTGAGCATGTTTCCTCTTTTAGCACTGCCCTACTTCACATGGAGGTAGTTTCATTCTCACCTGCCCCATGCACCTGGTCCTGCTGATACCGCTGGTCACTGAGCAGCACAAGCACTTTTTCTTTGTGTTCCACCACACGTGTCACATACTTTTCATACTTAAGTTTGTTCTGGTGCAGAATGACCCAAACTGTGTTAAATTTACTGCAATGTCGTCACTGTGCCTGTGGTACAGAACTGTGGTCTGTGGGATCTGTAGCTACACCTGATGATCACAAGCTGAGAGCCTCTGCAGGTGGAGGTGAGCAAACAAAAGAAATTCTGGATTATTTTCACAAGCAGAGTGCTATTGCTATGACAACTAAACTTATATAAATGAATAAAATGTGGACTGTGCCTTTAAGTGCAAGTGTTGCATTGAAGGGAACCATTTGCACGATAACATCCACAGTACAATGGACCTAATAATCATTAATAGCTGAACACGATCAGTGCTGCTCATGATGGACTACAGCTGCCGTACTGGAGGTTTATTAAAACACACTGAAGAGAGAGAGACGGCGGGCCATTGCTTGCCTTAAATATTACAATTAATTGTATTTATAATACATTTGTCAAGCTCACTGGCCACAATACGTGAAAAAAAGGAATGCACTGCATGTGGTCTAAATGTCCATATCAATCATGTTGCTGCGTTGTCCAGTGGATAATGGAGACGATACCTGATCTAACAGTAGCACACAGATCAGAGGCAACACCTTGGTAAGATGACTAACAGAAATATCTATCTGGCATTTCAGCTTATTTTAATTGATATTAGCTATGAGAACTATTGATCAGACTATAGCATGTGTGGCACCAGCAGCTAAATCCTTTTTTTTTTAAAGAAAAATGTATCGCTTCTTAAAAATTCTATACTAAGCTACTTACTTTTTTTCACCAAGTCACTCATCACAACCCTAGAATCATTTTACTGGCAACAGATTGTCGTGTACTTTTAAGAGGCATTTTTGTAGCCTTGGTTTTGAAAGACACCACAGAGGATATGAAATATTTTTCTTGCTGTTAATAAAGCCAATAAAAAGACAGAACTGGAATATAAACACATCCGCTACACTCTGGTTCGAGCTCGCAGTTTGACATGTCTTTCATGCTATAGCTAAATGATGAAACTTCATACATTAAACCTCCACAATGATTTTGTTGACCAGGGCTGTTTTTGAAAGTTGGCCGAGGAGTCGGTCAAACAAGGTGGGGGCTGACTCTCCCGTGACCTGACTCTGCCTTTTACATCGCGGCTACTAGTATTAAACTTTAATAGTTTTTATTTAAAGGAATAAACTTTTCACCAATGTTGTTTTTCTAGAAATGAAACAGTGTTATGTCTTGTGTTAAAACATTTTTAAATTGCGGCTCTTGCTCCACAAGGAGCATCTGTTGTAAATTGGAACTACAAATTAGCTCAACACAGTGATTTTAGACACTTGTCATGGGTAAACGAAGGACAAGAAGTGGTTCATGATGAATTTCTAAGCACAGATAGTGCCTGTATGTCCGCATGTTAGTGTAACTTCACTTGGCTAATTAGCACATATCAACATGTGTCCCTGCTTCATTTACAACAGCTGAGAATGGACTTATATCCCTCACCATTTGTACACCATGCAGTAGAAAGCTCAATCTCCACACCTTGCTGAACTATTTGCTTGTGCTGAGTTGCTGTTTGAGCTTCCTATATTGTTAAACTCCGTTGTCTATAATCTCACTGCCCTAAAAATGTCTCTTGCCCTCCCATGAGTGTAGATCTATTTCTATTTATTGCCTCAGTACTGCTGCATATGTTTGTCCACAAACCATACCACAGGTAGATTGCCTCGTGAATTATTAAATAAACCTGATTGCCCTATCACACTAGAAGAATGTGAGCAGCAGCTATTTGCCATAAAGAAAGCGGCGCAGGGAGCTTAGGAAAACAAAAAGCATGTGATGTGGTGGAGATGTCTCGACAAAGACAGAGCAGATAACAGCCTCGCCCTTCTATTCGTTTTGTGAGTAAAAGGTAAATGAGTGACTAAATAAATCATTTTATAAAAATCTTCTTTGAGGCCATGCTACAGAGGACAGGAGGGGATGAGATGTTTATTTACGATCCTCACCGTGGCGGTGGAGACCTGGCATTCCTGTGGCTTAGCTGAGATGCAGCACAGAGATATGGTCAGGATCAAAGTGTTGAGGATGTTAAAGGAGAAATGGAATCTCATTGTGGAGTTATGGTTTTCTATTCACACTGATACAGCTGCGTCCGCTCTGCATGAATCCACTGTTGACCTGCAAAGACCTGATAACGACTTTTTTTTAAACTAAGATGGTTACAGATCCTTCTTTCTTTCTTTTTATTTTTTGTTTTTTCTTTTTATCTTTTCTTTTTTATCTCATTTTCATCTGACCTTTGACTCTTTCTTGTCCATTCATTTCATGTCTTCCTTGGCCCTTCTTCCACAGTACCATATGTCTGAGCCTTTCACAATAAAACACGTCAGTGTTACATTCTACTTTAGGATATATTAGGTGTTTGTACAAACAGTGAAGCAAAGGGCTTCTCAATGTAGCCCCTCACGTGCTCCCCTGCAGTGGGGCCAGTGTTTAATCAATCTTCTGGCTTGAACTCCCAACAGGCCCATGCGCCCCTGACCCCCACCGTCTGCAGAGGCTTGACTTCACAAAACCCATGTGTTCTATCCTAAGCTGCCCGTCCTTGAGCGCTTTTCAGTTTGTGCAGCATTGCAGGTTTAGCTGACATTGCTAGTCCACAGAATGCACATCATACATACAGTATGAATGCTTAGCTCAAACACATGGCTGAGAGGAAAGCAACAGCTCTCTCTGTTGTTCTCTTGAATGGTCAAGGAGATTAAAGGTTGAAAAGACAAAACAGCAGCAGTCAAGGACAGGCATCCAAGTAGGCTCCCAGGTCTCACAGATCAATCCAGCCATCTCATGCAGTGTGCCACAAAACGATCCTCGACCCCAATTATATAAAGCTCCTACGTTGACTCCTATAGCAGCAAAAACAAAAGCAGAAGCCAAAACCGCAAGTATTTTTCTAATGGTTCTCGTCAGTTAGCACTGTTTTAACTTTCTGAGTACTTCAGATAGTCATCCAGTCAGCAGCGGCCGCTATTACGTACTTCAGATAGTCATCCAGTCTGCAGCAGTGGCTGTTACTTGACTCCTCATCACCGGGACCTGACCACAGAGAACATCTTATCTGTGCCGTGTGTGCGAGCGATCTTAAGCCTGTGCTGATGGATTTGGCAGAGCGCTCGATGGCTGAGTTTTAAGCAGATTCATATCAGGGTGATTGGTAGGCTAGTGTTAGTGCTGTTGGTGCTGTTATTGCTCAAGCAAGGGGAGAGAATGACACCTTAGCTGTGGTGATGGATAGAGGGCCTTAGATTTCCCCAAAGGAAGAGTGAGAGATGGGAAATAGAGGAGCAGAGGCGGTGGAGGAGGCAAATCGAATCCAAAGTTGAGCATAAATATGAAGAGTGGCTCGTGTTTCGTATGCGACATATAATTGCATGTACATGAATTTCACTCTTGAATCGGGGTTGGCGTGCTGAGATGAAACATCAGGCAACAGTTGACAATATTACTGAGAAATGGCTCTAATCAAGAGTATGAAAACATCATAAATTCAAGTTTGCCATCAAAAAAAGAATTTTTTTGATGTGTCATGAGCAAATGATTTAACATCTTTGATATATGAAACTTTGAAAAACCATTAGAGTGCTTTCAAAAACACGTCGCCACAGCAGAAAATGAGGCTATCTACTTCTTGTGAACATGTAAAATTGTTATTAACAAGTTTGATTTAATATAAAAGGAATTACGTAGTTAAAAAAGACTTTGATAATTTGTTTATTTGCTTTCTTGCTGAGTTAAATCAGAAGATTGACTTTGACCTAAAGCAGTTGTGATTAGACTGGAAAAAACTGCAAGCATGCGAGGATCTTTGTCCAACTATGAACACGTAAAACATCTCAGCCCACTATACTACTACTACTTTATCGCCATCATCAGCTGTATCTGTTTATATACAGCTACTGACTTTCCTGTCAAAAGTATTTGTTGAGAAACTACAATACTTTCGGCAGAAAATCAATACATGTCATAGTTCCTGGTTATTTTTATACTGACCCTCCAAGGGCAGTTGAAAGGGTAAGCTGGGGATGGTGGTTGGTAGAGTTGGGTTGGCTAACCACTGACAGCAACATTTGACCATATATGTTTTAAAGTTTTACCATGCAGCTGAAATGCCTGAAGACCAGTAGCAGAGGAGCAGCAGTGGTAGATGGAAAGGCATTGAAAGAGGAATGGTGTATGATACAGACTGAAGAAAAGTCCGTCTCCAGGATTAGGCTGACCAGGCTCAGACATACCCCAGAGGTGGACCACAGGGATGGAAGGAATGCTGTTTGCCCAAGTCAGCCATGGGATTGAATATCCTCTAAAACCATGCTACACATCACTGAGCTGAAAAGAAAAAGAAGAGGCAGCAGGATGGTTGGAGAGAGTTTAAACTGAACGGATGGAAAATATGCAAGTGAACTGTAAGCCGTTTGGTCAGTTACTGTGTAAGCAAATGATCTGAGGTACAGTACTGATGCAGCGGTAGCTACTGGGAAGCTGCAGAAATAGCACTGCAACAAGAGGGCGTCGCCCATTACTCACTGCCAAACATATGTGCTAAAAACAGCTCCACATTTCTAATCATATTTTATTCTTTTGAAGCTTGTATATTTATTCCACGTAAACACATCCAACATTAGCAAGTCAACAATACTAATGAACTGTTTGATCAGGTTGGCTTCTTACTCATTACAGTTTGAGCTGCGTGCTGAGTGTAGTAGATGATAGAAGAGCAGGATAAATCTCAGCTGTGTGGAGCTCTGTGCAGCCGAGTGGACAGATGTTTAGTCCCATTCTACTCATAAGTTCAGTTGCATAGTGTAGCTTTAAATCCAATTCATAGGTACTGAACAGCATTTTTTGTGTTGGAGCGGCTCACCCTTTATTTGTACTTGAAAGATCACTGCACTACCACCCGGACTCACGGAGGAATCAAGCAGGAGGACTTCCTGTGCGGGTTTTCTTGGGGTAGGTCAGCTTCCCCTCATCTAAACAAATTCAGTCAGGGATTGGTGCCGCCAACCCATAACAGTTTGTTTATTGTCTGACTTCACTTATTGGAGAAGACACTGATTGCTGAAATAAAAAAAGATATGTCACATATAGATCAGAATCTAAGTATGAGTACAACTGGTTGCACTCAGTGTTTGTGCGTTTTTAACTGCTAGACTCAAATAAAATCAAGTATTTCAAGGGAACAATCTCCAGGGTCAAACTTTAATTCTCCTCTTTTATCCTCATATTTCATGAACTGAATCAAAATGAGATTGCTCTTTCCACAGGGTAAGAATGTTCACATTCCACATTTTCTTGCTTAAGTCCATTGTGGCTGCTCACTGCAAACTGTGAACAAAGAATGAAGATGGAGTGACAGAGAAAAATCCATGGTAGCAAACCACTGACAAAGGTAGGTAGCTTTTATGCTGGAAGCTTTTTTCTTTACCCAGTCTATCAGCATGGCAAATAAGAGCTGTGACCCCTTCTGACCTGCCCCCTGACTCAGATAAGCACTTTAAACACACTGTGAAGTGGCTCAGGCAGCCGCGGTCACACACCATGGAGCACACTAAGTCCACCGTCATGCCACACTGACAGACACTACCCGCACTATTATAATGGGCTGGATGTTTGTGCGTGTGTGTGTGTGTGTGTGTGTGTGTGTGTGTGTGTGTGTGAGGGAACAAGAAAGGAAATGTGTGTCTTTAGGAGCTGGCCATGTCTTGGCCAAGTATTTGTGTCGACGCATGTTTGCATACATGGGTGTCACTTCTTATTTGTTGTCGTGATGTGTCTTCCGTCACCTCTATCCACCGCACTCCCCCAACATACCATCAAGGCATTGACAGAAACATCACCCTCTGTGCTTTATAGTCACAGAGGAAGCGAGGTAAACAAAGCCTGCAAAACAAGAAGTCATGTTTCTTATTTATGGTCAACAATTTTTCATGGGATTTAGGAAAGGCTGGACCTGAATTATTGGAGAGGGCTGTTGTGATGGCTGGCAAGGCAGGAATTTTATCCTTAACATTTCTTGTATATGCCCTAGTGTTCTCTTGTCTGTGAAAGGATTTTTCATCTTCAGCTCTGTCAGTGTTTCTCGGCACTGTTCTCAGGGCCTCTTGTCTGGCAGCACGGTCGATGACAATCTGGCCTCTGTTTATTTTTTTCTGTTCGCAGATAATGACCATGGCACTGAGGCTATAGAGAAACTATGGAAAGATGAGCCCAGTCACACACACAGATGAAAAACAGTCTGACAAAGGGAATCGGGCCTTTCTCTGCAGCCACCACAATCAGCTGAGGGCAAACCTTTTAGGATGAAGCAGAATCCACAAAGAGGTATTGTTGATCTAAACACTGCTTTGTAAGTAGAACTCAGTGGATCCCTGGTGGTCTCTGCCACGGTGTCCACACTGTGTCGGCATTCGGCATGTTTCCACAGAGTCTTAACAGAACTTTAATTTACTATGAAGTACAGGGTCATGGCAGATGATTTCCCACCCTCACCCTGGTCCTGCTGCATTACTGTTAAAGAAGGTGACTTGTTGCTCAGGGCAGATTTGTTGGGTTTGCTACATAATTCTGCAAGGTCATGACATTATTATGTAAAGTGGTTTAGTTGTAATTTGGTGCAATATAAATGAACTGAATTGAGTGCATGCTCTACACACACACACACACACACACACCCACACACACACACACATTTGGGGGGGGTGTTGTAAATGTCACAATTCAAGCACCGTGAATTTGATCTCTTATTTTGCAGAGAATGATTACTCTGTGTCTCACAGGAACCTACATGTACATTACAACAATTAAATCTGGGGGGAGGAACGGTACAGAAAAACTGGGAAAATGAGGATATTGACATGCATCTTTATCAATTTGTCTAAAGTCTGGCATGTCTGGCTGACGGTCTCTCTCTCCATCAAATTCACTTTACATGTGAAAATGATCGTGAGTGATAACCTTTTGAAACTCTATTTTATTGCACTCTTTCTGGATTGAAATTATTTTCGATAACATACATTTTCTCATAAAAACACAAACATAAGCTCTGAAAGTAAATCCCAATGGACAACCTACCGGCCGAGATCAGCGCATTGCCTGCAGACTTGCGGGACAGAACAGTCCAGTAGATGCTTTACCGTCAGCTTTATGAGGAATCGTGTGCACAGAAAGCGACTTGGCAAGAGAAGTTGAGGTCTGGAAGCTCGGATGTGTTTCTGCTGTGGCTCTGCTAGTGAAACAATACTCCCTCTTCTGGTTTGGAACAACAGAGGGTGAAACGGATTACAGTGTTTCATACCACATTAAGAAATTAGGGAAACATCTGTGAGGGCTCTGGTAAGCAGCGTCTGTGAAGTCAGCTACCAGGAGAAAGTTTTCTTTTACCTCCACATACTTCCAACTTTTACACAAATCATTAGTCAAAAGATTACATATTGTACTTCTAGTGCAGTGATGTGCAGATAAATGACAAACTCTGTATGCAATGTGTTTATGAGTAAAGTAAAATATTTGACATTCAAATATTCAATAAATTACATATACAGTGTATGAAATGTGTAACCCAATGGATGTATTAAATGACAATAAGATCAAATGTAATCTATTTATTAATTTCTCGATGCATAATCAATAAAACCTAGAAAGTTGATTCCCTTAACTGCATAATACTGCTAACTATATCACTCTGTGTTGGGGGACCCCAACCTTTGGGTCGACCAATCTTTGGCGTAGCGTGTTTCAGGTTAGTTTGAAAGACAGTTTAGATAATACTACTAATGTGATCTCCTCAGTAACTAAAGATTAACAATGTTAGAAGAGAAAGTGATGCAACGGAATGGTTTTTAGCTTTTTTTGGAAACAGGGTGTATCTGCTTTGTAGCGTAACAGATAATTTACTCTACAGTAGACCTTCCTTTCACAGTCCTACAATTACTAAGCATTCATAGAGTAACTATGTGTATAATATATATGTATGTATAATGTGTCTAATGTATAGAAGGTAATTACCACATGTAATAAGAAGTTAAATACAGATGAAATACTAAGAAAACCTGAACTATTGTTGTGCTGTAGTTGTGACTGTTTTAAATCAATATTACTTATCTTTTGTTGATTGGTCCCATACACAGATCTTGCCATTTTTGCAACACACATTCATTTTTTTCACTGTCTTTAAAATAGTGTATACTGCATACAGTAATACAAATCTGAAGACACATGAAGACCTCAGATGGTCTTTTTTCGCAGCCTGGAAACAAAAGGTTTGAATACTGCGTTAGCTGGTGCACACATTTAATAAATGTGACCAATTAGCAGAAATACTGATATTAGTCTTGATAGTTCAGCTATTATGATTTAACACGAGTTGGTGCTGTAAATCTTGTAGTAAAAAAATTCCTCAAATATAATTAGGTTTTTGCTCCAGTGAACAAAAACACATTATGTCAGATAGTTAGAACAAATAGGCATAAAGCTACTGTATATCTTCACTGTGAAAACGTAGAATCACCACTTGCCAGCAGAGATGTTATTACTTTACTTTAACAAGAATTGTCTTTAAATCAATACACGTTTACAGGCCTTGTCTCTCTGATGTTACTCACATCCTCTAAAAGATTATTATTTTTTTTGTATCCAGTAATTAGCTGAATTTCAGCAATTACGCAAACAAAAAGCAGAGAAGTGGTACATGTGGAGGCTTTTAGCTGGGTCCTTTTAAAACAAAGACTGCAAAAAAAGAAGGAAAGTAGGGAAGGAAAAGCAAGCTGTGAGATGGAATTTCTTGTCATCCATCTCAGACGCTGCTTTTTCAACTCTCCTTCACTACCCCCTCTTTCCCCCCCTCCGTCACTTTTCACCAGCTATTGTTCTCAGTGGGCAGATTTCTCTTTTTTGAATTTTCTTTCCTCCTCAGACACGATAACGTAGTGCACAGTCATATCCTCAGCACGGCTTCAGCAAAACAAAGAGCTGAGACAAAAACTGACACCCCCCCCCACACACACACACACACACACACACACGCACACACACACACACCTTTGACTATGCACAGCTTGCTGAGCCTATTATGGAGGTCAAGTGGTTGATGGCTGTGCTTCAAATAAAAGTTTGATTTTGCAAGATTTCCCCTTCAGGCCTCTCCCAACTATATAAAAGCACTTTAGAGATTCATTTTCTTCTCCTGATCTGAACGGCGACAAGAGAAAAGAAATAAATGGCCTGATCTGTTGATTCACTTAGGCTGACGTGTGTGTGTGTGTGTACATGACATGCATGCATCTCTGCCTTTTGGTTGTAAAAGCATCGTCTCTGCACAGACACAAAGTGTTACACACAATCTGTCGGGGCACTATTAAGATAAAAAGGAACTATTTCCGTTTTCATCAGAAGTGAAAAAAAAACAGGGGGCTAAAGAGGCCATTGAGAGATTTGCCCGTAAATGACCAGAGACAGGCAATTTAGAAATTCTCCTCAGACAGTGATTGGACAGAAATGACACATCTATTTATGAAATGCATGTAATCATTTCAGGCTCCATATTCTCAGCAGATCAGCATTAGAAAATCGTATCGTGTCCCATGTTGGGCAGCGTAATGATGCTTAATGGAGGCAGCAGACGAGCCTGTTTATCGTCTGTCATTTCCTGCTTTTCTCTAGATTTTTTTCCCATGTTTCAGGGATTACATGAGAAATGACTGAGATGAAATGACTTTCTATTTGTCCACTTCTCCCTGTCTGTCTGCCTGTCCGTGTCCTGCATTCCTGCTTCCTTTCCCAATTCCTCATCTCTATACACCTTTAGTGATTTAAAAAAAAGGGAGAGAACCTTTTTCTTTCTCAATCTCCTCTCCTTAGTCATTCCTCTCACACACTATCTTAGAGTTGTCAGTGTGGCCCCGCACAGCATTAGATCAATGGCTCTATAAAGAAAACAAGAAGTTGGAGATACATACTCTACTCTGTTGTATTGTGAGGAGGAAACTGGCGGGACGACCACAGGATCACTCCTGGACATGTACAGTATGGAGGTGTCGTACAGGACACTGAACTCCAAACCCTTGGTGCGGGTTTGGTAGCTCAGTAACACCTGTGATTCTCCATCTGCTCCACACTCGGTGCTCATGTTAGCACATATATTTTGTTATTATTAGTAATGAAACATATGTGTATGTGAAGTCTACTGATAATAATAATAATAATAGTTAGCTATGGAACAGCAGCTAATGGACTTTATCTCTTAGGACAAAAAGGATTTAACAAAACATGGCTATGTTTTTTTAATAAATTAATATCAAATGTATTATTATTCTATAATGATTAATATCGTATTATATATTTTTTGTCTGCCAAAAAGTCATTTCACTGTACTTATGTCGAAGGTCTTACTTTGTTTTCGTAAATAATTAATAAAGGACTCTATAATCAGCAAGAAATAATATAAACCTCAGGTGGATAGATAAACAGGTGAGATATTCAATTCAATTCAACTTTATTTATATAGCGCCAATACACAACATAAGTCATCTCAAGGCACTTTACAGTGTAAGGTTTAAGACCTTACACATTATATCAATGCAGTTGGTCTGGAAGAGGCGTCAGACACACACAAATGTCCACTGTGTTTGGATGAAATAGTGACTAAAGATCATTTAAAAGGATACAAAAATCACTATCTAGAAACAGTTCTGAGTCTATTAGAACTATTAGAAAAGGGGCTTGCTTGTTTATACATGTGGACTCTGAATGAGCATTTACTTTTCAGATTAAATGCAGAAAATACTGTGGTGACTTTTTTATTTGAACTGCAGAGCCTTCAGTCAGCAAACATGGCTTTAGCTAAATCCCTTGTGGGGATGTGGGGAAGAGTCGTGCAAACAAGCTCAGCATAATGCTGTGTTTAATAGACTGCCTTGCTATAGGGTGACTTTAAAGCATCTGGTCTCATGGAGGCTGACCTTTGACCTCCATTATCACTTAATTCTGCCACTTGTCAGATCACAAATTGGTTGACATGTAGTTTTGTGAGCCTCAGCAGTGTGAAAGTTGAATCCATTGATATACTAACAGACTGTTCCAGCCTCATCTTCATTTGTTATGTCCCTGTGTTGACTGACATTCTCCTAACACTCACACCGACTATCTACTGATGTTTCACTGTAGGTGCTGTGTTGTCGGATCATCCCCACTTTTCTCACAGCCTGCTCACAGTGCTGCAGAACAAGACAAATGGAGAGACAGATATGGTATGTTCACCGTCAGACGTGCCTGAAAAGTAAAAATAGATTGTGCCTATAAGATCAATAGGTTTCAGACAGATTAGCGCTGTAGCAGTGTTCCACCGTCTGAATGGGTGGGGTATGCATGATGTGGGCTAGAGGGGGAAGAAATCAATAGCAGCCAAGTGCACATCAGCAGGACATTAGTCCTGAGGAAATTCCTGTGCACACCTCCCTCGGGAAATCCGGCCTGATGAGCCCTCTGCTTCTCTCATTGATCAAGTTCTAATCAGATGGATGTTCCAGAATGTTTATATGTAGGTGATTGGTGTGGATGGACGCCGCCCCTGACTGGAGCAGTCGGTTGTGTGTCTGTGTGGCAGGTTTTACACCTCAACATCGAGAGGGTGAAAGATCTGGGCGCATTGCAATATTTGATGGACTAACAGTAAGTAATGGATAAAGAACTGGATTGGATCTGAAATTTGGCTTCCAGAGTTTAAAAACAATACTAATTCAAAACCAGTACTTAAAAACGAGCATGAATAAAATGATCTGAATGTGGAACTTCGCCCATGTCAACCTGGCAAGAAACATCTGCTGAGACAGAAGCAATGCATATGCTGATAACTAAAACTCTCGCACAGCTATGAACCTCGCAGAGAGACTGTTTTTAATGGCTCCTTCCCAAATCATGAGACTTTTCTCCCTTAAAGAAGGAAAAACAGACTTGCTCCACAGCAGCTTCGCCGCCTGCCTAACATCCAAGTCAACCCTCAGGCCCATGGGACTAATCTGCATGGTCAGAGGTTAAGGGGTCAGCCACTGGGTCCTGCTCCTGAGGAACCTCCCGACTGGGATTGCCTCACTTCTCCCCCTTCCTTCACAACACTTAGCTCCATAGTGCCTTAATTATTTTCCCAGTACTAGACCTTGTTTCTTCCCCATTCCTTCCCCACCCCGCAGCCCCTGGTATTTGGAATAAATGGAAATGCACAGGCCTCAAGGGAGTCTCAGAACTGAGGACTAAGAAACGGGGCCTCAGCATTTTCTCTGGCTCAGGAATAGTCATTCCCTAGGCTGGGAGGCTGACCCACGGCCTGGGGCTCAGGACCTGTGTGGACCTGGTTTAATTATATTAGCTGCAGTATTCAGACCTCTTAGCCTTGGCTTTCAAAAACACTTTAAGTCACGACAGTTTATATTGGGGGGGACCTGCCAACTAAGTTTGGTGTGCTGCACTAAGCTCCATCATCATAAGTATTTGTCAGACAAGGTTATGTCACATTAACTAGTGATGTATACACGACTTTCCCCTTCATTTTTCCATCACGGTTGCTTTTGTAGTGAGTTGCTCATGTCTGACAGTCCTGGTCCGCCCATATTTCATTTAGACTGACTGGGTGGTCAGGATCACACACACACACACACACACACACACACACACACACATGTGAAAATGCAAGCAAACACATACATACACACAGTTTTAGAAAACAAACACACAGTTTTAGAAAACACACACACACACACACACACACATATATATTGTCTGATCAAGCAGCACTTTTATTTGTTTGTACATCTGTTTCTCTGTGATGGAGCAGCTTCATTCTCATATCTGTGGATCTGTTTCACAGACGCAGCACAGGTTGGAAGCTGGCTTTTGGCTATAATCCCTTTTGGATGTGGTTTAAAAAAAATTAAATGAATAATTAACAGTCACTTGAAAGCATGAATGTGCAGTGCCTAGCCATGTAATGCTTCTCCACGTAGTACATTATCATGTCCCAAAGGACTAGAGAGATGAAATTAGCCTTGTGTTCAACCTAATTGCTTAGCTCTGGCAAATTAACGTGCCCCTTTATTCAACCTTGTGTTTGTGAAATGCTATTCATGCTGTCTGTTTCATGTTTAAAATCAACAGATTTGCACATGAAGAGATTAAGCCTCTCTATTAATGACACTCACATTCACATCCTGTGTCCGCTGCCGTCACATATCATCTTTGTTGGCAGACATAAAGCACTGACACATTATGTGGGACAGGTTCTGTGTGTCTTATTAGGTGCTGTTGTAGTGAAATTAAGCTGCTAGACAAAGCTAGCATTTCTGCTAATGCTAATTGCTGAATTACAAAGTTATACTGAGTGCCAATAGCCCCCTTTCGTTATTTATATGTGAAACTACATTGCACTGCACACTCACATTAATTAATACTAAGCTTTTAGCAGCACTGTTGGGAATTAAACAATTTCCTTGTATTTATGGCTCCAGTAAAAAGTGGATGTTAGCTAAATCTTGTTTCCAAGTCAGCCGTCTCTAAATCAAGCATCACTTAGAATCAATGTGAAAAAGTGCTGATTGAATACAATGTTTAAAAGTACTAGATTATTTTGTGTGTGTGCATTGAGTACAATTTAATGTATACTGATATTGCCCATCTGTTATGTGGTAGACTGTACATCATGACGCAGGATCTGTCACCATCTTGCAGAAAACATCTTTATTTTGATCCCAGTGAATCAAGCGTGAAGGACTTCCCCTTGTGGCTCATTTTATTATTTAGTCCTCCTCCTGTACACTCTCCTTCCTTTCCCTCTCTCCCTATATAGTTATCTTATTCTTCTTGCTCTGTGTCACTTACATGCTAACCCTCTTTCATACATTCTGTTCTATTCTCCTTCACATAGATTACTGTGCCCCAGCTTAAGGGTCTGGAGAACTGCCTACTCCAGCCAGCTTAGGTGAATCAGTTGCTATGGCAATCAAACCCAAATAGCCAACAATGGTATGCTAATTATGATTATTACTGTATGAGAACTGTTCCAAGAAAATGAGAGATGTTACTTTTCGTTGAAGAATAAGAGAAAAGAAATGTCAGAGGTGAGGCCGCTTGGACAACATAATTCATAACCGAAAGCTGATTGCAGAAGTGATGGGTCCTGCAAACAGCAAAGACCCTGACTGTTTTGGTGCAAAATGAAGGGTCCACGAAGATGTCTATAGCCTCTGGCTCTGAGCGACTGACATGAAAACCTAATGTTAGCTGTGTGGAAAATTTGGGGGCAATTAAACTCTGTTGTGTGGAGGCTCAACAGTGTGTGATGTCATCTAAGTGCATATTCCTTTGGTGAGATGCACTTGAAACAGAATAATATAATAATTTCCCTGGATGTGAAAGTAAAATCATCAACACCTTTCTTTAATAAAAGTGTCACACTTAACATTTTCCATTCCACAAGATTCCCTCAATTTCATTTTCTCAACGACCCAAAATGCAGCACGGCAAATTGAAATACAGAGAATAACCCAACCAAAGCCCTGTGTGCTGGTGTAGTGAAAAAACTAAACATAATTGACCAGGATGAAAGATCAACTAAAACCCATCATCCGATCTGTCTTTTAAAAATTTCCTGAAAAGAAATACCTACAGCAACATAGGTAGGGTGAAACAAACATTTATAGTCCTGCATACTATAAGTGGGAGGATGTGACCCTGAAACAGTGCAGGGACAGAGAGACAGTCTGTCTGTGCTCCACTGGAATCTATCTACATCTACTTACTATCATGGCAACAAGACTCAGCATGGCACAAGTACATGGGTTAAGATGAAAATAGGAAAGGACAAAGCATATGGATAACAACATTTGTTACAGAACATCAAGGTTTCAATCATACCTATAGTCTTTAAATAATACATTTCCATCACATTGGCCTTACCCAAGTCAATCTCAACAAGCCTATTGTCCTCTACTTTGGACTACACCTTCTTTGTATTTAAACCAAATTTACAGGTGCTATATCAGTAGATTACCCACAAAGTACATACTCATTTCTATTCGATTCTAATGTTATGTGATGATACATATAACTTGTTGTGCATGCTAACGAACAGTACTGCATTTAGCATCCTAGCAAGAATGCTTAAGCATTTATAATACCTAAGTACTTATTCTGTCATTACAGGATATAGAAAGAACATTGCTGTGCCACAAAACCTGAAATCTGAGAGTGATCTGGGGTTCCTTTATTTGTGTCACTTTCCTTTTACTTCATAGCACAGTCTGCAGTTATTGTGCTTACCTTGCAAATACAAGGGACAAAAAAGGCACTGAGGCTGAACAAAACCTTATGTTTTGTTCTGCAGAAAAGTGCTAATAGTTAATCGTGTACATTCATAACTCTGCAAGGTGCAAATTTCATATGCTAGTGGTAGGTGGAGTCAACATAAGCAGCGGCCATTGATTTTTGCTTACTGCAGTATGTGTAGGTTTTTCCCTTTTGTTACCTCCTGATTAGCCCAACAATGCATCTCAAAGTACACTCTAGGTTGTGTAGACGCACTAAAATTACAAAAAAGTATGTCTTCCTGTTGAAATGATACAATCAGTCAGACTGATTAAATTTAACTTTCTATTTAGTAAGGATGAAACTAAAGTGATTAAAACATCTAAACAATATCATACTTTGTTCCTCCCACATCCTCCTTCCTGGTTAAGTTTTTCTTGTTAACAGTGCCACAGACGGTGGAACATATGTTAAATGTGCTACTTATTGTTGTACAGATGTCTCTGAGAATACCACACTTATTTTTAATAAACCAAATGTTCAACAGGTAAACAGCACAGTTACAGAATAGTTATTTATCTCCAGATCCCTTTTTTTGCTACCTCCCAGGTACTAATGGACCTTATAGGTCTGCTAATGCACTGTAGCTGCTTCCTGTGTGCTGTTCGATAGTCATCTCTGTGGGGCTGGCACATGTCGGTACACATCCTCAATTGATATTCTGGCTCTTAAGTCCTTTAAAAAGGGCTTTCATAACATCCATGTTTACCACAGTGGAGGGCTTGCGGTGACAGTGAATGGGACGAAAGAAGAAGAAGGGGAGAGTAAGATGTGAGGGGAAGGGGGGATGGAAACAGGAGGTGGATCAACACGATGAAACTCAGCCATTTCCAAGCTGTCTGTTCTTCTCGTATCTAGCCATTACCAGCATTAGCATCTTCTTGTCAGCTTTCTGGCTAATTAGATCCAATGGTGTGTGTGTGTGTGTGTGTGTATACATGTGTGTTAAAGCTGTTGCCATGGTGACAGTCATCCACTATCCCACTAACAGAACACTAGCAACTGGCAAGCCTCCTTTCAAAACACCCACATTACGGTGGTTAATGTGCTACTTACGATACCGGAGCTTCCATTGCTACCTTTTGTCAGGCTGAGAGCTGCAACCTTCCAGCTATACTATTAAAACTCTTCACAATCTGAACACATGAAGGAAACAGGCAATACAGGCTATGCGGGCTGGGCCCCCACCCAGCTGAACATTTATAGAGACGTGCCACCTGTTAATGTGCTACATCAAGGCTCCCTCTCTTTGTTTCTACCGTTTTCAGCTTTGTTAGTTTTGTCTTCCAATGGAAGTATGGCATCAACCCACCACCACGTTTGCTACATGGAACTTAAAACAAACTGAAGGTGCCGTGCCCACTGTGAGCACTGCAGGAGCTGAAATTGAGAATGAAGAGATCACAATAACATAGTAATGATGAAAAGGTTGTAAAGATTGTTTTACACTTTGAAAATATTAGTTTTATTGTGGATTTGATTTCAAGCATTCTTGAATGTAAGAAACCTGCATTCTCACATCAACAAGGTCATTCACAGCTACGGATATGAACCTAATGCAGGTGTGAGTGCAGCTAGATGCAAGGTTGGATTTTTAAAGAGTGTTTAGAGCGAACAAAACAATGATTAAAAATTTCAAAATGCAACTAAAAAGTGTTAAATAAACTCTTTAATCCCGATGGGAAAGTTGTGAAGGGCAGCTACGCGCAAGATCCTGAGTTTGGGGTTCAGTGTGTTCTTCAAGGACACATGTGGCAGTGAGGAATGGCGGTGGGGGGTGGGGGGGAGGTGTGTGTGTGTGTGGGGGGGGGTTGAACCACTGACCTTGCAGTTCATGGACAACTGCTTAACCAGCTCAACCATTGCCTCCCATTTATAAACTTTATTGATCCTCCTGGAAAAAAAGTATACAATAGTATAGAGAAGCACAAAACGTACTGTTATCGATAGAGAAGCAAGAGTCAAGTTTGAAACGAAGAGGTCAGAGCCCTGAGGCGGTGTGTAGTCTTTTACCCTCGATCCTTCCATTTTCACTGGGATAAAATAGAAGCGTTGTATCTTTGAGAGAGCGACTGCCTGATAGGGAGGGGGTGTCACCAGGAAGGTTTAAGCTGCTGTCAGTCAACGTCATTGACATTCACTCCCTGCTATTTAGATTCCAATTACACCTGTCAGCTCAGTCTGAGCCCTCAGCTGTCTCTCTCTCTTTCTCTCCATCTCTGTGTGTCTGCCTCTTTTCAACCCCAGCACACTCTGCCTTTCCATGTTCTACAAGACTATATGCTCATTCTTTTCCTTTCTATATTCATCTGTAGCCTTCCTCTGTGTCACTCAGCATTACCATCTGCTCAATTCTCTACCCTACTTCTCCGTATTCACTGCTGCTTTAATCCTCTTTGTTTTACATTATCTTACACACCAAGGATGCACAAGTTTTATTCTCGACATTCTCGACAAGGAAAACTGCCAAGTGATATTGACACTTTTTGTTTTATGACCAGCTACAAAAGTGAAAGAAGTGATTCTGGTGTCCTAAGAGTCCTGATACTTTAAATACTTTAAACTTGATTGCTGTCTGTCAGGTTTCAGACTTTTGCTTCCACTACCAAAAATCATAAATGCCTTTTCAGTACTACTCTATAACAGCAGATGAGCAACAGATATTAATAACAGTAATGTCAGTTGAATAGTCCTCTCTGAAAAATCATCTAGATGATCACATCAACTTTATTAGTTTACCAATTTTTATTGACACATGCTTAAAAATCCATTCATCACTTTTGAGGCATTATGCAAAATCTGAATGTGTTGGAAGCAGGCAAACTAAAGATGTCCAGATGTCCCTCTCCCCAACAACGTTTTTTACAGCTGTTCCTCCTGGGGAGTTCCAGGGTGTTTCCAGCCCAGATAAAATACAAAATCTCTCCATCATGTTGTGCTGTCTCATCAAATGTTGCTGAACCGCTTCAAGTAGCATTCCCAGGTCTCACTGTCATTTTCCACATGAGCATTGAAGTCCTTCAGCAAAACAGCATATACGCTTTCTAGCCTCCCCCTCCAGAGACCACGAAAAGTGTTACTCCAGAGTGATATTCAGCACAAACGCACAGGCAATAGTAAAGTAATAGGGCCCCTACTACTGAGAGCAGACAAATGTTACCCACTCCTCATTTGGGGTAAAACTCAGTGTACAGGCCCTGAGCATTGGGGAATGTGGGCTCGACACCTGTCATCGGGGGAAACTCTAGAGTAGAAGAGAGTCCAGCCCCTCTCAGGGAGACTGGTTCCAGAGCCCAAGCTGTGCGTCAAGAACCCCTAAACGTCTCAACAGGGGTGATATTCCAGGTGAGGGAAAAAAGAGTTTAAAGTTCTGATTCATCATAAGAGGTCATGAACCATACTTTGTCTCTTACCTTGCTTGGATCAGTTTGCCCTACCAGGGACATGAAGCCCCTCACATAAAGCTCTCTGGGTCACTGCAAAGGACGTTATAGATGTATTCAGATACATTTGTGAACTCAATAAAGGTAGACACAAGTACCATATTATTGTGAAAAGTCAGCATTCTGTAAAATTTCTAGACAATTTCTAGAATGCCAGGAGTTTTGAGGTATGAAATAGCGTATTTGTATAATGCCTAGGCATGATAAAGAATGGCAAGTGCATCAGAAAGGTCTTTAATAATGAAATGTCTGTAAATGCAAAAGTAAGACACATTTAAGTGTAACGGAAGAAAAACAAAATGAATTACAGTACATTAACTTTGGCCCCCCTATTGACGTGGGCCGTTCTGGGCGCCACTGACGAGGATCACTCGTGGTCTGGCGGGAGGGAGTATTCCACACTCTCCTGATTTTCCTTTCAACATTGCTTGAAAACCAGAAGCATTTTACACAATTCCAGTTTTCATATATTGCCAGTAACACCCCATTTTAATGTTTTATCATTATTTCTTTTTCAGTCCTCTGAGCTTTCTCACATCTCACCCTGTGTTGTTGGGTGTTCAGTTCTTATTCCAGGGCATCAAACCAATTGGTATTTTAGGCTAGAATATACTGTTAAAAACCCAACAGCAAGGTCAGCTTAGGGTGAGATGCTATTTGGTGCCTCATGAAATGTCCTGTTTGCACACACGTGTATGAAAACCTGAGGTGAGTGTGTGATCACTGTTGGGTGCGAATATGGCTCCATCTGTGGCTAATAATGTTTAACATGTTGGAGGCCTCTCCACTGCAGCTTCTGCCACTCCATAAATCACACACATCTGGTCCACTGATCCCCTGCTGCTCGCGGCATGGAAACACACAGATGTGCACACACACACACACATTCATCCAACGTATTTTTTTATTTTAAAATATATAGTAATAGTATATGGATGCTGCCCATGTATAATGTAGCCTCTGTTAATGGGTACAACAGCCACACATTCAAAGCAACTATACTCTTTTTTTATTAACACACTCTGAATGAAGTGTATAATCTAGGTCACTTGTGCGGTCACACCTACAAACACACACACACACACACACACACACACATATATACATACAGAATATTCTGCAGTCAAGCTGGCACATTTACTTGCCTGTTTAACTACTTTATTTCTTCACTTTGTGACTCATGTCTGCTGAGGCTACAAACTTTTTTTTTAATCAAGGTTCACTCCTCAGACATACTTCAAAAAAAAATCTTGTGTATAAAGGAAGTCCCCAAATTCTATTTGCCTTCAGTGAAGTAAAACTGATTACAATGGACAGGTCGAGCGATGGATGGGATACAACCAGGAGTGCTGTTCAACTAGTGTAAGGTTTGATAAAGACAATTAAGCCATTCAGGCAAAATGCGAGCTCAGTGGGAAAAGCAGTTGTCTTCTAACCCAAGTAAGAATAGCATGTTCAGTTCCCAGCCCCACCTGGTTACATGTCGAGGTGTTCTTGAACACTGATACCCTGACTCCGAGCGCCACTGGGGCAGCCAGTCCACAAATATTTTTTTATTCTTGGGATAATATAAGGTCTAAGTCTTATTTTAATAAATTCAGCGTGTTTTTCTAAGTGTAAACACACAAATGTCAAAAATAATAAAGGTATTTAGAATAGTCAAAAAGCCAAAGACTTCCCTCTGTTTCCATGTTATTCCAACATGGTTCCAACATACACTTCAACCCCCCATTACTATGAAGAGACTTAAAATATCTTACAATATTTTTATTGTCATTGTGCACACGTAAAGATTCAAAATAATTTAAATATTAGTATATATATAAAGTATATTTCAATCAATGGAACAATTGTGTGGTTCTTCTTTTTTTATCGTGAAAATCATGTCTCTATGCAAAGGTATGAATTAATCACAAGTGTGATGGAATTCCAATCTGCTAGTTTGATGAAACTTGAAAAAAACTGGAGGTACTAATGTGTCATCGCCTTCCCTCCTGCACATGTATTTATATCCTTCATTACTAAATGAAGCCGTTGTGTCTCCTGCTCGATGTCCACAGGTGATTTGTAGCAAACTGCGTTACAAGTAAATTGGTAAGCGCTTCCTTTTTCTTATATATATTTCACTTAGGCAAGCCATTAGTGGAACAACATGAGAAATTTAGTTTTGATGACAGGAGCAATTTGGCCATCGCTGCGGCCAGCTTATTAGAAACTCCCCGCTTCATCTCACACCCTCCAGGTGCTGCTCCTGTAATAAACATTTATTCATCATTTCCCCTCCAAATTAGCTCCTTCAATCAATAGTACATCTCAATTTCAGCTTCCTCACCTTCTGATCACGTGGCCATATGACTCATATTTACAATCAAAACACTGTTTACCGTTAATACACTTTTAATTAGAATGCCAATAAACGAGTGCTCGCAGCTTGGCGGGGGATGCTCAATCAATTGCAGCATTGCTCAGCCTATACAGACAATAGGCACATTATTTGGCACTCTCTGTCATAACCCCTCAATTTCCCCAGTGATGAACACAATAATCATGACCATGTGATGGCTAAGTGGAGCATTCGTGGCCCCCTGACAGCCACCCACCTGCTTTGATTGATGATATTGTTTTTAAAAAGTAAAAATGGTTGAAGAAGAAGCGGGGTGGCACGAGGGGGGTTAGGGGTATTCTCTTCTAAAATGTTACATTCCATTGGGAATAAAAGACGGCATTGTGGAGACTAATCCACTTCAGAGCACTGCTGTTGTGTGGTGAGTTTGTGTGTGGGAGAGGATGTGAAGTGTGCTATCCTCTCTCAGTGAATGTGGGAGTGGGGGTGTTTTTTTTGTGGGCATACACTACATATATTTGTCGGTGTAGATGCCTTTTATATGTGTGTGTGAATGTGTAGGCACAAGGTGCCACTATATAAAGTGTCTGCACAGCCAGATCCTCTAGTGTTCTGTGCTCGTGACTCTGGACTACATCTGAAACGTAGGGTTCAGCTGAAACTGTGTGTCCTTGAGGTTTGACAACGCTGCTGAACTTTATCCTCCCAATTTTTTTTTCCTGGCCAGCAGTCTTCCTCGCCACTTTTTGCCAGTGCATGGCTGAAATACTTTGCTATTACCAAATAATTTCTTGTATGTGTAGACTCGGGGGAGAAAAGAGAACTGGTAAGACCAAACTGGACAGCTGATCCTTGTTGTCCACTAACCTGAAATTAATTATTTATTATTTCTATTTTGTGAATGTAGTCTTTATACAGGTAATTCTTGTATCTTAATTACTGTACTGGTTTAAATTGATAATTGTGACATGTACTGTAAACTTCCACTTCTGTAAACGTGAACTGATGTGAGCCACATTCATACAAAAACATTTGTTTTGTGTCAAATCAAAGCATTTAATTCCATAAAACCTGCTTAGCTATGATACAGCATGTTCCTACACAAACCTTTGGTTTTCAGGATCACACAGCTATGACATCACCCCCCCCCATTTTCCATCATCCTGGGCTGGGCACATGTGATGCATTTCAGTGAAAATTAAGCACCAAGTGCTTTAGGAAAAATAACCCTTTTAAACCTTCTCATCACTCAAAACATGTTCAACCACTAAAAGCACCAGACAGAGTGTGACCTTCAAACAGTAAGTACAGTCTAAAGCCATCTCCTGGTTCCTTGTCTTTTGTAATAAATTGGTTGTGTAAGCAGTTACAGCTTCAGAACCAGCCTTTTGTTCTGAACTTCACTTCAGCAAAACAGGGCACTGGATGAAAATATTTACATTTCTCACTAACCTCAAAGGCTGTTCAGCATCAGCGGTATCTGCCCAGCTCAGTGTCCCATCAGCATGAACAGCAGATATGTCTGTATCTGTGCCTGCAGGTTCCTCTGTATCCTGCTAGTAGAGCGCACTGTCATCAAAACAGTGATATGCAGTGCAAAGCAGTGGTCAAACCCTCTGCAGGACACCTTCAAGCGTGTTTGTGTGTGTCTGACTGAGACACAGTAAAAGGTCTCCGGCAGCCAGAGTGTGTGTTTCTGTTTTGTGTCAGGTTGTTTTAGGTCTGGGCTGTTTCCGGCTGTTTCATGAGACTAAGATTTCTTGCAGATCTCCTCACACACGCCTCTCTGCCTGTTTCGTTCATTCTTTCTTTTCTTTCACCACCCCACCTATCTCCACCTTTACACTGACTCCACTCCTTCGCCCTTTCTCTCCTGTCCGAGTGCTTTCATTCATCTTGCTCTTTTACCTTCCTCTCTAATGCATCTCAGTTTTTCTTCCTCGCTCTCTCTCTGTATCTTTTTTTTGCCACCTACAGCTTCTCTCCGTGTCTGTCTCTCTCTCTCCTTATCAGTATTGAGGATGAATGGTGAAAATCGAGGAGGCGAGGCTGAGACTGAACTCGATGCCTCGTGTGTGGGAACCTCGTTGTGTCTGGCTTATAGAGAGCGAGAGCTAACGTATCGCACTTCTCCCCCTGTATGCTCAATGGAGCAGACCCTCTCATCTTTCCTCGACTTGAATGGCATCACTGTGCCAGCAAGCCTGGGGAAAGAGGGGATGTTGGGGAGTGATGCATTACCTGACAAAAGCAGAGGCTGCGAAGACATGCTCTTGTCTCAAATATTTTCTGAATGGATATATACTACCCTACAGTTTGTTACAGTGCAGTTGTAACCATATCTACATGATTTGAATGCATTTGTCAGAAACTGTGGAGGCTGTTGTATGAAGAGATAATGACATGTCAGTAGAGTAAAAGACATTTCTAAGAGTACAAAGTACAAGTATATGCTCCACATACCTGCTGACACATACATTACTCTTAAGACACTGATGTCACAGTTTGTTATAGTTTTATTTTCTTCATCTACTTTTTTCTTTCTTCTTTAAATGTTCTTCCCCCGCACGCATTGCTAATTGCCATAAATTCAGTGACAAATCTGACTTTTTGTTTCTGACCCAGTTTAGTAAAGTATGGCGCTGGCAGACACTAAAATTATATTACAATGTTTTTACTTGTAAAGTGACTTGATCCCAACTAGTTTTTCTGCCTTTTGATTGCACATAAATAAATCTAAATAACAAAGTGTATGTTGCCATTCACCAGTAGACAGAATTTGTTAACACTCAAACAATAAAGATTTGTAAAATGTGAAGTGTCTGCAAATATGAGAAAATACTACATTTTAATAAATAGTAAGTACAATTTTAAAGGAACTGTAACTTGAACCAAATTCATGTGGTGGGCATATCTGATAAAGAAGTTTTTGTGACCAAAGCAGTATTAAAACATTTTAACATGTTTACTAAGTTTAGCCATGTGTATTTGCTGCACAGACCTAACCTAGATGCCCCAACTACGCAGCTTCGTTTGCACAGTTCTGCTTTAGTGTTTTTGACTTTATGGTGAAAGTAAGTGTTAGCACCATCTGCCATGTTGATGTCATTGCGCAGCCAGCATTTTGGTACCTGATGTCAAAATAGGGAGCAACTAGTTTAAATGCTGATGGGGTGCAATTTGAAGAGAGACCTGCCTCTGTACATGCCTACGTATACTGGCATTAGAGTTAAAAATTTGTTGGGTGCTTTGTTTTTCCACTATTCACCTCCACAGTGACTCCATTTTTATTAATAAATGCTTTGTTTCATTCTAAAAACTGGTTGCATTAGTTCATACTTAGGTGACACAGTGGTGTAGTGGTAAGCACTGTTACCTTACAGCTAAAAGGACCTGGGCTCAATTCCAGGGGTCTACTGGGTCGCTTTCTCCGTGGAGCTTCGCATGGGAAATATGGTTTATGACCAACTGGTAACAAAATAAATCTCATTTTCACATAAAACAATCGTGCTTATGTGAAATACTTCCACACTGAAAGTTTTATTTGAAATTGTGTAGAAAAGTCCAAACTTATTAGAAATTGATGGGGACATGAGTATATTATTTTACAAACAAACACCAAACATTATAGCATAATGCTGTATTAGATTTTCCTTTTTCCGTGAAAAGGTCTGTAAACCTTTGTCCACATATCATATTGTAGTTGTCACACTGGAGCTAACACAGAGCATCTCAGATCAGCTCTACAGAATTACAGTGGAGCAGATTCTATGCCTTTATCTATATCTCTCACTTCACACAAAGAGTTCAGCCATTCAGAACAGGTAGTAGCATGCAACCAAATGTGACTGTTTCACATCTTAGAAACTTGGCTCAGTGTAGAGAACATAAACAAGCTTTAGATCCTTAGTTTACCAGGTTTGACAAATGTATATAAAGCTTCAGGCTTGCACAGGGCATTTTGCAGATGCATTTGCTAGACCACCAAAAATACATTAATTAATATGCTGCAGCTGTTTTAACCAGGCAGTTTGTTATTTTAGATTAGCAATAATCTGACCTCAGGGGGCAGAGACAGACAGGCAGACGTCTCAGCAGCAGGGGGTCTTTTCTGTGTACACTCACCTGTCTTCTCTTATTAAGTTCTGCAGTTTGTGAGTTTTGTTTGCAGAGTCTGGTCCACATGGTCAAGCTGTGAAAAGTCTCATTCTTCCTCCTTCCACTTCAAACACCATCCTCTCTCTCAGCATCAATTATTCAACTAGGGCTCGATTAGGCTCGAATCACTCCAACAGTCAATATCCAGTAAACAATCTCATGCAGCTTTTTACAATCCCCAGATGCGCACGATTGTGTAGCTATGAATAGCAACTGTGGGTCTTTGTTTTGCAAATGACCATTTCAGTGCCATTACTGAGAAACATTTCCCAATTTGGGCAACTTGCTCTGCAATTTAAAATAGTCAGAGGAGCAGGAGTAATGTACTGGATTGTCTTGTATATTTGATAATCGCTTAGGCATTAGACTTAGTTTCATTCTATATAAGTTAAAGATATTCTAGTTTGCGTTGTGTCTGTGGTTGTGTCAGGAGAATATTTGCGAAGGTCAAAGACACTCATACACAGTGTTGACATGACTGCTTTGTAGTAGTACCTAGTTTCTCTCCTCAGTAAATCCAATTATTATTGTAAACTGTTAGAACAGAACAACGCGCACCCTCTGTTTCTGCTCACATAGCATCACCACAGCTTCCTGTTCCGTCTACTACAGAGCAAAGAATCATTCAAAGGTTGGTTTCACCTACCGGTTCGGTAACTGTCTGAGATTAGCTTAAGAAGAGGAATTAAAATGATAAATACTGCAGTTTCTTTTAGTTGGCATCTAGAGAAAGATTTAGTTGGCTGACCTCTAACTCCAGTTCTGAAACTTAGTCAATTCTGTGGGGTTTGCAGGAAGAAAGGATCCAGAGAGTGGCTGGACCCTACAAATAAGTTTTCTTATTATTACTGTGCTCAAGAAGTGGAACGAAGCATGAATTTGTGATGGTGCTTTAATCCAGGAATTATCCGACTTCCTGACCAATAGGTGGCACATAGATGAGATGTAGAGTAATTATCCTCCTGAAGGTGGAGACGGGAACATGTAATTTCTTCATCTGGTGAAGAAGCAAAAACTCTTCATGCTAGCAGGTGACAGTAGTCTTCATTTTCTTTTGAAGTGTGTATTCAAAAGAAGTATATTCTTTATCCCAAAGTGGGCACAAACCCAGGACTTGTTGTACAACTTGCATGTTTTATATAGACACCCATTATCACAGCAGTGAAGTCCTTGACCTTTAATAAGCCATACCTGCTGATACACTGATTGCGTTCCGTAAAATCTCAGTCAATACATTGGGAGTTCAAGATTTCATGCAACAATATTATTTTCTAGATTTTCTATAAAATCTAGAAAACTAGATTTTACTGTAGTAGTCAGTGCACATGAGCTTGCGCATTTATTTTAGAGCATGGATTAAAGTTTTTGACAGCTTAAGCAAACCAGCAAGTGCAACAGTACAGGTACGGTACGGAATGCCTCGTGCTCTGCTGTTTGCCAATGACAAATAGTGTTGCATCTGAGCACATTTTGCTGACTTCAGTGACTGAAACACAGAGCTCCTGAACTTTGTAATTTCCCAAAATATCCAAATATAAAAATATGCATGTGAATTAGTGAAGACTGAAGGTGTCAGGAGGACACAGGAGAAGACAGGGTTAAGTCATCCTGCTAACTTAAACCTGTCTTCTAAAATACATTTATATACAAACTTTCTTAGTGAATGAATTAGGCAAGAAAAGTACTGATGTTAGGGTTAGATGTTAGGTGGTGTTTCAGTGTCAAATGTGAGGAGAACACACTATATTAAATGACAATTTTATCGAATAACCAGCAGCCAGTTTTCTCTGATACTAAACTGCTGCTGTGATGTCTGATCCTGACCATAAGACACTTTCACAAAACCAGATGCCGATCAGATATTTTAGCACACAAAAATATGTTACATTCACAGAAAACCTAGCCGCCAGTGTCACATTGTCAGCAACACAGCAGAGAGAGAGAATGAGAGGGCGTAAGCAGCGTTGTGTTGACAGAGGATCTCTTAAAATCTCCTAATCTCTTAAAATTACGTTGCTGTGTTTTGAAGAATGAAGAGTTTTTGGAGTTTTTTGGAGTTTTAACTTCTCTTCATTGGCTCCTTGTTAAATCTAGAATAGAGTTTAAAATCCTTCTCCTCACATATAAGGCACTAAATGATCAGGCCCCAACATATCTTA
>JAUMHF010000013.1:15234753-15284880 GCA_032359275.1 Microctenopoma steveboyesi
TGGAGAGAGAGGGGAGTGGTTAAGGTGAGGAAGGAACAAAGGACACATGAGGGCTGGAGGAGACATGACACTGACAAATAATTAGTTAAAAGTTATATATTTTTGGTTGTTCACAATTTCTTTTGCAGAGGGGATGAAGGATTTCTTATAGATGGAACTCTAAACCATTTGTCTGATGGCAGTAACTGGAAACTGGTTTTGAAGGTAGGACGACTCATCTTTGATCATGAGGGTTTTTTGGTCACTCAAAAACAATACAGTTCAGACAGGGATGGGAACCTTTGCTGCATGTCCCACTTCTTATTCTCTACAGTGTCTTAACTTATTTAGTAATTTTTTGAATTAAATTCTTCCAGGTCTACTAAACCTCTCTGATCCACTTTGCTTGAGGTTAACAGAAGAAAGTTCTTGGTCCTGCTTACTACTACTACTGCAAGCTTATCAACTTGACTCCCAATATTCAAATAGTGAGTCACAACTCTAGCAAGATATCAAACACTAAAATTCTGACTGAATATGATGGTTAAATGTGACGATGTTGACAAAGTCACATTTAATTATAACACCAATTACATTCTCTCACAGTCAGTTGGAGAGATGTGCATCGAAACAAGTTCCCCACCACAGCTCCAGTTCTCCCTTTCATCAGCTGTGTTAGGATGTGATAATGAGCAAACACTGTAATCCCACCAATTAACTGACAGCCGCACCTACCCCCCCATTTCCTTGGCTTGTCTGTGTGAGTTTGATAATTGGGAGTTTGATGGCTTCTAACACTAAATCTTCAGCATGTTTGAGATAAGTGTCAGGGAGTTTGTTCTACTGCTGAATCTGGATTGCTCACCTCAAAGTGAGAGACACAAAGGTGGCTGAAAACTAGACTCGTAGTGAGTGTCTGTGGATGTTGATACAGATGAAGTCACTGGATGTAGCGACTTTTCTTGCTAGTTATCTAGCTCCAATTTTGATGAATCAAATTTGTTGTCTAATAAATATGGCTGATATAAAATAGAAATGAAAATGACCCCACCCTGTCCAGTCCAGTCACATCTGTCTAGTAGCAGTGTGGTCTTTAGCATATACAACTGTGTTTATGCTAAATGCAGAGTGAGTCATTTCCAATTGCTTTGCAGTTGTGTCTGTGACATTAAAATTTAATGGCACACTAATACTGTATCATCAGAGCAGGGTTGTTGTGATGGGTTTAGATAGTGTTATCAATAAATGTAAAGAGCATGAAAAGGTAAAGTAGACTTAACAGAAACCACTTGACTGCAGCTTGTGAATATAGGGGTACTGTACATTGCTATTTTTGATTTTTGACTACTGCCATTCACTTCAATAAAATGAGTTGCTACCAAGAATTCATGAGCGACTCGTAAAAACAGTACAGACCAGAGCCTTGCAAATCACTGGGAATTCTTTACATACTGTTTAGGTATAGTATCGCAATCTGGTCCAGCGCAAATTCCTTTGTGATAACCATGTCTCCTAAAAGTTAAATTGTTATGCAACTAAACTTTTAACCTGATCATGATTTAACATAATCACTGACTAGATTTTGTTCATATAAAACATAATTTTGGAATGAACAAAGCAGGAAATTTATTAACAGACTAGTGAGCAGGTATTTAGGTTGGTTGCCAGGCAGGAAGAGCAACTTCTAACTTCTACACCATGGACCTGAGTTGGACTCCATAATGTTGTTTGTTATCTAGGTTCACCTTATGATTTGTTCAGTACAACCTGCTATTTATGTTTATAACAACATATCCTCATTATGATAAAAGAAAACATATTTGTGCTTGCTGTCTTTTGAAGATGCAGGATTTCCCACTTGATGGCAGCAACATAATATTCAGCTGTCTCATTATTGATGCCAGTTCTTTGTTCATTTGTCTTCTCTTAGGCTATTATTACTTTTATGGCTGTGTTTACGAGCCTCTTACGGCTGCCCAGCAATTAAGCTTTGTACCCCATTAAAAGTGCTCACAGGCTGACATAAGTGCTGTGCTGCACAGGATTCAACAGTCATACTTTGTCCATACGGTGCCTCACTACCACCCTTCCCATAAAATATTAACTTCTGCTATCACTCATGAGGCACTTCAACCACTGTGAGGTCTGCTTAAACATGTATAATGTCACAAACAGACCTGACCAAATTACACTCTGACTTGCTGGTGTGAGGTTTCCCCTGTGCTGCTCTGTTGCAGGCATTGAGCTACTTTCACCTTTTACAGTGTGGCTAAATAATCCATGATCTGAGGAAGGGAAGAATGACTGTCCTACTTCTTTGGTCAAGTCAGAATGCCGAAATGAGATGATTGTATTTTTATCATACATTTGCTACCGTTTGACCACCATCACTAATTTGGCACATCAATGACCAGAGTGGTGTATTTATACTTTGGGTCTTTTCATTTTACTATTTTTACATTCTCATCAAATATTTGCATAGGAAATAGAGCAATAAAATGAAATGACATCTAAAGTGCTAATCATTTAACATACTGTGGTGGCAACACATTGCATTATGGAAACTGACAATTAACATGTTAACTCAGATTGAGACAAGACAAACTGTAGTTCTCTTTGTTATCAGCTGCTTTTGCCGGCGCTGCGCATGTTGGTGACGTTATCAACATGAGCAACCTTTTTCCAGAAGTAAGTGGGTTTCCCCAGGGGCCTCCCCCATCGCTGTGACGTGGCTAAGTCTTTGCAAAGGGCTGGGAGCCTCCCACATTATTGTTCACACGGAACCAGTAAGGGGGCCTGGGCTCCTACATCCTCTGCCGGGTTGGCTGTCAACCTCTGGCAGTGGGCTCACACCTGTTCTTCCCTCTGGCCAGTTCCCATCCTGGGTCCCTGGAACACCGCAGCAAACATGATGCAGCGGGGGGAAACCTGCCAGAGGAATGGCGACTACACCCACTGGTGGTGGCACAGATTTGGAAGGGGTTTGGCCATGCAACAATCGACCTGTTTGACTCTCAGGAGACAACACACTGTCCCCTGTTCTTTTCCCTCCAGCCGGACGATCCTCCGCTGGGCTGGGGCGCTCCTGCCCACCCGTGGCCGGACGCTGTCCTGTATGCCTTTCTATCGTTCACCCACCTGCCACCCCTTTTCCGGTGCTTTCACCTGGCGGGGACCAGGGTGATTGTGGTTGTGCCTCTCCAACCCCACATGTCGTGGGTCTCCTGCATTCCTCCCCCCCTGGCCAGGCTGCCATGGGATCTCCCTCTGCGTTGGGATCTATTGTCTCAGGCCCGGGGACCCTGTTCCATCCATTCTCGGGCGGCCTCCAGCTGATGGCCTGGCCGCTGAGCGGGAGGGGCTCCTGGCCCTATGTCTGCCAGTCACTATGTCGTGGCCACCATGCAAGCGGCTCCATGTACCCGAGCCTACGCTTACCATTGGTCATATATTGTGAACTGGTGCTGCTCTTGGGGCCTCGACCCATGGCCTGTCCCGGCCCCTGTCATGCTGGACTAGCAGCTAGAGGCAGGGAGGGCGGAGACTACCTTGTCGCTGCCATCAAGGCAGTCCGTGTTGTGGCCTCCCGGAACGCTGATGGCTGTGCTCTTCTCAACAGCTTCCTGAAGGGTACTTAACACTTGACTGCACCTCGCCGTGGACTCCTGGTACCACCCTGGGACCTGGACCCAGTGCTCATCACCCTTCGGGGTCCATCTTTTGAGCCGCTTAATGGTGTTAGCCTCCGGTGACTGTCCCTGAAAACAGTCTTCCTGCTGCACGCGCTCTCAGTCCAGCCAAAATGCTGCCGCTTCCTTCCGGATTGTTCCGGTGTCATTTTGCGGTCGAGCCCTGCATTTCCTGGCGAAACTCGGATCTCCATCACAACCTTACTTTGAAGCTTCCCTCCCTGTCCAGTCCTGATGGCCCTCCTGGGCCTGACCAGTCCAGCTTTGTCCAATGTTCTGTCCGAGCTCTAGCAGAATATGTCCGCCGTACTCGCCAGTTTCGTCTCTCCGACCAGCTCGTCGTCTGCTTAGGGGCAGGCCCCATTTCGCTCCGGTTTGGTTAGGTGAGTGGTCGACGTCATCCACAGTGCCTATGACCAGTCCGGGACGACTGTCCCTTTTGGGGTTCATGCCCACCTCACCAAGGGCATGGCCACACCCTGGCCGGTGTTCCGCAATGCCTCGCTGGCCAGAGTGTGCCATACTGCCTCCTGGTCATCCCTCTGCAACGGCTTTTATGACCTGAACATGGCTCCAACCCAGTCCATCAGTGATTGCATCCTTGGTGGTGTCAGGGCCTCTCTCTGCCTGGCCCCTCCCACTCTTTGTAGTTGGTTGCCCCACCGCCTCTGGGGTCCTTGCGTCTTGCGGGGCCTGCATTGCGGGGTCCCATGTACATTTGTATATAGTTCCACTGTCACTGGGTGTCTCACTTTTCTTTTCGGTGTTGCACTGTCACCTCACAGGGTGTCTTAAAGTGATCCCCGTACATATGGAACCTGCAACAAGGTGGAGAAACAGTCTCGAATGAAAGACCAGTAAAGGGTACCAGCCAGAAACTGTCAGGAGAAATGGCAGAGGTACAGAGACGGAACAGCCCCAGTGTTCACCAGTCAGGTCTGCACCGCCACATGAAGCTGGGCCAACAGGCAGTCCATAACCTTACAATTACGGCTAGGGCAGGAGGACATCCTCAGCACCAAAGCCAACGGGGCAACCAGGGTGGAAAGGGACTGGTCCACAGATGGAAGTGTGTAGAGACTGTCTCTCCAGCTCAATGCCGATACCCGGAAGATCCAGTGTGTCTTAAAGCAGTCTCCAAGTGCCCTGACAAGAGAGGTCATTATCCCCCGTACATATTTAACATCATCTGTGATGTCTCCACCCTGAATACATCCTACCTTTGCTGAGTCATCAGAGAACTTCTGAAGGTGGCAGAAGTCAAAGTTGTAGATGAAGTCTGACGTGTACAGGGTGAAAAGCAATGACAGGACTGTCCCCTGTGAAGCTCCTGTGCTGCAGACAACAGTGTCAGACAGACAGTTCTGCAGGCAGATGTACTGGGGGCGGCCTATGACATTGTCCATTATCCAGAAAATCATGGCAGGATCCACCTGCATGTTTTTTAACTTATCTCCCAGAGTGCAGGCTGGATGGTTTTAAATGCACTGGAGAAATCAAAAAATATAATCCTCACTAAACTCCCAGGTTTGTCCAGGTGGGTGTAGGTGTGATGGAGCAGATGAGTGATGGCATCATCCACTCCAAGTTGGGGCTGGTAGGCAACCACCCCAGAGGAACTCTCTCAAGCTGCAGGCTCAGGTTGAAGATGTGTTGGAGAACACCACATAGCTGAAGAGCACAGGATTTCAGCACCCTGGGGCTGACTCCATCTGGCTCTGCAGCTTTTGTGGGGTGAAGCCTGTTCAGCTCTCTCCTCACCTGATCTGATGAGATGGTCCTCACATGAGTGGTAGTTGAGACTTGTGGGGGAGGGACATATTGACATATTGATCCATTCCATTGATCATCGTAAGGGCAGGGTGCGGGATTTTTGCTGAGAAGTGAAGTACACCCTGGACAGGTCACCAGTCCATCACAGGGCTGACAAAGACATATAACACTTATGTCATAGCTTTTGTGACCCAACTTTGTTCTCTTGAAGACCACAATGCTTCAATTGTCTCAACCTGACATACCTTAGACTTAAAAATTAGACTATCTTGTACAGTACACCATGCTGCTTTAAATATGGGCTTTTATTAGTCAGAACATTTGGAAGGCAATAAAAAACATCTCCTCTTGGAGCGAGGCACCAGAAAATAGACCATCTATCAAGGCCTGCGAGGACAGGCTTACAAATGTCGTCCCAGCATGCTATCTGTCTGGTAGTTCAAAGCATACTAAATGAATTATCACATCTATCATTTGGGAATGGGTGCTTCACTTGTCTGACAGACAGAATGTTCTAGACCACCAACCCGTACGTGATCTGGTGTCACACAAGACAACAGCAGGTAGAAGCTGAGAGAGCTGTTGTTGTTTTTGCTGTGTTGTTCATAATCTTGCCAGGAAGTTTCCGACTAAGAAAATGTCTGTGCTGTTTGGCAGAGCTAAGCCAGGCTTTCATTTTCTTAATCAAAACTCCCCTCCAGTTCTCTGCTGATTGTCAGAAGAACAGGGATTATAAAATTGCATTGAGGCTTTGTAAATGCATAAGTTTTCCAATTTCCGATAAAAGGGAATTATTGTAATTTTTGTTCTTCTATTATAGACACTTTTGTTTTCAACACAATGCGATGTAATACTGTACATTTTTTTCACAAATTTAAGACAATAGCATAATCCTGCTCATACCTTTGCAAAGAAATAAATATATATTATGCATTATATTTCTATCGCAAACATTGGGTCTGCTAATCCCCTGTGTTGTACAGTCTGTGTACATCATAGTTGAATGGTTTTTGTTCTGGCCTGGAGCCCAGGAAGTCAGTGGCTCATCTTCATCCTCCTTACACCCCCCCTGCCACACACACACACACCATCATGTGCCTTTCATTCATATACACTCTGCTACCATTTTTGTCCCATTTCTCTTCATCAGGCGACATGCAAAGGCTATCACTCACAAGTGCACATGCATACACACATAACTCTGCACAAAAGTGAATATGTCAGCACTTCCAATGTGAGCACACATCCCTGCTGTACCCCATGTAGTGCAGCTCTGAATAGGACCTGGATTTATTGTCAGTCACTACTGCAAGCCGAGCCTGGCACCTCATCTGTCCCTGCTGTCACCAAGCCTGATGCCCTGGCCCAGTGCCACTCTAAGCCCACCCCATGCCTCACTTCCCTGCTCCTCTCCACTTATTTTCTACCATTCTTTCTTCCCCATGTGTCCTTTTCTTCCCCTGTCTGTTTGTCCATCTTCCACTGGGTACATTTTCCCTTAAACTCTTTCCACCATGACAGTCTACTGCATGTCATGAGCTGTGCGTGTGTTTCTGTGTGTGCACAGAGTGAAAGGCAAAATCCAAAATGCTTCTCTGTGTGAACAGTTTCTGTCAGCGGCAGAAAGATGAGACAGGCTGAGACAAACTGAAGGGACAGAGAAACTAGAAAGCTCTTTGGGGGGTGAACCCGAAAGGGGATTGTACAGAAGAAGGAATGGAGGCAAATCCAAGGCTTGAAACAGATTCTCCCTGACGCTAACAGTAGGTTGTTGTCATGGGAACACAGCTAGCTGGTAATTGCATCTAATGCTTGTCTGCGAGACGGACAAGCTCAAAAGTTGAGCATAGCGTCAATGCGTTTCATAGAGCAGCCAAGCACAGCGGTACACCATACGCATCACTGCACAGTGCTGCATATACCAGGGCCAAGCAGGACAGTGCAGCACAGAACAGGGAACTGTATCATGCAACAGCTCGGCACAGAGCAGTAATACATATATCACATATTATTACACAAAGCCAGGTGTTTTTATTTTTCTGCAGTTCCTTCCTTTTTCAGGCATGGAAACTTTAGGGACATCATGGTCCTATGACATTTTACATAGAATTGTGAAGTAAACAGTATTTATAACTATAAGTATAATGTTTTATTTGTTTTCTTGTTGATAATACACATGTGTTACAATAAGCATATGCTGCTATCAATTACAGATTGCAATTTTAAAATGTTCAGTGCTGTAGTCCCATGTACATGATGAGTATAAAAGGAAAGTCAGTGGCTAATCCAGCTAAGTTATGCTTCTCAGGTCTCCTATGTTTTTTCAGGGCCAGCCAGTCACCCAGTCATCCAGCCAGCCAGTCAGCCCAGAGTGCCCCTGGTGCCACTTAAGAATCATGAGAAAGGAATGTTCTCAGCTCTTTTCTGTCCTGATTATATCAGATGTGGAGGAAATGGTGGGACTCTGGGTGGATGCCAGCCCTGCTGAGTCCTGGGGTTGGGGGGGGGGGGTGGTGGCTGGTGGTGGGCAGGAGGGGGTATTGCAAGGGGAAAAAAGGGTAGATGAGAGGGAGTAGAGGAAGACGGGGAGAAGGAAAAGATGTATGGGAATCAGGCAACAAGGGTGTTGAGGACCTCACGGGACAAGGATGTTGGTAGAGGAGCGATGTGATTCATCAAGACCTGTGAAAGCCCTAATCCCTGGGCAGAGGATAGATGTGAAAGGGGTGGTTGGTTTAGGGCCAGAGAGAGACAGATGGTAAATGACATGTTGTGGACATGTTGCCCTTATCACATCAGCTTTTCCCATAACATCCTGCCCAGAAACAGGGAGCTCAAGAGCGAAAGGTTGGTGCCAGATAAGCGAATGGAAGACGTGACTAATCATAAGATGCATGATAAGAATATAGTCAGCAATAACCATGCCAAAAACCTTGAATGTGTTTTTTTTTTCCAAATGCAGTAATGCCGCTTTGATAATTAGCCATTAGTCTGTAATCTAATATTGGCTATATAACAAAAAAGGTGGCCAATCTGTGCAGTAGTGGCATTAGACGTGGTGTACTGAGTCCAGTTGATGATCATCCCTAAATTGTAGAATGGCTACAAAACATAATGCTCATCTACTTTTTCACGTCATTTCTGGATTTTATGGTTTGTTTCTGCTTTTTTCTCTGATGAGGTCACTATGATAATTAATTAATAATTAAGGAGGAATAAGCCGAAACTCTAGTGCAGTGAGTGTCTCTTCACTCTAAACACCACAGCAAGGACCAGTGTACAGGAGCACAGTGGAGGTGCACAGAAGATGAATGTGATGGTACTGTGATAAAACCTTATCGTTTTACAGCACATTTGCAAAGTTGGGCTTTCCTTTAGGTTGTTTTAATCTGTGATGTTTACCTTTCTGCAGCAGTTGACCACTTCTTCAGTATCAGGTCAGTGATGCTCAAGTCCATGTGTTCCTTATAAAAATGTATGGTATCTTTTTAAATTGTCAACAGATACTAGTCACATTGGATATAATGGTTCTGTGAGGCTAACATAAGTGTGCTTATTGGGTACTGCAAAAAGAATGTACCATGGTCACTATTGTTGTTTTCTTCATTTTGTTTTGTTTACTATATTTAGATAACATTTGGTTACAAGATTTTTGGTAACAAGATCAAATTCAATCTAAGTGCAGAGGATATAACAAAAACATGACACTAAAAGTAGGTTAACAATCTGAAGAAATGTCATAGTCATGTATAAAACTTTGGCACACAAGTACTTTACTTACAATACAGAACTGAATTCATCATGCTGTGGCATAATCAGAATTGTAAATACTTTATTATTCTCTGAGGAAATTGTGAGGTCTCAGTTGCTCTTGGCAGTAGTAAAGTTAAGTGGAGAAGACAAAATTACAAATTACACTACAAGGGATACCCAATAACAAGAAAATCCAAAAAGAAACATTACACAAAATATAGATTACACTATGTTATAATTGAAATGAGATAGACAGACAGATAAGACAATAATACACTATGATATGATGGCATGAGTTACTGCAGGGTATAGTATTACAGAGCGTAATAACTGTCCTTTCAGATGGAGAAGTTATACAGTAAGATGGCCACAGAAAGGAAAGATTTCCTGTATTTCTGTGTTCCCAGTGTCTTACTGAAACGTGCTCCATTAACTGGCTAACTCATCGTGGTGTGGCTGGTTTAGAGAGGTCCTAAACACAAAAAGCAGTGTGTAAAACATGGTGTGGATTAGGTGGATAGCTGTGTGGAAGAGGGGGCTGATAGATGCAGACTGTGAATGTCCCAAGGAACGTCTGTATGCTATTATTAGTGAATAAAAACTGTTGAAGGCCAAACATTCACAAGCAGAGGAACATGATTATCATGCAGTGAGTGTTTATATTATTAAACTTCTGTATGAATAAGGCTGGATTGGGACAGGTTGCCAAACTGACCTCTAGTTCATCATATCTATCAATAGCTTACCAGAAAGGTGCTACTTGTATAGAAACTCCATGTCCAACTAAATAATGTTCTATTTAAGGTTTCTTGGAATCTTAACATGATTACTTACACATGTGTGTGACTCAGAGTAAATGCAGATTGTACGAGTACCAGGGGGTACTGCATGGCTATAAGGTTTCTCTGATACACATCTCTGTGCACTAGGAGAACCTAATCCTGTATCAGATATGGCCTGTGGTAATGGCTTGTACGTATGGCTTATTTGGTTAGATATAAGCCTCTAGGAGTCTAAATGGCTATAAACCTATAGCCACTTATCTAGTCATTTCTGGTCCAATGGTGAAATTAAAGAAAGTTAAGCAATGTAAAGACAAGTCAATGAATAAATAACACTATTCCTGCCTATAGAGTGTCTCTGTGGACTGTCAAAGGTGCAGAAACTGTAAGATGTAGGAGTCTTATGTCCCCTTTCTCAGCTGTTTCACATCAAGCTCTCATTACCATTACCATAATCCCGTCTGGTTGGGAAATGGGGAGCACCAGATAAAGCCTGACAAGATTATAGTAATTCAATGAAAGATACAGGTGAGCTGCTAGCACATTCTAGTCCACACAGCTCAGCGCATGTGGGCTTCTGTTGCATCCAAAAGCAGGAGCAGCAATAAAAAGTAAAAAGATTAATAAAATGCCAACGTAAAACTCTATGCAGTTACAGAGACATAAGTAATAAGAAAAGACAGAATTACAAATAAGTGACTGAACCTTGTAGACAATATGTATTGTCTTGCAAAAATAAACACTTTCCTTTCTTGTTTAGTCACACTAATTACACTTCCATACAAAGTGTTGGTGGTCTGTTACCAGGGCTGATTATGTCATGGGGTTGCATGTGTATGTATGCAGATAAAATTTAATTGTGGCGGTTTTTGCATGATGAGCCAGGCAACACATTAATTTATGTGCAACACTGTTAATTGGTGAACTGGGGATCTTGGGACCTTTTGCCAAGAAATCTGCTTAGGAGATTGTGAAGAAGAACTGGTTACATGTTTAGAGATACGTGATCATCTCAGTCATCACTGTATTAGGTTTAATGATGAAATCTGCTTTTTGACTAAAATCTCTAAATCAACTATTTGAAATAAAAAATAATTTAAAATAATAATTTAAAAATTGGCTTCACTGTGTTAATAGAGAAGATTCCTTATGCAAAATGTTTGTGTTGGCATTCATTGATTTAAATCGCTATGAATCGATGTCTGTTACCAGTCTCTCAAACATACTTTATGCAGTTCCATGCAAAATATTTTTTTTCCACTATCTTTGTCTTTTTCAATAACACACTGACATATATTGATTTAGGAAAATTAGCTTTCTGCTTGACCTGTGCACAAAGAGACCTGAGGTCAGAGTTTCTATTTCGGAAGCTAGAAAGCCAAGATTGTACTTGACTTCACTGTTTTCTTACTATCACAAAGAACAATCTTTAAGCTCGAGTGTGTCCACTATTTTTTAACAAAAGCTGCTGATTATCCAGTAGAATGTTTGAAATTAGGAATATGTCAGACTAATCTCCTGGAGGAGACATATTAACTCTTCAGGTCATGTGCAGTCAAAATCTGCACTGTGATTGGCTGAAACGTTGATTCTGGTCTCTCCAGTCACATATGATCATGGAGAAACTATTTATGTAGGTGAGAAACCAAATGTTGTTTATGTCCATTGTAAACTGTGCAGTTGACATTGTTCTGTTTGTACATGTGTGGATGGCTGGTTGGCTTGTGCTGGCGGGGAGGACTCATTATCATCATCAGCGACAAATTAAGGAGATATCACAGCTGTGCAAATTACAGCTGACCTACGTGTTCACATCCACAAAAGACCCCAGCACCACCTCTTGTTTAGTGCGTGTTTGTGTAAAAGACAAAGAGTGATCTGAGAATTGAGAGGATGAGGTGGAGTAAGCAAAAAAAAGTGCCGTCCTGCACTATCCAGAAAATAACAAGTCGGTGTTTGAAATGTACAGAAAATGTGTGGTCGTGTTCCTCTTAAAATGAATCACTCAATTTTGAAAAGACAAGGAACTTTAAAAGAGGTGGAATGATTTACAAGTTTCATCTTTTTTGTCACAGAAGGATTTTTCAGAGCTGCAGCAGCTCAGCATCTTTGCAACACAAAGCATTTTACTTAAGTGCGAGTGACTGAGAGTAATAACAATGATAGTACCATAAGAAATCACAAATATTGTATGTCATTTTTCTGATCCCCAGATTTATGTATTAATTTATAATATATTAATTTATGATTTCTTAGTAACTAGCATGATTGCATTGCTAGCTTGATTTTATTGCAATTCATTTAAGGTAAAATGGCAGTGTTGGCTGCAAAGGGTCGCAGGGTTGAAACCCGGTCGGACTCTTAGTCCATCAGGTGTGTCCTTTGGCCAGGCACCCAGCGCTAGCTCAATGTAAGTCGCTTTAGATAAAAGCATCTGCCAAGCAAAGTAAAGTAAAGTAAAACCCTATTTGATCTTTCAAATTAGCATGTAGCATGATACTTTTGGCACTATGATTGAGTTTATCTCCCACAATAGCTTAAAATGTTGATAGATGTAACACAAATTCATTCAAATGGAATCTGTTCAGTGATGTTTCCTTTGTATTTGCAATTGTAAGTTGTCTGTGCTAAGTCACAGCTTGCACCCAAGCGACTCATACTCTGGTTCAAAAATGAATCACTATGCTTAAAACAACAAACCGTCTAACCTAAGTGATGGTTAAGTTTAATAGAAATGATGTTGTTTGGTATAAATTAACTTAATAATTTTAGGTTACACAACACAATGTTATGTAACGCCCTCATTCTTACACTAGCAGACAGTTGTTTGTGAGTCTGAAATACAAAGTAAACATATCATGTTTTTTTATGAAGTAAAGTAAAACATCTGAAAATGTTAAGTGGAATTATCTCTATATATTTAATAAAAGTAGCGATGTGCCAGTTTCTTACTGTGATTGGTTCAGTTCAGCTTGTTACAAGAGTAATTTAGGATGGATGATTCAAATTATATAAATATGACCATGAAAAGTCAAATTTGCCAATGTTTAATTTTTAATTTAATTATTAACTTAATTATTAAGTATTTAACTGTCATAATACTGGATGTATAACTAAAACATGTTACAGCTCATTGTGACAGCTCAGCAGAATCTATAATATGCAGTGATTTTTCTTACTTTCTTCATCTATAGTGGCCTTCCTGTGTTTTAGCTAGCAACTAGTTCACGTCCCAGAGGGAATGGAAGTCGACTTTACACTGCCACCAAACTCTCTAGTGACATGACAAGTTCCAGCAAGTTGTAGCAGCAGGCCAACAAACAGGTCTGTGGTTCCAAGTGTCTTAGGCTATGTTTATGCTGTTTTGCAATGTGAAAAGATCACATATCTGTTTAAAACAAACTAATTTTAAAGAACTATCTAGAGCTGATCTGTCCAGGACTAGGCAGTTAGGTCATGTTAGAGGCTGATAAAAGTTTACCCTGGGTTGCCTTCCTCTTTAATGAGTTGACTTTCTTTGACTGTTTCTTCCTCCAGCCTCATCATCATAACCTGGTTTTGAAATCATACCTCTACCTCCTCTCTTTTTTTTCTGTGCACAGGACTTATGCTGACCAGACAATTTACTGATACTACAACACAACCTGCAGACACTGGTGCAGAGCCGTGATGGCCCACTCTTCTTCTTTACGGAGTTCTTTGACTCGATCACATTGGAGGTTTTTGAGCAGGAATGACCTTTCGTGCCACAGCTTCTCACTCAAATTTTTATCCAGATTTGGAAAACTTGGTTTGTCTTGTAGCCACTGAATTGCTGGTGTGTTTTGGATAATTGTCCTGCTGCAGGATCCAAGTGCAGCTTGATCTTAAAGTCATAAACGGATGGATGAATACTCTTGCTTATGAATTGGTGATACCATTAATTATTATTATTCATTCAGTTCTTTAAGCTGGATGACTTACTGATTTTTTTCACATCACTGTATGTCTGTGGGGTGTAGTCACAGGTTTAGAGCTCCAGTGTGTGCATGTAAACACTTTCTATCCTAATGTCTTTCAGTGGTTTCAGTGTGTCCCATGCATGTTTGTAAATGATTTGTCTTACACCTGAGAATAGTTGCCATGTAAGGTACTGGAATAGGATCATTTGTTTGTTGAAAATTCCAAGGAAACATCTGATTATAGTTATAAGTTCCACATCACCTGTTTGAACTTTTATCACAACGTTGTTTGGCTTTGGATTTCACAGTAGATGCAGGCAGGAGCAACAGATATTTGCTGATAACGTGCACTTTCACTTTTGCCTCTACAATGTATTTACAATGGTCTCAGGATTAGTGTGATAACATCGACATGTCTTTAACTTCAAAGCTCCCACTGTGTCTTCTAGCATATCATGACAGTGTCCTGAAATAGAGGCAACTGAAGCAATTGGTAATAAAAAGATAAAAGCTACAGTTTGCAGTTTTTCACCACATAAATAAATTTCATCTACTGTATATGTTTAAAAAGCTAAATGTAAGACTAAAGCCAACAGTTTATTCCTCTGTGCCACAAGTTGTTGTTCAAAAACTATTAAAAGCACATTAGAGAGTTACACTGGGTAACATGTTCCTACACACACACACACACGATAAAACACATGCACATAGACCAAACACAAGCAAATTAAGGAAACAACTTCACCACTTTGCTTACACAAGTGCAGAAATAAAAAAAGAATGCACAAAGACAAAACATGAAAGAAAAAAAACACGTTTTAGGAAATGTGAAGTAAAAAGCTACATATAGAAAAGCAAGAGTGTCAGTTTTCCACCTCTATAGAAACAGTCACACACAGGAACTCTAGATGTGTATTCATCTGCAGGTGAAACTGGTGCTTAACATATGCCCTGTTTGACCTGCTAGAGTAACATATGCAGAAAACTTTTAACGCCCTGTTATGTTAGGGAAAAAGTCAACCATTTAAAGTAAAACAAGTTGTTGACATCAAAGATTCACACAACGAGAGACAGAAAAATGCATTTTTGATTCTTTGCCTGAAGATGTAATGAGCAGCTTTATCACACACATCTCACATAAACGTGTTCACATTTGGACACAAGCGCCAACACACACACACACACACCACAGATGCGAGCCAAGGCTGTGACTTTAATTATCACCTTGTCTGAGTCTAAATGAGGGTGTGAGGCTGAGATCATCTCCACTTGGATTTTGTGCATGTAAGTTTCTGTGTGTGAAAGACAGAAAGATGGTGCAGCTTTTTTATGTCTGTTTTTTGTGTGTGTGACTGCATTTCTTAGTTGCAGCTGATTGCAGGGTGGTCAGGCGTCCTCACCATCCACCACCTGACTCAAAGCCTCTGACACAGACATCCTTATTTATATTGTTCTCAATAACTGTAATTGAAAAAATCTGAGACGTTTCATGGGCACTGCCGCTCACTCAAATACAGATTCACATGTAGTGTAAACAAATTCTTAAAACATTGGAGGATGTGAACAGAAAGGTTGTAGTGCAATTTTAAAAATGGCAATGTGAGCCACAGTACATCTCCCCTAAAGTGACATTTCTCCACACTGTGATGTATGATTTGATTACTATCACACATCCATGACATTTCACTAAGCTGAAAATCAATGGGGCTCAAGGGAGTGGTTGTATCAGACATAAATCATCTTAGCCCGCCTTATCTTCCCCTCTATATGACATTAGATGTAAAAAGAAGGAATGATAGTACTGGTACTAGGTATAAAAGAGAGAAGAGAAAAAAAACAGCATGAGTGCATTGCAGTGAGGATGACATATGCAGAATGCAAAGCTGCAAAGCTGTAAGAGGAGGGAGTAAAGATGAGAAAAGATAAGTACGAACAAAGAGAAAAGGAGAGTAGGAGACATGAAATGATTAAAAAGTGCATTAAAACTATAAGAATAAGCTGCTGGTGAAGAGGAGATTAGAATAAAAAGTTTAAAATAAAGAGGAAGATAAAAAGAATAGAGAGAGAGATGTGACAACAATACAATCACAGATCAGTCGCAGATGTTTTGCGGCTTTGAGCCTGCTGCTGCCTCTGGAGGGTAAAAGGGCATTTTTAATCCCCTCGCTGGTGTTCTGGCACATACCCGTTCGCACAAATCCACATTAGAAACGTTTTAAAAAAGCACACATATGTTGCAGAGGCAAACAGCAGGACTCGACACAGTGGCATCTGTATTTTAAACCTGGGAGTCCACAGCAGTGCCAGCCATGCGCTTACCAGGCTGCAGTGGGTGGGGTTGGGGGGTTCGGCAGCATGACAGGAACGGAGCTCATTTTAGCCGCAGCAGCTGGCTCTGGTGTTCTGGTGGGAAAAAGAGAACACATGCTGCCTGCGTCAGCTCATTCAGCGTGTGAAGTAGAACCAGAATCAACCATCTTGAAAGGAGCCTATTATAACAGTGTAGCTGCTAATCAAGCAAACATGGCCTCAACGACACTGAAACAACACTAAGAAAGCATTTTCACTCTCCACAGTTCAAGTATTTTAACACTTCCTGATTGTTTTATTCTTTGCATATTTGTCACTTAAATTAGTCAGATCATCAAAGTAATTTTAATATTACTCAAAGACGCGTAAATACAAAATACAGTGTTTTCAAAGAGCTGTTTAAACCCGACAGTGTGGGAAAGATCACTGGGTTAATTAGTGTTTGATCAAACAAAACCTCAAGATAACTTCACCTGGACGACCAAGAATCTTCACCGAGTAAGTTGTAGGATTCTTTTTCATGTGAACCAGTAACTTCTCCCTCTTTCTCTCCTGCCCTCATGTTTAGGTTGTATGTGGGCTTGTGTGGGTGTGTGTGTCTGCGTGTGCTGTGTGACTGATGAACAGGTGGTGCCACCTGATTGAACAAGTCGCGACATAACCAGCCTTCTGTTTAATATTCTAGAGAGTTGGGAAATCTGTGCCTGTGAGATGAGCTGTGTAAAATAATAACTTTGGGTAAAGAGCACTGAACTTTGCAATAGACCAGTTTACTGATCAAGCTGTTGTACAGACTGTTTGAGCACTGTCTGTCGTTTCAGGCTTTCCTCAACTCTTAAGCAGAATAAACTTTACCTTTACCTGCTAATGACCTGTATTGTTGGCCTCTGCAGTGGAGAATCCATACGTTACTGAAGCCATTAAAGGTGGTGTGTCTCTAACAACACATATTACACTGTCTGTGATTAAAAAACATGCCTTTTTAATCCAAATATGAATTCACTGTACTTCTCTTAATAACACAAACTACTATTATAACATTTCCATATCTGGTTAAGATTAAACTCAAAACGTATCAGCTGGATATGACTTCCAAGGTCTCTCTCTCTCTCTCTCGCTCTGTCTCCCCCTAATAGACCCAGCATGTCTTTTTGTTTGGCTGTGTTACTTTGTTTGTTCCTGAGATCATGTGAGTTTTACTGCATCTTCACCCTCATTTCACCAATAAATGCCTATTTGATCATCATTTCAACTTTCCTGTATTAATTTGAGAAATGACTTGTTTAATTGTTACTGTGTGAACCTCTGTTCACAAGTCGAGCATAACACATCACATATCACAGAGGAACAAGTTCATTGTTCCTTTGTTTGGCAGATGTTTTTGTCCAACACAACTTACAAGGAGCTAGTGGTGACAGTCTCGCTCAAGGACACACCTAGTATGGACTAGAAGTCTGGGCTAGAATTTGATCCTACGACCTTTTGCATCCCAGTCTGACTTTTATCCCACTGAGCTACCAGGCCAAATTTTTGATGATTAATTATGAAAATGATCTTTTGAGTTTAACATTTCACAGTATGCTTCTGCATAGCATATAAAGCCATGTGCACACCATTTTAGACCTTGTATCTGTGCACTTACCTCCTACAGTCACATCTTACTATATGAATGTCGACATAAACGCCGCCTTATATTGCTGAGTTGGAGATACAGACTGGAAGGCTTCCAAGTGACTAAGCAGGACACAAACAGACCTATACACACATAGATGAGAGTGACCCTTTTTGCTCAAATGTAAATAAAAGCTGAGAAATGTTTTTTTTTCCTCAAACGTGTTGTACTTGTACATTATCGTATTATCTTTTTGGAGACAAGTAACTTGACAAGTAACTTGCTCGTTGAATAAAAGTAACTTTAAGTCAAAATTTGCCAGGGGTAATTATGGGCTTGACTATAAGTGTAAGGGGAAAACAGAATTCTTCTCTTCCTCCAAGAAAAGTACATGCATCCATCCACAATTGTCAGGTCTGCACCACAGTCTTCATATTACTGTCGTCCATTAAAACTATCATGTTGGCAGAAAAATGTGCACAGCGATTTACGGTGATCCAGTGGATGGGTAATGACCCATCTGTCCGACACATGGGATACCTCACTAACCACTTCATGAGCTGAGATAGAACCAATGACTGTGTGTGTCTGTGTGTAGTACCTTTTGTGTACACATCTGTTGATGTGTGTATGTGCAGAAATGCATGCATGTATGTGGGAGCACATAAAAATGTCTACGGCAGCAAAAATGGGGGAAAAACCAATAAAGCAAGAGGAACAAGAAAATATTTCAGCAAGTATACTGAGAAAGATAAATCCCATGGTTTGTCCGATTTACCATTAACCATGAGCTGCCGACTACTGGTAACAAAAAAAAAACATTTGGACGGTGGAAGATCGGAAATGACTTTGAGTATGATACCATCATGTGATCATACTTTCTAACCTTTAATGTTAAAATGAAACGTGACAATAATTACTAACACCAAATGTGTGAAACATAGATTGTTTGGATATATGATGGATTTGTTTTCCTCTGTAAAATATGACTTTATAGGTTGTTGTATGTATTACAGTTTGTCATTTTTGCCCCGATGCCAAATGGGATTAAACTTTGTGCCTCATATGAGGGGGGTGTTTCCACAGACTTCCTTGGAAATTTGCTCCCATGAAAATAAAATTATCGTGTCTGTGTGATCATAAGGTCCTAGATGGTGGAGTGTTTATGTTAAGACACAGTAATGGAGAGGCTCCAGAAGGACATGCAGAGGAGAGGGTGAAACAGAGGGAAAGCTAAGAGAGCGCAGCAGAAAAATAAAACCCTTTTGGGATTAGTTTCCAATTTACACCTGTTATCAAGCCATCAGAAAAAAACAGCTTATAGTAAGGGAACAGTGAGAAGTTGTTTGTTGAGGCGGATTACAGCACTAAAAGGATCAGAAGAAAAGCAGCAGTGTGAGTTCAGGTGCAGCTGCAGGGTTATGAGGAGGGTGGATTTGTGGGGAGTGATACAGTGGAGGATGCTCAAAACTAAAAAAACAAAACAAAACATTGTCTAACCTATTTATCCACTAATCCATCTGTCTATCAACTGACTAAATGTATTCTTTTTTATTTATTTATGTTTAGAGGGAAATGCTTTGTGGCACATACTGGTTTCATTGTCATGTTCTATTCTTCTTCTTCCAGGCTCCAAATAAGCTCCTTTGGATGCATTGCTAGAAAATGTGCATCCAAGTACAACTAGTGCTTTTATCAGCATGTTTGTGTGCATCAAGGTTGTTTCTAGAAGGAGGCCAGAGGAGGCCAAGTGTCTGCCAACCAAAGTCATAGTATGGCTCTGTAATGGCAGCAGCAGTCACATGTGATCTCTCTGATGGAACTGCCATGTGCACACAGAATCTAACTGGATACATTTAATGAAAAGATAATAGTTTTTGTTGACTTCTACACAACACTTATGGCAATTGAAAGTAGTCATAGTAGTAGTAGTAGTACCAGTGACAGTAGTAACATTGATGGTACATACAGTAGCAGCTGTCCAAACAACTATTTTCCTATGGGACCAGTAAAAAAATGCTGCTTCTGTGCCTGGGTCACTTTGTGAAAAATGTAATTACTAAGCACGAAGTAGTGTTAGAGAGATGCAGGTACTGGGCGTCCAAAGGGAATAAAGCTTAGACCAGATGATCACATAGTGACAGCTCAGGATGACAGGGTCCAGTTAAAAGCATATGGACTACAAGACTGAAACTCCCAAAGAGCCTGGACCACAGAGATAGTGCAGCGAGATGTAGCCTGGGCCACAGGCAAAACATCACTCAGTTATACCAGCTGTCTGAGCACACAGGTAGAGGTGGGTTTGCTGAAGTTGTAGATATCCCTCACGGCCCTCTTAGCTTATCTGTACACCAAAGTTATCCCTGTCTCATGTCTTGTACTCCTAAATATCTCAGTCACCCAAAGAGTGGATCTTTTGGCCTTTTTTTCTGGGTAAAAGCAGCTTTTTCTTTGGTTAAGACATCTATATTAAGAAAATGCTCAGACTCCACTCACTTTTCTTTTCCTGTTACAATCCAGCGCTGGGCTGTGCTGGGCCTGGGCTGTGCCAGGGACTGTTAGAGCTGCTGAGCCTTTTTGTCCTGCTGTCCTCAAAAGCTGGTTTCATGGTGTTTTAGGGAAAGCTGTAAAACAAAATCATAAAAACCAGAGCTGCAGTTAATAGTGAGCTCACTCTCATCCATTATGACTGCAAGAGTTATTGGATTTAGTTATTGGATTTTTGATTTGATATGATCAACACATCGACCACTAGCGCGTTTCCTAAAACACTAATTTCTTACAATATTGCCCCAACAGCTCAGCTGTGCCCACCTAACCATAAAATTACCTAAATGGCCAAAAGTATTGTTTCCCCCATGGAAATGCCGACACACGTGTATGCAAATATGAGTGTGATGATTTAATACTGCACATGGGAGTTACAGCTTCAGATGCTAATGCCATGTGACTGCGCCAAGCTCTTACAGCGTGGCGTAAGTGGCAGTAAAATGGTGGTCGCGAAGTTATGGTGCAGGGTTTATGGTACAGTATGACAGACATTACTCAGTCCTCCCTCCCTTTTCCCAATGATGCATTCACACAAAGGAAGAAGGAAAACTGTATAGAAGTAGCACCCTCCCAAGATGATGATCATCAGTTCATTTGGCAAAAGGAAATTATTTTTTGGCACTTATTGCTTGTATTTGGTCATAAACGGAAAAATACAACCAACCAGGCTGGTTTTGACTTTTATGACCTTGAACTGTTGACATAGCATGCATTAAGATCTGTGTTTGTATGTGTGTGTGATTACAACCAACATCCCTTACCTGTTTTATTTATACTTTATATACTATATATACCCTTCAGATCACTGGGACTCTTGTGTATCCGGGCTGATTTCTGTATGGTGGACTGACCTTTGTTTTGAAATCAGTTTGATTTTTAGGAGTCTGTAATTTCTTCACCTTCCTGGAAGTGATCTCTCTTTTGGAGTGCCAGCCTGTTGTCACCTTCAGTACGACGTCTTCTTTTTCCCTCTGGTTATCCACTGCCTGTAATCTACCTGTACTGACAGTAAGCCAATTCTCTGTTCTCTAATAAACTGGTTTTGCACTTGTGTAAATCTGTCTAGGTGGGTGAATTGCGCTTAGGTCCTCCGTCTTCCCCCCTCACATCTTAAGGACAAAAGACTGCATGGGTCACTGACTAAGCCTACCATTCGGGATTAACAGTAAAGTTTCTCTACACGGACATTTCCTAAGAACTTACTTAATTATTATAATAATGAATGCTAGCTACTGTAACTACTGTAGTCACTCAGTTCTCCTTCTGTTTTCTGGTCTGCTAAAGGAAATATTTGACTCTTTAGCTGCTAAATGCTCCACAATGTTCATTATCTAGTCTCTCTGTCTACAGTTTAGATTAGATGATTAGATTCAACTTTATTGTCACTACACATGTACAAGTACAAGGCAACGAAATGCAGTTTGATGCTGAACTACATTTGCTTTTATTAACACGGGGACAACACATATCGGCTGTGGTTCAGGAGGTGGAGTGGTCGCCTGCCAATCAGAAGATTGGTGGTTCGATTGCCCGCCTGCTCCAGTCATATGTTGCCCCCAAGTTGCCCACGGGGTGTCAGGTAAGCTGCATTGCTGTATGTGTGTGTGTGAGAATGGGTGAATAAGAAGCAGTGTAAAGTGCTTTGAGTACCAGTCTAGGTAGAAAAGCGCTATACAAGTGCAGATCATTTACCATTTACATAATGTAAAATGGTTGACCTGAAGTGTAAATTATAGAGCATCATCTTCTGAACCAGCAGTATCAGAAAAAATAGTATAAATAAATATAATTTCTTTCTAGAGAAGAGGTCTCAAACAGAGACATTCAGCCTGTTTCTCTAGGCTACAGCTCAAGTCTGTAATAGCCGAAAAGAAAAATGGTCTTCAATGGTCTACAATGAACATTTTTTCTCAACACAAACTGTGTTTAGTCTGTGAAAAATGCTGCCTGCAGGACGAATCTTTGGCAGTCAACCAGTTAACATCAGATGATCATCACAAGATGAATGTGAAGCTTTTATCACATTTCAACAGCAGTTGGAGTCGCCCAATTATCAAAAAAAATGTGTCTTGCATTGTCATCAACATGTAGCTCAATCTAAAAACATTAAATCATTCAGATAAATTTAATAATAATAATAATGGAATATAGGGATGTTAATCAATTAAAAAAGATTAACTAATTATTTGCAACATTTTCTGTAATTAATTGTGATTTAAAACACAAAAGACACAGCTAAAAACCTGTTTTATGTCCATGTGCAATTTGCTGCTCTTTTTTTCCTGAGCATTTCCTGGACTACGCTTAAAATGTCAGACAATCTTGCGACATTTGTCCAGAACACTTTCAAATCCAGTGTCATTAAGAAAAACTCGGACTGTTCTTTACAGAATGTGGGCCGTGCAGGGCAGGTGTTCATACGATTGTGAGACATATCTCCTGATGCAGCGCGAATGACTTCTCTCAATCCATCATCTTCTACTATGCTAATCGTGGTGTTTTTGTTATTCGCCCACAAGCACCATACTCCTGTAGCGTAGACTGCCGAGGTCCCGTGGAGGTGGATTCAGCTGGGTGTTTTGTAGTACACCAGAGACGTATTGTGTCTGTGGTAACTAAAGAAATACATCAGGCAACTTCTCAGAGTAAGACATTCCACCCAAAAGTCTGTCCTTGTTCATGCTTGCGTTTGTTAGCCGAAACTACTTCTTCTTCGTCTAATAATTTCTGGCAGGCCAAACACCAGTGTAGCGCAATGCTGACACCCTTCAGAGCTTTCTACGAGTTTAAGGTCTTAGATTACAGGAAATGAAAAACTGCATTAATGTTGTTAAATTCTTTAACGCATTAAACGTTTTGCATTAATCTAATAAGTTAACGTGCTAATTTTGACAGCACTAATGGAATTGTATGAAGTCATTGCATTGGTCTCTATGCATATTAGCTTCCTTGTACATTGCACTCTGTAAACTGTTCCAGCTGAGTAGGATGTGCTAGGGAGGAGAGTGGAAGGTTCCAGTTTTTGAATATTGCTCAATTTGAGTGATGGCCCTGTGGTGGAAGCTGCTTTTAAATCAAGGCGTATGAGTAAATATGTATCAGTGTCTTCCCCCCAGAAGGTGGAAGATTAAAGAGACACTTACTTGACTGAGTTGAGCGTCACAATGTTTATAGGAAAACATAATCGAACCACATAACTCACTCGAGCCCAAGTGTGTGTCAGTTGTACAATCCGAACACAATGCAGTCAAATATGTGAGTATGGCGTTTATGAACCCCTCGTGTTTGACATGTAGGTTGAAACATCAGTCTCTATCCACCCCAACAATGGCTCCAGCTGTCCAATTTACTTCACATTCCTCATATCTTGCCTAGTTTGACCGGCCTGAGTTTTTTTATTTGTAACCAGAACCCAGATTAATAGACCTGTAGTTTGTTTTAGCGAAGGGAAATTGTAAAAGTAGTTGATGTCAAGCAGGAGATGACTAACAGGTGTCAGTGCAGTAAGCATGGTCATCAAATAATAACCATATAATAAATTCTTTATAAAGGCCAAGTAAAAATACTCCACCTTGCTGGTTTGGTTGTATGAGGGTAGCAGCTCCAGGCCCATAAGGGGTCAGTGTCGCCTTAGTGTCAGATGCCTGTAGGACGCCAAGGAAAGGTCAAACAAGCAGGGAGCCCCACTGTGTCTGCCTGACTGACATGAATACACACACACACACACACAAGCCTGTGCTTTTTTTCTTATGATTACATTTTCATTGCTATAACGACTGCAGAAATGAGTGAACAGTGTTTCCTCTAGTTTTTTTGTGTGAATGCGACAAATTATCTGCATTTACAGAATCTTGTGATGTAGCACTGATCTGTGCTGTTACATATTATATAGTCATTACTTGATCTTTTTGTTATGTACACGTCTACAAAATACAAAAAATAGAAAATTATACTGAAATCCAAGTGGGGAGGTGGCCTTGAAATAAACGGAGACACTCGAGACTTCAGCTCGAAGTCTGATCACAGCAGAAACCAAGAACCTGCGGCAGTGTTCCTCCACACACCATCCACATAAACTGTTGACACATTACATAAATAAATGAATGTTTTTTTAGAAGTAGGTAGTAATGAGTTACAGTTACTCAATTGTATTAACTTAAGTAAATTCTTAACTTTATGTCTAAGAGTAGTTTTAGGCATCATCATTTTGGCATGTTACAGCCTCTCTCTGTATAAACACATTGAAATTGTATTCAAAATACTTAACTTACCCAACAAGAATATAAGTGTAATGGTCATGTGTGTAATGTAGTGGGGTTATAAATATGATTATTACCTTACTTAAGGCAGACGCTTTTATCCAAAGCCACTTACAAGGAGCTAGCACTGGGTGTCTGGCTTAGGGAACACCTGGTAGGGTATGAACTAAGAGTCAGACGGGGGTGCGAACCTGCGACCTTCTGGATTCCACTCTGATGCCTAACCCATTGAGCTACCAGGCCAATGACAGCAGACCTCCCCTTTACAGAAAGGAGGGAAGTTGTACTTTATTTTTGTTATGTTGCACACTATATGATTGTTTCTTTTACTATACTTTTAATCTGTTCTAGTATAATATAATACAGAGTAGTGAGACAGTCCCTGCTTTTTTTCACAATCCAATCCATGTGAATTCTATACAACTTTTTCCCCAAATGTTACCTGCACTCCATACTGTCCTTGAACACCTCACACCTGACATAACGCTTTCCTGTCTTATCGTGAAACAAATAAGACAGATAATTGTATATCTTGCGATTATCCAGAAGCTGCTGTTAACGTGTAGAAGACTCACAAAGTCTTGGGAAGGTGGAATGTTTGCATAAATTACTGCTAAAGGCTGAAAAGAAATCTCTGGATGTTTTATGTGAAAATATATGTAAATTGTTTTGCACCTTGTGCAACGTTGTGGTGGAACACAAACAAAAGTCATTAATGAAGCAAAGCATCCACCAAAAGGCTGAAACGCAACAACAAACAAGGGACATTCTTGCAGTCAGATCTGGAGAGAGAAGTATGGAAAGAATCAAGACGAACTAGATTAAATCAACGTGGTTAGGGGTGACAATTTGTGTGTATGTGTGTGAGATACAAGAAACAATTTATCAATACAAAGTTGCCAATAAAATGTGAAAAAACAAAAACAAAATCTGTGAAAGCACGCATTTGACTTAGTTATGGGTGAAGGGCAGTTTGTATTAGTGAAGAGCAGTTTGAATGAAATGTGCCTGTCCACACACAAACAGTTAAAAGCCATGATGGGTTCCACTGCAGCTCCACTCCATCAAACATAAAAGATTTTATATGCCTGTTATATATTCTATAGTCAGCACAGAGGAGCATATCTCATTTAAATTCATGTAATCATACTTAAATATAAAGTGTAAAAATGACTTCTTTGAAGCGCTGCCAGTTTTGAGCAGTGAGAACATTATCAGGCTTACCTTTGTGGCCAATATTGGTTTGAATTTCTATAGTGTATGCAAATTTTGCTGAATACAAAGGCAACAATTACTGTGGCAAAAAAGATGTACTGTAAAATTTGATTATCTAATCACACAAGGATATATTATGTGATCACATATTCTATTATACATTCTCCAAAATCATATATTCAACTGGTAAGGTTGTGGGCAGAATTTACTTTTGTGTGGATGCTATCTGACCACCCTGCAGATTGGGGAATATGGGTAAGCATATGCAAAACATCTTTTTATACAAAAGAGCCCCAGGAGATACAATTTAAGCCATTTTTAAGCTAAATGCACTGAGATACTAATGGGATCTAACACTGTGCATTCTATAGATCGTATAAATTATACAGATTGCTACAGAAAATAAGAGTTGAGCTCCACTGGCCCATTCAGACAGCGACATCCTGCAACCTCTCCTCTCTACCAAATATGGGTGCAATAGCTAAAGTTAACAGTCGAATCTTTACATATTAGCTGTTTTATCTCCATCAGCTCATTCACAGGCTGTGTGTGGCTAGTTACTTCTAGTATTTATATTATACTGTTACAGTAGTATGTACAGTGTAGACATCTTGACCTGACATTGAACCGTGGGTCACATTGGAATTAGCTATTAAAATGTTTGATAGACTTTTTGATTGGTAATTAGTGCTTCGTACATATGGCTGTTCTCTGCTGGTTACATAGTGAAAAAAACATACTTCTATTTTTATTCACATTACAAAGTGGCACATAGAGTTAAATTAATAAAAGGAGTAGCTCTGGAATACTGAGGCCACAAATGTATAAATGTCAAAATAATTATAAATAACAGATCAAAGGCTGTGTTTGCCTAGAAGTCACTGCTTTGAGCCGTACAACAAACTCAACAAGTTACTTACTGAGAGTACAATATGCTTTTCCCTGATGCAACCTATAGTAATGCCCCCTTCCTCCATTTCCAACTTTCCCAATACAATTACTGAGCAACATGAGATCAATTCAGCTGGAAAAAGGAGTTTAGGTTTCTAACATCTCAGGTCCCTCACTATCTGAAGATACACGTTCCAATATGTTCCTTTCTGCCTGAAGATAATTCAATCATCCTCACTTCCAGTTACTCTCAGGGCAAAGGAGTGGACGCAGTCAGGTCCCCTCTGGCTCCACTAACTCAATAGAAATGTGATTGTGTTTTCTTTGTGTGTTTGTGGTGTTGCACAGACTGCAAACAGAGACTAAACACATATAAACACTGGCTTTTTTTCTAGCATCTTTGTCTCTTGGGATGGGTTCACTGGTCAGATATGAATCACCCCAACCATGCATCTATTGTTGCAATGTTTGCTTCGGGCTTTCTCAGAGGAATAACCAATAAGATCTGACCTTGTATACCAATATCAGCTTCCCGTCTCATAAAATTCATCCATTTATCCCTTTGTTTGTCTCACCCTGCATTGTGCCTCTCGGTGCAAATCAACTATCATCAATTTGTCAACCCTAAAACACAGAGCGCACAATCAAGAGCTGTTTTGCTAATGTCTGCCATTAAAATTGGGGGTGGGGGTAAACTGTAGGCAAAAAGGCAGAGGAAATTATACAGATTGAAACAGAGACTTGGCATATGTTTTCACCAGAAGCTGCTCCCTGTGTGACAGGCTGCATTTAAGGCCAGAGATTTGGCCAAACAATAGGAAAATATATCCTCACTGTCTGTGTGAACTGCAATGAGTGGTCAGGCAGGCACAGAAAGAGATCTGCACCACAGAAGCCAAAGTAGTGAATTCCTTTCCTCTTCGCGAGGAAGCAGTGGCCCATTGTCCGATTCAGAGATGACAGATTCTGGTCTTGGAAGCAAACCAGAGGTCTTCCATTTTGTGTGCTTAAGGGTCAGAGCAGCAGACATAAAGTGTGAAAATGAAAAGCTAAACGGGGGAGTTTTGGTGCAAAGTGTTTTTCCAGTGAGCCCTCCAGGCCATTGTTCAAACTGTCAAAAAGTTGAGCCTCTCATCCACATTCTCCTCCTACTCTTTTTCCTCTTTGTTTCTCCGTTTTCCCATCCTTCCTTACTTTGTTAGCTAGTGGGTATGGGCGTAAACATCTATTAGGCAGAGCTATGACAGACAGTAGGTTGAACGCTGCAGGATGTAGGCTCTGTGGAGGAGAGTGGTGATGGATTAAGAGCCAGAACTTTGCTGTGTTTCAAGGAGACAACACTTAAATTATAAAAATTACACATTAAAGTGTGCAGCCTAGTTAACATTTGCTGACTTGTAACTATCACAAAGCTCAAAATACTTGCTGCTGATAGGGATGTCATTTGTAGTAAATTAGCTTAGTTGTGAATTTGTGGAATTTAAATCAGAATGGTTAAACATTCCAAACTTAACCATTCAAGATAATACGTCCCATAATTGCATTGCATTATAAATCATGTGAGATTGTAAGTTGAAAAAGGCAGCTGCAGAACAAAGATTGGTGTGTGAGGCCTGTGTCTAGTAAGGAGCAACCAGCCGCTCCGAGCTCATCATTTAGACAGATGTTAAATGTGTGGCATGAATGTACATACACTGACAGAGTGTTCGGAGGGGGTGGTGAACAAACTCTAGTCTTATTCCATCTGTGAATTCTTCATTCACACAAGTACAGGTTCACCGTTTTTCATGTGTCTTAAATCAACAGTCAGTTGCTAAAATAAAAACTGAACAAGGTTTTTCTATGCCGTAACCAGGAAAAGTGGTCATGGCTAGATTCTTTACTAAAGTCCCAAAGTCCATAGTCATTATGTGCAAAAATGTATTTAAATGTGAATCTAAATTATTTTATTTTTTGATATTAAAGATTCTTCTAATAAACGGTTTAATACACTTAGGGACAGAGGAAGACAGTGGATATCAGCATCATCAATGACATAGAAAAGACACTATTGGATATTTTAAAGGTCTGACAGATTACAGAAAGTAAAAACTCTAAAACTGTAGTACGTGTATGTTTTATGACTGCTCATTGTGTTTTTTTTTTTGTAATTTGGTTTGACAGAGGACAGAGGGTGTTCAATCATCACGTAATGAAGTCAAAGCTGACACTGAAGCTCTTCACAGTGCCCCAGAATGACCGAATAATGTCCAAACTATCACGATGACAAATAGCTACGTGTAAATCACCAAGATGTCGCCTGGCATATCAAAATACTACAATATGTCATGCTTTGTTTTCACACTGCCCTTCTGTTTTTCTTGATCTTGATTGGCTGTTCCTAGTCGATTCATGTAGCTTAATAATGACACAAAATTTTTCATATATTTTATTTATTGTAGTCATTTCTGAGTTTGGTCATCATTTCTGGTTATTTCTAGTAAGACTAAAGGGAGGCAATAAGTAATTTATAATATACAGTTGTGCTGCAAAGTTACTTTACTTTACTTCTAAAGTACTAACTCCTATTGTTAGAGATGAATCAGCTGACTCTGAACCATCTCTTAGTTATGTCGCTATAGGTTTAGTCTGCTGGGGGACTTTCCTGACACTCTGAGCTCTTCTCCTTCTTTTCTCTCTCGCTCTCTCTTACCATGACATCAAAACATGTTAACATTGTGTCTCCTCTCTCCCCTAGTTGTGCTTCTCTCTCTCTCTCTCTCTCTCTCTCTCTCTCCCCCCTCAGGTGTCCTCGACCTTGGAGCGGTGGTTGCTGGTCCACTTCCGCTTCGTCTGCTGCTCCTTGTTGTCGTTGTGATCTATGTTACCTGCTGTTCTTTTCTCTCTCCTCTGTCCACTAACCCCAACCAGTCGAGGCAGATGGCCGCCCCCCTGAGCCTGGTTCTGCTGGAGGTTTCTTCCTCTTAAAGGGAGTTTTTCCTCTCCACTGTTGCCTCAATGCTCGCTCAAGTGAAGTTGTGACCTTCTGCATCCCAGTCTGACCCTTAATTCATTGCGCTACCAGGGCAAAGTCCTTCTCTATGCAGATGATATATTGTTCCTGTTTCCTGTTGACAGACGACTGCAATTACAGATTTCTCTTATTGTACTACTGCTCTATTTATGCTGATTCTTTTTGTCAGTGAAGGTTTAACACTTGACCTTAAATTTTAAAATGATATAATATATAAACAGATTTTCAAACAGCATCTGGAATTCCGTTCTTAACAACTTTAGCTATAGTTTGATCCATTTTCACACAGTATGTGGACACAGTAGACTTACTGAAAAATCATCAAGATCAAAAGTAACTTGCATTACTTTTTTTTGCCTGTTTCATTGAGTGAGGGCAGTGCATCAGTTATTGTAAGACTACACCTACGATTGGATTACAGGGAGTTGTGTCTCGGCATCTGCAACACTGCTGTGCAGCAAATAACACAATTTAAAGTACTTTTTTTTCTATCACAGTTGGTGTGAGACACATTAAATATTCCCTTCGCATTACCTTCATTGGATTCCTCTCAACTTATAGAAATTTTCTTAGAAAGCAGGCGTAGCTCTGAGTGGAAGGATGAATGTCTCCCATATGCACCACCTGTGTTGACCTCTGATTGCAGCGGTTTCCCAACAGCCTCTGCAAAACAGATTCTTATTCCCATTCATTCCTGGTCTACCAGTTAAACACGTATCCAGTATGTGAACAGAGTGATCTTCTCACAGGAAAGCCTGTCACATTTTAGTTAGGCTCACCTTTTTGGTGCCTCAGTTTTAGTTTCACACATTTCACACAGTCGCAAACATATTGTCTGAGTCTGTGGATATTTCATAAGATGTTTCACTAACACAACATATTTCTTCATTTTCCGTTTGCTATGATGAGCCACAATCTGTTGAGCTGACGAGAAGAAACCAGGAGACATCTGCATTGGTCAAAATTATCAGAAATCCCTGTTGGCCTGTACAAAGCTGTCATTTGATTGGACGAGTGCAACTTACACAAAAGAAATCAAAATCTATTATTTACCTACAACTGTTTGCAGCTAGCTCTACACTGGCGTGGGCCTGTTACAGAGGATTATTATTAGAATGGGAGGATGGTTGTGTGTGGCACTTCTGAGGAAGCCTGGCAGAGTTCAGAATAAAAAAGTGTGGGCATCAAAGGACATGCTGAGGACAAACAGAGTGAGGTTGGAGAGGCTGTAATGAAAACTAAGTGGGGTAAAAGTAGTCCTCTGAGGAGACAGAGAGATATAGACTGTGACAAAGAACAATGAGAGACTGGGCAAGGGTGCAGGGGGTTCAGCATAGTGGGCCCAGGAGAGATTATCATATAGCATTATTTGGCCCACTAAAGACAGAGAGAGGAACAGAAAAACTGTGAACGGCAGCAAGAGAGAGAAAGTCATACAATTCAACCAACTTGAACAGAGAATTCCTCACTGGAGAGTCTTCACAACTAACTTCTGACAGCCACGGTCCACTGAGCAGAGCCAGGTTCTCCCTCTACAACAGCGCCTTTCCTGGAGCCCCAGAACCAACCAGACGTCCTCACTGCTTGTTTGTCTGCTTTAACACTGGATAAACCTTTTAGAAACAATATATTTTTACTGTCAAATACATCATGCCTGTCAAGCTTAATGTGAGCCTAGTGGTTAATTACAAGGATGAAAAAGCAGGGTGAAAACAACCTGTGTTATTTTGCTTATGTGTGTGCACACAGCTTGTGGATGCTGGTGGTGTTCACACGTGGCAGTCTGTCTGTCTGTCTGTCTCGGAGGTAATGTTTCAGCCCAGCAGGTTTAACGCTGTGCAGATAGGGTTTGCCAGACTTGCTATGGAAAGCTCCAAATTGAGTCCCTACTGCAGCTGCTTTATCTGGCTGAGAGTTTTTCTCTGCAAAAATCAATGGGAACTGACCTCTCTCTGCTTACTTTATTGCAACACGTGCAAGACATGAGACCGGGGAGTTAACAGATTCACTGGTGGTGTAGTCTCAGAAAAACTCGGGAGACCGGGGTCTATCCTCAGTCCTATGTTAGAGGCCATGGAGAACGGTAAATTAAAAAATATTTATCACAAATTCTGTCTGGTAAAACATTTTTACACCTCTTAATGGATCAGAAATACAACTATATAAACTTTTTAAAAAAAAAAAAAAAATATATATATATATATATATATATATATATATATATATATAAATGTATCAGATTATAAACATATCCATACTCAAGTTCTTCTACTACATAATACTACTGCATACGTTGCAGTAACACAGTGCAATGTCTTAGTGTAAACATGACTACCTACTTGCTCTGAAATTTTGAAGATCTTTTTGTCAGACCCCACATTCCAAGCCAAGTCTTTTTAGTTACTGTTAATCAATGAAGTGCACTCTATTGAGAACTGCAATAGAAAAAGACTTCTCAGATGTTCTGCCCTCACCTTAACCCAGTAGTTTAAAACCTTTTAAAAAGAGGATGTTGACCACGTAGCCTGCGGCCAGGAGCTTCTGGCTAAAGAGAGCCTCTGGTGTGATGGCTTTTTTTAAACACAATATTAGTAGAGGAAGAGTCCAGCATAAATTCAGTGAACTCGCTGCATCGTCTCTATCTTGTGGTCCAGGCCAGCATTCTGCAACACACACACAGGAGACATATTATCAAGCAAGATTTCCACCTACCCAAGCAATCATTAAAACTTGGACAGATCTTTTAGAAAGCCCTATAATGAGGCAGCCCTGTCTTCTAAAAATTACATTGCTATACAACTAGACTGCATTCACATCACGTTTTTGTAGAGAGTGTAATTGTGAGCTGATTACAGTAACATGGTATGCTAACATGAGAGAGACAGGGTTGAATGAGGTCATTCTGGACGTGGCCTAGTCTTCACAGTATTCAGTGATATTATATTTTAGTGAAAGAAGCTGCAAAAATGTTTGTGTGGAATCCAGAGCAACAGTTTTATCTGCAGATACTTCTGTCTAAATTTTTTTCACCGGAAATTGCAGTTTTGCTTAATGTTCGCAACTTAGTTCCTGATTATTCCCTTCTTCTCGTGCTCTGTAGTTTAAATCAACATGATGGTTTCCCCCTGTATAAGCTGTTCCATGCACTCCCTCACCTTTCCAGATTGACTGTGGAAACTGTAAAACCGTGCACTGTAAACATCAGTCCACCTCTTTTAATTTGAATTCTCAGGATCAGCTTCGTTTGCCTGACCTGAGCCTGCTTATCCTTTCAGTGTTGTAAGTCTGTAGCTTTTGAGAGATTAACTTCACTTCTTTCCCGTATTTTGTAAGTGACTGAGCATTTGTACAACATGCTGCAGTGTTTTTCTCTCTGCAGTCTCCGACCACACAGTGCTGTTGTCCACACAGTTGGCTCCAGGATCTTGGGTAATCTCAAACAGCCTTTCTCCCTAAAGCCTTTTAGGTTACATCTTGGTGTTCAGCCTGTTCTTCAGGTACAGAACTAATCAAAGCCTTACACTATTTCTCAAAAGCAATCTATCATATCTACCACCAAGGCATTTGTCTGAGCCAAATTATATATTCAATAATTCAATATTATTAAAAGAGATAGTTGAGATAATTAAAAATGTCCAACTCCAGATCTTGGACCAGTAGTGTTTCAAACTGTTTCTGGATATTTGAATGTTTGGGATTCAAAAATTGGCATATACAGTATAATACATATTCTACCCAACTCTGCCCCGGGAGGCAGTATTTATGTTGAATGCCCTTGTGTTATATAGTTTCAGACAAGTGATGGAGAAATGGGGCAGAAAAAAACTCCCGGAGCTGATGGTAGGATAGTGAGGAGCGGCGTAGTGTTTTTTTAAAAAGGAACACCATTTGTGGACTAAAATTAACTTTCCGAGAAACATCTAAGGTCATTTTTCATAGATTTGTTTATTCGTTTCCCTTTGCCCAGAACAGCCTTTCCTGATATTAGCTAGTCTTTATTTGTCATCTAACAAGGAAAAGTAATATCTATTTACATTGGGTGGGATTGAATAAAAGCCAATGTTTTACAGTGTCAGACTGCTGCCATGTCTGATGGGCCTGGTGAGCAGAATACACGCTTTTTACTTTTTTTATACACACTAGTCAAAATGCTCTCAGGAAGATGAACTTGACCAACACGACAAATACGTTATTAGCATGCAAAGAGAGAACATGCCACTGGATACTGGCAGCCATAGAAAGACAGGTCAACTGCCAAAAGGGAGGAAAGTTTAAGGAAAGATGGGAAGTATCTGAAGCACCATCTTGGCTGTGACTGATGATTAATTTGTGTGCAAAGTTTTTCAAATTCCATTTATGCATTAGGTTATGATGCTCTACTCTGATTCAAATTCTCAGCCTGCTGTTATTATCTTTTTCATTGACTTTCTCTCGATCTTACTTGTGATGTGAAAGTGATTGATGACTCAAATACCGTGGCAAGTATTTGTTTGGGTTGCTGTTGTGCAGAGATCAGGCTGAGATTGTAAGGGATGGAAACCGGACAGGGAAGACGGTCTGCTGTGTCTTTTGTGAATTTCCTGAAACCTATTTTATATCAAATCAATCTGGATATATCTTTGAAAGATACTATAGTTTTTTGTTGCAGTTCAATTGAATCGGCATATCAGTTACTTCACATCCTGACATGAAATACACTCATTAAATCCAAGAATTACCCACCTACAATTAAACATAACGAGCAGGTATGCATATTTATTTGTCACCTGAATTGACTTAAAGCTTAGATACATTTATGTCTAGGCCTTTAAACTGATAGATGTTTTTTGGCTTCAAGGTTGACTTTACCAATTCTCAACATGCTTTCTGTGGTACTAATTTGGAATGGCAATAAACAGTTCAAGGAATAAGCCTCATAACATCTCCACTGTGCCTTGTATTTCTTTATGGGGTATAACTATATAAAATGAGACCTAATTCTCCTGTACTGGTCATTTTGTCTTGGGTAGAATTGTCCACAATGAGCCATAAACTCTTACACATTGTAAATGTCCCGTGTTAACCATATCCCTTTGTGTCCATTAACAAAAAACAAATGATTTTTTTGTTATTTCAACCTTGGGAAAATTGATTTCCTTTTTTCAAGGACAAACGGACAGTCGAGCTATCCAATTAAACTAATACGAGCCCGCTGCACATAATTACAGCCATACTGCTATTTGTGTATCCGTGTGGTTTCAAAATCATCTTTGCTGCTCTGAGAGGCAGGATGAGGGGCTACTGTTGTATGTTGTTGGTCGAGCAGGCAATGAACGCTGACAAGGTCGCCTGCCTCGCAACAATAGCCAATCACTGTCAGCTGCCGGGCCAGGTATTCATGAGTCAGTAGGGGCCTCCAAGGACACAAGGCCTATCATCAGTACCTCCCTGTGATCACCCACACATATACACACCCATCCTCTCTGTAGGACGAGCAAACATTGCCCCTCTTCTTGTCCTTCTGTTCCCATGAGCTGCAGCATCTGCCAAAATGTGTGTGTGTGTGCACTTGTAGGAGAAAGTCATGTGTGATCCATGATCAAAAGAAATCTTTGGGAGAGAGGTTTTTAGATTTGTTCTTTTGAGACAAAACATTGTCATTGATGCAGGACCTATTGTATTCAAAAGACATTCCACGAACACTCACCACAGAACTATCTGCAGACGTGTAATGGAATGTTAGCAAAGCTTGCTAGCATCTCCCTGTGTCTTGTTTTCCACTTTTCTTATGTTGCTGTCTTTTCTGTCTATATGCAAAGCTGGTAAATGCAATTTTATCTAAGTTGGTGCACTGACAAACCAGAGAGTGAGGGGCGGGGGATTGATCTGGGTCTGTGAATGTAATACAAAAAAATCTGCATCTAGACAGAACAAAAGGGCCTCAGGGAGGGATTGAAGTTACAACATGGAAATGTGGTTTCATGAAATGGACTGAAATTACATTTGATTAGTGTCCTAGCCTGAACAAGGACACTAACACATATTTATAAAGAGCAGAAACACATAAAAAGAACAAAATTGTGTGACCTTTTCAATGATAGCTCTCTTGTCATAACTCATTTAATTGTTCCATTATTAGCAGTCTTCATTGATTAGACAAGCCATTTACTCTCCAGAAAATACAGTATATGTACATACACTATGCAAACATATTTCAGTTGTAAGTCAACTAGATTTGTATTGCTGCATGTGCAGCTGAGGACTGTCTATTCTGGCCAAGAAGTGAATTTATAAAACCTTACAATTGCAGCCTTGGGGGTGCTTGGCTTATTGATTTTCATTATTCTTTTACATTGCTGCCACATGAAATGAACACTAATGACATCAAAGCTCACCAGCACTGGCTAGCAATCTGTGAAACTAAGAAAAACTTGTGTGTGTGTGTGTGTGTGTGTGCATTTATTCTCAGCTGAAAAAGACAAGACAACTCTGAGCTGAACAAAACTTTTTAGGCACATTTGTATGGAAATGCTTTAAAGACAAAACCTCCTCCGCAAACAAAGTTAACTATCACATCATTTCTGTTTTGGATCATGTTCACATTGCTTAATGGCGCTTGCCAATAAGACCTTGCAGCGATGCTGAAAGGCTTAGCACAGAGTCTTTGTAACAGAGGGTCTGCATAGCCACTGCTTTGTAACACTCTTTGACCTCTTTTATCAACTAAAGTAAAACAGTGTCAAAATAAATTTGTGTGAGTGTGACAGCAGACAAGGATGCAGGTTCATCGGATGGGCAACCTTTCTATGGAATGGGAAAATGTGTAACCCTCCTCATAGCAGTGGGCCAGCAGAAAGAAGTCTGTGAGAAAGTCTCTGCAGGGCTTGGAATGTTTCTTCTCTTCTCCCCGGTGTTTGGGACAAGAAATTCTTACACCAGTCAATGTCCTAGCGCTACTGTAACACTCAGCAGCTGCCATTTATTTGTCAAATAGGTGCAATTTCATCACTGTCTGTCGCCATGGGTTCTTTCAACAAATGCTTCCATGGGCCATAAGAGGTTAGAGACAAACAGCATATAGCTCTAGAAAAAAAATAAGAGACCATTTGATTTAGCTATTTAAAGGTATATGTGAATAAAATCTTTGTTTTATTAAACTACTGACATTAGAACTCCCAAGTTCCAAACACATCGGCTTTCATTTAGAGCATTTATATGCAGAACATGCTGCCAAAATACCAGAAGAGTTTTTAAGACCTCAAATAATGCAATAGAAAAAACTAAATGAAACAAATTTATATTAAAGTCAAACACATTACTAATGTTTTAACTTAGGACATGTTCAGAAATCTATATTTGGAGGAGTCACCCTGGTTATTCTGTTCTGTATATATTTATATAACGTGTCCTAAGCCTTACACTGTAAAGTGCCTTGAGGTGAATTATGTTTTCTTCTTTTGAATTGGCGCTGTATAAATAAAGTTGAATTCAATTTGCTTTCATGTAGTGGGCTCTTTTTTTCTAACGCTGTATGTTCGAGGGGTGAAATCAGGATTCAAAACGGGGAAAGACAGTTGTGAAAATCTCAGTTTTGCTCTGGTTCATTCAATGAAGAAATGAAAGTCTTCCATTTGACAATTTATGGCATTATCCAACTGTAAAACAGGGCTGCCTTTATGTGAACTTGTGGTTGCTCTAGCCATGCAGGCTTCTCCTCGTATATCACCCTGATCGCCAGTGGTTTCAGGTCCACGTCTGACCTCTTGGCACTAAAATGTAGTTATGTTTAACCGTGGATGTATTCATCACACAGGAATGTCTTTTGCACTCTTCCTCTGCCTATGTGGCCTCTCTACCACCTGCGTGTGAGGCTTGTTAAAACTTTATGAACATATGAAGGGTCTGGCCTGTGTTTCATTTGACAAAGATAGCCCAGTAGAGGTGTGATGGGGTCAAGGAAATGTGCAGGGTGGTGTTATATGAAGAAGAGCCAGCCCATATAAAATAGCTAAGTTTCAGTCATGCCCTGCAGACAGTCTGGGCCCAGTGTGGAGCTCTACCTAAAAGCCTGGTGTGTATTTTACCAAGCTGGTGTTACCCCACAATCCACATCCGTTTCAGTGTGAAAACATTTGGATGTTGTATTTGTGCTGCAGTGTTTTATTTTAATTACAGCTACTCATCTGATTTTGGGTGCAAGAAGGCAGCAGTCATACGCAAAGCATATAAATAAATGTGGATAATGTGTGTGTGTGTGTATCTACAGTTACTCAGCTGGGACCTGATGGTGTAATTTGTCTTTTAATTCATTTATTTCCCCAGTTAAAACACTTTAATGATTCCCCAGATAGAGTATTTAATGCAGTCCACACTGCACATTAAAGGCGCATAAAAACACACAAACTTATAGAGGATGGAGCTGGTTAATAATTACATTTAATGCCGCCTTAATCTCCTAATAAAGCTTCCTGCTTTCAGGTCTATGTTCTCATACATTTATCTCTAGTTTAATGAGAAATCATTGATTTTATCTTATGTTAGCACTACAACAGCGTCTGGTGTCTCTCAGTCAAATCCACAGTTACTCTACATCCACATCCATTTTGTCTCCAGACGTTTCTTTAAATTTCAATTAAACTTGTGAAATAATGTGCTCATCTGAAAATGACTCTTTACACATACACTCTAGTACAGGAAATCTTTTGTTTAGGTACACATGGTAGGACAAATGCCTTCTGTCCCCACTGGCAATGCAAATGGTCATATCTTATGTGGGCCTCAAGCTCCCGGGTTCAAAGAGATTTTCTGGACGCTGCAGTTTTTAATCAAGCATTACCTGCTTGAAACAAAGAAGCTAATGAAGGACATAATGAGTTGAGTTGGTCAACTCAAACTTAAACTGACTGGGGAATGCTCTGTAAAACAGTAGTGTAGGCACAGCATAAATATGCTGGACATGTATTGTATTGTACTATACATATGGGCTGGGATCTGCGTGTGTGTCAGCAGAGTCCAACCATACAGTCTGGATGGTTGGACAGGTCTGACAGTCATCAGTCTTACTCTGTAACCTTGCCAGCGTCTTCTTCCACCCCGTGCTGTTTCCCCTGCTCCCCCCCTACCTGCGTGACCCAGCAGTGTGACTGGCTGGAGCACAGGGCCAGGTGTTGTGAGTTAGAGAATGTCACTTCAATAACATCAGTGCAATCAGAACCTTGCATTGCTCGCCACAGCGGCGCACCTCCTCAGCTGAGAGCCGCGAACAGCCGGTCACAAATAAGTCGGCCTGCACGCCTCATCTATCATTTCTTTTGCTCCGTGCTTCCTTACAGTACATCCTTTTCTCTTTCCTTCAGTCCTTCTTGCTCACACAATCATGTTGTACACTAACTGGATTGATACCACGGTAACAATTAAGGCTGGAGAAAAAAGATTTAGATTGACTATATGTGTTCCTCTTTCTTACTTTACATCTCTTTTTTTCCCCACCCCCCTTGAGGTGGCAGTTAGCAGCTTGATTAAAAGAGGAAACTATGGTTTGCCACATGCATAAATACTGGGAACAAAATGCCTGGGCTGGCATTGCATTGATTCGCTGATACGTCAAGAAAAGGTTTGCACATTGTGTGTGCACCTTATCTGAGTAATGTGTCACTGTTTGTGCGTTTGTGCTCATCATGCCTTTATGTATTCTCATGCATGTTTGTGTGTTGTTGTGAGAGTTATTCCCCTTTTTCTTTCTTCAACATGTAGACTTCTGGCAAAGCACTGCAGTTTTTCCCAGAGGAAGGTAACAAATAAATAAACCATTGTGGGAACAATGGTTTTACCATTTCCCTCCTGTTTTTTTTTTCTTACTGAAAGGCTAAGTGCACTAACTTCTGGTCGATTTCTAAATCAATAAACTAAATATCTCCAACACAGGACGAATTCTAGCAGTAATGCATTTCAAATCTGCACACACACTAACAGCCACACAAGAATACATAAAGGCACATGCTCACACTGCGTCTGTTTAGAAATTGATAGATGGAGCCAGGAGGGCTCAGAGACGCAGATAGACGGGTGGTTGGGTCAAATTCAGGAACAGAGGAATTATGTTTTGTGATTAAAAAATGGCAGTCATCATCATTGTTTCATTTTTCATTATTCTCAATGTGTGTCATTTCCTGAATGTTTAACCTGCAGTCAATCAGAGACAAGCTTGTGTGCATGCGTGTGGTCTGACATTCTGTCAATATTTACAGCAGCTCCAAAAGAGGTACAGGAAATAAATTAATTCATATTTTTCCCAGGAAATAATTCCACTGTAAACAGGCGCATAGAATTCTTAATAAAAGAAAGTGTACTATTTAGACAGAGTATATTGATTTCCTTAACTGCATCATTACTGTAAATATTAACTTGAGGTTATTTATTTCTGTGTATTTATTTACTTGTTTATCATCAAATAACTTCCTCAACAGCTTTATCTGTCCTCAGAAATTATCAGGCAACAAAACCCCCATTTAAAAGAAAACAACAGGATTATTTCTAATCCTTTCTGATAATAAAAGTGCTGGCACATAATTACATCACCGTTTCCCATGCCTTTCACTGGCTGATCGATGTCAGGGTGCACTACATTGGCTGTGTTCCATTTGGCCATGCCTGACTGCTGGTTGATGTGTGAGTGCAGGGGACACAAAGGCACGTTTGACGTTTCATGTCTATTAGCTGATCATCAAATAGCAGCAGGATGTAAAGATGTCGAACCCTTTAAATTAATTTTGCACGTTTAAGCATCTTCTTCATTTACATTCAGCCAAGGGAAATATGAGTTTACCGTTATAATCTGTAGGATTGTAATCTACATTCATTTGGATTCAAACTGGCACTGGTTGAGATGATTACATTTTTCATACCGTGTGTGGCATTGATATACCGCTTTATCTGTCTTTTTCTATTACATACACTACCTACCAGTTAATAGTTGGACACACATTAGAAATACCAGGGTTTTAATAAAATGACAGCTGTGTTACCATCACTGATCATTAATATTATAATTCAATAAACTTAAATTGACAAACACAACATGCAACTAAAAGACATAGAAGAAGAAGACACAAGAAGCATAAATGTTGCTGATGAACATTTCTGTCAATATTGCTTTAAAAATATGCCTGATTTCTGCTATATATGTGTGTATATATATATATACACACACACACACACACATATGCATGGTGCCACACTTTGTTTTGTAAAGTGTGGCACCATGAGTGGTAATGGTAGTTCTGGGAGAGACATCCCTCGTTATAATGCTTGTGTGGGGAATTCTTCTTACCAAAGTAAAGGTTTGTGAAAGAGATGAATTATTGCTTCCTTGCAAAGGCCTCACAAGCCGCCCCGCATGCGACAATACAATAAGTAGTTTTAAAGTGTAATTGCATATTTTCTTGAAACCATCCCACAGTTTCTACTTACTTTTACAAAATTTACAAAATACACAATTTCATAGAGACTTTGTTTTTCTCTGCATTACTAAGTAGCGCTGCTTACAGTGTGATCTGTAAATTATTAAACCTGAAGGGTTGGTACGATCTCTAACAGCGCTTGTTTTTTACCAAAAGGGCTAGGGGGGGCCCTAGTGACTCCCATTCCTCCCACTCTTTTTCCATGTGTATGTAGTAGTACTACTCATCAGGCACAGTAAACATAGCAGACTACTCATACCCCAGCAGCTTAACTATATTTTGCCCAAGGTGACAGAAACTAATCCAGAGAAAGATTGAAATAATAAAATTCTTAAATAAATAAATAAAAACTTTATTACAACTTTAAAGAAAGGACAACTACACTCAGACCATATCTAATACATCTACTAGCATAGAAAACACATTATGGTAGAGCAGCAATAAACTGCATATAGAAATATTAATAAACTGACAGTGTGATTATGATGAAGAGTACCAGGGATGCTCCAAATGATAAATAACAGAACGTTTCCTCACAGAATGTTTCACAAGTGAAGACAAACGTTTTCTTCCACTCTGTCACAGATGGTAACGTCTCATTAAGACTGGTCTCTGAAAAATTTATGTCTTTCAACTAAAAGAGACTTTGCCTCAATATGATTGATGAACATTTTGGCATAAGGTTTATGGACAGTGTGACTGAGGCTACAGCAGATCTAGTCAGCCCTCTGACTGAGCAACTGAGCCATGGTCTCGTGGCACAGACAGGTATAAAGGCCCCTACTACCCATGGGAAGACTTCAAACAATGCAGTCACATCACATACTTATTCTATGTTTATTTTAGGTCATTTATTTCAGCGTGTCATTAACATGTATGAAATGGAGGACCCAAATGCAGACCAGGGACAAGAGACTGTTCAAAAAAAGGAACTTTATAATAACTTAACATGACAGAAAATAATGTGTAACAAAGAATCACTCCCAGAGGGGAGGCAAAACTACAACACTGAAATAAGAGGTTAAACAGACACATAGGGGCAAAGAGAGTGTGAATGAGCGACCAAGAGAGGGTGAAAGTAGTGATGGGACTTCTCGTGCTGAGGCTCGGTGTATGTGTCGAGTAATCAATAAAATTTTGCGTGTATCGAGGCGTGCTTCAATGAAATATGAAGCCTCGTTTGTGGGACGTACCACGTGGCGCGACATCCAGAGTATGTAGGGTAATAAATTGCAATGGAGTTTCCCCGCAAGTTGTTGATGATGTCGGTCTCAAAGACACACATAAATATTAAGTGGATTTATTCAGATCAGTTTAGAAACTACACAAATAAAACAAATGTTATGACAGCTTGACACAAAAAGACAACACTTGGTTCTCATCTGCCTGCCTTACTGTCTTTGACCAGCAGGGGGTTTGTGAGCACATAAAGCCAGAAATGAGGCCTCAAGAAATTATCCATTTTGCAAACCAAGTGGCTGCGAGGCTTCAAAGCTTCACAAGGCTTCATCTGGCCATCACAAGGTGAAAGGAAGAAGAGACAAAATAGAAACTGAACCCAAACCAACTTCCGTGAGGTGAGAAGAGCAATGACGGGTAGCACAACGAGGATGAACTGAAAAAGGAGGGAGAAAGAGCAGTGATTGGTAACGAGGCGCAGCTGAAAATAATGAGGCAGTGAAAGTGGAGAGAGAGAGGGGAGTGGTTAAAGTGAGGGAAGAACAAAGACAAAGACACACGAGAGCTGGACGAGAGCTGGACGAGAGCTGGACGAGAGCTGGACGAGAGCTGGACGAGAGCTGGACGAGAGCTGGACACTGGCACAGCGGATTACTTTGCATCCATTGTGGTTACTTCGAGTTACAAATACCTTCTGTAGAAAACCATAATTAGGAATGGTGTTTAGGTATATATGAACATGTTTTTTAGGAGACAAGGTTGTCCTCCTAGGCCCATTAAATATTCTCTCCCTGGTCATAGCCTACCCCAGTCAGGTCTTTTTTGGCGGTGTAATTAAACAAATTGAACAAAAGTAAACACATAATACTGAAGTCAATGATTAACAATCAATTATAAATAATCAAATAACTACTAATTGTTGGCTTCAGATTTTCCAACCCCACGTTTACATGTCATTTTATATTTTCCTAAACTGAATCTTTAAAGGAACGTCGTTAAATTCATTTTCATTTGTACAAATTGAAATAGGTTCACATAGCATATAGCCCCAAGGAAGATGTTCTTTGTACAGTGTAATTACCTTTAACCATATCACTATCTTCTTCCTTAAAGCATTCACACTTCACCATTCCTTCTGCAGCGCTCAGCCTGAAATGAGCCACAATTCCCACGTTGCTGTGAGCTTTCCAGCATGAGAACACAAACCTTAATATGGTACCATATCAAGTGTGTATGCAAAATAAAAATGTTCCAGCTGGTTGTTGCGCCTGGATTCACTTTATAATCCCCAGATTTTACCTGACGTCCATTATGTTTTCACACGTAGCACATTCATCCCCTGTTTTTTCTGTCTTCATTTTTTGCTTTTGAAAGATAAAGAGCCTGAGGCAGGCCACCTGTGCTGCTGTGTCCTCACTTGTGTAAATCAGTAATCAGTAGAATTAACTTTTCTGTGTGTGTGTGTGTGTCACAAAAGAAACAAGTGCCCACACATAAGGTCGGTGCAATAAAATCAAGCACAAAAAATGATAAACCCAAAGGAATGCCCACGTCCCACCCCGACACACACACACACAAAAACTTAATAAGGTCGCAACAAGCCCACCCCCAACCCCCTCCAATACATAACATCCCTCTACCGCCAAGATTGGACTGAAAGCCTCCAAGTTGCCCGTCATTTTATAAAACATGTACACCACCCTGAGTCTTAAATATCTGCTCTGGCTCGGTACAACCCAGACTCCTCATTTTTGTTTGTTTTTTCAGAATACCAATTTAGTCATACCAGATAAAAAGTTAACAAGTACATGTGTCCTTGCAAAAAAAAAAACTCTACCCATGATTAGGATCAGATGTTTTACGTGTCTGTTGGTAACTATTGCCCCATTCTGTTGCACGTTTATGAATGGACGGCTGGTACAGGGTTAGTCTCTTCTAAGGTTATTCTATAGAATGACAGATTGAAGAGTCTGAGACTGTAACTACTGAAAAACAGAGGCTCCTTCCAGCTTTCCTCAGCAACGATTGAGCAGTCACCATCCAGCTGGACCCACAACCATACAAAAACCTCTGGGCAGTTTGTAGCCTAAATGACATTATCCTTAAATGTATGTAGATCAGCCCCTGTTCCCCTTCTAGTACTGGAAGGTATAGGAATGTAGTTCTAGTCCAGTGTTGCCCAGACCAGGAAACATTCACCAATGTCTTTTCAAGATGCCAAACCCTTGACTAAAACTTGAACATGTTCCTATGTTCTTATGAAAATGGTCCATCATCTGCATAAGCAGACAAAGTAACTGCAGGACTGAAAGTAAAGACATGTAAAGATAGTCCAGTGAGCCCCTCTGCTCTGTGGTTCCAGTGCAAGTGCGTATAACTGACCTGAAATAAGGCAGCCCTGTCTAATTTCTCTGGTGACAAAGCCTGACTCAACCCACCACCAACCTTTACTACACCTGAGGCCTCAGTATACAGCAACTTGACCCAAGAAATAAATCCTTCTTTAAACCCAAATGCCCTCCACGTAGAAAATAAATACCCATGGTTCAGCCAATCAAAAGCCTCTTTCTGATCTCTTTTTCTGAGACAAACCTGCCCAAGATTATTTTACACAAGCACACAAGGAAAATATTGTCCATTATAGTGGACAATTGGAAAGTAGTTTATAGGCTATATACAAAAGGGAAACAGGCCTCCCTTCTGCTTGATGTTGATAAAAGGAAGCCTAGTATAAAATCATCAGCACCTGTAAGTCCTGTAAGTCGCTTTGGATAAAAGCGTCTGCCAAGCAAAGTAAAATAAAATAAAATAAAGCCAGGAAAACCATCTCCACACCAACTGCCAGGTCCAGCATGGTGCATACTCCATGCCAAATAGACATCTCGACAGATGTAATCCAGCCACACCACTAACCACAACCAAAATCCAAGAAGGCTTATACCTTAAATGGTCATTCAAAAAAAGACTGAAGATGTTTTGAGAGTTAGCTTGGTGAAATCTCTGTGTCCCACACACTCACTCCACTCTAGACCTCAACACTCACTCAGACTCCCAGCATGCAACAGGAAAGAAGAAAGAGATAGAAGATAAGTGAAAACATTTAAGAAAACATTTAAGCGTGTACTCATCCTTCCACACTGGTGCACATTACTTGCCTTTATATACTCTGCATCATTCCAAAAAATACGTTTAGAATAAAAACTATTTGCAATATCAAAAAACATAAAAGAGCAACACAATCTCCATTTGTATAAAGGGTTAATTTTGTGTGTGTGATTACAATTCAGAAATAAGTACACAAAGAGTAGGATGCAGAGCCTCTAAAATATTTACATACTATAAATACATTGGAAAAACTAAAATTGTGGCTGTATGCCTCTGCTAACTAAATAATTTTACAGGCATGTATGTCCAGACTCTATGTATGTATATATATATATATATATATATATATATATAGACTGTTCAGATATAGCTGTAATGAAATGATGTTGTATTGGTCCACATCTATATAAAAAGAAGCAGCTGCAAAACCATTAAGACACTGAAACTTGGCTGGGAAAATGATTGTTTTCTTTTAACGTGATATGTTGATTATGAACGTAGCAAGTCCCAAATATATGTTCATGCGTAATGTCTCTTGTGAGTCATTAAAATAAACATCCTCCTCATTCATTTGGCTGGCAATTGTCTTTATTGTGCCATGTGAGAAGAAATGTAATGATTCATGTCATCCCACAACCAATCACATGTAAGCATGTACGTCCTGGTAGGTTCGTTTGAAAGCACTTTTTCTGCTGTTTATCCCATGATAGTTACCCTAGACAAAACAGCTGCAGCTGGAATAACATGTCTAAATATGGCCTCATTGATAGACACTTTCACCACTGCATTGAGGTGTGCAAACTGAGTTTATGTTGAATGAAATGTGAAATTAGTAGTGCCTCATCACTTGTGTATTGCTCCACTGACCAGTTTCAATTTATATGCATGTCTTTTCTGACTTGTATTCTAATCAGATAATCGAAGAGATATATGTACAACATTTATAACATTAACATCAGACTGGGATGCACAAGGTTTAAATCCCAGTCCTAGTCCTAATCTATCCCCCACCAGGTATGTCCTTGAGTAAGTAAATCACTTTGGATAAAAGCGTCTGACAAGTAAAGTAAATGGCCTCCTTAAATCCTCTCTCAAACCAGCGCTCCTCCTTGTCCACGATGTGCACCTCTTCGTCTCTAAAGGACTGACCACTAGCCTGTAGGTGTCAATAGACTGCGGAGTCTGACATGACGAGGAAGCCTTCTATGTTGTGACATACACTTGGGTAGTGGCTGCTTGGTTTCCCTGATGTTAAATTCACGGCAATCCTCTTGTGCGCCTGACACATAAGAGATCACCAAGGGTTTTAGCTTAGGCAGTGGATGTCCTTCCCCTCTCCCAAATTGCTTAAAGCGTTCTTTAGGTATGGTATGGACATTTAACCTTAAAACATACAGTCAAAGGGCTGTTAGCAATGCATGGACACTAAAGCCTTTCCTGAGCGTAAACAACATTTTGACTATGACGAAGATAGTAGTTCACGATATAACATGAATAGTAGACGAAGATAGTAGTTCACGATATAACATGGCAGTGTCCATTGTTAATAAGCTGTTAAACAAGTCAATAAGTAGTTCACTTGAGTTTGTTTTATTAAGTGCTGTTTCCGAGATCAAATAAAATTTTATCTTCCAGCGTTTATCTACTGTCAATGGGCCTCATATAATACCACTTTTGTTTTGCAAATGTTCCAGAAGCAAAGTGAGTGCACCTGGAAATTAGATTTGTTCTGTTTCTGTGGTTACTGTCAATGATACTGTGTCAGGTGAGCAGATCAAGTAATCATACGAGTGATACAGGATTGGTTCATACAGGTTTTAGTAGTTGCTCAGACATCATGTTTTTTTCTATCATGGCTTTTCTTCAGTTTTTCTAGATTTCCCATTATCACTTTTCTCCATCATCTATTTCAGTACTTTGAGTTCACTTTTCATTCCTGATTCTACGATCCTTCCATTTGTTTCCATCGTTTTTCCAGTGGGAATCTCTTTGGAACCCTCAGTAACATGTCTTCCAACCCGTAGTAATTATCGCCACATCTGGGTTTTGTTTCTTTACACTTCTGTGTCATCACTCCCAAACACAGACAGTGTACACAGACAGTGTATGGGAGTGCTGAAAACATACATGATAAGACAACCCTTCAGTCAGTAATATATTGCGGAGACAGAAATAGTTGGCTGGTGTGACCAGTGTGGTAGTGGACTGGGATGAGGCCATGCCAGATCTGGCAAAGCATTCAAACCAATCTGGCACATGTATGATAGGATGCTGAACAGACTGCATTGTGTTGCCAAAATAGTAGCTGCCTCTGATTTACAAACAGGTGTTTCAGTCGGTGAGACATTTATTTCCAATAGTATTCCATGATGGATAAAAAATAAGTCATCTCAAACTACTTGGGTGCAAAAAGATTTGGTTTGAAGTAAATTGATCGCAATAGTAGCTCAATAGTTTATCAACTATCACATGATTATATAATATTGATTTATGTTTGTGATTTATGCGCTTTAGTGATAGAAAGTCATAGCCAAACTAAAGAGTCTCACATTGCTATGTTTACCAAAAATAAAAGCCAGGACCATCTGATCAATGCACCTGTTGGCAGTGTTAGTCATTTTAGGCCCAGGCTCTTTCAAACAGGCACATGCTGCTGTTTTTAGCAAACATATGACAGCATAAAAGTATTTCCCCAGCGAGAATGAGCATGCAGTATGTAACATGAATGTGATAATCAGATAGTTGGCCGCTCTCCCTTCTGAATTGTGTTAGACAAAAAAAGGCTCCGACCCATACCTGCAAACCCCCACCCACAAAGCTTTGTACCAGACCTTACTTATCACTACACAACAGCTTAGATGTCTATCTGCAGACAGTCAGATGTATTGTCAATTATGGAATCCTAATTAGACATAACAAATTATTTTGTTTTATAACCAAACCAAACCATTAAACAAGTACAGGGTTACTTCCTTCAGCCTGAAATACATTTTCTTCTTGGCTAACTGCGGAGTGGTACAGTATGTCTTTTTTTTCCTCTGTTGCTCAGGTGTTTGCTGTGAGAGAACAGCAATTCAGAACTCAAGTAGTCTTAGCCTGAGCATACAGGCCTCAAGTAGAGAGTCGCTCCCAGCATAGATGTCTGACAGTGGGGATTGCTACCATCTCATCTCCTGCTGAGGGGCGCCAGATATAGTTTCAGAGAGTTCAGGCTCTGCCCCTGTGGAGAAGGGGCAGAGCCTGAGCAAAGAGAAGTAGGCCCCAAACTTGCACATGTACACTGATCTTAAATACTGACATAATTGAATCCCATTTGTCTCGTCCCTGGACATCCATGAGCTATAATGACAGCTAAAATCTGTGGTAAATTGCTTCAATAGTAGCCACTCATTTGCAGCCTCATCTTCATCATCAGATATTGGGAGTAGGGAGGTAATTGCTCACGTCTAATGGCAAGCTAATTATCAGTGCAAAATCACCATTGGTTCTGGCTATTTCTAAAAATATCTGCTGGCAGGTGGAACAGCTGCAGCAGCCGGGAAACTTTAATGAAACTCTCTGTCTTTATTGTCTGGTTATTCGTATCTCTTTACTCCTCGCACAGAAATCTCAATAAACTCCCATCACATCTCTCTCTGTCTCACTGTCATCCATTATTCATTAAAGCACTGACAACAAAAATTTTAAGGACGACATCCTGCATTTCACTGCTAAAGCCTGCACACACTCACAGCTCCTCCCTCTATTAGCGTGCTTCAAATTAGGAATTAAAAAGTTGGATCTTGGCTTGTGTGGCGGACTAATCAAAGAAAAAAAAATAATCTAGGCTCAAGCAACAAGGTAATAAGACAATAACAATGACAACATAACAGGCTGCCAATGAAAGACAAACTGACTCCTAATGTTAATATTTAGTATTAAATATACAATCAGTGAGAATAAGGTGCTAAAGCCAATAGATGTATATGTACTGTATTTTCTTCAGTAATTCTACTTCTTCATGGCTTCTAAAATATTCTATATTATTGTAGCTGAGCTGAACACAGCGTCAGATTAGTGAGGAAGGACAAAATGCACTGAGCATATGCACTGAGGATTGTAATTCTAGCTTAGTGTCAGCTACTTGGAAGTGTGTGTGTCCAGATGGGAAGAACTGGGTCCTCATTTAATGGTCAGTTTAGCTAATGCAATAATAGCTTCAGAGAAGGAGCCATGTAATGACCACCGCACTGGGCTTATTCAAGTGAGCTGAGCCTTACCAGCTTGGCTCTAATAAGAGATCTCAAGGCCATAGCAGACACTCGAGAGAAAAGTGTACAATTTGCAGACACCTCAGCTAAACCCGATTGCAAAACGTGAGAAATGAGAAATCAAATGGAATACGGGAAGAAGGAAGAGGTTACACCTCCATGCCGAAGGTGGAATAGAGGTAATTGTATTGCTTGGCATTTGGTTCTTTTGGCCTGAGCCAAAAGAACCATACTTATTAGGTGCCCCCCATTCATTTTAATGGGGGCACCTATTGTTCTCCACCTCTAAACTGGTCTCTTTATATTTTATATATTTATATCTTCTTCTTCCATCAACGAGAATGCGGCCCGAACGGGAGAGAGATGGCACACAAACTATACATCAAAT
>JAUMHF010000013.1:15290657-15318628 GCA_032359275.1 Microctenopoma steveboyesi
AAAAATATAATTTTGTGCTATATAAAAAAAAAAAAAAATATATATATATATATATATATATATATATATATAACAAAAACTGTGAGAGTGATGGTTACACTTATTAAACAATCAGCTGAGTTACCTTTATCTCGAACTAATTGTAAAGCTTAACCTGCAAGGTTAGGGTAAAAAAAAAATCATCAGTCTCTGTGATCTTATTTATTCATTTAATGTGGGAGTTCTCTGGTGCTATTTCCAAAACAATAAAAAACAAAACCCTCCTGGCAAGTTATTTATCAAACACAGTGTTGGAGGGAAATAATTGAGCCAGCAGGGATCAGCAGGCCAGGGTAATAGAATGGAGTGTTGTTGGTCATGTAGTTGGAGATGCTGAGATGTTCAAGCACAAATGCACAATAATACATATTGCCTCTGAATTAAGGATAAAGGTTGTTGCTTTTAAAGACATTACTGTAGCATTATCCACAAGTTATCATCTTTATAAACCTTTTTTTAGAGAATGCCGCAGGCAATATGTAGTTAAATGCAGATGAACATTGTGCAGTCATGTAGTGACATCTATTGTTCTTCCCCATGTTTATTATGTTTGAGACAGAGGTATGCCTTTCTGTCTGTGGTGCTAATGCTGTATGTTGTTCAAAGTTGTGTGTAAAAAGTGAGTAAAAAAAGATACATTTATAAAAATAATGGAGCAATGTCAGGTATTCCAGAGGAATTCATATTTCCATGGATTTGGCTAACCTAAGCACAACGGATGGCGGTGATCTGGCTTTGAAACGGTACAGCTGTGAAAGCAAATTCTGTACTGGTAGACATTTTTTATGTTCACCCTTAAAAAGCCTTTTTTTCCTATTTCATGAAATGCCATTGCAGTATCTGGGATTTATTACATTTGCAAAGGAAATTCATTAGTTGGATTTACTGTCTAAAGATATCTCAAAGACTTACAGCGAGTCTTTATTAAATTTAGTGGACAGAAACGCCTTGGGCCAAGGAATGATTGTTTTGGAATTTAGAAGTGATCCGGATCAGGGATTTCCATTATTAAATGATAATTGCTGTTTTGTTTTAGGCATAACTCCGAAATGAACAGAGATGAAGACTCTAAATCTTCTGGGTCAGTTTGCAGAGTCAGAAAAATCTATTAAAATATGATATCTTAGTGGTAGTGATGGATGTGGTGTAGAAATGATAGACGCAGACATGCTTTTTGCCTGCGTCTAAAATGTTTCAGTTCACAGTTTTACTAGGAGTGTCTCTGTGAATTGCTTTAGCAACCTCACTCATCATTTCGTCATTCGTTGTAATTCAGCATCTTGTCCTCTTGTAACTGGGAAATACATCACTGAACAATGTGGCATCCAAAAGTTTTCTTGTGACCTACTTACTTATTTTATTTGTTACCCTTTCCATATTTGTCTCTTTTAACATCCCTTTTCCAACCAACCCTTCTCTGTCTACAAAGACCAGTAATCAGCCATCAGGAATGACCTTTATGTTAGTTCACATTCATTTTTGTTGAAACTCTGGATCTTTTTTGTTAGAAATCCCCACGACACATCATTATCTGCCTGGGATTGAGTGAAGATCACTGCCTCTTATCCCTTGGATCACTGTAGCCTCTTGCAATCCCAAATCATAAGAGATCCAACAGCCAACCTTCTGTCATGTAATGTAAAATATTGACATGTGAAGGATACAAGTTAGAGTGTCTCTGCAATCCATCTTATGTTTATAGCACCACTGAGTGAATTTACTTCAATGTTCATATTTCAATATGCTTGATTGGGGAATTGCTATATAACATTCCAGCTATTTAGTTTGACTACTGATTCGCATCCCTTTACGACAACGTAATCTAAATGTGTGGTTATTTTGAGTTATCATTTGTCAAATCAATTGACAAGGCCAACTGATTTCATAGACGGATACTTTTCTTTCTTGTTTTTGTTTTATTTGCTTTCTTTAACATTATTAATGTCTCTTAAAAAAACACAATTGCTTAGATATTGAATGTGGACACAGTAACTATAGATGCAGCTTACAACAACAAAGGCTGACATAGGATTTTTTTTTCAATTTAACCTCCTGTAATGTAATCTATTCAAACTTTTACAGTATTTAAGCCAGTCTCATAAAATAATTTTATACAACTGTTAATATCATTTGGCTCCATGCACCAAAATTGGAGCTGGTGCTGTAACACATACAATATTGTCTTTAATAATCAAATATTGTGGACTTAAACTGTCCAAACAAAACACATTGGTTGTTAGGATATTTGGCTTGTGTTATGTTTAGTAATAATGTTAACTATAAAAAACTACCTCTGTAACATAACTAAGTAGTTCAGGAACCTTCATGTAAAGTTAAAGATTTTCACACTAAACATTAGCGCAGTGACTAAAGTGAAAGTTGACCCATCCCTCCATTCACCAGAACCTCCTCCTAACTAATATTTAGGGTCTAAATTGGTCGCATAATAAGGGCCTGGTCCTCCTGGCTCTGCTTGGCCCCAGGGGCGGGGGGTAGGGGGGTGACCCTCGAATCCCTGAGTCCAGGACCTGGTCCACCCTGGTGAGGTCGACTACCGGGGGGGCCTGCGGGCTTGTCGCCATGGCCTCCTGGGGCTTCAGCGCAGTGGCTGCCGGTTGACCTCCCTCCGGGGGACTCCCTCGCTTTGTTCTGGGTGGGGGCTGCAGATATCCCTGCGTAGGTCTCCCTGGCACTCCTGTGCCCTGGGGGGGTCGTTGGATGTCTGGCGCCCATGTCTCCTCCATCTCTGCTTCAGTTCCTGCAGAGCGGGGCTTCAGTTCCACACACATTACTACACTATTAGACATTTACATGGAGGAACCTTATAAATACAAGCGCGCTCACACACACAGGTGATATAATCAGGTACTCACACACACTGTCCTGATCAGCTGCTGCCTCTAAACTTATCGTGTATTAGTACTGTGCTGTTCAGTAACATAAATATTTATTAATCACTGGATTAATACAGATATTGGTCGTTTCTATGTTTTTTGCTGTTTTGTGTTTGTTTTCTTTTCTTTTCTATCTTTTTCTCCCTCTCCCCCTCTTCTTTATATCCACAGGTAACTGAAATTAATTAATTAATAAAAAAAAAAAAAAAAAAAAAAAAGAAGGGGCCGTGAATGATGAGACAGCTATACATACATGACGTACTTATGTGTCATCTGTGTTACTGTGTTACTGTGTAACTAGTAGTTAGTATTAAGTCAATTCAATTAAACTGTTTTTATATAGCGCCAAATCACAACAAAAGTTATCTTATGGCACTTTACAGTGTATAGTTTAAGACCTTACACATTATATAAATATATACAGAGAAAACTCAACAGTCCCACTTGAGCGAGCATTGAAGCAACAGTGGAGAAGAAAAACTTCCTTTAGGAGGAAGAAACCTCCAGCAGAACCAGACTCAGGGTAGCGGCCATCTGCCTCGACCGGTTGGGGTTAGTGGACAGAGGAGAGAGAAAAGAACAGCAGGTAACATAGATCACAACAACAACAAGGAGCAGCAGACGAAGCACTGGGCAGGATGGAAGGACCAGCAACCACAGCTCCAAGGTCGAGGGCACCTGATGACAGATACAAAGAGAGAGAGAGAGAAACCGATAGAGAGAGAGTGAGGGAGAGAGCACAACTAGGGGAGAGAGACGACACTATGCTAACAACTTGTAATTATGTCATTGTGCACATAACACAATAAAATATTTTTCACTTCTTTAAACTTTATCTTGTTACCTGTGTGGAATAAAAACTAATCTCCCTCCATGTGTCTGGCACAGAATGGCTGTCCAGCTGCTTTCATGTCAACATCTATAGCTCGTTTTTCATTACAGAGGTGAGTCAAACCCCTTAGTTCCCACTGCACAGAAATAATTAATATTAAGACAGAGCATGTGAGTCAACAGTACATACTGATGCATATGCAAGTGGCCCACACACAAATGTTCTCTTTGCCCTGTCATGCCATCCTATATTAAATTCATGTGTCACAAATTATATGGAATACCTGCCTCAGGAGACTTTGCTGGTTCTATGAGGTTACTGGATCTACACTCGCCTTTAATCAATGTATCAGAGCATCACACATTCTTTACCTCTCAAACTTTACTTTACTTTAAACACCATCATTCTCATTTGCTTATTAAATATGCATGTGCAAAATCAGTGTAGTGCAGTCACAGCTGTTTTATGTGAGACTATAATATTTATTTTGGCTATTTAAAAGCAGCAGAAACATACTGTACCTTGGATCAGTAATCATGAGCTTCTAGGGCATTTTTTGTTGTTCTTAATATGTCCTAAACAACATTTCTGTCTCTTAAGTTGCCAAATGTCTGTTTGCCGGCAGGTACAAAAAAGCTTGATGCCCAACATACTAAAAACATCTTAAAATCTTTTTTGGCTTTCCGAAGACAGAAAAATTCAAATGAACAACTTAAAGGTAATAATTTGCAAGCTAATGTTTTGTCCAAAACTCCCTACGTAGGCCAGTGGCATGCTTCTTGCAGAAGGTTGTGCAAACTTGCTTATTTAAGTTATTGCAGCTGGGTGGGATATGCGTCTGCTGCCCCCAGAGGGGACGCAACCCTTTTGTAGTGACTTCCAAAGTGCACTGATGAGGAAAAAATTTAAGGCCACACGAAAAAAGGACTGTAGCACAAAGATGTATAGAATTATAGTTTCTTTGGGGGGCAGAACTAAATAATTCAAACTTTATTGCTGATTTACAAAAATGTAAAAATCCTAACATAATACAGATAGACATGCCCCCTTTTTCAGTCCAAAATATCATATTTACACTTATTTAATTCTTAACTCATCTTTTTTAAAAAGGCAGTGTGTCTTCTCCCATTCCAACAAGTATAAATATAAATGTATTCATCTGATTACATAATTGTGTTTACTGATAGCAAAAAAGTGCTGGTTATATTTATCTTTCTTTTATGAGGCTCTGTTTCATTTGCAGTTTTCTCATTATGTGAGGCCATCAGTGCCTTCAGGATAGTGCTGTTCTCTTCTGTGCTTAACACTTATTTCTATAAGAAAAATTGATTGCAAGTAAAAAAAACAGAAGCAAGAGAAAAGAAAAAGGGGACAAAAAGAGACAGAATTATCTGTGAAAAGAAAAATGACTCTACCTACAACCTTCCCCCAGTATCATAATCAACACATAAACACTGTACCCACTAAATGTTATCAACTTGAAAACTGGTGGGAGGATGGAGCTGTGGAGGGAGAGAGCATATTTACTGAGAAAAAAATATATGAAATGAGTGTAAAAAGATGTGATGAGGGAGCTATATTTGTGGCAGTGGTGTCATCAAAGCCTCCAGGCTGTAATTTTGGCCAGTCTGTAAAACAATGCAAACAGCTAATTAAACACCTACGGAGTAAACCCGCCTGGGTAGTTCCATTCATGTGGGCCAGACATCCATCATCATACTTCAGTCCGCCACATGCTGTCTCTGCCATGAGACCAGGGTTTACAGTCACAACTCACCTCACCGCTGTCACTTCAGGAGTTGGCTGAATGGGTTATACTTTGAGCTGTGGTTTTACTAGAAAAACGCTTGTGTGTCTTTGTGCATTCATGTTCCTCTGCTGCACAGAGCTACCTCTTTAGCCACACCACAGATTCCGCTTTTTCAAATTTTTAAAGATTCAGAAATTAAAGGGTAATTCTGGTTTAGTGGTTTGAATATCCTGGCCCAACTGATCTACACAGTTGGGTTAGGGATGGGTTTAAACCAAACCACTGGAGACAAAACACAGTTTGGACAATTATGATTCAAACTGCCTGTTCTAACATTCCATTTAAGTTTTTTAGATTTCAGGTCTGGTTAGTTTGTCGAGAGTACTGTAATCGTGGTAACACACATTTTATTTACTACTGGCCACACAATTCTAAGGGCAGCAAACAACCCGTGGACAGCTGTTTTTAAGGAATTTAACTAAAGGCCAACTTCTGTTTCCTGATCCTACTGATACAACTCTCAACTAAAATTATCATAAATATCACATCTGTTTCATTTGCATGGTAGGACATGGTTCAGGAAGTAGAGTAGTCATCTAACAATCCTCGGGCAAGAAACTGAACCCCAAGGTCACGTTAGTGCCTTGCATGGCAGCTTCAGCATCAACCATGTGTGACTGTGAACACCGCCGGTACTAATAAGGTAGAAAATATCTATATACATCAAAACCATGAAACCACAGCCGAGCATGTGAAATACTGTATGCTTGTTTTTTTTACATTCTTGTTGAGATCTTAAATGCACAGTATATTATATAATATTTATATACTGAAACCTAGCTTGTTTGGGCAAATGCCTAAAACAAAACCTTTGGGGCAACTTGGTACCTGAGTGGTTAGAGTGGTCGTCTTCCAACCCAAGGGTCAGCACTTCGATTGTCAGCCCCCCCATTATTAATAAATGTTCCTTACATATCAATACAGGAGCAGCTTTTGTACAGTACTGAAATACTACGATCATATTTGTAGAGAAAACATTGGTAAAATTCCACTGGAATGAAAATACAAACCAATCACATGACCAACACCACAAAGGTGCTCTCGTGCTTAGTATTCGTCTTGTTTTCCCTTGGTTTAGCAGCCCTGCCTTAAAGAAGTGGATATTGGCTTATTAAGTAGTAAGTGCAGGAACACTTTGACTTCAATACATTTTCAATCCAGGCTGCTGTTTTTGGCAGCCAGGCTCAGAGTGTGCTCCACATAATCATGTCCATAGTCCCAGAAATCACTTGTACTCAACAGTGTGTTTCTTTGGGCTCTATAGTTTCATTTCTCCCCCTCGGATCGCAGGCCCTCCGCTTCTTTTGCGTACTTTGACAGATCGCCTGTTTTCCTTCTCTGTTTTCAGCACGAGCAAGTCTTTGTGCTCGTAAGTCTCTGCTGTGGAATATTTCCCACCTGGAACCTTTTTCTGTTTTCATCTCCTTGTCATAATCTGCCTTTGAAAATGGTGAAGTGTGTTGTTTTTCGTTGTAGCAGTTTTACCCGTTACTCTCAGTTCTTTGTGATTTTCTTACTTCAGTGATGACTGAGCAAAGATTGCTTTACAGATCTGGGGATGGATATTTAGTCAGTAAATCTGGAAACCTCTCTGAGGCAACAAGGTTTTCTAATCAGACCACGTTCATCATCACGGTGTAAAATGGTGGCACATGTCAAGTCTACAGGCATATGAACCACACAGGGAGACATAGGGACAATGCGACTTGCATATGACATAATGTAAAAGGTAGAAGGATGTAGTTGGATGTCAACAACTTACCGGAGGCAGATGATTGGGCACAGTGTAAAATGTCAAACCTGTTTCCTGGATATTACCTACCTATTCAACTAAACAGCAACTTGTATTATGCTGAAGCGCACTACCTTTATTAATATAAAAGTGAGTCACAATAAAGTAGTCGGGATGGAAGGAGAGGGTGAACACTTTGGGGTTTTAGTTAGAGTATAAATATGTTTTTCTTTAAAATGAAGTAACCGTAACCCTTTTCTTATTAACCCAGCACACAATATTTCACTGACCTGTAAGTTCCTAAACCCAACGATTAAACCTTGAATAGTTTGTTGTACTAATCAGATACTTCTGTGGGTAAAGAAAACAGGATGCAAATCCAGATTCTAAACAATGTTGAGACATATCAAATTCACATAAAAACAATTATGGGACAATATCCATCACCCAAAACTCAACCGCCACCAGTCACCTCAGTTCCCAGATGTTTTAAAGACTGTTGTTAAAAGAAGAGGGGATACACAATAGTAATCTCTGTTCTCCATCAATTTCATTTCAGTTTTTTTGTTTTGTAAATTTTTTATATTTGTTATCCCTTCTTTTTAACGATAGGGGTTGTAGATTTTGGAGAACAAAAGGTGTTGCTGGTCTATATTTAACTGATATTGATATATGATCAGGCTGCAATTACAGTATTTTTCCTACAAAAATACATTTTGCTTTAACTTTCAATTTACTGTACTTATTTTATCTTTTCACTTAGTCTAGCTCTTCTTCTACTTCTTTTTCTTCTTCTTGGTCTTTTCTATCTTCCATTTGTAATAACCTCTTAATCGACAAATGTGATTTTGATTTTTTGTTTGCACATGGTTTTAAATACACTTTAGAAGTGGTAGCAGCCTTTTTCTACAGAACCAAGTGAACCAACCTATGCTGCTCCCAGGACTTTATGTGTATATTGGCCAAACACAGACTTTTTTACTTATAATAAGAGAAGTGGGTTTCTCTCATTCCATGGTTCTAATATCAGCCATGTTAAAAATACCTGACCATATCAATGATGTACTTGAGCTTCATTTTCTGTTCCTGAATGTGTTTTTAGAATAAATCTAAAACAGGCAAAGTGCAGACATAAATGCATCTGTGCTGGTTGATGTGGTGCTCACAGGATTTGACAGGCCTTTATCATGCTACAACCTTAAATGGGCAGTGTTTATTTATAAAGCATGGATAATGTCATCTGTAGGCAGCTGGCTGTGGTTGTGTTTTTTTTACTAGTGCGCCTTGGTTTTTCTGTATGTTTTTGCAAAGCCAGAGTCAGCCCTGAATCTCACGGCGGGTGGACACGGAGGCCTTCATCAGTCATGGGTCGTTAGTTTGATCTTCCTCACTGTAATGAGGTCACTGTCACCTCAGCCCTTCATAATTCTCTAATTACTCTTTGTGGTTCATTCTAATAAGAGTCCATTTCTGGAGTAGGTGAGGAGAGGACGATTTGTGACGAATATATATGCAGGCATTATTCACTATATTTGCTTAACCTACTGCTACAGAGTAGATATATCTGCTGCTACTGCACTGAAAAATACTTCTGTTCATCATTATTATATTAATTATTATTTTTTTGTATTTATTAATGTTGTACCCTGACCCATTTTATGGACAATACCATGTTTTTTAAATGTGTTTTGTGCAATTCCCCAACCTTACACATTAGTAACACTAAATCCTCCCATTTAGGTTTGAATTAATTTTCTGTATTTGTATTCCTGTTTCTCATTATTTTTTCACAGTCGCGTGTTAATCTTGCTTGATTGTTTAGTATGTGTCAGTACCAGTTGAAGTCAAAGCACTTAATGCAGACAGATAAGGCAGATAAGGAGAGTTTTATTCCAGGTTTTAAGAAGTCTGGTGCTTGATGCTGTTGCTAATTAACAGCATCAAGCACCACATACAGACACACACAGTATGTGTGTGTGTGTGTGTGTGCATATGCTCAAGACTAACAATAATCGGGAGATAAATAGGATTTTTTTGTCTAGCTCTCTCACACAAATTCAGTAGCTACACCCATGAACCATAGTTAGATGGTTGTCATGGTAGCGTGGCATACTGGCTTATTTTTTGCTATATTACTGTGGATGTGAAACCAGCATTTCTGTAAAATAAATGATATAATAATGTGAACTGCACCATTAGTTAAAGAGCTTTGGTAATAAAGTGCTACAGGTTTGAAACTGCATTAAAAGTGAACTGTTTCTCATTGAATTCATACAACAATCAATTATTGAATTTAGTTAATCAGAAAGTGAATTAATCCAGATTGAAATTTGGTGATTTTCTGACTCCCATTAGATGAAATATGTCCAGGTGTTACAGTAAACTGTCAAATCATTGAAATCTATTACAGAATAATTATTGAGTAATATCAGCCTAATAATCATTATGGATCAAGAAAATAACAACCTAATCCATACAGTAAAATATTTTCTGTCTGTGGCCTGTAGAAAGATTTTCAGTACTCTAGTCTCAAAAAGACATTTTCTTACCTCTTTGACTAAGTTCTTACCTCCTGGTGTTAAGCTTTTAAGCCATTGGTCTAATATTTAAACATATCAACACCCTAACTTTCACTTTTTGTTACAACAAAGGCACAGACTAATACCAATGTCTGACTACTGGACACGTTTACTTGCCCGCATTCAGGACATTTACCATGTTCTACACGTTCCATTCAGCCTCAAAGTATTGGAATAAAAAAACAGTGCACCTACACACTACTGCTTTTCATTGCTTCTCATTCTCTAGGAACACATACACTTACAGTATTTCTTGACCAATGGCGTAATGTTAAGTTCACATATAAAGAGAATACAAAAGCACAAAATACTCATCCACAAGTTGATTCATTGATTTACTTTTAGACATAAAAGAAGTGTGCATAAGAAATATATTTCTCAATTTTTTGATCGTTTTTCCTGTAACTGCATGTCTCTTTCTTGCTACTGTTCTTTTTCAATCCATCTTTAGGGACACTCAGACTACCAAACATGCAGACTGTCTTGTTTGGGTAAGTTATTCGTCTTTGAAATCATATTGCAGCCCATTTTGATTGGGCAATTACAGCTTTAACAATGCACTGAGCTTTATTTAATCCAACAAGCCGGCAACAATGGAGAAAATTCATTCAACATCAACGTCTAGGGAGAGCTTAGAGTGTCTCAAGTTGGTCCTCACTGCACTATCTCTAGCAGTCAGGTGGGAACACAACAATAGCTTTCTTGATTGAGGACCAAAATCCAAAATGGGTAGGTTGGCCGTGGAGAAAAGGGATAATGAAATTTTATTCACAACATTTTGGGGAAATTCCAAATGAGAAAAGCTGCTGCTAGTGGCCTGGTGGCATTTCCACACTTAAACTTGACTGATTTGATCTCTGTATCCAGTAGTTATCATGCTGAAGTGTCTTTATGCTGGGACTAAGTGTATCAGAACTTCACCAAAGATTAGAATATCCACACATGCTGAGAGACTATATTCATAAAAAATTCAGCATTTCAATCAAAGTCTGAACTTTGTCCTATCCTGTGTTGCTATATGCTGACAATGATGTGTTAAAAATTATTCTAACTGTTGTCTCCAGCCTTGATCTTACAAGAGGTTCTTATGAGTCACTGTTGTTGTCAGTTTAGGGGCGCAGACCCACAAAGCTGACGTAGAGAACTAGGGGCAAGGTAGACCAAGTGTTAAATAAAGTAAAACTAACAATTCTAACCATTTACTCAGGTTAGGTAAGTTGTGTGGATTCTGGGAAAAAGGGAAAAAATCCAAACTAAGGACTGTTAGAAAGTCTGAAAAAAAACAGCTGGCTTCTTTAACTATTCTATTACCTATTCAATCATCAGCAGTTTGCCTAATATGGTAATTTAGTTCTGACTGGGAGGAACAATGGTTAGAGGTATTGCCAGGGTTGTTTGCCTTTCTTTCACATCCTGTATTTTCTCTCTTTGCTTATACTCCAGCGTCTGAGCCCATTTATCTCCAGCTCCTCCTTCCATAATTCTTTATTATATTTCCTTTTCTCATGTTTCGCTACCCTGACCACTACACCCTCATCTTTCCACAGAAGAAGAATCTACGGTGCCCAGCCAAGGCTCGGTGACAGAACCGCAACAATGCTTTGCTGCTGTTGCAACGATAGGGGGTTAATTCCCATATCTTTTGGTATTGTCCAATATGTGGATTATAAGAAAATAAACACATCTTTCCCTCTACATCCAGCATGTTTTATATTCTGGAAAGTTTGTAAAGAAGTATACAACCAGTACCAAAAGTCTACAAAATTATTTTAATGGTCACAGGAAAAATTACAATGATCATTTAAATGAAACATAACTCACTGGACTAAAAAAAACAATGAAGTATATGATAGCTGAAGATAAAGACAGACTATATATTTCTATATTGTATATGCTTATACAAGCTTAGTGAAAAGATAGCTTGGGTCGCAAATGTAATTTAATGTACCTTAATATTACATGCCCTTTGTCATGACATGGGCAGCTCATTTGCTAATGTAATTCTCAGTACATCTGCACAGGTTACATGTTACAAATAGCATTTTGATTGGAGCTATACAGGTCAGAGTCCTCCATCAAAGAGCCCAGCAATTTCTGAATCAGAGTTGAGTCAGATCAAATTCAGAAGAGCACAAGTCCGTTCAGTGGTTCATAACTGCTAGCAGTCAGTCGGTAATAGTTCTAACAAACATGCATTACTTATGTGTGACTCTGTTCAGCATCAAGGCTCTTTTTAGTATTAATCAGTAAGGCCATAAATGTTATGCTAACAAGCTTGAGTGCAGTGTCCAGAAATCATACAGTTCAGCTACTAAAGCTGTAGTGATAAATAGAGTTAAAGAGAAACCAGACATTAAATGATAAAAAGACAATTTTAAAAGAAAAGTGGGCAGAGAAAAGGGCGAGAGAGACAAAGGCAGACAATATTGTAGCATCTGGAAACCCATACTGAAACAATGACCCCCTCCCCCTTCCCAAAGGCCATTAGGAGACTGATGAGTGAACAGTTAGCTGGATCAACTCAGCATGTCTGGTTCTCCCGCTAGGTCTTTAATCATTCCTTATCTCCACCGACAATACTACATCTCAGTCTCTCTCTCCCTATTTCTGTCTCTCTTACATCCATGCCATCCTGCCTCCCGCAACCCCCTCAAACGCTCTCCCACCAGCGGATTGTTGTTCATGGGTGGTGCTCTGTTTTGTTTTGGGCCACAGAACAACACGATTTGCAGTGCTATTATCTGTTGTGTCTGGAAACTAGGGAATGCCAAAATGAATGCCAGGGAGTGATGAACACTGGGTAAATAAAGGAGCTTGCTCCTGATTGGCTGTGTGAGTCTCTCACACAGCCAAATACAAGGCCCACTAAAGCTAATCTTGTGATTGTGTGTATTATGCTCAATTTTAGTCTCAATGTAACATATATCTATATATACTAAACCGAAGGGCTGTAAATCAGTCACGTGAAGTTCTTACTAAGTCTAATCATATTTATTTATTGAAATATCTAACTCCAACCAAACTGCTTTCTCATTGTTGTTGTCCAGCATTTTTGAATGATTAGGTAGAAAATAAGTTGTACACTTGCTGCTTAAACTTTGGTGCCATTGTATGAGACAGCAGCTGCTATTTTAGCACCTAATGTAAAAATGGGTGCCATGTTTTAACAAACGCCGGCCTTTGTATGTGGGGACACTCTTCCTACAAACGGTGACTTTGGTCGTGTGACAGGGTTGGGCACATGGCCTGTATGTGCATGCAAGTTGTTTCTTTCTAGATCCATTAGCTTTTAAGAACGCCTGCATTTCTAGTTATTATTAACTGTAGACTTTACCAAGCTCGATCCCCAATTACAATATGCTAAGAGAGCAAATGATGCAGTCGTCTCTTGAAGAAAGTCATTATCAATAAACCATAATGGAATTCAAATACTACAGCATCCAGACACACCTGATTTATCTAATTTGCCTTCACCCCCTCAGCCCCTGTCATAGTGTACTTCTGTCTGCCTTTAAACATATTTCATGTAATTAATGTCTCCCTCTCTCACATTCTCACTTTCTGTTTCTCTTGCTTTCAGGAGGGATGTCATGAGTTTAATTGCCACCAGGAAAAACAGAATTAACCTTGTCAGGCCAGAGCCGTATGTCTCTCCCCTCCTCTTTTTCTCTTTCCGATACGTCAATTAAAGTTAAGCCACCATGGCCCTTGGTTTCAGCAGGCTCAGAGTCCAATACACAAAGAAAGAAAAGAGAAAAAAGCGAGAGGTATGATAAAGAGGAGAACACGTAGGATTTACAGAAAGGGAAGGAATGAAAAAACAGAACCTGACAAAACGGACAGGGTAGATGAGATGGGAAAGCAGAGAAATGAGACAATGAGTCAAGGAAAGATGGAACGATTTGGCAGATAGACTTGAGTAGGGATGAAGTGGGACTCAGCTCTTGTGGGATTAAGAAGAGAGGATGATGGCAAAAAGGCAAATACATGGCAAAGAGAGAAAGTGAGAGGAGAAACATAAGAGAGATGGTAAGCGATAGATGCACAGATGTGCAAATGGAACGCTTGGAATCGGCACATTTACAGTGGTGCTAAATTTTAAAAAAGGAAAACAAACAGACATTTGTGCAGAATAGTAATAATAGATGACAACGTTGGCTTGTTTAGATGAATAAGTTATGATGTGATGAAGGCTGATGGAAACAGATTGTATGAGTTCACCTCATCAGTGTAGTTTCTCCATCTGCAACATATCTGGTTTGTGTCCAGAGACTTTAAATACCTCATTTAGTATCAAAGGAGAAATGAAAAACAACACATTTTTTTTGGCCACGCTATTTCATAAATGTGAGGGTCAAAACATTAAATACACTCGATATACTGCACTCCAGATTGACTCCACCACCCACGATGACCCTAATAATAAACAGAATAGAATTAACACCTTTTTCATTGTACCCTTAAAACCTCAGGGATTAACATTTGTAAAAGTAAAATTGATGACAGAGCTGCTGCCTTGATTTGAATTAGATTGTACAAGTGAACCTAATAAACTGGCCAGTGAGTGTATATAAACAGTACAGGAGTAAGATAGGTAGAGTTTGTAAGGGTTTGAGGTGTATGTAAGTGGAGGAAGACCAGACTGAAAGTAGTTTGATATGTCTGTTGGGAAGGTTATTAACAAAGAATTTGTTTTGTCTGACTGACAAAAAAGCTCTGTTCTGTTGGCCGTCTCAAAATGTACTTTGAAGACAGTACGTCAGTTCAGTCATACACAGGGCCAGGCTTCAATATTATATCATGACATACTATTAACACCTGTGAAACATTGCTCTAGACTTTATTCTGCATTGCCAAACTACTACACAGCCAGTGGAAATCTATGGAGGATGTGTATAGGAAAGGTTTACACCATCAGAAGAGTCGCCTGTCCTTACAGTAGTGTCTTTGTGTGATCCTTCAGACCCATGACGCAAAGCCCGTACAGACTCCAAAACCTGCACACACCACCTCTCTCTCTCTCTCTCTCTCTCTCTCTCTCTCTCTCTCTCTCACACAACTACTCTCCCACATACACACACGTGTACACAAAGGACTTCAGAGCTTTTAGTGCCTCTCAGTTACAATCCTCTCACCATCTCCAGTGGCGTTCTTATCACCTGCCCTTTCGGACACACACACACACACACACACACACGGTGGACCTCCTGCTGATCACATTTCTACGGTGGCCCCTAGAGACAAAGCACGAACAAAAGAAAAAGCAGAAACAAAAGGAAAATGCACAACAAATTAAAAACCACAAAGAAAATAAAAGGCTAAAACAAAAAGAAAATGCCCTGTATTTCCTGAAATGCAGCGCATTTTCTTTTTGTTTCTGCTTTTTCTACTGTTCATGTTTTGTTTAAAGATGTCACCGTACATTTCAGAGGTTTGCACTTTCAACAGTACTAATACTAATGCAAATGTCCAGCCATTAACTATCTATCAGCTAACTCTCTGAAGTCAATGGACAGGTCTAGGTTACAGCGTAAGATGGCGTAGCCAATAAAAGGGGAAACATCTAAAGTAGTCAAAACAGGTGAATAGGTTATGAATTTGCACTAACCACCTATCTTTGTTTGTACAACTGTTTTATCTTAACAACATCTCAACATTTTTACTAGTCAAGCTTCTTGTAGCACTAACACCTGATTAACTTAAAAGGCCTTTTGTCCTATCGGGAACAATTTGGGCCATAAAAGCTGTTTCTTTTGCTGTTATGATAATGTAGCAATAATTGATAACTGGTTGATAATGAAATGTTCACCGTTTTTTCATGTAGAACAAACATGTCAAAAGTTGTCTGGTTGCTTTTATTTGATGAACGTCTGCTTGTGTTTATTTGTGTTTAGTACTGAATCTTTGAATTCTAGATAGCTAACCAGCTTTGCTAAGATAGTGAGCGACCTTGCAGAATAAAAGTTAGTATTATTGTATTGTTTTAGTTTTTTTGTTCAGTTTTGTATAAACTTAATTTAACTTTTACTCAGTGGAAGTGCTTTGTTAGGGCTAATTAAGAACTGGTCTGGCAAATGGTGACACATTTGTGTCTGTAGTATTTATTGGTGTTTACTATTAAGACACAAACCTCAATCTCTTTATAACCTTAACCAAGGTTTCATTGCCTAAACTCCCCCACACATACTGATCTGTAATAAAGTTAGGATTACGCTGCTGTTAACAGCTACGGTATTAAAAGATGTATTGCATTAGATGTATTAACATAATCCAACCAATCAACAACTCCCCACTAAACAGAATAATGGTTGTACTTTAGCTCCATTGGTGCAAGATGACTTGATACAGTTATTGCTTATAACTGTACTATTTTTGACTGTTTAAATATATGTGTATGAATAAAGTGGTGCACAGTGTATAGAAATTCTGAAGAAACACATGTTGTGTTGTTTGACATTTATTAATGACAACAAGAAAAAAGTTCTAATATGTCCATTAAAATAAATCAATTCAAAGAAGGACAAAGGGTCAATGTATCATGACAGCTTAACCCTCCAATGTACATTCATTAGCTTAATGTGCTTACAACTGCATACATTAGGCCAATTAGCTTGTAAAATATGCGAATGGCGACGACTGATCAAGCGTTTGACACGCAGCCATATGTGCTCGCAGCAAACTAACCAGATGACGCAAACAGCAGGGGTGGGAGGTGGGGGGTGGGGAGGTGTGCTAGTTCAGAGGAGTGCTAATTAAATAAAGAATCAAGTATGTCTGTTATCTTATCACATCTCTACCAATTATGCCCCCCCTTCCCTTTCCTGTCCCTCCTCCCCTCCTGTCCCGGTACGACTTTATTTGCTTCCAATGTGTTCGTGATCCTCCCTCCCCTCCAGTCACTTTCTATGTCTGGGAACAGATTTGAGCACTAATAGCAATTGCTTCCTTGATGTTTAGTATGTAGCTTTGGTGTGTATAAGGGCGAAGTTTAGTTGTCAGCCCATGCACAGAGGGTAACTGAGGGCATAATTTAGTCAACTCTTCACAACCCCCAGCACCACCCCTAACTGCTTCTTCTACGCTGCCCTGCTAACCCTCATTCTGTAGCAGTAACTAACTTTCACAGGCTGATAAAAAATAATTGCTGCCCCAAGGGTGAGGGGTGGGGGCTCCAAATACATTAGCACCACAAAGAGAAGAGCTTAGATCACATTACCCAGAGCACTGACACTCAAGTCTCTAGACTGGAAAAAAAAGAAAAATAATAATATCAGGTCAGACAGCAGAGAGACAGACAGACAGACAAAAAGCCTGCATGCTTGTGTTCGTGTGCTCGACAGTGAGTGCACTGCACTGTGAGAGATGGTGAAGGGGCCCAGGGACAAGAATGTGCTCCATTTTATATTTGCGCCTGATCTTGTGTTTCTGCCTGTGTGTAAAAGGGCCTCATGCGCCGCCATGCTCCATTGCAGACCAATAACACAAGGCAGGGAGACAGAAGGCGGAGGAAGAGAGGGAGGACAAGAGAGTCATACTTTTAAGGAGGCAGGGGATGCTGGGAGCAAAAGAGGTAGTTAGGTAAGCATGAAGCAGAAGAGGAATAAATGGAGTGGTGGAGGGGCTCTGCTCTGCTAACTGTACCATTCAAAACACCTGCTACACTTACCAGGCAGTAGATCAGTTTAAACCTCAGGGTCAGTGGTTTGATTCCTGGTTCCTCCTGGCTACATGTTGACGTTTCCTTGGGCAAGACTCCGAAGCTCTGTGGTAACACTGACATATCTGTCTGGCAGCTGTCCAACAACAGCTGCCCCCAGGGTTTCAAAACCTCCTATTCCCGACTTCTATAAACCTCTGTGACAATCCACAGCAACATTATTTCCTCCAAACGAAGGAGAAAAAATTAAATGCTTAGACGACAGTCAACGACCTTAGAAATGTTAAAAAGTAGTTACAAGAAATAGGTGGGGCAAATATGTAAGATAAAATACAATGTATAAGACCTTCTGCCTCTGGGTCTGACGCTTAACCCATTGAGCTACCAGGCAGCTCATTTCAATTATTTAGCTGCTGGTTTGTTCATGTTTTCTCACTTTTTAAGGGAAATGTATGAAATTTGTATGTCCTGACTGAATCAGCACTCATTCTTTTCCTCACAGCTTACAGAGAAGGCAGGAAAAACAAACTGAAGCCCCGGTCTCAGGACAGACAGTTAGCCAGGACTTCATCTCAGACCAGTTTTTGGAGAGAGATCGATTGGGTAATTTTGTCGCAGATTATACACAGCCATCATGGTCTGTGTAAAGATCACTTCTTTCTGCATCTTGGTAACTTTGATAAATTTAGAACAATCAATCAATCTGTCTTTTTTTAAATGAAGGAAATACTGCAGTGTGAATGCTACTGAGCTCAGCACAACTTAAGCCAAAAACCTTTAAAATTTAGCTAAAGCATGCTGCTGTTATATGGTTATTACCAGTTTCATGGCACTAGCCGCAGCTTCGACTATAGCCTCTCCAAAACATCTGCTAATAGCTGCTGGCTGGGAAGGAAGGAGATAGGTGCTGTGTGGACTGAAAGGCCCAGGGAGATAAATCAAACAGCTTAGCCTCAGAGCTGCTTTTAGTAACAAACAGGAGGACAAGCACCACTTTTGTTTCCCAGGGTAACTTTTTTTATTCTTTGACTTTATATGTTCAAATAAACTTTCGAGTGCGGGTGGCTAATTCAATCCCATTTACTAGAAAGTCCTTGATTTCTTTCTCACTGCTTCAAACTAAATGTCAAGTGGAAATCTAACAGAGCAACATGTGCACATTTAATTAAGTTTCTTCAGAGTTTCTTGAAGGTCTCTTCAAATTGCTTAAAACACACAAATAGCCCAAAATCAAGTGATGAAACTACTGCACCTTAACAATACATCTCTGTCAAACAAGTAACCTGTAAAACAGCCACAGATGATCTCTGGAAGAGTCCACGGCCACTGAGATGTGTTTCTGTCACTTCATAGGTGGGCTACAGATGAAGATTTAAGCATCTGCAGGAAAATCTTAAAGATCTAAAAAGGAGGAAGCCAGCAATACAGTAAAATTACACTTCCATTTAGTTTTACCCGTACAGCTTTTAACAGAATGACTGTGATTTTCTCTCACATCTCTAAGACTAGCTGCAATTTTATAAAGTAGGGGCCCTGAGGTGCGCTTTCTAAAAATAGATTTGAAGGTTGTACTTGAAGTTGGCATTTGGACTAAATCACAGTGACTAAGATGTGCTTGGTTACTTTTGTCTCCCTGGTACTACCTCATCTTCATGAGTCCAACAATCCAGTTCCTATGAAGTGAATGCTGAAACATAGTGAAATGAAAAAAAAATGGAAATGTGTCCCTGTCATCACCTGGTTCTGTGTGTCCAGTTTGTAAAACAATTAAACTCATGGAAAGGCAGTAGTAAACAAGCTGGCCTTTACATTGCAGCATATTTTAGACATACTGTGCTAATAATTACACTTGTTCAGAAGATAAAACCACACAAACATGGAAGAAGTGGCCACATGCTAACTGAAATACTTAGTAGTGGACAGATGCAGGGGTATCAATATAATGAACGTTTGCAGAAAACAGGAGAGGAGGATATACTGTATGTTGTATTACAAATCTCAATTATAAAATTAATTAAAAACAGTTCCTGACATGTGGTGTTATGGAAACTAGGTTTTTGTATAGAATACCGTATCATGGTGTTTATATTTATATTTTATTTTTAGAAATTTTGGTTCCTAGTTATTTCTAAAATTGTACTGGTGAAGTAAAAGGAATGAGGGAGATGTTAATGTTTAAAATTGGTGAAATATGATTCTCCTATATTGAAATGAACTACTTATCTGAAATGTAATCAAGTTTAAAGTTACTTTATTTGTTGACCACTTTATGTTTCTACAACAAAGGATACAATTATATGATGAATTTTAACAATGGTCCATCGTACTCTCAGTGATTGTTTATCACATTAAATCACAATCATCCAACCAGATGTTTGTGAGACACATTCCTTTGTCACATATGTCTGCAATCATCCTGCAGCATATTTTAGGTTCTAATACAAAAATATTGATTCAATGCCCTCAGATAATGCTATTAATAGTGTTTGGTCCTGTTTTGGTTCGGTACGCTTTCTTACCAGAGGGACCACACTAGAGTTTGATATTTGGTGCGGAGTCAAGTGGACAAAGACCACCTTTTTTGGAGTTATCTGCCCACATGATTTAGTGTGCATGCAAGTGTGACTAGTGTCAGCCTTTGTGTAAATTAACATCTGATCAGATCACAACTATGGAGCGTGGAGAGCATAGAATAAATGTAATAGGCATTTAAATTTAAATAATTTAGAGAGAGGTAGTGACTGTCTTTACTGAAGGCATGGTAAGAAGGCGTCTGATGAGACGGCTAGCTGCACTAAGCCAAGTAAATCAAATAAGCTAACACGCGCTTCCTGCTGTTTGTCAGACCACAAGGCTAAAAACTCCAAGAAATTCAAGAAATCTCTCTGATTTACATGTCACATATTCTGTATGGGTCACTTGCGGTTTAATATCAAGTTTAGAAAGTCTCTCACCAACCTGTTAGCAACTCATTCAGATTATCCTAAAAGAAGCAGCACAAGTAACATGTTCTTGAGTCCAGACCACTCGCCTGTCTAGAAAACAATGTTAGACCCGCCCACTGAGTTTGATACATAAACGGTGGCATTAATTTCATGGCATGCAGAAACTCCAAATATATATATATTTTTTTTTTAATTACATGGATATATTTGGTTACTTAAATATATATATATATATATATCACAGTGTGCAGCAACACAGACATGAAAATAAAAAAATATATATTTTTTTTTAAATATCTAATAAATTACGTGTGAATATGTTGCCGTTCAACTGTAAGAAGCTTTGGCCTCATCTATGTAATAAAAATTGCCAGATTTAATATATTTTTGTCAAATTCAGCAGCAGCATGTACAAATATTCAATACAACACACATAACACAATTAAAAGACTCCTTTGAAAATGTGATTCACAGTTAAAACATATATTAAATTGTTTTTGTACTTCACGCAGAGCAAATTGCATGAAGCTCAAAACAAGAATCTTGTGGAAAACTCATTTATAAATCAAAAACGATTTTTGATGTTAATGACAATAACACTGGTTGGGTGAGTGGACAGAGGAGAAGGGAAAAGAACAGCAGGTAACAAAGATCAATACAACCACAAGGAGCAGCAGACGAAGTACTGGGCAGGTTGGTAGGACCAGTAACTACAGCTCCAAGGTCCAGGATACCTGAGGAGAGATACAGAGAGAGAGAGAGAGAGAGAGAGAGAGAGAGAGATGAACCCTGATCAATCCTAACCAGTCATGTTGCATGTTGCCTCTCCTCTTCCAGAAAGTCATGGGAACATGTGAAGCTATTCATCTGTCAGGTCCTCTCATGAGAGCTTACTAGAATAGAGTCATGGATGCCCCTGTACCACAGGGAAATCCTCACCTTGTCCACAAAGCATGTTCGCTCTGTCAGCACATGCTCCTCACATCTGTCATCTCTTTATTTGACCTCTTTTTTGCCTCTTGTCATCTGTTTGCCCATCCCGTTGAAAATTAGTATTTGTAGTATCATATAATTACGAAGGCGCAGCATGATAGGTTGATGATAAATTGTGCCTGAGACCCCCACCCCTGTTGAGTGTCTTCTCTGTCCAGTATTTGTTCGTTTTGATCCATAAATGAAGGTACACAGCTGATTCTGGCCCTGGGGTGTTGCTCCTTCTATGTTGAGCCATCCTCGTGGGTAGGGGCTGTTTGGTTTTCCCAATGTACAGCTCAGAGCACTGGTCACTGCAATGAACTAACCACGTTCTTCCGTTGGCTTTGGGACTCTGGTTGCTCTATTGTCTTTTCAAGTTCTAAGTTTTCCTAGTTGCAGCAGTTTGGGCATTTCTACAAATGGTACATAGTGTTGCTATGTCCATGTCCACCATACGAGCATGCTCTTCCTTACTTGATGCACTTGGTTCCTCACAAGGTGAAAGTAGCACAATAATTTCATTGTGGTGTGTTGCTTTGTAACACATTTTAACATCATGCTTTGTTTGATCATACTAATTGACAGCATGTTAACACACTAAGGTACAACAGCAGAGTGTGCTCTAGCCTGCAGCTTGATGCTTAAAAACCTACTGTTTTAGTAGACTCCAGATATTATTTTGTTATTGTAGCTGTACAGTGTAATAAAATCTGCTGTGCGTGTGTGCTTGTGTCCCCTTTTAAAGACTACTATTTTTTTTCAAATGTTAGTGTTTTTGGTGACTGTATACTGTCATACAATGGTGTAATAATAGAACAAAGAACACAAATAACTTAAGTTAAGTTTCATGTGTTAGTAATGAATAAGGCACTTAGCATGTGCATGCACACAACATATTAATGTTGTCACCAAAGTGAATTGCATCTCATCCTGGGCGGAGCACGATTCAGTTCATATTCAAAAAAGAATATGCTTAAGCAAAAAGAGGACTATTAATGATTAATAGGCTTTGGGCAGGCCGCCATTTGCTGGAGGGGGCTCAGTTTTAAATGCTAAAAAGGTTGCAAATATCGCCAGTCGCACGTTTTTGAGCTCGTTTTCTAATGTGTAGTTGTAGTGTATAAATTTCTCATGTTTCTCTCCACAATAAGGTTAACAATGTCTGCAGCACCATGCTGCGATGTTCTATGAGTCTGTGGTATCCATTGTCATTTTCCTTTCTGCGGTTTGCTGGAGCAGCAGCTTGAAGGTGGCAGACACCAACAGACTGGACAAATTAATCAGGAGAACAATTCCTCCCCTGCCTCCCTCTGTAAAGGGGAGAGGGGAGAAAAACAAGCAGAACAATCATAACTATCTCCACCTATCTATTTTGGAGATTTATGTTATTATCATGTCTTTGTTCTTATATATTTGTGTTTTGTTTAACTGTATTATGTTGTATTCTGCTGATGCTGGTGGTGGGACTTTCAAAATTTTCTGAACTGAGAGTGGCTGTAACTAGGCAAAACAATTTCCCTCTGGGATTAATAAAGTGTTTTGAAACTTGAATCTTGAAAACGCAATAGTTGGTCATTTCACAGCCAGGATCCATCCACAGCCTCATCTCAATGGTAACTGCGCCTGTCTGAGCTGACACACGTACACACACACACACACACATTTCCACCAGCTAGAGCGACACAGTGACAATGTCTATGAGGATTCTTGGTCATTCAATTTAAGTCTGAAAGTTGAGTCATCGCAACTGGCTTTCTTTCTTTCTTCATCCAGGAATTAGTGGAGTAAATATGGTGAAATATATTAGAAAAAATGTATTGCGGGTGTCCAAACCTTTTTTCTTGTCAGATAGAGGATAGATATGATAAAAAATAATCTTGTGGGTCTTTCAGACCAAGAGTTGACAGCAAAGGTTACTTACAAATGCACTGCTTTAAAAATGTTATTATAATTGTGAGTTAGTTTTTACTTGTTTAGATAAATTTAGCCACACACGAATAGTTGAAAAAAGTATATTGGTATATCAAGGATGCCCTAGACTGGTCTTGAACCCAGGCTCATACAAGCAAGAACATTTTCTTAACGGCTGAGCTCTTTCTGCTGCAGCTATAATATTACTGTATGCATGTAAGTATACAGTAATATATACTTGATATATAACTGGCGCAGTGGATGCTGGTAACCTCATGACATTAAGGAGGCTGCAAATTTTAAAAACAAGGCGCTGCAGTTGTTCCCCACTGACCCAGAATGTCCCAAAATCCCAGGACATGACAGGGAATGCCTACTCTCACCTGATCTAAGATCTAATTTGATCTGTTCAGCTCTTAGATACAAAACAGGATGTATTTCCTCTTTTATTTAGTTTTAAAATATTTTGTGAAGTTTTTTTAAAGAATAAATGCTGTGGTTGATAAGAAAAATAAGATTGTACACAGCAATATGTAATGTAATTTAACAATACTGTTAAATTACAGATTACACTCAGATTACTAAAATAACATCGGCACAGATGTTTCATCCCTGATATTTTAAATATGCGACAGATCAGTGATCAAAATGTCTGTTCTCTGCTCATATTGACTAATGTTTGCAGTGTTTTATTGTGATTTTTGACTAATTTCATGTGAAATGTGAAACTTCATGTGTGGAGGTTAAACCATAAACACAGCATCTCCTGTGGAGCATTTTAATAGCAAACAAATTTGAGACATATCCTATCTGAGTCATCTGATCAAAGGTGCAAAACACTAAATACAAAGTTAGCCTTTCAGATAAGATCCTTAATCTCATTCTTACCCTCATAATATCATTATTATCTTCTTCTAAAAAACAACCTGTGTTAAGCTGTGCCTTTGTTATGTCATGAATATTTGAAAGTTCTTCTGGAGACCCAACTATCTGCATCAGTGCAGTTAAACACTAAAGAGCAATAAATTATGATTTGGAACATTCAGGGATCCAGAAGGTAAAAACTTAAATGTTTGAGCAAAAAACAATACACTGAATAAAAATATAAATGCAACACTTTTGTTTTTGCTCCTATTTTTTATGAGCTGAACTCAAACATCTGAAAATTTTACTACATACACAAAATTGATATAGACAATCTGCATATATATATATCTACTAAATTTAAGATGTTTCAACAACTTTGGAAATTATGTGGTGATGCTTTTATTTTTTTCTCCAACATAGAAGGACACTTCTAGATAATGTAACAATGTAAAAGACTGTAATGATATTAACATTTTTACTGGTTTGTCTGTCATTTTGTCAAACAGGTCTAAAAGTAATTGTCAAGCTTTATGTTGACAATTGACAATTGACAAAGTTTCCCTTAAAGGTAAATTTATAATTTTAGATTTGCTAAAATAATAAAGACTTCAAACCCACAGGTACCATTGGTAATCATGCATTTTTCATTAGTTGCTCAGACTCACTTTCTACCTATGTTCTAAGATTTTCCACAAAGAGCAGGCCTCCACCACTTCCTGAAACTCAGTCGTGTTAACGTCTACACGAGATGCGAGAACCATGGTGACAAAGGGTTTGCAGTGTGGAAACAGGCACTTGAGATGCATTCAGAGATGGCAGCACTGACATTGAGCTGCTTGGAGAAGTCAAAGCCAATGATAAGCCATTATGCAGAACAATATAGCTGCAAAACAGCAATAGTATCAAGATAAGTGAAAGAAACAGGTAGGAGGAAAGATATAAGATGCAGAGTATGAGAGGCAAGACAACAGACAAAGGATTTGAGACGAGATGAAGAAAGAGAAAGGGGTGCGTGTGTTGTGGGGTGGGGGGGTGTCTTCATTTTTGAGACAATGAAAAATTCATAGCACCTTCACCGGCTGCCAGCACGAATCAAAGGAGGATATGCATCGCTGACGGGCCTTGCAGGAATAAAATCAATTTATGTCTGATTTCACGAAGGGTCTTAAAAATATCCCCATCACATATTTATATATGTGTCATCTGTTGACACCCTGAGAGTGAGGTGACAACCACGCTACAGGGAGCCAGAGTGTCTCTCCACCCCTTCAAGGGTGCTAATTTGCACAGAAGCCACCTGAAAGAGTGCGATCATGACATCGGCATGCAGAGTTTACTGAGGCGCACATCGTGAAAAATAAGTTGTTCATATGCTCTAAAAGCACAAAGTTTGCATCTGTGCTCGTGTTTACCACCACAATTGTTTGAGTCCAGACTTCCCTTCTTTCTTGAGAAGAGATTAGGTCATTTTAGTATTAAAATATATATTTTATTAGTGATTTTTAGAAGCATGCATCAAAAATGTAAGTCTTTAGATATCTGTATAAATTCATTATATTGTTTCCTGCAGAATGTCTATATGCACACAATCCCACAATAGTAAGGCTTTGCACTACCCCGATACTCACACATACACATTACATCACCTCATGAGGTCTCCTGTTCCATCACTTGTTAAGTAATTGCATAGTAATTGGCTTGCCCTTCTACCACATGTTAGGTCATTAGAGAAAGTAAGTATCTCCTCTGAGAGCATCAGATAACGAAGGTGATGCTTCGTCTGTTAGGGGGACACACAAAGACAGTGGTGTTTGGCTAAGGTGAAAACCCACAATCACAAATACACTGAGAATTGAGAGTACAGCTGACGTCCAGGTACTAGTGACCCAGTACGACAGCTACATGTATACATTGGCAAACTGTTTGTTTGTGTGTCTAATATTTTTAGTTTAATTAATTTACTCATGACTAGATCTTATACAATCCCTTACAAAAAATAAGTTGAATTGAAGTATACTATTGGTATACTTTTAGTTTACTTTTTACATAAAGTATGCTTAAATATACTTGTTTTTTATAAGACATTAGCAGATTTATTAGATTAGCAGAGACAGGCAGATAATAAAAAATATCTCTAGGAATCAAAATTGAATGTGTAGAGTTGTGCTTGCAGCTATGAGACATGATGTATTTTCAAAAATGACTTTTAATCAATGGATGCTATTCTTAGACCATTTCTGTAAAAGATAAATGTGACCCGAGTTGGGTGTCAGAGCAGGTTATTTATTACCTTTACAGTGACCTTTTTAGGACATCAATTTAATGGTGGAAGGAATTAGTTTATGATATAGTGATATTCAAACTGAATTGGCTTTTCCTTTTCACTTCATTATTTAGTATGATATCATGCTCATATTAGTCATTTGTCATCAGTCATCTGTTTGGAAAGTGGGACTTAAGTACCTGTGAAAGGCCATCTTCACCTAAAGTGAGGAACCTCTATTCCTTTGATAGCCATGATAATTTTAACTGTCTGTTTCTAATCTACTATGTCGGCATATTCTTGTGGATGGTGTGTAAACTCTAGTACGTGAAAGAAAAGTATGGTTCATTTATTGATATAGAAAGCATTTGTTTGCATGGTTTGTTTGGTACAGTATGGTTGTAAATGAAACATACCCTATATTCCAATTTGAAAAGGGGACCATCGCAAGACAGTGGAGCTGCTCGGAGGGCCGCGACCAGTCAGCAGATTCTGCCAGACATCACCGCTGATCAGCGGTGCTGGGTCGGCGGGCCGAGTGGATTGTCAACTGTCATCAACTTTCGAAGCTGAACTTGGAGGCTCTTGGCCTGAGTTTGACAACCAACCTCCCATGGTGAATTTCGGCAGGGATTTTTTTTGTGAGTGGGCTTAATACTAGGCACCGCTCATACGCTCGAGCGACAGCAGATGCTGAGAACCTTGAAGGTGAATCAAAGGAAGAATCTAACAATCTTGTGAATCAAGTGTTAAACTTTCTTGAAACTAAAGGCATTGATGTGGATGAAAAGACTATTTCTGAGTGTCATGTGCTGCCCAGAAAAGATAAAAATGCAAAGCAGGCTATCATTATTAGGTTTATGAACAGAAATGCTAAAATTGATCTATTGAGGCAAAACAAAAAGCTAAGAGGATCAGCAGTATATATAAACGAACACCTAACTAAGAAAAATTCTGAAATAGCAAGACAAGCCAGGGTCCTCAGGAAACAAGGGAAAATAAAGTCAACATGGACAAGGAATGGTAGGGTGTGGATAAAACTACTTGGTACACCAGAAGAAGCAAAAGGGTTAATGATAAGAGCTATTGAGGAACTGAGGAAGTTTATACGATACATCCACAACCAAAAGTTATACACACATTAGGTGCACTTTTCTGCTTTTCCCTTTCTGTTCTGTTTTGTGTTTATTTGTTTTCTATTCTTTATATTTTTATTTATTTTTTTCTACTGATATATAATAATAACGTATCCGATGTCTAATATAACTGATACATATCCTTCTTCACCTAGTGATGAAGATCGCAATAGGTATACTTTAAGCCAACCAAAACTGGAAACATTTGTATTCACTGATCATCAACAACAAAATAATTTAGATGACATAGACCAAGACAATAATTATTTTAGTCATGTAAATAATGAGTGCTATTATTATGAGGAACGACAGCTAGATGAATTAATTAAGA
>JAUMHF010000013.1:15329768-15342978 GCA_032359275.1 Microctenopoma steveboyesi
CTGCAAAGACGGCCACAGAGATTAGCACTGAAGAAACAAGTGTTTTATATCTACCAAACACGTTCATCCAGTCGTCCAACATCGAGGTGTCCACTCCAGAATGGTCTTTAATCTTCTTGCTCAGCGTCTGGAGTCCATCTATGGCGAGAGAAAGACTACCATCTGCGGCAGTATTGTTAGGAATGAAAGTACAACATTGTGTACCAAACATTGAACAGACTCCTCCTTTCTCAACTAACAACATGTCTGTTGCAATTCTGTTTTAATTTAAAATAGTTTTAAATTGAACCCAACAATATTCATTGCAAATATACATTGTAAATGTATGTATGTATATCTCTATTTGTAAAATATCAGCCTAATATCATATTCGCTGGCTAAGAATCTTAACCCTTTCTTCACCCACTTTGACATGACCAGGCCCTCAGGTGTCACAACACTTCCACCCGTCCCCAGCACCGGTACAATGACACTGCAGGAGCATCAAGTGAGATGTGTTCTAAGGTCAGTGAATCCCACAAAGGCGGCAGGCCCTGCATGTGCCGAGCAACTGTCCTTGTCACTAAACACCATCCCACCCTCCCTTATAACCTCCACCATCATCCCCATCGCCAAGAAGACACTAGTGGACAGCTGAAATGACTACAGGCCTGTTGAGCTTACCCCTGTAGTGATGAAGTGCTTTGAGAGATTGGTCTGTCAGCACATCAGGCACTTTCTCCCTCCCACTCTGGACCCCCACCAATTTGCCTATAGGGCGAACTGATCCACAGAGGAAGCTATATGAGAATTCTCTTCCTGGACTTCAGCTCAGCTTTTACATCATCCAGGAGATTCTGGTCCAGAAACTGTCTTATCTGGCATTCTCCACCCCCATCTGCCTCGGGATCAAGGACTTCCTGACAAAAGAACTTATCTTGGACTTCAGGAAGGGCAGAGCAGACGTGGCACCACTTTACATTCACAGGGACTGTGTGGAAAGGGTATCAGGTTTCTGGGCATGCATATCTCTGATCTCTCCTGGTCTATAAATACCATAGCGGTGGTGAGGAAGGCACCAGCAGCCTCTCCTCCAGGAACAACCTGGAGAAGAGGCTGCTGGTGACATAGAGCCAACATAGAAAGCATTCTAGCGTACGGCATCATAACATGGTATGCAGGGTGCTCAGCTGCGGATAGGAAAATACTGCAGAGGGCCATCAGCACAGCCCAGAAGATCACTGGCTGCTCTCTGTCCAGCCTGGAGGACAATGCCAACTCTCATTACCTTAGTAGACAAAGGTGGTTTCCATCACCTATTTTCCTATATCATCTGGCACCAGCAAGCACAAAGCTGAATATACTATTATTTTCAATGCTCACTAGGCAGCCAATCAATAATTAGGAAGGGCTGACCTAATAAATGCCATGTGAGTATGTACTACATCTAGGATTCTAGGCATTAATATGACAAATTAACTGACAGATAAAAGTTAAAGCTGGGTAGAGGAGAGTTTTTTTGCAGTCTGAATTAAATCCTGAAAGGCCTTTAAATAGACAAGTAAAAAAACTGTATTAGTCCCTGAGGGAAAGGGATAGTATAACTATCTATATATATACTATAAAAAGCAAAGGGATAGTATAACTTCTGCAACGTCTTTCATAACTATATTAAAGATCATTTTACTGCCTCTGCACAGTGTTAGTGCACCGTATTTCACCGTAATTTGTTGCACACAAAATAGTTCAAATTTGTTGGTGAATATTTAAAAGTAGTAGTAGTTGTCCTGACTGGACAATAATATCATCAATTCATTATCTTCCGCTTATCCGCAGTCGGGTCGGGGGGGGGTGCTGGAGCCTATCCCAGCTGTCGGGCGAGAGACGGTGTACACCCTGGACAGATCGCCAGTCCATCGCAGACAATAATATTATTCTGCAATAATATCCTAAATATATTTGAAGACCTGTTTCTATGTTGTCTATCTCAAAATTCTCTAAATCTCTAAGTTGCAGTCTTAATATTTGATTTTTTTCTGTGTAACTCATGCAGACTGGAGCCAACAGTGATGAGGCTGATAAGTGCTCAGTAAGGTGGTGGAAGATGGCAGAAGACAGGTAGTGGGGGGCTGTGGTGCTGGTGGGGGGTTCTTGGTGTCATGCTGTGTGACACCTCTTTCAGCTGATGAGATATGGTCACCTTGGCTTGTCACTCAATTCACCCTGAAACACAGCAGGGTAATTGAACATTAGCACCCCTGCGCCCTTCCAATTACAGGTTCACTTGAGAAACTGAATAAATAAATCTGTTGTGTTGTGTGTGGGTGTGCACAGGAGAGAGGGAGAAAGAACAAAGCCTACCTTTGCCAATGTGGTTTACAGCAACCTTCATGTGTGTTTAAGAGTCAGTATTGGCTAATTAAAACATCCTTTCTCCATTTTTATATTTTCTACTTGTTTTTTTGCTGAGATAAGCCATGTAGTTTGGGCTGCATGCACTTTTTCTAATCAGGTTGCTCAGTATTTTCTTCTGACGAGTTAGAGTTATTAGAGATACTTGAAATATACTGATATGAAATAGACGATGTATCAGTTTACATTGTCACAAATGCAACAATGTAAATCCCAGTGTAATATTGCAGATAATATCACCTACAATAAATGTAAATCATGCTGTAAATGAAAGCCACATTATCATTACCTATAAACAAGGTAGAGATGTTGGTAATCTCATCCTCCACAGATGCACTTCAGTTACATATGTCGACTGTGTCAAGAAGGGGCTGAACCCTGATACTGGTAATTTATAAATCTGATGAAAAGAGATATGTCAGAAGGGAACCTTTTAAAGACAGACTTGGAGATCACGGAGCACAAAATACAATGCTTTCACAGTGAATGAGGGAGTGTTTCCATAGGGACAGTTCAATTTGCTTACTCAGTGTCATGTTTGGGATTGATTTGCAATGTCTGAATGGTTTTTAATGCAAAAGCATCCTGACAGAGAGCAATGCTCCACTCTCAAGTTTTCTTTCTTGTAAAGAAAGTTAATACAATGAAGTAGATGGCTGCATAGGCATTTGCTAGTTATTTGCAGTTTAAGGAGTAGATCAAGTTTTTAGGCAGGTCTTATCACAACATGAGATGCTTATACAACTTTCCTGTGAAATTATTGGACTGACATTTTGGGTTTCAAAAAGATATCTAGCACATCAAAGGTCAGACCTTTTTTTAATACCATGTAAACATTAAACAATAGAGAAGATTGCATTTGTTGTGAAAAGTACAATTCAATAGAAAAATAAAAGCAAGTCAATGTGAATCTGAAAAAAAGAGAAAATCAAATTCCAGGCCTAAAATACAAATACACTTTCTTTACATGTTATGGAAAACAGACCATGCAACCAAACACAAAAGGTGAGACAACATGCTCAATTGAAGTCAAAGGAAGCTGTAATAACCTATATGTGTTTGTCACTGTGAGGCTGCAATATGGAAAGAAAGGCCTGGTAAAGAAGTCAAAGTCTGATACGAGCCTGCTTTATCTGAAACATAGGCTTTTGTATTTACACTGATTGTTCTCCTAATATTGTTGTTAGGTCTGGTTGGTAATAGTCCAGTCATGCAGTCCTAGGGGAAAAGGTTTTATAAGGCAGTAGAGAACCATACCATGCTGCATGTGATGCAAAATAGCAACAAATGTAAAGAAAGCGTGAACATGGGGAGGAAAGTGAGAATAACTGTAAGCAGAAAAGGTGCTGTGCTAGTTCATTTAGGTGGATACACTTGGGTGCTCTTGTATGGCATTGCCTAATGGGAACTGCCCCTCTTTGTCTGTATCATTCTCATCTGAGCAGTATTTTTTTTACATATGTATAGAAATCCTTTTCTTTCTTTTTAAAAAAAGTTTTTTTTACACAATGTCGAGTCATGTTTAACATGGTGTAAAAAGTTAGTTTGATTTCATTTCTGGAATCTCATTTTTATTCAACACATTTGTTAGGAGAGAGGAGGGGAATAGGGGTGTAAGAGTGCCCGGCAAGATCAGAAGTTTAAAGCTGGAAATTAAAGTGACAATGCTGAATGTTGTCTGTGCGTATGCCCCACAGGTTGGATGTCAGGTAGAAGGGAATTTCTAGAGTAAGTTTTATAAAAGAAGGGCGTGACATATGGTGACATAAGCGCTAGGTGGACTAGAACTTACAAGAAACAGCACTGCAGATGCAGTGTTGCTCTGAGAGTGTTGATGGAGAAGTAATAAAGAACTGCAGTGCTGTATGAGGAAGTCAGGGGTGGCAGAGCAGCATGTGAGGATGGTGCAGGACATGTATGAGACAGTGGTGAGGTGTTCGGTAGGAGTGACGGTGATAGAGGAAGTGGCCTTAGACATAAACAATTACCCACCTATAATGAGATAACCATGACTTCACGACTGAGAACTTTCACATATAGTTAGCACAAAGGAGGTAAAGAAGAGAATCCAGGCGGGGTAGAGTGAGTGAAGACAAGTGGCAGGGGTGATGTGGGACAAAAGGATAGCAGGAAAAGTGAAAGATTTACAAATTGGTAGAGGCACTGCTAAAATGTTTGGTTTGGAGAAAGAGGCACTAACAAAGAGACAGGAGGCCAAATTGTCCCTGGGAATAAATTAGAAATGATTACATCAGAGGGACAGACCATGTTAAGCAGTTTAGAGATGGGTGAAACATCTCCTGGACATTTGGGCAATGTCTTATGGTCAAACCTTTATACTCTTTAGATCTGCATAAACATTATTAACAGCATTACAGTCACAGGGCGGTAATAATATTGGATAATGCAGAAGTGCACCCTTCACCCATTTGATCTTTCAAACTGTTTTTTATGCACTGTCACGTGGAAACAGCCTTATTCACAGACATTGCTAAAGTTTAAATCTTTTGTTTATGTGTTAAGTTTAGGCGCACCTGCACCCAGCTGCCCAACAAACAACCAACCAACCAACTCCATTAGTTAACTTTATTACCTGTGATAAAACTGAGTCCTGATCATTGTTGTTAGATCTGGTTGGTGAAACTAATGTGCAGAATAAATGGTTAAAAAACATTTATAAGTCAAGTGTTGTCAAATGTAGTGGAGTATGAAGCCTTTCTTCTTCACAAAACTAGTAAAGTAAAAGTAATAAAAGTTAATGGAACTGCTCATTACAATGACAAATGTGCAGCACAAAAAATGCATGACCATTGCTGTTTCACTGTGTGTCTGAGTATTGGTACCTCTGTACCATAGTTAAAGTCTATCTTTAACTCTGGTCTTTGTCTATCTCTCTGCTATAGGTTTAGTCTGCTGGGGGACTCTATAACACACTGAGCTCCTCTCCTCCTTTTCCTTCTCTGTCCACTTCACTGACATCAATGCATGTTAATAACTTTGTTTCCTTTCTCTACCTTAGTGCTTCGTCCTCTCTCTCTCTCTCTCTCTCTCTCAGGTGTCCTCGACCTTGGAGCTGTGGTTGCTGGTCCTACCAACCTGCCGGTGCTTCGTCTGCTGCTCCTTGTTGTTGCTATGATCTATGTTACCTGCCGTTCTTTTCTCTCTCCTCTGTCCACTAACCCCAACCGGTCGAGGCAGATGGCCGTCCACCCTGAGTCTGGTCCTGCTGGAGGTTTCTTCCTCTTAAAGGGAGTTTTTCCTCTCCACTGTTGCTTCAATGCTTGCTCACCTGGGACTGTTGGGTTTTCTCATTGTCTCTGTATATATTGATATAATGTGCAAGGTCTTAAACCTTACACTGTAAAGTGCCTTGAGATAACTTTTGTTGTGAACTGGCGCTATATAAATAAAGTTGAATTGAATTGTAAATTAAAGTAAGGGGATAAACTGCCAGTGTGCACACTGAAACACAATACACTGATAGAAGTAGTGCCACTCGCCACAGCTGCTACGCACACACACAACACAAAAACATAAAAGATGTGTGCAAATTATTGTGAGCGAGCACTGTGGGAGGTTTTATGAGAGGCAAACATACTTTGGAGCATTCTCTCCCCATGCCTGTGATTGCTCCATTCGTCTTATTTACTCTACATCAGCCTTATCCACTCTGCCCACTAAACACTTCTTAAGCGAGAAAGTGTGGCCATAATTCACAGTCTTGCTTTCAAAGACCTAAGATGTTTTTCCTTCCTTACAGTGCCCTCCTGTCCTCTTATGTAATAAAAAAATAGAGAATTTGAAAAAGAGGAAAAGCGAGATGAACTAGTGACAGAAGACAGAAATAGTAGAACTACATTTCCATTACAACCACTGTAACACAAAATTAAAATGTTACCTTCCAAACGAGAAACCAAATGATGGTAAGGTACTTTGAATGCATATTAATGATGTAATCTCTCATCCCTCATTTGAAAATAGTCTCTGGGAATTTGCTATATCCTTAATAGCAAAGTAGCTGTTAATGGCATTATGGCAAAGATAACTCTCTTGATGTGAAAAGAAGAGACTAGTCCAACATTAAGACTATGTACATTTAGTCTCTTTAGAGTAATGTACTTTACTGTACAGTCATATAATCAACAAAAAGAGCAAGCGATGTTATGGTTAGCAGTATTGCCTCACTGGAAGAAAGACCTGAAACTACAGGTCAGACAGGTGCCTTTTTGCGTTGAGTTTGCATGTTCTCCCTGTTTCTGGGGGAAGGCCACTCAATTCAGATTTTTCTCAGCACTGCTGAGTTGCAATTCTTTAAGAGGGTGTTTCCACCACCTAGACATTTAATGGAGACAAACTAATCAACAGTACCATCCCAAGGGCAATGCTGCTAGAAGGAATCTTAAATTTAGCAGCTCAACAATGTAGAAAGAAAGAGAGCCCTAGCATGAAAAGGCCAGTGTACCTAATACCTCATGTCCTCCCTTCATCTCAAGTGATCTCCTAGGCTCTCTCTGTCATTCTCCATTTTCACTCTCTCCTTTCTTTTACTTCAAAGAGAGGCTGGAATTACAGGCTGGAACAGACAGCCTTACAGCTCATTTATAATGAATGAAGGCCCGGTTTAATGACTCTATCTACTCAGACGCCCTTTGCCTCCCCCTCCTCATCCAGGTCCAGGCTTGGGCCTCTGAACGTGGGCTAATGATGTCACTTTTGGCTCCCATGGGGCCACAGACATGCCCCATTCCTCTGTTTGCCTTAATTATACATATGATAAATGCCTTTAGCCAGCTGATACATAATTAGGATGGGATGTCATTGACTGTCTGTTGGTTCCACTCAGAAACAAGCAACCATGTAGTGAAAGGAAGAATGACAGGATGAAAGAACTAAAGGGGTAGGTCGATGTGGAAGACAGTGAGGAAAAGAAAAAAAAACTGAAGAGGAGAAGGAATATGTCAGTTCCTGCTGAGTGCAACAGATTGACAGATGAGGGCATAAAAAAAGAAATAAAGCAGGGAGAGGTGGAGAGAGCAAATCTATCACTTTAATGACTGAGTGCAGCCTTCTCTGTTCTTTAAAGGACAATGGCACGGTGACCTACCTGCTGTTAGCGTTAGCTTCCAGTGACGGATGAGCCATAGAGATGAATAGCACTGACAGGAATCTAAGCGTTAATTTTGCACTGACAGTGGAGTATGGTGCTGACTGTAGCAGTCAAGCGGAAGGATATCTATGACTTTGTCCAGGCTCTACATGGCACATGAAAAATTCTGCAGAAAATGAGGGCTTTGTTAATTAGCACCCAGTTGGAGGAGTAATCAACAAAGGGGTTGTTTTATTTGTGTTTTGGAGAAATTCCACTTAGACTTAACCAGGAATCAAGTGATGTGGGGGTGTATCTAGTGCGGTCTATCTTGCATGGATCTTGATGTGCTGATGCACCTGAATACACAGTCAAGAGTCTCTACAACAAATAAGTGTAACCATCAAGCTGCTTCAGAAAAAAAAGTTTGTCTCCTATTAATTTTGTCTGCACTCTGGAGCATGTTGCCTTTAGGGACTTTGGACCTTTGTGGAACTGTTCTGCCTGTCTAACATCTCCCCATCTCTGCTACTGAGAAATACCCACATAGCATGATGCTGCCACCACCATAATTCACCATTGAGATGGTATTAGCAAGAGAGTCCTTAAGATGCCACTTTACAGACTCTCAGGACATTGGCTGTGGTGTATGGCTTTTGTTTTGTCTTACCACAATATCATAATTACTCAATTGGTTGAGTGTCCTTCAGACAAGTTTCTCCATCTCTGGGGGAGGGGATCTGGGGATTCTTGGTCACCTTCTTGACCAAGGCCTTTTTTCTCGTGGTTACTTTGTCTACCGGGACAACTAACTTTAGGAAGAGTGCTGGTGGTGTGAAACTATTGAGGCAGCTGTCCTGCTGATAATATTAGAAATGTTATTAGCCTTAGAAATGCTTTAATGCTTTCATGTTTATGCCTCACTAAATAATCTATCACAGACATCTAAAGAGAGTTCTGTGGACATTGTGACTTTGACTCAGTTTAGGCATGGACTGTGGGCTTCTTTACCACAGGTCAAATCAAGTTCTGCACACATCTGAAGGAAATTTTAAAGCAATCTGATCACAATTTAGTCTGCCACACCAAAGAGTCTGAATATGTTTGAAAGTAAGACATTCTAGTTTATGATTGATTGATAAATGGACAGAACTACCAGTTAAAATATAGTGTAATGATGTATGCACAAAGTGAAGGTGTCTGAAATGATACGGTAATTCAAACTAATTCTGGCTAATTAGGTAAACAACGACTTGTAAATGTTGTAGATATACTGATAAATACACAATTAGCAAAGAACATTTCCTTTATCTCTCTCCTGTCATTTCACTTCCTCTCTCCTGCACTGCGATGCCATGCCTGCTCTCTGCTTCCCAGTCACCTGGTGCTTCCCCTGCCCTGTGGCTCACCTGCTGCTCATCTCCTATGATTAGACCTGTAGTATTTATATCTGTGTCTGCTAACCCCTGCTGCTTTGCCAGATTTCCAGTTGGACCCAGAAGACTTTACAGCCTTTGTCTGGCTGCTCATAGTGCTGGTGTGTTTTGACCATTTGCTTCAGATTCAAACTTCTTGTTTTGCCTTCTTGTATGTTTGGTTGGTTGTTGTGACTTATTTAACCATGCTTATTTTTTGAGTATTAGTTCAATATTTCCTCCTTTTTAAATGCAAATAAAGAGGTAAAGTCTGATTTAATTGTTACACAAAAGCATGTTTGTGAGTCATTCACACCCTAAACTCTTAGAGTGGTTGTACACAGTATACAGTGTTTTCTTACCTGGATTAACTTTGCAGCTCTACCAAAACTAAAACAGTTGATAACATTAATGTGCATGTTCACCACTGTCAATAGACACTTCTAATGGTTTCATTTTGGTCCTGCCGTGACTCAGGTGCAGCTAAAGGAGATTACACAGCTGGTTATTTAACAGGCCTCTGAGAAGAGGCTCAGTCTGTAAAAGAGGCTTCACAGAGGATCACTAATTGACTTGATTTGACTTGTTAAGAGGGTGTTCATGATCAAAGACATGAGTCACTTAGAGAAAATATTGATGCTGAAGAAAAATAAATCTCTCACCTTTTGATTTAGTTTTTGTTGTCATGTAACATGCACAACTGATGTGAAGTCATTATTTTGTTGGTGATTGCTTGATTCTTTTGTGGTAGTAGTTTTTTTTCTTTTGATATTCTGCAGCACAAAACTTCACAAAAGGTATGGGAGCACATTTCTAATAAGAGTATTCTTTTTTTTTCTCAATGTGTTAAAATAAAAAAAAAGTGAGTAATTTATTATTTTAAATTGTTGATTGAAAAGAACATTTTACATAATTAAACATAATACATAATAATTGAGCCATCAGTGTTCATTTTTTTCCCCAATTCCCCTGTATTCAACCCAGTTTGTACAAAGGTTTATGCCCTAGTTTTAAGTTACTAAAGCCACAGTGATTAACAGGCGCCTGTTCAAGTTTTAAGGCTGACAGTCAGTCTGGATTAGTAATCTTTTCAAAACTGACTTCAAATGTAGCTTTACAATGTTAATTTTTCATTAATTCTTACCTTTTTACAGGATGAAATTACAGCAAAATGCATTTTTGTACATCCCATCCACCAGCAATGTGGTGAATATAAGCTGAAGATTTTTAACTTGATGGGGCTTAAAGGAACTAATGCAGAACTTTGACCTATATAGAATTTCCCACTGAACAACCACAGAAAAGTTCTTTAGGATATCAATCTAATGAAAGAACAATTCCATAGCCATAAAAGCAATGACACACAGCTGCACAAAAAACCAAACCATCAGTCTTTATTTTGGTCTGTGGGTACAGCCGGCTCTGAGATTGATTTTGAACAACATCTGAGATGGTTAGATATGACCTTTCCTCTCCACTTCTCGTCTGAAGATAAACACGGGCATCAGGTAGGACCCCTGTGACCATCCAAGAGCCCATATTCTTTTGAAGACAGAGCCTGATTACCCTCGAGAACACAAACCTGCAAAAACATGTGTGCATGAACATATATTGTGGCCTTCAGGGAAATGAGAGTGAGACAGAGATCACTCTGTCTTGTCATCTGGTCAAGGACGCGTGGGCACACTCCCTAATTCCACCTGGGTCACTGTCTTAGCTGAGCACAACATGTGTGTCTGAGACTAGAACTCAATGTGATAGTTCCTCAAATGACTGTAAAAAATTGTTCCCATATCACTATAGGGAGTAGATGGTGGCTATTTAAAGCTGATGACTTGTGTGATCTTCCTATGAATTAGGATATTATTTAGCCTGCCAATAACAATCAATTTTAGTGATGGAAAACTTGTATCTTCATCCTTACATTTTATAAATATTATATATAAAGAGAAAATTTAGAGAGGTGTACAGTATATTCCAATATTCCAATTTGAGAGCAACATATGGTATGTTGCAATTAAGGCAGGTGCTTGTCATAAAATTCGAACATCACAAAAAAGTTTATTTGTTTTAGTAATTTTTGGAAACTTGTATATTATATTTATTCATTACACACAAACTTATATATTTCAAAATGTTATTTCTTTTAATTTTGATCATTACAACTGACAACAAATGACATTCGTAAATACTGTATCTCAGAAAATTAGAACATTAATTAAGACCAGGGCTCTGCAGGAATTGTTTTTTCAATGCCCCAACAAGTCCGCCTGACTAAACCCATGGTACTCCTGCACAGTCTCCTGAGCCTAGTCTAGGCTGGTACCAGCTGGTAAGTTTTGTTGGTACCAAGGTGACCGGACCACTTACTCTCATGAGCCAACAACAAAACCTGCTGTCCATAGGATTCTGTGATCACTATCTGTTTCACCAACCCCTATTCAACTCCACTGGCCATTCTAGGAGACCAGATTCACATAAGAATGTCCCAATCTAGAATGAATACTCCACTCTGAGCTTTCTTTGTGCTAGCGCTTACCACACTCGCAAAACGTTAATATGTTAATAAGTTAATGTAGGATTGTCAGGCGTGTATGTAACACAGACAAAGTATGTTAACGAACGCCCTTATAGCGTGCAGCATTGACCCAAATGCAGAGTGTTAACATATGGGTTAGAAAGCACAGGCGTTGCTCTTGTAACACCCTAGCGGTTAAAGCGGATCCCACCAGGAATCGGTGTTACAATAACCGGCCAACATAGAGAAGGGATAATGGGAGTACTCACAGTACCGGAGACTGGTGACGAGATTAGGATCAGATGACTGCATGAAGCAGGAGCTCGTAACATAGGGAAAAAACACAATGTCTGAGCAGAGAGCAGGTAAGAGGACTTTGTTTATATCCTGTCCTAACCAATCCTGGCTATCACCTGATCTGCTCACCTGACAAGGAATGTCTTTTTGTGCTGCTTGAAGTCGCGTACAAATAATCGGGCCTGTATTATCTGGTAAGGAGTTCTTGGTTTGTAACACCGACAGTGTCTCATCAGGGTTGCCCCTTTGGTGTCCTTGGGCCTCTGGCTAGGGACCACATCACCTGTAATAAGGGAACCAAGAAAAGTATCAGACAATAGTCTTGTAATATTTAAATATAAACCAACTATGCAAGAGGAAACTTTTTTAGATAATAATTAGAGACTAAATACTTTAAATTCATACACAATGGAGCTATTTTAAAACACGGTTTTAGGTTTGCCCTTAGTTACAGTTAGGCATCTGGTGTACCATTAGGAATCAACAGCAGCATTGTATGTGTGTACAGTCAATATACTTACATACGCAGTCTTGTAAATACCCACCCACAGAAGTGCGACACCTCAGTCGCCCCTGGGCACAGAGATATTTAACTCCAAGGTGGCAAATGCCTACATCATTTCAAGCGGAAGTAAAATGAAGAAAAGGCTGCATGTTGAATTATTGAAGACATTGAGGACATTTCAAGAACAAAAGATTACCTCTTAGATAGATGCCACCTCAGCCCACTGAAGTAAATTGTTTATAGGCCATCTTTTTCCACAATGCATCAGGAAGCACACAGGCAAAATATAATAACATAGATAATAATAATAATAATAATATAATAATATGGATACTCAAATAAACTGAGCATAAAAATATCCATAGCCACTGCTTACAATAGACTAAAGCTACTTCAGTAATCGCTGCCACGTGTTGACTTCATATTTTTCCATAAATATGACATAAAAAGAATTAAGAATATTAACCCAAGGAATAATTCAGGATGTCGTGAAGCTTGCATGTTGTTGGTAAAACATTAATATTTTTCCATTAAAAAGGCTGATATGGTTTTTCTACAAATAAAGACACAGTTGGTTTGAATGTTTGTTTTACCTCAGTTTTTTTCTTATTTAAAACACTGAAAACTAAGAAAAGAGCAGTCTTTGTGATTATTTCCTGTCAAACTCGCTTCAAATGCTTTTTTCAAATGTTTTAATATTCCTTAAGCTTTAAAGCTTCACTGATTTGTAATCTTCTGCTCTATGATCACAGTGCTCAGAGTGAGGCCCCACATTTGTGATGAGTTGTGAAACAGCGACCAGGTCTGTACGCTGGACCTGTTGTCCAGTTTATAATTAATTTAGTTTAATAACTACAATGATTAAAAAAAACCCAATATTAAATACAGGTCCTTCTCAAAAAATTAGCATATTGTGATAAATTCATTATTTTCTGTAATGTACTGATAAACATTAGACTGTCATATATTTTAGATTCATTACACACAACTCAAGTAGT
>JAUMHF010000013.1:15353754-15368544 GCA_032359275.1 Microctenopoma steveboyesi
TCTCGCTCAGGGACACACCTGGTATGGGGGTTGGCAACTCAGCTGGGAATCGAACCCGGGGCTCCTGCTTCCCAGCCTACTGCCTTAACCTCTCTGCTACCAGACGCATCCTCTCCACTGTTGCCTTAATTCTTTCTCAAGTGGAACTGTTAGGTTTTCTCAATGTCTCTGTATATATTGATATAATGTCTAAGGTCTTTAACCTTACACTGTATAGTGCCTTGAGATAACATATGTTGTAAATTGGCGCTATATGAATAAAGTTGAATTGAACAAACTAATGGCAAACAATGTGTGCATAACGCCCATATGAAAATTCACCTTTGCGAGATTCCGGCGTTGATTGGTGCTAAGGACGCCTATACCGACTGCTGATTGGACTGGCACGGCTCACACAGCTGCACCTTGTTGCCGGTGAAATATATGCACTGGGAAATCAACTCGTAGGCGGCGACTGTTCTGGTGGACTGCTCGCCCTCGCCTCTGTGCTTTGTGTGTTTGTGTTGTGAAAGCTCTGTACCTGTGATCGCTTAGACCAGGGGTAGACAAGTTTGGTCCTAGAGAACCGCAGCCCTGTTTGTCATAGGCTCTATGACCTTTCTTGATCAGTTCTATGTCTTTCATGAGTGAAGCTCCACCCATTCGATTTGGTCTTACAGTGCCAATGCATTTGACCCCCCGCTGTTTATGGAGGTTTTATATAAGATCAAAACCTGTGAAGTTGTCACAGAAATCAAGAGCATTGGCTCTGTGATGGTTTTGAATAATGCTGTAACCACTTTGGCTCCAAGAGCCATTTGTTCCTCTTCACTAAGAGGAACGTTGAAGAATGTGGATGCACCTTGGTAGGGCAATGGGTCATGAATGATGCCAGAGGAACTTGCACTGCAGAACAGTTTAAAGCCCCACTTGTCTGGTTTGTTGGCAGTGTACTGGCACAGCGTGCCAGCTCTAGTGCATTTATAAGCCACAATAACTTCATCTACACTATGCTTGGGAGTAGATGGAATCAGAAGACATTGCTTGCGAAGCATCTCAGAAAGGGGGCAGATTTTGTAAAATCAATCTAGACTGTTGCTAAACTGGTAGTTGTCATTGAAATTAATGAATCTGCATAGGAGCTTGAATCGTTTTCTTGGCATGATATCAGGTATCATGTTGTACCGGGAATCATTTGTGCTTGTGTTTCCAGATTCTGCAAGGAGCTTTCCTTGGGTCTGGAGATGAGCTTTCCTCAAGAGTGTCAACTGGTTCCGTTACTGAAATTTTTTTCTACTGAAAGTTTTTTTTTCATTACGTCTTTTCTTTTGGGGTGGTGGTTGAGCTTCTGGTTGGACTGAAAGTTTCATCTTCTTTTTGTGGCGGATGATAAACAGGATCTTCTATTTTGTCATAAACATCACTCAGATCAGCATCACAATCTTGTGGTTGTTCTGGTATCAGAGCATGAGAAATGTGTATCCTTGCACCATAGAAGGCCTTTGCAGCCATCTAGCATATGTTAATCAAAATTAAGGCAAATGGGGAGTGGGGATCAGTAATGTGGTTTTAATATTTTAGCATGGTAATAGGTCAATAAGGTATGTCTTTGTAGTATCATTAGAATTTACAGTAAAAATAATTAAAAAAAAGTAAAACATTTTTCAACAATATTAGTTTTGTTTCAGTGCCATTATTATAAACTGCCAAAGCAACCTTTTGGTCAAAAAAAATATTTAAACCTGAAGGAAATTAGTCTTCCTTCAAAATACTTCTATTTACTGTTTGCTAAACTTTTTGACATTGTACAATGTTATAAAAGTATTCATACCTTTGTTTTTTTCACCAAAAAGAGCTCTTTTCAAGTGGCACGCTCAACAATGGTCTTAAACGTGTCAATTTCTTTAAGACACAGTGCCCCCTAGGGATTTATTTTTGGCATTATAAGTGTAAACCAATAGCTAGAAAAGGCTCAATAAGGTATGTTAATTTCAGTGAAAGTCTCAGTTAGATATAGGGCCTTAAATGTACTCTAGCAGCATTTGATTTGACTCCAACCTTTCCATGAACTAAATTATTTAGTACAGGTCGCGAGTAATTTCAGTCTTACGTTTCTTCGACAGATCAGAAGAAGGGATCTCAAAGAGTTAATAGTGGGGAAGCTGGTGGTGTTGAACCTGCTTGTGTTACCAGCTGCGGTCGAGCCTGCTTTGCTTGAACGATGGCGCCCTGTCTGAGGGAATGGGTAGCCAGAAAGTGGAGGAGCCGCATGGTGCTGACTTCGCAGGAAGATGAACGGGGAAAAACGCTGTTCACCTTTCCTGTTTACAATCCCCTCTCCTCGTTTAGCACTAGTTCGTGGGATGGTGCTTGGCTTAAAGTTTGCCTTGCCTGCCTCCAAATGGAAGAGAAAGCACAGGATCGTCAAGCCCATCTTCGATTTCAGCTTGAAATCAGGAAACTGGAGATCGAGACTGACAAAGAAAAGAGCTGACAAAGAAGTGAGCAGCTCGAGCTTGAGTGTCAGGCGCGGAAGCCTACACCCGCAAACACCTTTGATATTGTTAAGCATATATCATTAGTGCCGACTTTTTGTAAGACTGAGGTTGATTCATATTTCTCTGCTCTTGAATGTATCGCTTTGGCTTTACATTGGCCGCGCGATGTATGGCCTCTGCTACTGCAATGTAAAATTAACCGAAACGCACAGGAAGTTGTAGCTGTGCTCCCGTTAGAAGACAGTCTCAAATATGAATCTGTATAGGCTGCGAGCATATGAACTGGCCCCTGAAGCATATCTACAAAAGTTCAGAAATTAGAAAAAAAACTAAAAATCAAGCTTGTAAAGTGTTTGATTGTTCGTCATTGAGGGAACTGATGTTGTTAGAAAATATTTAAGAATTGTCTGCCTGATCGTATTGTGCTGTATTTAAATTAACAAAAGATAACGTCTCTCTCCTCTGCTGCTGTGCTTGCAGACGCATTTGTGTTAACGCACAAAACTGCTTTCCCTGTGGTGGCTGCTGAAAAGCCCACTACTCAAAATTTTGCTCCTAAAGGCAGCTTAAAGCTGGAGGACAGAGAATGTTTCTATTGCCATAAACCTGGTCATGTTATTGCTAATTGTTTGATGTCGATAAGAAGAGAGCGACAACAGCTCAGAGTCCGTTGCAGCCTAAAAGTATCGCTCTGACTAAAACATGTCAGTGTTTTACAAAACGAGAGACTGCAATGCCGGGCGCAAATGATTGTTTTCTACCCTTTGTTATTGACGGTGTTGTACCCTTAACCGGCACGCCGGCTGATCAACGCCCTGTGCGCATTCTGAGGGATACCTGAAGGTTCCCAGTCCTTGATCTTAGCCAGTGTGCTAAGCCACTTTTTACATTGTAAACGATCTCCTGATGCAGAATTAGTCTGGCTTCCAAATATAATCCAATCTGACCAAGGCACAAATTTCCAGTCTAAGGTTTTTAAACAAATGCTCAAAACTCTGTGTTCACCATGTAGTTTCCAGCGTGTATCACCCTGGAATGCAGGGCACACTGGAACACCCTTGCTAAAGACTTAATGTACAGCGCACAGAGAGCTATGAAACTCTACATAAACTAAACTCCCCTTTTGTAGGCAGCGCTGCGGTGATTGTTTTTAGGGACGCAAAGTCAACGCGGTTACTGTCCCGGACTCCAATAGGATGGAGGGCTGTATAGACTATATCGGACTGTATATGTGAATGCTTAGACACTTTTAGTAATGAACTGTTTGTGCATTTGGTTTTATCTATACACAAGACGTATACGAAAAGCGTCTGCCAAGCAAAGTAAAGAGACACTACACTTTCGTAGTCACCTTTTGTTTGTTGGTATTAAACATTTTTGTTGTCTATGTTTGTAACTCTGCTAGGAGTCCTCTTTTAGTTTATAGCTAGCTTTGCTTATTATTTCTGTAGATAAGGTTTTTGTGTTGGCCTTGCCTTTAGTTTTGATTATCGTTAATTTGTGGTGAACTACGCCTTGTTAACCCTCTTAATAAATATTGATCCCAATTTACCCATAACATCTTTGATGTTATGTTGCTTCTCTTAGCCCAAAGAGCTAGGACGTAACACATCTGGATATCTTTCAGACTTTTTCCTTGTTCCCTGTGCAGCTCCAGAGTAGAAACCCTCTGCATGAACTTGTTAACTCAGCCAGGGATAACAGAAGAAGATTCCCTGCAGCAAGCCTTCATGTGACTCACCCACTATAATTCCTCGTCCCTATATAAACCATCCATCAAGTCAGTCTTCGTACTGGAGCAGAATGTGTACATTTGTGGCTATAATAAGATGATTTTTCATAATTTGTGATGATCTTGCTTCTTTCAAGCCTGAAGCTGAATATATATAAAGTGACATATTTTGCACCAACAGCGATTATGTTACTGTTTGAGTGGCCTGCAGGGTTTCCCTACATAAAATCCCTTGCATATAAGCAGAAATCTGACAGAGCAGCAGCTCGCCTGAGAAACAAAGGGCAATCCATATTGTGTGCAAGACCTCCAAATCAGAACCAACTCAGCTGGACATTTTTGATGCTCAGTCTATACGCGCTAGCTGGCTAAAATGGCCGTATCAGTTACAAATAAGATGGATGTGCTTTGTCTTTATTAACTATATTTCTGATGCTATTTTACATAATGGGATATTTCTATTTCTATTACATTTATGGGACAAGTTGCTGTTTACATGCATGTTTGTCCAGATGTTGTGACAATCCTTCCAGCCTTCACTGACATTTTGCAAGAAAATGAGGTGACTGACCTTTGGCCACCAAAATCTTAACCATTCATCACAGAGTCTGTTGTGAACACATGTGGAAAATGTGAAGAAATTCCCTCAATGCACTGCTGAAAAATCAGTTTACATGATGTAATGATGGCAAGGTCATTGCAGCCTTAATCTTTTAACCTCTAGCTACAAGTGTGGCCACTGGGAAGTCATGGCAACTGGACTATTTTCTTGTAAGGTTGAAAAATTTCCCTGATCCAGGATATTATGACGATCTAGGGCATCGGAGAGTTGATTGGCTATAATTTTCTCCAAGAGCTTAGCGATAGATAGAATAGAAATAAAGTGGAAAATTACCAGAATTTAGTGAAACATTTACAAATAATTTAGATAGTTGGACCTATAGCTTGAAGGACATCCTTGGACAAGGTGTAATGTCCAGGCATTAGGATGAGGCCCTCATTGAACCAACTATCTAATTGCTGTCTTTGTAAGGTTGTTTCTGACATGAGCAATTTTTTCAACAAAAAAATGAAAAACTTTTTACAGTCGTCAATGGAGAAAATTGAAACTGAAGGTGATGTGGGAGTGTCTATATTACTGATGGTGTTGAATAATACTTTTGAATTTCATTTGCTTTTAGAAACCAGAGTTGAGAAATAGTCAGCCCTTGCTTCTTTAACATGGTTGTTGTATGTATTTGTAAGTGCACTTGAATACGTGTTTTTTTTCCATAGGCGTTCAGTTTTTCTTCAGGAACGTTTTAAACTGCGGATGTTGTCATTTATCCAGGGTGAATAATTTAAAACAGGAACTTATCTACTTCTAAGGGGACAGATTTTGTCTAAAATTGAAAGGCAATAGTTATTAAAATGATCAACTAAGAAATCAGAGGAGGTTATGAGCAGTTTATAAAGCAAGAGTTAATTTAACGAGAAGCAATAGACAGGCCTGTAGATAGCGATACATTGAAAATAAATACAGTAATGATCTGAAATCAAATCATCTTTAGAAGAAATAAAATTAATGTTTAGTCCCAGACTGAAAACAAGGTTCAAAGTGTGGCCCATGAAATAAAAGGGGCCAGATACGTGTTAAGTAATTAAAAGAATTTTTGAGGTTCATGAAACTTCTGGCAAAGCAGTCAGAGACATCATCAATGTGAATAGTAAAATCCCCAACAATGATCAAATTGTAATATAAATATAAATTTTGCGATGTCTCTATGATCATTATCACACAAGTCTTTTCCGGTGAATTGCAGTGAGAATGTCACAAACCTCCAGTTTTGGACACTGAAGTTGAAATAACTTCATCTAACTTCACAGAACAAACAGCTTATATCAATCTAAACAATTGTGTGTCCTAAATTTTATGATCATGTATGAAACTGCCATCCCGATGAACGTATTTCTGACCCGATTAAGAGCAGTCATTTAAAAGTGCCACAGTCAGTGAGGTAGGACACCTGTTTTTCATAGTAATAGCCCGGCTATAATTTGGCTCAGTTTTTGGGATGTGCACTTCCGGCAACAGTGAGTGAAACTAAGTGGACGAAGCCAGTACCCTTTCCATCAGAAGCAACTTTAATCCAGACTACTGCTTGCTCCTGGACCTGTGCTAGAACGCCACTTACCTTACCTACAAGGGCAACTTCTACTGACAGAAACATAGCTGTGTCACCTATTGGTGCCAAACTGTAAATGACCAATTCTGGACAGCTATACGACGTGCAAACTTGTAATTCGCTTGCCAAGTAAAGGAAAGTTATTTAGTGGGTCTTCTAAAGAACACTGTGTACTTATGTAGTTTAATTTTGTTTTTGAATAGTCTTACTGTTGGGTTGGGTTCCACTGGATGTTTTGATAGTATCATATGCATTTTGTGGTTTAATGTAACATACAATGCTGTAAAAAGACATATCTTAACTGTGATTAACCACATTTTTGGAAAGCTAAGTTCAGTTTTACTAGCCACACCCAGGCCTGATTACAGCCAGACCTTTCAAATCAATAAGGATGCATGCTAAAAGAAAGAGAAGAAGGAGAAGGCTACTGCTGACCAAAAAAACACAAAAGCTTGTCTCACAAACGCAAGAAATTTCTCCAAGGTTTTTGGTCAAATATTCTGACATTTTTGGAAGATGTGTGTCCCGTTACATCTGGCAAAAAGCACATTTTTGCAAGATGCAATATTTAAAAAAAAACAACATCAAACCATCAGTCTAACAGTTTTTATAGTATAAAAATAAATAAATCCTCCACTTTCCTTTTAGGGTTAAATCTAATCGCAAAATAACACAGACTGAACACATTGTATATTTAATTGTGTACAACAAGACGTCTCCATAATCCAGTAACACAGATGTTTTATTTGTAATAAATGCTCCACATATACACATTTTTTCTTTAACTGGAAAGATATGTGTATTTCCTTGGTTCTGCCTGCTCCACCATATCTCTTATTTCATACACAATAGCAGCTCGATTGCTTTTCTTTGGCGTGATATGCTGTTACAAGGCTCATCTTTATCATATGAAGGTGGTTGGGATTACCATGCAGATGCCTCATAATGAAGTTCCAGACTGCTGTATCATTCATCTATGTCAGAGCCAACAGAGGATTACACACTCATTTACAATAAACAGCCACAGAGATCTGTCTGTTGGAATGACGACTATTCAAAATGAGCTTCTCTGTTTAAGTGTGCATGTATTTTTTCTTCATCTATTCAATGCATTATGATCTGACATCACAAAGAGAATAGCACCTTATAAACAACAATACATTTGTATAACAACTGCTACAATTCTATATCTTAAATTCAAACACAAAGTTCTGGAAAACCTAAGGATCAAACTTGTACTCTTCCAGTCAGTGCATGTTCCTCCCTGGTCCTTTATTGGACGTTCATGACAGACTAAAACACTTTTAACTGTGAATGAACATTTTAACAATGCTTTTTTGTAAATACTAATAGTCAAAAACACCTAATCTTCCCTGGATCTGATCTACTGACATGCACAGCCTGTAACAACTGTTCTACCTATGCTGATATAATCACTATTTCCACATGCAGAGCTCTATTTTATATGTTTAGGAAGGGATACATACAGACTGGACTTGATTTGTGCTGGTTAAAGTTAGATCTGTTTTTACAGAGTACTTTCAGTGGCCACAATAAATTAATACAACACACTGCCCTTGGAATGTCAAAGATCTTTAACCCCATAGAGCTGGAGAAGGTAGGCATGGATTAAAATGAACGTCCAAGCTAGAGAAGTATGTGTGTTTTTGTCTCAGAGCAATCTCTTCTTCCTGTTTTCATACTATTCCTACAAGACAAACCTCTAGATGAATCAGTGGAAAGCTCAAATCACCTATCTCATTACAGGCTTTTGTTTATAGCTTTAACTTTGCACAATAGTGCAAATGGATTCTCTCTTTAGTTTTCCTTACAATTCTTCATTGCCATGTTGTTTTCCTTTTGTGCTTGACAGATTGTGAATTATTAGCATTTCATGGTGGTTCCTTGGGAAATAACTTAAAGGAGAGATTGGAATTGAAACGTAAGTTGCCAGATGCTAGGACAAGTGCAACACAAGCTTGTTTTAAAGCTAATGAATAAACAATTAAACCCCAGAGTTGACAGTAGCTGAAGTGTTTTTATTAATTTTGTTTATGTACACTGCACCAATCGTTCAATAGTTGTTTCTTTTAATCCAGCTAAAATGCATGCAGACAAAGTTGTTTTAAGGTCAATATTAATAAAGTAGGGGCCTGGTAGCTCAATGGGTAAAGCGTCAGACTGGGATGCAGAAGGTCGTAGGTTCAAAACCTGCCTGACTCCTTATCCATCCCCTACCAGGTGTGTCCCTGAGCCAGACACTCAGTGCTAGCTCCTTGTAAGTTGCTTTGGATAAAAGCATCTGCCAAGTAAAGTAAAGTTAGAAAACATGCCTGGATGTTCACATTTAACGTTGGATATTTTAGCCAACAGAAAACCTGATGCAGATCGGATAATTTTGGCAGACAAAAATATGTTACCTGTGAACATATAGTAATTATGGCGATTATGTTAACAGAAAACGTGATTACGTACCTCTACGGAAACATAATCTGGAATGCAGTTTAGTCATATAAAAACACAATTTTTAGTAGACAGACCTTGTGAAATTTTAATACTTAATTTAACTTTCCAGGCCAATATGCATCCCAAACATGCTACATAGTGACAACATCCTTTACTATAGTAAAGGTAGAGTCTTTGCACCCGCCTTGGCATTGCCTAACTCAGGGTTGGGCATTCCTGGTCCTCGAGAGCCACTGCTCTGCATGTTTTCCCTATCCATACACACTGCTGATTACCTGGACCAAGCAGGACGCAGCCCTCGAGGACCAGGAATACTCAACCCCTGCCCTAACTTCTAATCAATATGATAATTGATATTTTGTTAATCCCCTGTAGGATTCAGGGGAACTAAGAGGTCTACCCGCAGACTTTAAAAGTTTTGCCCTACCGACTGATCCCACTAGATGCTAATAAACTACTGCAACATTATGCAGTATGAATTTAATTACAGAAATCATTGGGCAGCACTATTCACTGAAAGTTGAAATGACATGAATATTAATCTTTAAACAACAGGTTGGGTCCAGAGAAAATCAGATGTTCTCCACAGTAGATGGATGATGCAGTCACCACGCAGGTGTTTGTGTTATGATTCCAAAAATAGACTGCAACAATATTACTTTAGTTTTCTCGGACCTGAACATGCTGACCAGGCCTTCTGTGAAAATGAAGATATCTGATCATGTGGGTTTGGAAAATTGCCACCTGTGTTTTGTTTTCTATTCTTTTATATCTGTACGCTATTTTTAAGCATAGTTGGGTTTCATTATTAGGTGCTTAGTGAGCTTTAGCACTCATCCAGCATTCATTACGCCTGAAGAAAATATTTGTGTCTGTACCTGCTTACATCTCCAATTATTAGTACAGATGAACTGGGGGGTGGAGGGGACTGCAGAGTTGGTTATAATTCTGTGAATTTTTTTTCATCACAGTTATTTGATTCATCATTAATTAACTATCGATTGGTGTTACATCTGATATCTGGTTCTATGAAAGTGGATGACTGCCTCGAATAAATGAAAAGCATGGCACCTTTGAAAACATGTTCAAAGTAGTAATTTTTGTGTGAATATGAAAACATCTCTCTGCCACAGTTATCCTCACAATATTTGCTGTGTTCACATCTCCCACACACATCCAACTCGTTCTATGCATCTCTCTGGGGCTTGCATATCTCTCTCTGTAATTGTGAATTCACTTTTTCGGTTTGAGATCACTGAATTGTTTATAGAGACAAAAGAATCCATATATTAAATCTTTAACAATGTGGGAACTACTCTGCTTATGTGTCTGAGACAGTAAATATAAACTGTGTTCGTTGAAGAAAGGGGGAGTGTAGATGTTGGATGTGGATAAAGGCAAGCCGCCAAATACAGCAACACAGACAATCCCATTGAATGTGACAGGGAGTGGTAACAGATGGATAAAAGTCAGAGAGCTTCTGTGTTCATGGGAATAATCAAAGTCAACTATTTCCTTGATGACTTGTGTATCTCAGATGTGTATTGTTCTACTCGTCCTGGCCTAACCACAGGTCACATCAGCTAGAGAAACACTGATATATGATGTGGTTTTCCTTTCAAAAGAAGAAAGAAAAGGCTCAGTCAAAATATACACAAACATCAATTTATGATGTGATTATTTTTACTGTTCTTATATTATAATTCACATGTGTGTTTCATTTCTTGCAAGAAAACAAGTGAGTGGACATGGAGGTCTTCAGTGGGGGTAAATTAAAAAAAGGGTATGTTTACAAAAACAGAACAAAAAATAGGTTAAAAAATTCACTTTTACGGATTTTACCTTTTCTCCCAGGTGGTATTTACCAAAAAAAAAGACATTTTAATCTGGAGCTAAAACTTTGACACACATCCACACATGCATGCATGTGACTATGCGTGTAAACAACACATAGCATCCCCAGTTCCACTCCATGCACACACATCATAGTCACTGTGGAACACGATTGCCGGGAGGGCTGACATAATTGTATTAATTGTTAACATAATGATGCATTTATGTTTAATGTCTACCTTCTGGTAATTACTGAAGAGGTACTGTACCTTAAGGCCTGTAACTTGGGTGCTGCTCTCGCTCTCTCACTCTCTCCTTGAATATTATTCCCTTTGTTTTATACTTCAGCAGGCACAGTTGCAGCTTCAAAGTCTTTTATCATTTTGTCTTGTGTAGCCTGTTTCTTTACTCTCCCCCTCTCAGGTGCACCACAGAAACCTCTTATTAAGTCATCAGAGCATAATTTGTCTGGTCTAGCTCTATGGTGTCCTGTGAAGTCCTTTTCTCCATCAAAGCTTCCCGTACATTTGAGTTGGATATTTGATTTATTAATAGATTAAAGCAATTAAAGGAAGGTTATACTGTATGTTTAAATGCATGGAAGAAGAGTGGGAAGTCAAAGTATCTTGTCTATTTGTTTTAAAGAGAGAGATGAACAATTTCACAACACTTTGGTATGGATGTTTTAGTTTAGCTTAGCATAAAGACAAAACGCAGCATTTACAACATCAGAAATGTAAAAGTGACAATAGTGCCAGTAGCACCTGGCATATCTTTTTTTGTAATTTTCTTTACTGAGGCGCAGAAACCTGTACAAAACCGTGAAAGTTACCATTTTTGTTTTTATAAGAGACAAACCCAGTACAGAGAGAAACTCTGGGATTAAATTATCACATGATTTTGTGATAATTTAATCTGTTCATAAAACATTGTCTGTTCGTAAATTACAATTTGTATTTGTAATGTTATGTTTCTCGTTGTAAAACAGGTTGTGCATTTGCGTTTATAAAGATCAATGCATCACTTTCTACAAGAAAACCGAAGATATGCACACATGAATTCTGACGCTGTATTGATGCTTCAATCTGATTGGTCAGTCATGGCCAGTTATACCCGATCACAGGACAGACTGTCCCTGTTGAACGGCAGGTCCTGAAAAGTACAACTGCCTTTTAGTCTTCGAATAAATAAAGACAGAATATTTTGAATACTTCAGACCCCTCTGAAGAAGACCATGTAGCTTTGAAAAGAAACTGAACTTTAATACACATTGTTCAGTAGTTAGAATATTAAAGTTCACCTTGGGAATTGCATGCTCCGAGCGCTGTAAAAAGTGACGCACTGATCTGTACGAACACAAATCTATTCTACACACGCAAAAGCTGTTTTACAAGGAGTTCATATGTATTGTACAAGCACAAATCTTTTTCACAGATGCTACAAACATGTTCATCACAAGTACAAATCATATTTACGGACATACAAACATTGTGAAGTTGATTTGATCCAATAAGACCCCATGTAACTGTAGTCACTGGTACTGACAGAATTACGTGGAATAAAATATAACAAACACTCAAACCGAGTGATAATCTTTGAGATTTTTACAGGTAATACAATTATAAACAGTGAGATTGCAGTGTCCATGTACATGTTTTATCTTTTATGATGTGCTTTAAGAAATTGAAACTTTTCAATAGAGGAGCCAGAAAAAAATGCCTTGTTAATAAGCATATAGCTCATACAGCTGAAAGTATAACTATTTGAGTGAATGAAGTGAATATATAATCCTTTCATCATATTACCAATATGGCCAGTATAATTCTGCTTAATTAGACTCTTTTTATCATGAAAGCATTCACATACTCAGTTGTGGTTGATTTAATTTTTTTTTTTTCCCCTTTCTCTTTCATAGAACCTGACCTCTTGCCACATATTGACTCAATTCCCCTATTTGCCTGGGAGCCGTCATAGAGAGAACAATAAAGGCTAGCCACAGCATGTTAGACATTATTACTGTTATTGATGACTCATCGATCTAGCAGGCAGGCCACAGTAATCAAGCACATCTCCAGGGAATGCAAGGATCAAGGCTTAAATCATGACTCCCTGGCTAGAAAGGCTGCTACAACAGATAAGAGAGCACAGTGTGTGTGTGTATGTGTGTGTGTGTGTGTTAGCATGCCTCTGTTTGTTTTGGAACGGTTGTATAATAAGATTAGAACATTTGCTACTCAATGTTTCATGTGTGGATATTGGGACTGTGTGTTCACCTGTAAAGTTTTAGAGAGATCTTCACAGCCCCGAGGCTGTGCCGTATTACAAGTATCATAAGTGAATTATAATTTGTCTAAACCAGGAAAAGTCATTTTTATTATAAGCAGATATAAAAATCCTTATGTCAGCACTTTGTTGCTGTGTTGGTGTATCAGATGACGAGCATATGGCTGCAGCAGATTTCACACAATAGATGTCAAATGTTATTGAATGAACGCAGAATTGCATTCATCCAGTATTGTCTGTAGTGGAACAATATTTGAAAAATGAAAGAGGTAGGTCAAGACCAGGAGCTCCCCTTGTATTGCCTGGATAAATTAATGTATAGCATACATACATGTATTGCCCATTTAGAGTTAGTTAGATTTGGTCATATTGACTTGCCATGGGGATGATAAAACACATGCAGTTGATAGGAAGACACACTGTTGTCCAATAGGAAGGAAATCTATTTTTTTTTGTGGAAGGTCATAAAAAGAAGGGTAAACACAGAGAAAACATCTGACAGGCACATACAGATGCTTAACTAACTAACTAAAACCCTAAGTAATGACCTGCCAGTGTGTAATGTCTGTTATGGTTAACATGACTGGGGATTTCCTAGCTCTCAATTCTAATTCCTGAGGTAAATAGAACTAAGCTGTTATACGTCTGATCTCCTTTATTATTTCTTACTAGCACTTGCTATTCGGACATCCTGTAGTCATCAATATAACAATGGGAATATTAAAAAAACAATCAAATTAATCTTTTCAATAGTAAGTGTATGAGGTTATCTGAAAAACCTCCTTAGCCCATTACACCCAAATTCATCCTGTCATAAGGTAAAAAACAGACCAGTGAAAAAATCCATCAGTCCTTATTCCGTGCTGCTGAAAACATTTTGGGCCCCAATATCGTTGTCAGAGTGTATCACCTGGATTTATCTGGGTACTAATAAAATTGTCTGAATTTGATGATAATAAGATACGATTGCCTGATTAAAAAATGTATGGATCCCCTTCCTTGACAGGCATTGGAATCACTGCTGACATCATTGTGAACTCTGCCGATTGTAGCAAAGTGTGTATGATGTCTTTGTTTCGATCTAAGTTATGACTCTTATAAGAAGTGACAGCAATGCAGTTCAGCAGCCAGCAACCAAGCAGTCACATTTTCTCCTTTGTGGGATTTGATGACAGTACAAATAGCATAAATAAATGCCAGCCTTATCCTGTACACCTCAGTCAAAGTCTGCATCACTCTTGTTATCATCCCAGATTCTTCTTCCTTTGCATCTGGCAGGCGCAACAGCTCACAGCACACCCACCACATTAACCTTCCTGCCAGCCAATCAATTCCATGTCACTGTTAATCTTTATTGCACATATGTGACCTTTTACCAACTTCACTGCCCTTGTTCCCAGGTGATTAATACTGCTTCTGGGTAATTAGATGTTAATTGGTGAGACTATAGACTGTAGCCCTATGAAAACAGTGAGCGGGTGATTTGATCTCATATTGATAAGGAGACATGTAGGAAGAGAGAGACAATCAGCATTTGACCAAATTCATTCATCATCATTATTGCTTGTCGTGTGAGGCCTTGCTGAACATCTTTGTATGATGCATGTTGAGAAATAGAGCCATTCATTAATTTTTTCTATAATGCAATACTGGCAAACAATACTGTGAAAACAATAAGATCGTTGGTCACATAAACAAACATAAACTTAACTTTACTTTTATCCAAAGCGACTTACAAGGAGAAGACACCAGCATGTACCATTCAGTTCTCGCAAAAGCTGAAATACTACAACAAAGCACCCTGATAAGGCCTAACTCGTCAAGACAAAAACAT
>JAUMHF010000013.1:15370051-15383880 GCA_032359275.1 Microctenopoma steveboyesi
AAACCTAACAAGTCCAGTTGCTATTGGATAAACCTTTTTTGAGATAACCATGATCTGGATGACTGAGAACCTTCACAGATATTTAAGCAGAACCATCAATGAAAAAGACCTAATTCTGGGCTAAATGAAAGGTCAGCACTGCAGAGAAAGACCTGCTACACAGTGATCTACACAGGCATTGATGCCTTAGTTAGCTAGTTGGGGACCTGATACTGACTGTGGCTGTAAAAGAAAATAAATTTAGAACATTTATTTTCACATCCAGAAGACTGGAGGACAGAGCAGGGTGGAGCAGATCATCATAAGGACGGCACAGAGTAAAAAGAGCAGGGTACGTCCCACAAACAAGGCTTAATACATCATCACATAGGTCATCGAAACAAGCCTCGATACACGCTTCGCAAAAAATTCTATCAATTATTTGACAAAGAGACAGAAGATAACAGACCAGAGAGGACAAAAACCAAGACTGACCTAGACAGGAGGAGTGCAGGATGCAGGAGGAAGATGCCAGAAAGACACAGCAGGTTCATGTAAGCAACGGGATTGGAGGGAGCAAGGAATGGACAACAGACATCAAAAGGCAGAACAGAGAGCGCATGATCAGAGTCGGACATAAGAGCGTGGGTATGTGCAATAATTTGGCAGCGCGCGAGAGACAGCGGGGAGAATATAAAGGGACGTGATCAAATCAAGAAAAGGAGTAACTGGTGAGCGTGCTAGGGAGTGACCAGCTAAGTGGAAGCAGCTGGAAACAATTGTCAGGAGAAACGGGAGCGGGCATGATCAGGTGGGGGATAGACAACATCAAAAGGTAAATAAAAAACACAGAAAAGGCAAGGCAGACTGGGATGTACAAAAGTCACAGAGGTCTAAACAACCCTCTAGCCAACAGTATTTTCAACCTTCTCCTCAGGGTCACTGAGCAGTTCCCAGAACACCTGACCCATAAAAAGTCTTCAACATGCTTAAGGTCTATCTCAGGATCTGCTAAACTCTAAAGGAAGGTGTTCAGAAACCAGGTCATCTTAACTTGTATGTCAAGGAGCAAGAATGGTGAATGCTCATTTTGTGTGTTTTCACAAGACATGCCACTCCGAAGAGGTTTGTGTGTCACAGTGGTCTTCGTGTATCTAGTGTTGGAGGCAACACCTCCTGGTACATTTCCTAAAACAAATGCTTTTCGAGAGGAGGCTTCTACAAAATAAACCTGAGGGGCTTTTTCAGTGCCTGACCACCAAAGGTTTGGTGGTCAGGCACTGAAAAAGTTACATGGAGCATCAAGTCTGTGGGCTCACACGGTGGCAAAATAATCTCAGGGGCAGAAAAAGCCCACAGCACTGCTGAGTGCTACCTTTAGTTTTGGAAGCAGTTTTTTTTCTAAAAATGTCTACAATGCAGCAAGCAGGTCACTTCAGTCTGAATAGATCTATGGTCTGAAAAACGAGGGACTACCTGGAAAAAAAAACCCTGGATAGCAGTGTATATTGCTCTAAGAACTGCATATACATCTATATATCATTTAAGTTTTAAACGTAAAACCACCATCTTCATCTCAGTCAATTTAAATTAGCTCTGGTCGAGAAAAGGCCACACTATTGCTGGTATATTTTTTCTTTGCATGTGGGAGTTTCAATATGCATTTGGATCCATGACATTGGTTTTAGAAGTGTTCTTGTACTTATTTCCACTGCAGAATTGTTGTGATCTTCACCCTTTCTTTAGATTTTTTGAATATTTTGCTGATTTTATATATTTTAGTTAATTATTAGCAGTTTAACATTAGATATCTTACCTTTGTAATAACAAATAAAAATGTGGTAAAATCCAAAACACTTTGTCGTGTCTCCAGTACAGAACACTGTCCCGCACAGTACAGAATGCGTTTAGCTTGCCAAAGAACCTTAGCCTTAAAACATCCATAATAATTGTTAAAAAATAAACTAAACTAATATTTTTTTATCTGTATATGCATATATATGTAGCCCACACACTAGCACATAGAGAACACACATTTCATAAGAATCCCTTCAATTCAGGTTATGAAACTAAAGCATATGTCTTATGTACTGTATAAGCTGGTGTCAGACCAATCAATAGAGCCCTGTCTCAGTCCTAATAAGTGTGAGCAGAATACATCAATAAAAATGTCCAGCAACAAGAGGTTTGACTTCAACATGGACTCAGGAATAGAGAGCCAGCACGGTCTTGGCAGAACAACCTGGGCACGAGATCTTAACCTTCTTCAGCTTTGTCCTAAATCAGTTGTAAGTTGCCTAAAATAAGCGATTTCTTTAATGCTTTACAAACAGTCTAAATATTTAGCAAAAGAAAAACAGATGATCAGTAACTAGATTTAGCAACTCCTGCAAAAATTGCGTGGGAGAGCTGTTTAGTGTCGTGTTGGTTTAAAAAGCCAGGGTGTTTGTCTTGCAATGGGGCGCGTCACGTGGGGTGTTTGGGCCAGGTGCCATGCCACGCTAAATGGAAACAGGCAGGGCTGTGGTGGAACAACGCATATAATACACTACAGATAGACCCCAAAGGCTTTTATGAGCCCATTATCTATTGGAGTTTGTATTTGTATAATTAGTATGCTAATTGCTAAAGGCTAATAGCATGCTAAGAAGCATGACAAGAGTGTTATAGTTTCGTTTGGTTATTTCAGCTGTATTGTTACGAAGTTGTTGCAGTGTACACACCGATCGCGAGACTATGTCGGGGCCAATTAATGATTGTGATTATTTAATAAAGCTAGCAGCGTATCATATACCTTGCTAACAGCTAATAAAGACTGAAGCCACAATGAACAAGCAATGACTGCTGAAATGCATGCGATGTCTCCAAGCACACAAACAATTCTGAAAACTGAAAACTGACTGTGGAAATGTTACTACTCCATCGCTTCACTGGAGCATTCAGCGAAACTTTAATCGACGATTGTTAATTCCAAACCATTCCAAATGTTGGTCCATGGTGGAAATGAGGGGGGGGGGGTTATTTTACATGAAAAGCTTTAAATTGTTAAGAAACTGGTGTCCTTCACTGGTCCGCTCTCACAGTGAATGCCACGGTACAGTCATGAGTCTGCGGGTTGCTATGCGCTAATGTGACACGCTGAAATCAGCTGAAAAAATGTCAGAAGCAGCTCAGTTCTGCTGAGATTTGATCGTGTTGGAATATATAGAAACAACTAAAGTACAAAAACAAGACAGAACATACACAAGCCAGATGCTCCATTGTCATTTTTCATATGTATACTATTTGAAAAAGACTATTAGCATGCTAACAGTTAAATCCAGGGGTATGTATGCACGTGTTTGATAACGTTTAGCTCACCTCTGCAAAATTGCACACACCAGCATGACTAATAATATGTTTAAGATTAGCGTGCTAAAACTGTTATAATTTTCAGCTGTAGAGTTATGGTTTAGTATTTATTTTAGTGAATAGCACACGATTCTGCACGTAGACATTTTGAAATTTAAACAAGATTTTTTGGACAAAGCGATTGGGACTAGTTGCGCGGCAACTTTTAGGCACAATAATGGGTCGTTTTAAAGTGAGTTTTACCTACTATTTGAACTTATTGAAATTATAATAATCTATTTAGCTTATATAGGTATAGATTAGCATTTCTTCTGCAAAACAAAAATAAGAGACTCAGAATTTAGAAAATTATAATTACTTTGGGGGACTTTTAAGAGGCTGTTTGTTGTTTATTTTGAAGGGCAGTAAAACCTGTATGAAATGCATGATCAAAACCAAGTAAGAGTTCCACCCTTTATAGAGCTAAGGGCTCTCCCAGGAATGAGTTCCAGTCTTTATTCTATTTTATTGTGGGAGAGCTGAAGGCTCCACTCTTTATTTGCCGGCTATCTAGTCCCGCACTTTGCCGGCTATCTTGACCTGCACTCTTTGTCCATAACATCTTCTTTACACATGCGGGTCTTATGTTGGAATTGTGTGCTTGTCGCTGAAAACATTTTTTATCATGTGGTTCGTCTGTAATTCATGTCTTTATATTGTTATTTTTGCCATTGTCTTTGAATTGAGCCAGAAACTGGGGTGTAATGCATATATTTGGTCACCAGCGAGGGCCGATGCGCTACCCCTGAGTAAATGTTGAGTCCCACCCCTTCATACCGGATTGGCTGATTGTCGTCTGATGATGCAATCCGATGCTATACCTATCAAGGTAATTTTGTTCACGTCTACCTAATGTAATTGGTTGTGGCGCGTCTGTTGCTGGCCATGTTTAAGATGGGCTGGTCTGTGTTTAACAGAGCGAGAAACATTTCAACAATGAGATGAACGAGTCCTGTGCCGGTGATTAGCTGCAAACAATTTACCACGTTTCTGGTGAAATACATAATATCATCATATAGATCGTATATGGTTAGGGGTAGGGTTTTGATGACAGATGACAGAAATTCCCAAACCTTGCCACGGACCCTTCCGCACTTATTAGCATGCTAATTATATTTTAGCAATTCAATATAAAACAGCCATAGAAAATGGGTGTGGTTTAGTGTATTGTATGTGTTGTTTCACCACGACACTGCCTGTTTCCATTGAGTGTTGCATGGTACCTGGCCCCCACACCCTACGTGATGCACACCATTGCAAGACAATTTTGCATGCTGCAAATTGAAGCAGTGTCTTCTGCAAGGGACCAACTCTAAATTGAATTGGTCTTACACTTGCCTTACATGTCCAGAAGGAGATAAAAAGATAAAGAGAGAAGACACTAACCAAAGCTCATAGGTTTGGGAGAGGGTCTGGCTGTTAGTGGGCTGTTGGGTGAATATGTCAATGACCTGAGTGCATGTTTATGATTTCAGTTTCAACTATTGTTTAATAACCTCAAATTATAACTGGGTCAAAACGACCCAAACAACACAAAGGTCATTATTTTCACCACAATATTTTTGTAAAACCTAATTTCTTGTGTCTGTATATTGTTATGACAGTAAGGAAAATCTGGAGAAATGGTCACTGTAAACAAAGACAGCTATTATGTCACAATTGCCAGGTGCTGCATGTGGCATGCTGCAGTAATTTGATGTATCCCACAACTCTAGAAGTAACCCAATCACTGATGGGGTAAGACAAAGAGCTGCTTTTTTTGAGACTGCATGCTGACCGACAGATTGGGTTTTTGGCAAGGTTTTAGTCTGAGGGAAACAGAGGGAGATAATGAAAGATGAGAAAAATAAGCAGCATGGGTCAACCTGCTGTTTCAAGCTACAACCAGAAGATGATGAGGTGAGAGGACAAAAAAGATGGGCTGTCATGTTGCATAGTGTACACTCTAGTGTAAATTACATTATGTACACAATGTGCATACATGAATTCATATCACTGAGCTTGTGTATAACTGTTCATATTTCTTTTATTGCTGCTATTTTTGGAAATAATAAAAACATGCCTATTATGTGATAATAGCTTTGAACTGTCAACAGAATTTATTCAGATTATGCCTGCTAATTACGGAAAATATTGAACACTGTTTAATTTAGTTAAATTATGATGAGTTGCTATAGAGCTACACTATGTACTGGCAGCAGTACATAGTGTAAAACTACATGTTTTATACTACATGCTTAACACCATTTTACTGATCACTCATCTCCACATCCATATAGAGACATTCACCGTTTGTTGAAAATCTGTTGACATAAAGGTATAAACCGAACTTTAAATTGCTGATACATCATACATTTATCTTGATACTTCTGAAATACCTAACCTTTCCAGAGAACAAAAATAAGTTGAAAAATGACTTCCTAAATAAACTTATGAAATGAAAACCAAAGGGGAAAAAGTCACATGTACAAAGGGGAACCTACTTTATCCACTTCCCTGTTTCAGTGTTTGCCGTTTTAGGGCAGGTTGTGCACAACTTAATATTTTTGGCCAGGTGGTCAATAATAGTACTGATTTTGAATAACCCAATCAGTGTTTACAATGGCACTTACTGAAATTATTCAACCTTTGCCTGAACTGAATGCTAGTTCATTTCTCCATTGGTGATATTCAACTCTGAAGAAATGACTCTTTTGACCTCTTCCACACAAGCTTTTATTCTGTCAAGCTTAACTTGTCATTGATGGCACTGTTATGATGAGGAGACAACAAAAGAAAATTATCCTGGCAGGAAGTCTAAAGGGGGAATATTTCTACTGCTGTAGTGTGCTGAAAAGGCTATTCAAATGCCATTCTGCACACAGTGACTGGCTTTCCTCTCCTCCTCCCATTTGCCCTCTCTCAATGCTTTCCCTGTCATTCAAAACATGAGGAGGCCTTTTCACAAGCTCGGAATAGTTTGCATGGCAGAATAACAAGCTAATTAGAGCTCCTCTGGTGATGGATGTCTGCGAGAGGGTACGAGATGTGGGCACGAGGGCAGTGTGGCTCCCCGATAACTACGCAACCATCTGCCTTACTTTGACGGCTTAATTGGAAGAGCGATGGGGGGGATATTTGGGATCCAGCCTAATGACTGTGCTGACCCTGTGTGGATGGCTGATGCCATTTTGCCCCTATTTGTAACCCATACATTTAGCACTTAGCCCCCCTTTGTTTTGTTTCTCATGTTGTGATTGGATGGTTGAGGTCAATAAGGGTCAATATGCTGCTTGAAGTGACTACATTAATTTCGAATTGAATTGATCGATGCACAAGGGGCACTGACAGTGTTAGCTTTTAAATTATCACTTATATCATGTAATTGTAAGAATTACAAAAAAAAAAAAAAAGCTGTAAAACATAGTAGCCAAGCAGAAATATCTGGCCTTATCTGATTGCTTAGAAGGAACATCCTCACTTCAGAACCTCTAGACCAGGGATATTGGAGTTTACTTGCTGTTAATGTGAATACTTATGTAACATCTCTTAAGCTAATGAATGCTAGTTGTTACAGAATTGTCTCAACTGTTCATATGCACATTATAAAATATGAATAGAAAAGAAAATGTAATTTGGTCAAGTACAACAACACGTAAGACACATTAAGAACATTTAAATATGATTAGTATAAAACATGTTGCCATGCATGTAAATGTAAGCCAATGGGCTAAAGCTACAGCAGAGGGGCTTTATGTCATATGGGGGATTTGCTGTATATCAGAATTACCTCAGCTGAGGTAACTCTTAATGAAGAAAATATAAGACTACTAAATACTAGTGCATAATATCATGGCGTCACTCATTCCATTTTTTGCAGGACTAATTGCATTCATCATAATGAAGTTTCTATGTGTTAATTATAGGAATGTGATAGCTCACTGAAGTATGTTGAGTCAAAATGGTCTCTGTCTCATCTAATTAACATTTTTAGTTTTGCAGGAAAGCTAATCCTGATCATCTTTCCACTGGTAGGATCTCAGAATGTTTCTTTATGGTTGAGTTGTTTTGTAGAATCAGCCAATGTTTAGAATTATCTTCCTGAAGGAAAAAGGAGCTCTGATGATTCATGTGGCCACCCTCCTCTACATTACTTCTGAACTAATGCAAGTTCCACAAATTTCTCAAGTTTTGCTTTTTTTTTCTCCCCAGGATCGATCTTATTTTGCCCAGCCCTATGTTTTCCCTGCCATCATTCCTCAGTAAGACCGCTTAAAAGCTATTTGTCTGGCTCCCTCTTCCTTTGACCGTTTCGTATACACAGGCTCACCCTGAGAGGTGAGATGCTGATGAAGCAAATATATTATTTAAAGGCATTGCTGGTAGGGAGATAATTTCTTTTCTGCAGTCACATATAGAATTACAACTATTGGATCTCTCGCTGCGGTGGAAGAACCAGTAAGGCTTGTAGACACATTGTTGTTGACCTTTTTTATCCTCTTTGAACATTTAATCTATTCAGAAACAAAATCCATGCTGCTGTGGTTAAATGGCACGAGTTTGATGTGAAGCCGGATGACGAGATGGGAAGTGAACTCCACTTCTGCTTGTAAATGTTTACCCTCTTACACTGTTACTGCCTCTCTGGCTCTTTATTCGTGTGGATATTGGTGCAAGTAATGCTAGCAAGGCCCAGGCTCAAATGTCATTGGCTGTGGAAGCATTTGTCATGTGTATTCCCCCTTTCTTTACTTTTGTAAAAAGAATTTTTGAAAAGAAGCAGATGTAAAATATGCGCCTTGGTTAACAAATTACCACCCACAAAGGCTTCATTTTTAAAACTCTTTGGATCAATAGGGCTGCAAAGTTAGATGCTGCTAATTATTGAAACTATTACCTGACTACTCCCCAAAGCTTCATTGCACAAAAAAAACAGGGTCTCCATGCATACGTGGCGCTGAATGATTCCCCTCAGAGTGCTCTGACACAAATTATTCTCCTGTTGACCATTTGGGGAAAAGAAGAAAAGTAGGAAAAAAATGGAGGTGACCCAGCTAAAACAGGTTATTCGTGTCAGGTATTGTGAGCCTGATTCAAAGTGTCTCCTTTGAGGAGGAGAGGAAGCCTGGCCCAGCCTGAACCTCATTAGTGCCTCTGGCTTCAGGTTAGGGTCAGGACCAGGTCTATTGTCGCATTGCATCAAATGGCCAGTATAAACACCTTTAATCAAGGTAGCCTGGTGTCTTGTCAGAGCTGCTCACAATCGCAAAGTGGTTGCCACTTTGCGATTCCCTCCTAATGCAACTGTCACATTCCCCCACCCCAAGTCCTACCGACAGCAAGAACAGAGACTGAATATCTGCATATTTCCTCTTTTTTTCCCCGCCCAGATCCAGAGGCTAGTACGTTTTCCTCATTAGGAGTGAGATCAGTTTAAACAGAGCAGACCACCCATGGAGATCAAATTGCCTCTTCTGTCACTCTGTTGCTCCTCCACCTACCAACTTCTGAACACGTCACCAGGCTTTGAATAATCTACTGCCATGTCTAAGAGATGATACAAGGGAGTAAAACAATCTGTCCTTTTTCACAATGTTGTTCTCAGGGAAGGTGCAGTTATATGGAAAAACTTAAAACAAGATGGAAAAGGACTTGATGCAGAGGATGAAAGACATTGTGCACGACTGGAACAGATTAGTGCAGGGGAAGCAGTTATTTAGAGTGCTCAGTGGTAGTTTCAGAGGTGATAAGTGAACAGAGAGCTGCGGGGGCGTGGCGTATCTGCAAGCGGATTGATGAGTTGGCGAATCAGGTCTGCTGTAGAGGTTAGGAAAGACAGAACCCTGCCATTATCTCAAAATGAGTTATGTGTCCTCCCCTGCCACCCAGGTCCCTGTCACACACCCCTGACTGAATGATAAGAACTGTCCAGACAGCACCACCGGGGGACATTAGCATACAGAAGTAGATAGCAATGTAAGATGTTGTGTGGAGGTGGCTGAAGGGGTGACTCACAGCCACATGACTACAACCACACTATAGATGCATTAGTATTTTTATTATATATTTTATCAAATTCTATTACAGAATCCAAAAAGGTGCTCCAAAAGTATTAATGATCAATATTAAAAATTAATATAAGTTATCCTGGTAGGGAGGGAAGGAAACTGCAATATCCAAATGTTCATAAACACAATAAAAATTACCTTTTTTTTTTTTAATGACTTGCAATGCTAGAGGTGCTTCTTTAGTTAAAACCACAGGCTGCTTTTAATAAATTCATAATCCTGATACAATCTGCCTTCAAGTTGATTGACAGCAGTTAGATTCCACCTGATTTTAAACCACTTTTTGGTGCACACAATATTGAATGTTCCAGCAGCCACACATTTTTCATGAACTGTGTAAGGTCATACTGACTAGCACTTTTTGTCAACACTGGCGACACAGTTGTGAGACTACACTGTAACTGCAAACGTAAAAATGTCATTGCTAAACAAGAGCTCGGCAAAAAACTTCTACCATCTTAAGCTCCACACGTTTAAAAGCTATTGCAACCTGTAAAGACCTGCCTTGCAAGAAATGTATACTTATAAAAAGGCGTCAGTGTTCAAAATACTGCCAATATCACTGCGATAACCTTGAAACTGATGATTAAAAATGATGACTAACAACTGTTCAGAGTCTTGCCCAACGACCCCATATGAACAGAATGGACCAAAACACACACATTGTATAATCTGACAAATGATGTGAACACAGAGACTAATTGTGTGATTGAAAGCAGCTGGTGAGACAGACAGCAGTTCTGATGAGATATAGACAACAGGTGTGAAGAGCAATGCAACACACATGAAACTAATGAGTTAGTTCTTCTGAATGTTTCCACCTTGCCATGCTACTATATTCTCAATTGTCAGGCTGTAAACACATTAACTGAACCTGTTGTACTCATCACAATGAGCTATAAACTTAAGCAGTTTTATTGAGTCAAACAGTCCTTATTGTTACAACAAGTTATTGTTAGTGACCCCCACCCAGCATTGCAATTACTGTATGTTTGGAGCCTCACTACTTTTTTTGTTCACTGAACATAGCAGATTTTATTAACTATCCAACCACAACCCAAACCAAGTATTAGCTCTGTATATTTTGGTTTTAAATTGGCAAACCTCTCAGGAAATGATATGTACAGTTTTCTTTTTTTTGTTTACCTCAGACGTTCTTCACTACAGTGAAGTGGAGTCAGTGCACCATGTTAGCAAACTTTCATAATCAATAAAACAGCAGCACTCTGTAAGTTGGAAATTCCATCTCAATAATTAACATAATGGTAAATTATGTATAGAAATAGTCCAATAAGGACCTTTATTAATGCAGTGTTGTAGACATTTTTTAATACAGCTCTAACCATAACTCTTTCATGCAATGTATCTTCACTGTGACTAATGGTAAAATAAACAAAAAAAACAAAAAACATTGCATTGTGGTTTTTGGGTATGTTATTTTTTTAGTATCTGCATGATGCCAGTCATTGGTCATTGTGTGTTGATAGAACCACCCTGTGGAGACTATTGTAATGCAGCCCCTATCTGAGGCATTATATCCTGGCCCTTAGGAGACAGATGTTATGCTCCAGACATTGGCCACCATTCTCTGTTTCTACTGTCACAACAAATACCAATGTTTGCTTTGCTGTATATAAAAAGGCAGGAAGTTTTCCTTAATGTTTAGCTTGTTATCAATAGAAAGTAGTAGTATGTATTTACCTATTTCTGTAAGGGCTTAAACCTTACAATGTAAAGTGCCTCAAGATAACGTCTAGTGTGAATTGGCGCTATATAAATAAAATGGTATTTAATTGAGCTAGCTTAATTTAAACATCCAGTTAAAAGCTGAGCAGTGATTAACCGCTAGTCATTGAGAACACAGTTTTTTACCAGATTTGTATATGTTTGTTTTATTTTATGACTTCACCTCCTGGAACGGTGTTTGTCACTACACGCATTAGGAAGAGTCGTTTATCATCAAGTTCTAGGCATTTCAACAAAAAGTGTTTGGTTCTATTTCATTGAACGGATATATCAGTCAGGATTTAAAGTAAATCATAGCACAGAAACAGCACTTGTTAAAGTTACCAATAACTCCCTTTTAGCTTCCGACAGCAGAGGTCTCTCTGTACTTGTCCTGTTAGACCTTAGTGCAGATATCAACACTATTGATCACAACATTTTATTACATAGACTGGAACATGTCATTGGGATTAAAGGAACAGCACTAAGCTGGTTTAACTCCTATTTATCAGATAGATCGCAGTTTGTTCATGTTAATAATGAATCTTCCATACACATGCAGGTTAAATACGGAGTTCCACAGGGTTCTGTGCTTGGACCCATTGTATTTTAATTATACATCACTCCCTTAGGCAACATTATATGCAAACACTCAATTAATTTCCATTGTTATGCAGATGATACACAATTATATTTATCCATGAAACCTGATGAAACCACTTTTTTAGGGTAACTTCATGCTTGTTTAAAAGACATAAAGGCCTGGATGTCCTGTAATTTTCTACTCCTTTTTGGACCCAAAAATCTCAGGGACACGATATCCAGTCAGATTACTACACTAGATAATTTTACACTAGCCTCAAGTACTACTGTGAGGAATCTTGGAGTAATCTTTGATCAAGATTTATCATTTACTTCCTACATAAAGGAAGTATATAGGACTTCCTTCTCCCACCTTAGGAATATTGCTAAAATTAGGAGCATCCTGTCTCAAAGTGATGCAGAGAAAGTAGTCCATGCATTTGTTACCTCTAGGCTGGACTACTGTAATTCATTACTGATAGGATGTCCCGGTAACTCATTAAAAAGCCTTCAGTTAATCCAGAATGCTGCAGCCAGAGTTCTGGCTGCACTTAACAAGAGAGATCATATTACTCCTACATTAGCTACTCTACATTGGCTTCCTGTTAAATCTAGAATAGAGTTTAAAATCCTTCTCCTTACATATAAAGCACTAAATGATCAGGCCCTACATACATACATCAAAGACCTCATAGATCCATACTGCCCCAGTTGAGCACTTTGCTCTCAGAGTGCTGGTCTACTTTTGGTTCCTAGAGTTTCTAAATGTAGAATGGGAGGCAGAGCCTTTAGCTATCAAGCTCCTCTCTCTCCTGTGGAACCAGCTCCCAGTTAAAGTTCGGGAGGCAGACACCCTCGCTAGCTTTAAGATTAGACTTAAAACTTCCCTTTTTGATAGTTTTGCTGCTATAGGTTTAGTCTGCTGGGGGACTCCATATCACACTGAGCTCCACTCCTCCTTTTCCTTCTCTGTCCACTTCACTGACATCATTGCATGTTAATAACTTCGTTTCTTTTCTCTCCCCTAGTTTTGCTCTCTCTCTCTCTCTATCTCTCTCAGGTATCCTCGACCTTGGAGCTGTGGTTGCTGGTCCTACCAACCTGTCCAGTGCTTTGTCTGCTGCTCCTTGTTGTTGTTGTGATCTATGTTACCTGCTGTTCTTTTCTCTCTCCTCTGTCCATTAACCCCAACCGGTCGAGGCAGATGGCCGCCCACCCTGAGCCTGGTTCTGCTGGAGGTTTCTTCCTCTTAGAGTGTTTTCTCTCCACTGTCGCCTCAATGTTTGCTCAAGTGGGACTGTTGGGTTTCTGTTTATATTGACATAATGTGTAAGGTCTTAAACCTTGAACTGTAAAGTGCCTTGAGATAATTTATGTTGTGAATTGGCGCTATACAAATAAAGTTGAATTGAATTGACTTTAATTGAATTGAATCGATAATTGAAACAAGGATTTATGATAATAACCCAGTGAAATCACTGAAAATGTAGTTCAGTGCTAAAGAATCCAGCACGTGAACAAATGAAATACAAATAAAACTTCAAAATTGTCTTGCTTCTCATGTGTTGATCAACTTATTTAATAATTAGCTTTATGTACTCCACACAGTATGTGTCTGCAGTGCGCTCAAATTAACATCTGACATTTTTCAAATACCTGCTCAGTCATGAAATGATTCAGGGAAGAATGGCCACTTTGGGAGTTGTGGGAGGGAGTTTTTTACTTGTCTTTCAATTCTGTTGCATTTCTTTGAGTAAATTGGCTTCTTTAACTGTTTTAGAATTGATCATGGCTTCCACTTAAAACATTTTTGGGTCAATTCCCTCACTAAGGAACTTCACTCATCCAAAAATAATTTTTCAGCGAACACCTTAGCTTTTTTTACTTGGTAGTGAAATATCACTACCACTATACTATAATGAGCCAAAGGGGACCAAAATGATCATCTGCAGAGCATCAAAGAAATCATCCTGTCTCACTGAAATACTGGAATTGGTCAGTATAGTGGTCTGATTTCATACATGGATTATTATTGTGATAGTTGGGGGCAGTAGCAGAGAGGAGGAGGGGGGGGGGGGGGGAGTCCGGGTGGAGTTTGGCCAGCGG
>JAUMHF010000013.1:15397802-15411591 GCA_032359275.1 Microctenopoma steveboyesi
TCAACTTAACAGACAGGAGCAGCAAGGAGCAGCAAAACAATCCGTGTCGACACAGGAACCGGAAGTCAGAGCACTGAGCAAGTTATTGGTTCAATCTCTTGAACATATTGGTTTAATCTCTTGAACATAAATTTCTACCAGAACTGGTTAGCACGGTCAACAACCAAACAGTGAATTACTGAGACTTCTTAACACATCTGATTTTAAATGTTAACTCACCAGAGGTTTTCACATCACAACTGAGTAAAACTTTTCTTGATGGTGTTGTACAAACCTTTTCCCTAATGAGGTTAACATGCCTTCTTACTAATAAATTTGTGAGAGCTAGAAGCTGCCCCCTTCCAGCAAGTGCCATGAGCCAGTCTGATAAATAATAAACTCTGTTTTTAGAATCGGTACAGTATTATAAAATATAGTATAGTGCTATTAAAGTGTGTCATAGTTGTCACACACCCCTCCTATAAAGCTCCATGAAGCTGAGGGAAGCTGTAGATTCAGGCATTAATTAATCTCAGGAGACAACACTTTTCACATTGTTCCATTGCTAAATATCAATTACAGCTGCTTTAACACTATGATGTTTTATTTTGTAGATACTATTAAAATTAAAGTGGTCTCATCAGGTTTTTAAACAAAGGCACATTATGTAGTTCTCAGTATTTGTTTTGTTGTTTCATTTCATAAGTCATCATAGTCATGTGTTGTAAATCCCAACTTTTGGAAACATATGTAATAAATACATGATCCACTTGCTAGCTGTCACATATTTTAATCACATAAAATAGTTTTCTTTCTACACTCTACAATGACAACTAGATGATTCAAAAACCAGTAGAAAAAAACTTAACCACTGAGTCTCCATCATTTTGTTTAATATAATTAAAGCACTTCTTTCAAGTATGTTTGTACATGTACAAATTAGTCTATCAAACCCACGGCGATCATCTTGAGACCAGATCACACGTGTTTGAGTTGATCACACCCACTCACAGTCAAATAACAAAGCAAAAGGGCCCCATACTGTGATATGTTCCAGTTTGTATGCTCAATGTCATTTGAGGAATACAGTAGCACAAGGTGGAGGATAAATAATGCATTGTGTTTTGGATGCTTCTCGTCACTCACTGAGTGCTGTGAATTAAATCTTCACACCTGACATTCTGTTTTAAGTTGCATTCAAAGTTGGAGAGACGCTATTGTAAATGTATTTTAGAAGAAGAAGAGGAATCAATTTTATTGTCATTGATACTGTTTTTACATGTTACAACAAAATTTCTTCTTCATTTGACCCATGTGTCCTCTCGCTATTTTAGGAAATTTGAAATGTTATAATATCAGCTTAATTGTATATCTTATATCAGCTAAATTGTATAGGTGCCAAAAAATGCCATAAATATCAATAAGTGAGGAAGAGTATAACGATATTGATGTGCTTGTGCGTGGGTTGTATAGTTCTGGTTTGTTCCGGGCACTTGAATTCTTCCTGCTGACAGAATTCTTCGCATGGATCCAAAGAGAAGAAAAAAAGTTGAAATGAACAGAGCGGAGGATGAGACGTGTCCTTCTCAAATCCCTAGTGCAGGTGTTAACTTTTCATCATGGCTTCTCAGGGTCGCTCTGACTCAGCCCAGTGGCTAAAACGCCAAAAGCAAATGCACATGCCATTCAGTGTCATGCAGGTGCAGTGTGGGTTTATATGTTAGCAAGAATCAAATGTAGAAAAAATATGGTATTAGTGTATAATCAACTAAAAATAAACACCCTTGTATCTTCTTTAGGATTGTATAGCTACATAGGGAGCAGGTCCCCTTTTACAGAGATGCTCAGGAAGGATAACAATGGTTATAGAAAATAATTACAGAAACATTCAGTTTTGGACATTCAGACTAACATTCGCATGTGCGTCTTTTCTAGACCCACATTCTCAATTGGAGTCGTATATCTGCCAGACATCCACTGGCAGGTAGAGCAGGCACATAGTATGGGCTAATGAAAACAGATGATGGGCCACTATATGGCTTGCTAACATCCAATCCTGTAGAAAATGAAAACAAAGTGAGGATATACTGCATGTTAAGGCAACAAATAAGTTACTGGAGGAAATTCAATCGTTTTATTTTATTCTTGCCTTTGAAAGTTTCAGCACAATCAATACTTCTCCACACTGAAGCATAGTTAGTGTCCTGTGAAGGGCAACATTATTCAAACAGGGATAACGAATCTGTCTGTTCAGGTGAAACAGTTACAGTTGTTGTATGAAGAATAAAAAAAAAAACCTACACACACATATACCTGTCTCTCTGGGAATTGGTTGTGTGTTGTCGCACTGTTGGTGTCAGAATGTTAAAACGAAGTGCTAAACACTGGTCTGCTCCCATTTTCTTTGTCAGAAAGATGTGGGCAGTAGTGGGTTCAGTCTGTTTTATGATCCACCAAGCATTTGTTTGAAGCCTACTGACCTCTTGAAGAGGTACACTAGTGATTTACACATCAAAGTCTGTTGGTGTCAGGGAATTCTTCCTACAAAGGTGGAACAAAATAATGTACACTAAGCCCTTTGTTGCTCTAGGGAGAGCTGTTTTAAATCTGCCTTAACATGAGTCATGTCAACTGGGGCTGAGGAATGTTTTCTTTTGTTGTTTGCTTCGCTTAACAAACTGTGACTGTACAGTGAAATTAAACCTTGATCTTTATTAGATGTTCAGGTTAAACAAGATTTATTTAGGCACCAGAAAAGATGCACCCATGCACAGATGAATATTGTTGATGCTCCATGATGAACAAGACCATTCAATGCACAGTATGGAGCAGCACGATCTACTATCGTGCTACTCAATCAAATCATAAATAAACTTCTAAAGTGAATCGGTACTCAGACATGGTCATACTTACCGAGGCTATGTTCACCACAGAAGAATAACAAGGCTGCATCCACCAGATGAATGTTTTAATATCTTAACACTGTTCCTGTTGTTTCATGGTCTGTGGCACAAAGTAATGTCCTTGTCCCCTGGACAAGTGGGTGCACAATTGTATACATTGGGGTCCATAAGATTGCAACCCTTTGCCAGGTCACCACACCAGGGAGGACGGCATGAAGCCTTGTAAGGACTAGTCAAAATCCCAGTTTTTAGAATGTAAAATGCTCTTTTATAATAACGTTGTGGGATATCCTGTTGCCCTCTGTGACAGAAGAATAAACAGCACTGTGTCCTTTTCCAAGTATGGCCTAAAAATAACTCTTCTCATGAATTTAACTTGTCTGTATAATGCTGTGGTCCCTGCAATAACATTCATTCAGCCATACTCTTTTATTCTTGCTACAGGATATCATATTATAGATGGAGGTGAATATTTCTGCATTGATCATCATCACCCCATGTTTCGTGAACTTTGAAAAACAACGCATACAAAAAAGATGAATGGGAATGTGTTAAGAAGTGTTACTTACGTGGTACCCATCGTTACAAGAGTTAATGTCAGTATAATAACCTTTTAAGACCTGGGATTCAATGCAGCGTCTTAGGATTACAGTCCTTGTGATTGTCTGCTCTTCTCCCTGCCTCTTTAACATCTCTCACGTAAGGATGTGTACACAGCTTCTTCGTATATCTTTCTCCTCTGTTAAATGGAACACTAAGGTGGCTTTAGTACACCAGAAGGATGTTTTATTGTAAATACTATGGCAGACAGCTTTCTCCAATTTTATTGATGTTTGATAATGTCATTAATCATGGTTGATGCATTCACCTGACACTGAAAACACAACTGGGGTTAACAGTAGTCCCAGAGCCAAAATAAAACTCATATTTCAGTGCATAAGAGTGCATCAGAGAATGAGAGGGAAATTAAGTGATGCTGTGATAATAGTTATACTGATACTTATACACTAATTACATTTTGCATGCTGTCTGGAGATTAGAAACCTCACACACCCAGTTGACTGCAGGTTTTACAGGTTTTATTTCATGCAGATATAGAACTGACCTTTGTTCTAACTTGAGAAGCTTCACCCAGGGTTTACTGCCACTTTTTCTTCCTCTTCTGTAGTTTTGAATTTCATTCTTAAAGAGCAGTAATTGATGGTGTCATTAGTACATACATTAACAAGCAGAGAAAAGGATGCATTTGATAGAACATGCAATCAAGATGCTTTTAAAAGAATGATTACTCCTTGTGGAGCTCAGACCTCTACAGAGAGAATGTGTTGACGTAGATACTATTTGGATGATACTTAATCATCAGTATGAGGACTTTAAGTGAAAGGAAAATGTGAGCCAGCCCCTCAGAGCAGAATGGGAATTAAACGCTGTGTATGTGCTATTTAATTCTTATTTTTGATAATGCAGCATGTTAATGCAGTTTGTTCAGGTTAGCTCAGGTATTTCTGAGTTATTTCTTGTTTCTTATTTCATCAGCCTTGATTTGAACAATGTTGCTGTGTTTCCAGCTCGCAGGTATCATCATGTGTACAGTGGTACTCAAACTCACAGAGGCACTTACACACAATATGTGAACGTTTGAGGGACATTTCATACATGGGTCTAATGATGTTCACATTCCTCCCAGCAATATGTCTGCAGAAACTGAACACGCAGCTCAAGCAAACAACTTTTAGTCAGAGGCTCAGTGAGTAATGAATGTTCAATACGATTTTTCTAATAGTTAAAGCAGTTCAGTGTTTCAGCAGCCAGGACATGTCACCACACTAAACTGCAGGTCTCATTCGATATGATAGATATACTTTGCCTAGCTGACAGGTAGAAACAGCCTGTATTCATCATTCAACTGCATGATCTGTAAATGTGATGTGATGTGTTTAAACTCTTGTCACAGTTCAGGCAGCAAACAAAAATCATTTTGTGTTTTGTTTTTTAAAAAGTCATTAAGTGTGTGTGTGTGTGTGTGTGTGTGCGTGTGTGTATACATATAGTTGGCTATCTATTCTATGTGAGTACCCTCCAAAGTTTTATTTTCAGACTCATAGAAGACTATAAACCTGCTGCATGCTAATTATTGTCACATGAGTTGACACATGAGGTCTCCATTGACATTGCATACTGAAAACCATTTTAGCAAAGGTAACTGTGTTGCCTCTACAATAACGACATTAGAAGAATCAAACTTGATGACAGTGTTTTACTGCACTGTATGTTGCACTTATTAATGAGTACATTTTTTTTGCTTCCACTATAAATGGTAAATGGTCTGCACTTCTATAGTGCTTTTTTACCTAATACTCAAAGCACTTTACACTGCTTCTCATTCACCCATTCACACACACACAAGCACACACACACTCATACACCTGACACACTGGCAGCAAAATGGGCTTCAGTGTCTTGCCCAAGGACAATTCAAAATATGACTGGAGGAAGCGGCGAATCAAACCACCGATACCTGTACTGCTCTACCTCCTCAACCACAGCGACGGCAGTATAGCAGGAAGCATATGTAGATATATACTGTACATAGTAATGTAGAAAATATGTATAATAATATTTATTTATACAATATATATTATTTGTTTTATTAATATAGTTTTTACATTGGAAAAACTAAAAACACACAACACTCGTCCAGTGTCTGAAAGAAGAAAATTCTCACCAGTTTTTGAGTTTTGGCTATTTTTGTCCTTGACCCATTCACATTTATCTACAGAGATCACTTTTTATATTTGTCACTTTAGCCTACAGAAGCTGTTTTATATTTTCTAGTTATTTTCTAGTTATTATTCTAGTTATATTCTAATCAGGATTCTAATTTAAAAAGAATCAGTGTGTGTATATATATATATATATATATATATATATATATATATATATGTGTGTGTGGTTGTGTGTGGTCAGAATGGCACTAACAAAAACACATCTACGTTTGTTTCTATATTTTCATCTAAAGACAACATATGATTAGAAGTGCTTGAATTCACCATAAAGTGTAATTAGGCAATAATTACAGAGTGGTAATTACATCTGAGAGGAAACCCAGGGTTGATTCACAGTGGGAGCTCTCTTGAAGAGACCTCCTGTCATTTTCTGGTGCGTGCATACACACACACGTCTGTGCACAGAAATGGAGACAAACAATACAGATACACCTACACGCTGTACCTCATTAATGATTTATTCATACAAACGTGCTGCTAATACAAACATAATCACAAACATATCATCCACACGCACACATCCTCTCTGGAGTCTGCATTAATTTATTTTCCACTTTAGTTCAATCCCCAAGTTAAATTTCCCTGAAGAAACACAACAACATGCTGTGACAAGCTAATGGTGAGGTTTACTAGAGCCAGCGGTGATTTTCTTGAAGACCAAATGAGAACCTCAGTGTCATAATAAAGCACAAAAAGCTGAGATTTTACATCCAAAGCTTCAGACAGACACTTTCTTCCTGTGCCATATGTTCTAATCACATTTAAATGACCACTAGCCTCACCTTACTGAAGACCAAAGCACAACACAGTCCCCTTCCCTCTGTGTTCTTATTTAACCGCAGGTATCACGTGGTCCATCACCACCTTCTGTCCCAACTGTGCCTTGTAGGCTAAACGCACACGTTATCCCCATCAGGCCGTGTTGAGTAATCTCACATCTCTGGCTGCATCTTTTCAATATCCTGGTAACGTAATCTTTTCTGTTTCCCTATACCTCATCACAGCCAAGGAGGAAGAAGATGGTGATGGTTTGTGTTGCCTGTTGGGGTAATAAATTATGCCTTTTCATTTAAGTTGGATTAGGGAAATGACATGCTCATGTGTAAATACTAATGGGGCCGAGGTTATGTGTAAGATTGTAATCCATCATAAATAAAAAAAAATCAGCTGTGGATTGTGGCTAAAATCAACATCACATTGTTGTTTACAAAATACTTTCCAACAATTATTAACACAATTGTAAAGTTATTTCTTTGTTACATAGAGATGACATCTATAATCTTTCATTTTTGTTTGAATAAATATTTCCACTGCATGTTTGTAGGTGTTAGATTAGTTGAGTTGAGGCTGCACGTGAATCGTCTACCAAAAGCATGTGCTTAATATTCACTAAAGTTTGGCAGCTTTTTATTATACTTTGCATGTGCAGCATGAAAGAAAGTGTAGTTTTTGAAGATCAAGACAGACAAAAGACAACTGCAACATCACAGTTATCGCAACATAATATGTGTGATTTGTATGTTTTTGTTGCATCTCTTTAGCTGTTGGCTATAAATAGGACCATTTACACGATTAACTCTTTTACTACTGAGCCATGTTTTAGAAATAAATACAGAATGTAGATCAGCCTTGTCCTGCACAATAAGCTAGGCCTTTCTTAAGAAACTGGATGGACTCTGCTCTTTAACCTGGAAGATGTGGTATTCAGAAGGATGAACATTCCTGACTTATTAGGACAGTTTTGCATTTCAATCCATCGGAATACAAAACAGACCCAACTGGTTCACTGACAGCAAACAAACAAACATCGAGAAGGCTTTGACTGAATTATTAATCAATTACTTATTTATAAAATGATTTCATGACATTACATTGCATTAGTAGATATTCTCTTGAAGATATTTTTGGTGAGTTGTTTCTGAGTCCTGTGGTTCTTTACACTACAGAATAGGGTTTTTTTTCAAATGCTGTGTTTGCCCCTTGCATAAAGAGACGTATCTGTATTCTCTGAATCCTAACAATGTCTCATGCTGTAGGTACTTTGAATAGTTGGTTTTGACATTTGCTGTTGGCATCATATTTGATCTGTTGTTGTTTTAAATCAAACATACCTTATAAATTGAGGATCATTCTGTTGCAGTTTTATTCCCATTGTAAACAGTGTCCCATCTGGCCTGTGCACTGACACGTCTGAATGTGTCAGTGTATGTTTGCATTTGCACAAATATAATAGCAGGACTGACCTGTTTATCTGCACTGAGCTACCAGCAGGTCAGCTGATTTTCTCACTGCATCTCTGTGGAATGGTTTGTTACTGTAGGTGGTGACACAGGTCAGAGGAACAAAATAATAACCCATAAGGGTGATCTGTATTAGTGTTGACGCATTTAGGGAGGTTTAAGAATGCTGAACAAACATTTAGTGCTACTTTTAGATGTTAAATATACAACTCACTTCTCTTTTTGTTTGACCTATTAGAAGTGACAGCCCTGGTCAGCTGACTGAGCGACATCAGTCACCTAAACAACCCTAAAGTTTATTTTAGTGGAACTTGTATTGAAATTGAAGCTGGAGATTTTCTTATAGCTTTCCCTTGATGCCTCCGTCTGTTTTTCTAACCTTTGTACGCGACTATAATGCAATCCTGGTTTGAAGTACAGTCTATCACGTTATGACGGAAAGCAAGATGTTTCCACTTGGAGACAATACAACAGAAAAAAAAACATACAAAACATAAAAAGCTTTAAGCCACATCTGCCATTCTGGCTTAGATTTGATTACAATACAATGCATAATATAATTTATTGTAAATGGTTTTAAGGATGCCCTGTCTGCCCCGAAGAAAGCTTTTGGAAAAACGATCTCTCTCTCTTTCTCTCTCTCTCTCTCATGGAACTCCCTGAGTAACCTCTTCTAAATGCTCATAAAGCAGCTAGCACGCCTGGATCTGGGCTCTATTGAAAACACATTGGTTCATAATCTATGCCCCCTCGTAATATGGAGGGATTCAGCGTCAGTTTTTGAGGTCAAACACCAATAAAATCAAAGACGGCAATTTGTCAGGAATCTGCAGTCATTGTGCACACAGACCCTGACATCATCTGCAGTCTGTCTGCAGACACGAGCGTCTACAACAGAGGGAGAGCCTGCTGGTGCTTACTCGCAACGTAAGTCATTCCAGATGTAAATCATATCGTTTCCCATTACGGTTCGACTTCTGATGTGGCTGAAGCTGCGCATCCATATGATTCCTGATCTGTTAGCTTAAGTACATGAATGGCTGATGAATGCCTGTCGCGGGAATCTGTCATTTGCTGAGGGAAAACATCAGTTAAGTTAACCATTTGCTTAGCGGTCAAGGTACAAAACTTTACTAACAAATACTGCAGAGAGCACACGCTGACTTTACTGAGGAGACGACATTCAGGTGGCTTTCTGATGTTTCCCTGGTAGCTGGAGCTGAATTCCCGAGAAGAAACAGCCTTTGCGCAGGAGCTCTTTTTTTTCTTCTTGATGGCTTTGATGATGCCCAGCAACTGTCATCTGTCAGCAACATCTGTGGGAAGCAGCTTGTTTTCAATGGCTGCAGATTTTTCTGGCCGTACCTGTCAGTTGGACTCACGGAGGCTCGTAACAGATGCCGTGGTTCTTTTAAACTTGTTAACTGCATCCACACACTGCATGGACTCAACTTTCATTTGGACTGACATTTAGGGGGCTCTGTTTAAATGTACAAGTTCATAATTATCAACAAACAGGTAGAGATTTGGATGTCAAGGAATATTCCTATGTAACATAGGTAAATTGAAATTTAAGTCAGACAGAGGTTAGCGCTACTGCTGCTTTAAATGTAGCTTGAGACAGTTAGAATCAAACTGAATCACATATATTCACCCAAGGAAAGCTTCACTGATTGCAACGACTTGTCAAAAGAGCAGGAACATATTTATGTTTAGATGATGCATAAGCAGAGGCAGCTGACACCATGTCCAGCAGAAAGGGGCGATGTATACACATCATAAATGTGTGTGACTCTCAGCCAATAACTGGTGGAACAACCCTGCAGACCTGTGTAATCCATTTGATAAATAGCTATGGTGAAAATCTTAACTTCAGCCATCCAAGATCCAACAGCCCTAATTCTGGACCAATTGGCAGGGGCCATTAGAGGCGTTCACATGCATTTAGATGATCCCTCTGTTTGTATTACTCAGGCACAGATAATCTGTGTATACAGTGGGGAAATTAGGGCAAAGCAGCCCTAGGCACTGGAGAAACAGACCTCCACATGTCCACTTCAAAGGGGCTGTGGCTGAGTGGAAACAGGTGTGTCTTGTCCGGAGTGAAGAGCAGGGTGGGCTAGGCCGGGAGGAAGACGGAAGAAAGAAGGCGGAGTCCCTGTGTGGGGTAAAAATACATCAGCGCATTACAAAATAAAAGCAACTATCTTTACAACGTGCTCCATTTAAATTTACTTATGATGTAGACATGTTGAAAGACATTATCATATTTCTGATCGTGATACAACATATTGTTAAGTATACCTGGCATATTTCTCCTGGGAAAAGTTGTCTGGCACTTGATTTGATGCTGTAGGGGCTGCAGGAAAAGCAATGTGTTTATAATAACAAGTGGAAGCAATAACCACAAATGTGACTAAGAGTATTTTGCTGAGCCAAATCTGTTTAGAGGAAACATAATTGCTGCCTGATTAATGTTTATTGGCTGTGTTTTGTTTTCTTTTTTTACACATCCATATACCCCAGAGAAGTTACAGGGTGAGGTCACTGTACAGAATTTCCACAAGCTCAGTTTATATGTGATGGAAAGAACACAGACCCTGTTCAGTCTCAAAAATATACAGTACTAGTACACATGAGAGGGTTTATTAACAGTCCCTCCAGGACTTTTGTCAACTAAATCTAAACCACCTTGATTATTTTAAGACCTTGCAGCAGATCTGGATGCAGCCTCTATCGCTGTGATTTGTCTTTTGCCCCTTTGTTTACCCTGTCATCAGGTATGTGTGGGTTTTTTTCCACGAGTTACTTTGTGTTCCACCAATGAAAACTGTGTGCTGCTGCTTTCATGCAGAAAGGAAAATGCTATACACAGTCTTTAGCAATGAGGCAGCAAAATATATCCACAATTTTTTAAGTAGATGTATTTGCAGAGCATCAATTCAAAGTATCAATAGTATCGATATCAAGATGGTATAATTATCGGATTGATACTAGCACGCTGGTATCAAGACTTTCTCTTACTGAATGTTACAAACACCGCTCCTCTCACATCAACTTGACTCAGCAGCGCTGAGCAGACACATGCAGGCTGTAGTAAATGATTGCTCAGAGAAAGTCATCTATTTTATAGTGATAGACGGAGGACTTTGGTGTCGGACTCGGGTCTTTACAACAATCTGTGCAAGTACAACACAACAGTTACATCTAGGTCATAAACGTGATCAGGATTACAGTTTAGTAATCAATCAATCAATCAATCAACCTTCATTTATATAGCACCTTACTACAACTAGGATTGCCCAAAGTGCTTCACAACGATAAAACAAATTAAAACAAAATGCTATATAAAAAGATCAAGAGCAGATATTAACAAAAAAATTACGAGAAACAATAAAATAATACCAAAAACACAATAAGACTTAAAAATGTCACATCAATGTACTAAAAGCTATCCTGAATAGGTGGGTCTTAAGTTTGGCTTTAAAAAGTGACAGGTCCATAAAAAGTTCCTCCAAAGGAGGACTATTCCACAAGTTCTTGCCTGCCAACGCGAAGGAGCAATCACCCCACCTTTTGCACCTTGTATGCGAACGTAATCTGTAGGAGAGAGCATCAGTCCTACAACCTCATTCTCAAAAAGATTCATTTCTGGGACAAACACGTTTTCCCAGAATGCTCTGACGTCTGTCATTGGATTCATTCAAAGTAACACAGGTGTTTTTGTTTATTTATATTTTTCATTTTTTATTTCATGTTATGTGACTTTTTTTTTCTTTTTTTTAATATTTCCATGGTTGTGGATGGTCGTTTGAGCATTCCACTGCATATCGTACTGTGTATGACTGTGCATGTGACAAAAAAAAATCAGAATATGAAATGTACCAAGGACTCTGATGCATGAGATAAGGCAATATATGACAAAAAATGTGTGCTATTTACACACTGAGCCACCTCCTTAGAGCCTCGAGAATAGAGAAAATAACAGAAAATGTGGATGTTCTGTGGCTTTGTGTGTGTAACGTGTGGTGTCATGCATGGTGCTATTAATATTCCAACGTATGTGTGGCCACCTGTATTTGTGCAGGTTTCCCATGATAATGCTGTTCCTGTGACTGTTTGTGTGTTTTCCTTGGGGTTAAACACTTTGTTTCCCCTCTAATGGCTCCCTCGTTTGGTCCAGAGGAAGAAGGGGGTTTTGGTGCGAGCGATTTGTCACCGTCTGAATGAGATGTGAGGTCCTCGTTGACACCATAAATACTTAATAGTTCATCTGGAGAAAAGCTGTTCCTTATACTCCTTCTTTCCTGCTATGACCTCATGTGGTACCTTTTTGTTTTTGGGGGCGTTCTCTTAAATGACTGTGCTCAGTCTATGGAATCAGTAAATGTATGGTAATCCTGCATGCTGGAGTACAGATGTCTATGAATCGGAGACCTCACTGGAGTATGTGCATTTTAGAATTCTCGGATGCATTTTTTTCCTGATTAAAAACCTTAATGAAAATGGCACCCGTGTAGCACAAGGGTATTTACCACAATGAAAAAAGGCCAGCAGTGTTAGTGTTGCTCTTTGTCTCTGTTTCAAGGCAGAGAAAGAAGAGGAAGCTGCCTCTAAAAGGGGACCTACAATAAAATACAAATTTATACAGATTTATTCTATTTTTCTTCTTTTATAACATAAATATACTTTGCAAAACTGTTATTTATTCATTTTCACCATTAGTTCAACATTTACCAAGCTCTTTCTGGATACATTTTACAGACTAAATAATATGCCCCAACAGTTTAGTGCTTGATTTGATCAACTTGCACTATGAAAGAGAAACCAGAATCCAAGTGCTAATCTTAAAAGGGCATAAGTTGCATATGGTGATCTCTGGCTCATGGATTGAAAGATCTGTGTTGCGGGTCATGGTTATCTGAAAAGTGCTATTCAGTACCAAATGGACATGAAGTTCTTGAAGATGTTTCATCTGAAAAGGCATAAGTTCTGTCTGGCTGCAAATCCAAGATAATCTTTAAAAATGTTGCAACATGTCCTTGACTGATGCAGCCTAACAGGCCTGACGGTCCATAATTGAAGCACATTGATTGATGAACCTCATGGAAAGGCTATTAGATCCCAAGTGGTTCTCATGCGCAAACAGGTGCACATGCATAATGCAGGAAGTCACAAACATTCCCACATTGCTTCCCCTTTCTGCTGAGTGGTTGTATACCTCTGTCCTGAAAGGTCTCTGATCAGCAGATAACCTTTTTACATTGTTTATGTCTCGAAGACACGTCACATTATCTAAATATTGTTGCCTTCCTATGCGAGTACAATCTCAACACTTCAGTGTTCAGCATGTCCACGACAGGACATGCGCTGTAGCAGAGCTACACAGATCTATCCAACCAGGCGGTAGTTGGGAAAATATGGGATCAAATCACTGCCACAATGATTTTGTGCGTGTGTAAAAAAGATTTGTGCGTAAACCGATGTTTGTATGTAAAAAAGATTTGTAAAAAAGATTTGTGCGTAAACCGATGTTCGTCTGTCCGTAAATACGACTTGTAATACAGATTTTGTGCGTAAACCGATGTTTGTCCGTAAAAAAGATTTGTGTGTAAAACGATGTTCGTCTGTCCGTAAATACAGCTTGTAAAACAGGTTTTGTGCATAAACCAAGGTTTGTCCGTAAATTAGGTTTGAAATAAAGATTTGTGTGTAAACGTGATGGGGGCTGTGTAAAAATCACTGAGTGTACAGACAAAACTATAAACACAGAACTCAAGTTACACACAGACGAATTCTGACACGGTTTTGACGTTTCAATGTGATTGGTGAGTCATGGTCAGTCACAACCAATCACAGGGGAGACTGTCCCTGTCGTACG
>JAUMHF010000013.1:15430554-15471087 GCA_032359275.1 Microctenopoma steveboyesi
GAAACACATGAGTAATCATCGGCAGAGTGAGAGCAGAGGGAGAGGCAGGAAATGACCATATATGGCGCTGGTCAGGCTGGGACCGTGACAAGATTAATAAAAAGGCATGACTTTAATAACAAGGATACATTTTTGGACAACTCCCCGTGAATTAGCGGTGAGAGTATCTGAGTGGTTGAGTCATAGCTTCATTATTAATAGTTGCACCTTGAGGTAAATGTGATCTTGCTTTAAAGATTCGAGTGAACAAGGCAGCATCATTGATTTTTTTTGTTCCAGGCCAGAATTAATGTTTAAATATGTAAAAGTCCTGCCTGCAGAGTAGAATAACTTTATATTGGCTGGAATGTGATGATGGTGTTAGCGCTGATATAGTTGTATAGAATAAACAACCCACTCATCCTGCCTCTTTAACATGATGTTTGTGTTGCCTTCAGGGACATCTAGGTCAGAGAGCAATTAGCATCCACATGTTAACCTCACTATTTGTCTCTTTGCTGTTTTGCAATTTCAACCACAGAAAAAAAACATCCCCTCATCTAACTTCTTATCTTCTCCGGGGTCATGGGAGAGCTGAAGCTTATTCCAGTTGTCATTGGGTAAGAGGTGGGATGACACATTTGAGTCACCAACCCCTACTTAACTGAATATCTTTGGACGGTGGATTCAAATCCAGGTCCTTCTTGCTCTGGGGTGAGAATGCTGACCACTACACAACTGTGCCACCCCATCTGCACCCCATCATGCTCCTAAATTGTTTGTGTAAAACTGAGAAAAAAACATCTAAACCAATTGGCCCTAAACAAAGGAAGCTCAAAGGATGGGATAGGTTTTTGTAAAGCCCATATCTCAACTGATCTGAGCTGTTTGGGTGGCACAGGGTGACCTAAACAGTATTAGGCAGGTGATACTAACACTCAGTCACACTCAGTAAGCATTCAGTACAATGCTAAAGTGAAGTTGGCATCTTACCTTATTGAATTTGTGTTCAAGCATGAAGTGAGGATGTGCCGCTTTTATATTTTAAATCTGCACTTTGCCAAGTTGTGAATTAGCAGATCTTACAACCAACCTGTGGAAAACTGTTTAAGATCTTGGAGATCTACAGCCTTTAAACCAATGCAAAGGGTCTGCTGTCAGTCTAAAAAGTAATTATTTACAATATCTGCTTAGTGGACGTGGTGCATTTGAGTCCATAAGCCACACTTAGTTACGCTGCCACTGACCCCCTATATGGAGCACTTTGACATAACTTCAAATTCTTTATGTCCTGTGTAAACTGTCCTGTATGGAAGCATCATCTGCTTTTGTTGTGGTCATTTACACAATTCAGAGGCATACTGGAAATCCAGTTCTTCACCGTTCAGCAGAAGTGTAGAGGTGGTGTTGTTCATGTTTGCTTTATTTGAGAAAGGCTTAGATGTCCATATAGAGAAGATAAAGAGATTAAACCCAGGAAATACTGAAACTTACTTAATTAATGTTTTTTGAAGATGGTAAAAAAAATATGGTAAGAAATGTTAATATAATAGATGACGTTTTTTTCATACCTGTCTGTCTTGTGTTGGTTTAAGAACTTCTCCCAGCTGTGGGAGTTTGTTATGAGGTGCCTCCTGTGGAGCACACCATTCTTGAACTCAGCTGTGCTCTGCGTGGCCGCTGGACCGACCCATTTATCCAAGCAGGGGGAGCAGTTCACAAAGGTTAAACTGACAGACTGAGGAGTATCTGCCCTGAAATGAAACAGATGTTTTACAGTCAGAACAGTTGCTTGAGTCAGTGTTTCAGCATCAGGCAGTCTGCTGCTGGAATTTATTTTTGTCAGTTAACATACTGTAGATTGGTAGGTTAGAACAGTGAACGACATCTTTACAAGCCGTATCCATGATTTTCTGACAGACTGGACAAAATGGATTGATCATCCCACTGTTAAACGATCAATATATTTGACTAAAATCACGGTTCCATGCTTTTAAATGATTTTACACCATTTTCGAATAACTGATTTTAATTCTCCGGCTTCAGTCTGTGCGAATATTTGTTGTGTGTGGCTTTTGCCGTGTCAAATTATACAGTCCACAAACAGCAGAGTTGGAAGACTGGCAGTGTCATAAATAATGCGGTTATGATTCACTCTTGCTGAGCTGCGGAGAACATGAAACAGTGACAAACTGACAAAGAAGAGGAGAAACAGTTTATGGCATGGTTATATTTAAGCTGTTAATGACTGCAGTGAGGGTACGAGTGTGGAGTGAGATCAAACATGCAGGAATATTGTTTATACATATGTTATTGTTAGTGATATCTGCTGCAGTTCAGTGGTGTGGCATTCTGATACTGACCATTTATATATATCATATATTGTATGAGTTATAGTGTGTGTGCCAGTCTGTAATGTCTCTTTTTGGTTTCAATCTCCCACCCTCCTCCTATTACTATGTTTTACTGTCCTGATATCCAGAAAACATTTCTATATATTCATTACAGTCAAGTAAAGAAGACTTCAGAGATAATTAGGTATGGTATTTTACTGACTTCAGGAAGTTGACAAAACAAATTACAAATTTTTCTATTCTTTGTAGCCATACTATGCTACACAAGGCAAAGGGAGACTAGTTTCAGTCTGTCCATCACTTTGGGTATCATCAGTGTCTGTACAACATTTCATTTCGGTTACACCCGTGTAGTAGGTGAAATTTCAATCTGGACCTGAGGATGAGTACTAAGGACTTTGGTGATCCTCTGACTTTTCCTCTAATGCCACACAGAATTTGACATTTGGGGTTCACACTAAAATGTCTTGCCAACTGTTAGATGGATTACAGTGCAATTTTATGCAGACATTTATAGTCTGTGTAAACTTGAGTCTCTGACTCTTCCCTGACGCCTTCTAGTCCTCCTGGAAGCGGGGACATTTTTATAGTGCAATGATCCCGTGTCTTCTGCCACGGTGGATTTTACTTGACAAAGTTAATATTGTGTTCATTTTCCCACCACTAAAAGTCAAAATCCCTCTTATTCTTTCTATATTTTCTCTTTATGCAACAAGTAAAGCTGCAGACATATGTGGTATGACTCCCATAGATAGATATGAAGAGGTGGACCACATCAGACCCACACTGGAGAGGCCTATTAGCCATGGATCCAAGGACAAAAGAGGTCAGACAAAATGATGACGGCAAAAACATATGGTTTCCTTCCAGCGTTGTGCTTTTTATGATATAGAAAGATGAATTATTCAGCTGATTCGGAGCAGGTTTGTATACTTATGTTGATGTGTGTTCATGATATTGTGAGTCACCAGAGGAATCCATTGATCTTTGTGTCACAGTGAATGACAACAATAATGTCAGTTCCTGTGGTATGGTGTGAATGCGTAGCTGCTGCCTGCACAAGGTGAGAAAGGATACAATTGCCTATTCTCTGGGAAACCAGTCTCGAAATAGGAGGGCCTATTATGTGAGCACGGCTGTTATTATTGCCATTGTGCTCGTACAATTCAGGAAAACGGAGTGCAGCACAGAAGTCTCTTTTCTCAGAGCCTTAGCTCCTTTGGTGAGAACAATGCAACCATGTCAGAAGTCCAGAAGAAGAAGGGGGGGGTGCTTAACTGATGTTTACCTTAGCCCGCTATGCCAGCTTCCTGCTTTTATGCCATGGCCATGTTTGTATAGTATTGTTCTGACACAATGTCGCTATTCAACATGCCCTCAAATGTCAAAGCTCTGCAGCAAGGTCTGAGGTCTCTGCTGGAACTGGAAACTTAGGATGAAAGAACTGAGAGATCAACACAAGATGTGTGTCTAACAATATATATTTAACGAAAGGCTCAGCACACATAGATTCAGCAGTGATGCTTACTTTACGGGACATTGTTTAGGATTAGCAGTTACACAAGCATTTTCCTTCATACCTATGTCAAGACACGTTGTCCTGGGTCCAACCTTTCTGAAAAAAGATTAAACGTTTCTCTGAACCACAAGAATCTCAGACTGTCAGTGAGATGACCTGATTACTGATTTGACACCTATACATTTTCAGAGATGTGAGGTAGCATCATGGTGTCGACTTCAAAGATAGCACTAACTATAAAGGCAGCCTGAGTGATCTGGTGACAGGGAAAGACAATACTTCAAAGTCAGATTTATTGTGTGGCATGAGCAAAAAATGAAGACAACTCTCAGATATATAAAGCTTTTCATACCTAAATTTGTCAGATTATGTGCTGTTATTTTCTGTTGCAGCAGCCACAACACATTTATCTCTAGTTTCACAAATAGCTCACTAAACTGCCTGCTTTTTATGTTTGAAATGGATTATCAGAAATGCTTAAAACAGGTTTCATCAGGTTGATGGCCCGTAGAGATATCAAAGAGCGTTTTCGACAGTTCAAGACAAAAATATACATATATGTGGGGCGTCATGCAGGCTGAGGTGAAAGTATCAGGTGCATCCAGGTGTTCGGAAAAAAAAGGCACCCCTGCACCCCCCGTTATGTGCACCCCCAACTACCTCCAACTAGGAAAGTGTCACATCCATGAAATTTACACCACTAAGCAGCATTATTCTTACAACCTTACTGTCAACATTTTTGAATTGTGGGACAAACATAAACCATATTTTAGGGCAATCTAATCTAATGCTCTGAAATGCTTTCTCCTTAAGAAATAATTCCCCACAGACAAGCTGTTCCAAAACAGGTATATTGGATTGTTTTATATTGTATCTAGATTCTGTTAATATAAAACTGGCACGTTTTTATGTTCATTTTAAAGCAATGTAATGGAACTGCGCTTCAATTTCTTGGTTAAAGACACATATCTTGAAAATGGATGATAAATTGGACTTGTGATTTCTATGTCTGTAAAGCGCTGCAGCAGTGCAGGAGTGCCTTTTTTGGCCACAACATTCATTGCTTCATTGCTCTCTAAAAACATGTTGTGGTTCACATATTTTATAATCTCACTGAAGAGGTGCCAGAGGTATTAAGAATCGACAGAATAATGTGACCTACGTGCAGGATTCTTTTTTCTCTCGCCAGACAAACTTGTCTCCTAAAATGTTTCTATGCATCACATCATCACGGTGACCTATAGAGCAGCAGGGGAATCTTTCCACTCACTATCTAGACACAGTGGTTACACTTAGATGTGGAAGAAGAAGAGGAATGGAAGATGGAACCAAAAAAAAAAAACTAATAATAATTGAAGTGTGATTACAGTTCCTCTAGAGGCTACAGTTTATTAATGTGTCACTTCCAATAAAGCTCTTGCTATTCTGATTTTGGTTGTCATGGAGATCTCAGTTGCTCCTGAGATGGAGGCAAAGGTTACAGTGCCAGTGCAAGATTCCTGCTGCACGGAGATAGATTGTAATTGCATTCCTGCCACTCACTGTGTTTTTTTACTGTTGGAAAAAGACACTTTTATGTCTGTTTTATTTTTATCTTTTAATAGCCTTTGCTTCTTAGAAACATCTCATAGCATCTCTGTGGAAAATTCATCCACACAAGTATTTATTATCTGGTAAGGTACCAGCTTTGTGTCTAAATGTATTAAGACATTATTTTTCATGTCATGTCCCTATTAATACCTGGAATTACAGTGTTTAGAAATGTGACACAAGAAGAGGAGTTCAAAAACGCATTCGCTAGTCTGCAATACAGGACGTCTCAGCATCAGTCAAAGCATCTTCGAGTAAATTTCAAAATGAGGGTTTCAAGTCATCATGAGGCTGTTTTACTCTCATTTCTGCCTGACTGACACTCTGTTATTATACGGCTTTCCGCCTCTGTGACAGCTAATATCAAAGATTTTATCAGTGTGTGAGGAAGATCGGTTAATGTTCTGCTGAAACGCTCATGCTCGTGGACAACTGTCACCTCATCCTCAGCAGGGACACTATTGTTACAATGGCCACATAATGACTCACTGAAGAGGCTCATTCACACAAAACCAGTCAAACACTGTTAACTCTCAAAAGAGACATGTTGAAGGAAAAAGTATTATTACTTTAGTAGTATTATCAATCCCAGCAGTGGGAGTGGGACATATTGAGTTAAACAGTGTCTTAATTAAATCTTTACCTGTAATAAAAGAAAACATTTGCATCATAACAGGCAGTTTAGAACATGCTACAAAATTCAATTCTGTTGCTCAGTCATAGTCAGCATGGTGCTGTGTGAAATCTGACGCCAGGCAGTGTGTGTGTGTGTGTGTGTGTGTGTGTGCTACGTGGTAACTGGTAACAGGTACTTTAAGTGTTGCTTTATATTTGTATTGGTACGTTTGTCTTTTGTATCGCAGCGCCTTGTCAAAGTTTGTGAGCTGACAATGAAGAAGTATCATGCTGTGGGATGTGTTGTATCACATCATACTATATGTTTCATGGTATCATTTATGATTACTTTATGTATTCATCACATTTGTGCTGTTTTCACACTTCACACAGATGAAGCTCAAAGAGATATCACTTCTTTTTCAAACATCTATAGTTTTAATGTTTGTTATGTTACTGGATTCACACTGATTGGAATGATTGGAAGAGGATTACAGAGAAACCCCAGACTGTAAAAAGCAGCTGTAGTTATGGCCTCAATTAAGCACGTTGGCAGGCAAATGATGCTATTAATAACCTATATATAACCTTTTTGTAACATTATTTCATCAAATAATGTTCTAGTGCTCCTTTAATCCAATTGTTTTATCCTCTTCTAAAATGAACTCAAAGTCATCAGTGTCGTATCTGATCAAAACAGCCCTCCTTGGATGTCCAAAACAGACATTACAACATTTTCTATTTGCAGAACATGAGCAGAGCAGGGATTATCCAGGACTGATGTGCAACAAGCTGGCATGCATATGAGTGGAAATGTGTTATCAGACTTACTTTGGGAGTGAAGTCACATCCTGCTTCTGCTTCCAGCCCAATCAGATAAGAGCACCCACTTTGAGCCCCATGGGAGTATTTCTCACCAGGAAGTCACACAATGGGAAAACCCATTAGCTTTCACATCTGGGCATGTCAGCCTTGTTCAAGGGTCCAAAACAAAAATCCTTTACAATTTATAGTCACGGATCACTTTTAGTATTTTGGTTGTTTTTTTTCCTTTCTGTAGTCAGCTGTACCTGCTAATGCTGAACACACTGGAGGTCCTCAGGGGCTTTTTGTTCCTCGGTCACCTGTGTGTGTAACTGCTGTTTCATCATGGCTGGTTATTCAGCATGTCTACTAGGAAGGAAGTGTAATTACTCTTTGTAAATCATTTGCTGCTTTGGTGATGGACAGGCATGCTTTTAGGCTAAAGTTTGTGGTGCACTGAGCTGTCTACACATGACTAACAACTGATGGATTTTGTTAAGGGACAGTGTATCAATTTCAGAATGGGGGGGGGTGGAAATGGGTAGCATGGGATTATTTAGGAATGTCTCATTTCTGATTTATATTTTCTTTAACTCAAAATACTGTAGCCAATATGTCAGCTGTGATCTCTGTAATTATCAGTGATGAATAATGTTGTCTCTTCAGAGACAACCCTGTCTCCTAGAAATGATGTTTCCATGCAGCCAGACTGCAGATACGATTAAAGCTTTGATGGGAATATGTAGTTAATATATAGTTGAGATGGATGGCTGACTTTGACTTGATAGTTCTGTATATGATTTGGTTTAGGCAACAAAAGCACTTTGGTTAAGGTGGACAGGATGATGGCGGGGGAGGCCAGCAGTCTAAGTTTGGATTATAATGATATCAGTCTAGGCCACACAATGACTTACTGTCAGGTGAGCAGATCAGGTGATAGCCAGGAAGGGCAAGGATTGGTTAGGACAGGATATAAACAGGAAGTCCTTTCACCTGCTCTCTGCTCAGACATTGTGTTTCTTTCCCTATGTTAGGAGCTCCTGCTTTATGCAGTCACCGCATCCGAATCTCATCTCCAGTCTACGGTACCGTGAGTACTCCCTTCATCCCTTCTCCTTGTTGGCCGGTTATTGTAACACCGATTCCTGGTGGGATCTGCTTTCAGCGCTTGGGTGTTACAAGAGCAACGCGTGTGCTTTCTAACCCACTCTGCATTTGGGTCGATCCCGCACGCTACAAGGGCGTTTGTCAAAGCACGTGTCTGTGTTACATACACGCCTGACACTTACAAGCCTTCTCACTGTGGCAAACAGCAAACAACTCACCACCATCTACCAAAACTCTGCTATGGTGCCTAATAACTCTAAGAGGCCGACTGTAGGAAGTACGTCATGTATGTATAGCTGTGTAGTCATCTTTCACAGCCCCTAGTTTAGTTTAGTTTAGTTTAGTTATTTATTTCAGTTACAGACAGGACCTGGTATTGTAAAAGAAAAAGGAGAGAGAGAAAAAAAGGAGAAGGTGGGGAGGTAGTCAACAGATGAATAAGGGGAGAAAAGATTAAAAGGACAATAGAGAGAGAGGAGGAGACAAAACACAGACAATCTCCTTCAATACCTGTATAAAAAAAAGGACAATCACAAAACAGCAGAAACACAGCAACGATCAATTTCTGTATTAATCACAGTAATTAATAAATATTTATGTTATTTAACAGCACTTACTACTAATACAAGCAGGCAACAGCTGATCAAGACAGCGTGTGTGTGAGTACCTGATTATTCCTCCGTGTGTTCACCTGAGTGCACACCTGTGTGTGTGAGCGCGCTTGTATTTATAAGGTTCCTCCGTGTAAATGTCTATCAGTGTAGTAGTGTGTGTGGGGAACTGAAGCCCCACATCGCAGGACCCAAAGCAGAGACGGAGGAGACAAAGGGCCCAGACATCCAGTGACCCCCCGGGACACCTAAGTACCAGGAAGACCCACGCAGGGACATCTGCAGCCTCTACCTAGAACAGAGCAAGGGAGACCCCCGGAGGGAGGTCAACCGGCAGCCACTGGGGCCCAGCAGAGCCAGGAGGGCCAGGCCCTGTCAAACAGTCAGGGCCTGCCAGTAGTCACCCGAGTATCCAGCCCATTGGTGATTAACTTTATTATCTTGTGATTGTGCTGTAGTTGTTGACAGTGTGTCCTAAAAGAGTGGAACCAACAATAAAAGAAATTGGTATTTGCATTAAGCTGCTGATTCTAATAGCATTGAGGCCAGTCCAGACTTTACCAAATGACCCATAATGACTCTATAATGATGCTATTAAGGCATGAGAGTTCTTGCTACATCTAAGGTGCATGCAACTCAAACTGTCGTAACACAGTGCAATGGCAGAGATATCTGTGCATAACTAGAGCCTGAAGTCAAAGGGAGGGTCCAAATGGAATGAGAATGTCCAGGTCTTTAATTAAATGAAATGAAACATTCAGCAAGCCTCCCCAGTGCAATGTGTGGCAACATGATACATTTAATTAATTAGAAGACAAATATGTTTTGAAGTTATCCTTACAATGTGTTTGTTCAATTTGTAATTCCAATTAATTTGACCTAATTTATTTATGTACCCACATGCTGAGCCTTCAGATACAAGACAGCAGAAAATGCCTTTGTAGAATCTGCTTATAAAACCATTGCAATATGTCAATACTTCAGATGAGGCTAAGGTGCAAAATGATTTATATGGTACAACAATCAAATTGGGGTTTTTACACACTGTACTGTACAGCACGCTGATTTAAAGCTTCTCGAAATGACCAGAGGGACAACCTTCAATGGCATGCCTCAGAGTTTATCAATGATCAAGCCTGTGTTTTAAGACAAGTGACAGGGACATCACTCATCCTACTAACAGCATCTGTTGAATATGTATGCTCAGCTAAGCTTGTTAACATTCCCATCTAATCCTGACCAGACAGGTGAAGTGCACATGTGGAGCCTTAGCTACCCCATTGAATAATCAAACGGAGCTGAAGAAAGGTCACAAGAGTGACACTGATGGGAGACTGACATTCTTGGTCAGCACTGTTTCTCTCCCGCATTCGCTCTGATGGGCAGTATACAGTTCCAGAAGAATTGCTTTAATAATTCCCTGTCTGCTCAATGCAAATAAGCTCTCAGCAGGCCACAAGCTGTTTATGGCTATCGTGTTTGCCAAGTGATTTATTCTGCATCAATTTATGCTGAAACATTTATCACAGCATCTGTCACGGGCAACTTGAATCTGGTGGCTTGTTATGATGTCAATACTTTAACAGTCTTATTAGTGTGTGAAGGCCATAATTGTAATTCCCATATAATGCAGAGTTAAATTTAGATCCATCAACATGATGTTTGTGCAGGATGTTTTGCTTCAGAACCTTGTGTTTTTGTATGTCTCAGCTGGTAGATGACGCACAGGATTAAAATTGGTTCTTTTATCTTCCATGTAAATTGAATAAATATTTTTTTAGCTCATATTCGACAGCTGCGTGACTTATCCAGTTAGTACAGAGATGGCCTTAATTACTCCTAACTATAAATTAAACTGTACTAAATGTGGATTAGTAGGAGATTACTCTGCATACTATTGATATTAAACCTATAAAAAGGTATGGATCTAGTTGTGGCAAAACCTTGCCAAAAGAATCTGTGATTACATCTTGAGGTTGGCATAAATTCTTTATGTCTCGTGGCTATGCTGTAAACATACCAGTGCTTGGGCCAAGCCGTTGACTAACTATTACTCATTACATTCATCTCTATTAAGGTGATGGTGATGACATTTCCCTCACTATAAAATGTTGACAGTTTAAAAGTCCTTTGGCATCACATGTGATACCCTTTGGTGTCAGCATTAGATTGTGTCAGAATGATGGCAACTGTCGAACCTGTCGTCATTACAACAAGCTTAGTTACAGTTGGTGAAACACCAGGGTTTGGCTGAGTTCAGGTCAAAACAAATACCTTAGGCTTAGTTTAAAAGAAAAAAAACATATAGTATCCTGCATTGAACTTGAACATGTCTCTTGTGTGAAAGTCTGGTTGTTGACCCATCCAATCACACCTTGGCTTAATATTGGGGATGTCCGATGTTAACTAATCCAAGATATTTTTTGGCACACCTTGCAAGAACTGTTAAAGTTTAAGTTTGCATGATGGAGATATATGTTAGGTGCCTAAAATTATTTAGTTTGTCTCTTTTTTTTAATGAAGGGGGACTGCACATAAAGTCATATTGATTTATATCGGTTAGTATCAAACCTGTATCAAACATATCTACCCCTTGTACAATTGTACATTATTGTCTCTGCAAAAGCACATTTTGCCAAGTGACACGCATACAGCCAGAAATGTTTATACACGCACGTCCTCACAACTCAGCACAGTACATTGGAAAAGTTTATCAGTGGCAGACACCCTCGCTAGCTTTAAGATTAGACTTAAAACATTCATTTTTTAATAAAGCTCATAGTTAGAGATGGATCAGGTGACTGAACCATCTCTTAGTTATGCTGCTTCATGTTTAGTGTGCTGGTGGACTTTCCTGAAACTCTGAGCTCCTCTTCTCCTTGACTCTCTCTCTCTTACCATGACATCATTACATGTTGTTAACATTGTGTCTTCTCTCTCCCCTGCTTGTTCTCTCTCTCTCTCTCTCTCTATCTCTCTCTCTCTCAGGTGTCCTCGACCTTGGAGATGTGGTTGCTGGTCCTACCAACCTGCCGGTGCCTCGTCTGCTGCTCCTTGTTGTTGTTGTTATGATCTATGCTACCTGCTGTTCTTTTCTCTCTCCTCTGTCCACTAACCCCAACCGGTCGAGGCAGATGGCCGCCCACCCTGAGCCTGGTTCTGCTGGAGGTTTTTTCCTCTTAAGGGGAGTTTTTCCTCTCCACTGTTGCTCAAGTGGGACTGTTGGATTTTCTCTGTATATATTGATATAATGTGTAAGGTCTAAAACCTTACACTGTAAAGTGCCTTGAGATAACTTTTGTTGTAAAATGTCGCTATATAAATAAAGTTGAATTGAATTGAATTAAATTTAATTGTATTGGTTTGTCAGTGTAAAGCTTCAATGTAAAGCAGCAGCAGAGAACATAGTCAGTTTACATCCATGCTAACTTGTTATAGTTGTTCAAAACACATTTGCAAAAACCAGTCCATACCCTTAAAGTACTTTCTCTTGGAAATCCTGACTAAGTTCTTTCTCTTCCATGTTGGAAAAGACTTTGAGTAAATTTTGATTTTTGGAAATTTGTGTCATAAGGAGTAGCTTTCGCCTCTTTGTAGTCTGACAATTTGCTCACCACTGCTTTCAGTGTGTAAAACAGTCATCTTATATCCTAAAGGTCAGTGGTTCGATTCTCCGTCTCCACAAAGCTGCATGTTGTGGTGTCCTTGGACAAGACACTGATGCTTCGCAGTAGAACAGACACAGGTCTAGCAGCTGTCCAAACACTGATTTCCCCAATGAGATCAATAAAGTATTCATCATTATTTCTATGTGAATTAAGTAACTCACAGAATAGGTATTTGATTTCCTGTGAACCAGAGTGATTGTTTTGGAAATTTTTGAAAGTTGATTAGATTCTACAGATTGTGTTCTATGTTGCTGCCGCATCTACAAATCTGTTTTTTGCACATCTACAAGGATATCCTGCAGGATAGGATAGAAAATGACTCACGTTACACCTACTAACCTCATCTCAGCATCAACTGTAACTTTAGCTTGTCTCAGAGCTGCAATCACAAAATGTCTTGATTTTTTTCTCACCTCCCATTGTTAGGAATGCACTGTTCATTAAAGCCATGCAGGACATTACGGCAACGATCTGCTTAATTACAAATGCATGTCTGGAAAATCTGGCAGCTTCTGATAGTCTGTCACAACCAACATTATTAATAGTTATACTTAATAACATTTTATCTACCATGTGATCCCCCTGGTTTCTGAGCTGTAAAGCCCATTTTTGTCAGTCTATGCAGGTTCTTGTGTGATGTGCTTTGTGATAGTCCATAGGAATGAAGGAGACACACAATCATTGTGTGTGTGTCTGTGTTTTTGACCTCTCTATGTCTATTCGACACACTGAGCCGTGGCACTTTATGGGTGGATCATCATCAATCATGAATGAAAAGTTGTCTTTTTTTCTTTCCCTGTCCCTCCCAGGCATTTGACCTTTCCCAGAGTTTTTCTTGGAGATTTCTTCCTACTGTGACATCTTAATAAAAGATAACAGGATCTTCTTGGTGATGAGGCAGACATACCCTCCAGAGAGCCCACATATTACAGTATAAGCTTTACCATGCTATCACTCCAATTGGTGTCTACATGCTGAAAACAATTCTCCCAGGAGGCTCATGTGACGGCTTTCAGAAGCACCACCATGTGTTCCCTGCATACAGCGATAACAGCCTGCACTGGTCAATAAAGGAGGCAACTCTAATACAAAGAAAAAACAAAATAGAGATTATACCATTACAATAATGAATCAGGAAGCCAGAAGATGTCAACCATGTTATATAATGTACTTTACATAATAACGCTAATGCTGTGCAATGGTCAGATTAGAATTAGATGGTGAAATTTAAACTAGACAAGTAGACCTGTTCTGACTTCGTCAAGAACTACAGTACATTAATTTGATGAGCGTGTGCACAATGGGGAATAATGTTGAGATTGATTAGACCCCAACATGACATCACTTTACAAAGACATTCAAGGTATTGGCCATTCAGGACTATCTTCCTCAGTCTAGACATGGTTTGAGACAAAGCACAAAGTTAACAAAAATACCTGAGGATCAGCATGGTTTATGTAATGTGGAGAATGGTTTGTGATTAGTGGAATTTTTGGACCTACTGTGCAGCTGGTTCCAATTTAAAGTGGTCTAAAGGGTGGAGATGGCATATCACCTTTTAAAGATGACAAACATGCTAGCAATCAGTTGCTTATTTATACATCTGACTGTTAGTGCATATGAAGCAATATATATTTGATCTCTGGCAAGTTCTGCAAGAATAAAAAACAGGCTCTTTATGTGCTCAGTATTTCAGATACAGCACACTGTTTATAAATATGTGAACCTGCATAGTTTTATTTCTATGAATTATATTAGTATTTGTGACTTAAAAGTATATGATGTATCAGTTGCAGAGCAGGGAAATAATTATAATAAATAACTATCAAATGTGTTACAAAAAAATACTTTTACTTTTATAATGTTAACAAATGTTAATCAGATCTATTGCATCAGATTAATCTTTTAGATAAATGTGAAAATACAGTGCAGCAAGATATCCTTATTGGGCCCAGTAGGCTGATTGTTACCCCTGAGATGACCTGCACATAACCTGAATTAGCTGCCTTGGCCTCCTCTTTCTCCAGTAGCCCTTCCCTGTGGAGACACTGCTACCTGTTTGCTCCGTCCTGCTGAGAACTGGCCTGCTGTGGCCTTATTCCTGTGGAGGAGTAGCACCGAAGAAAATGGCAGGACTTCCCAGCTCCTACATGCCAGGGGCCAGACATCAGCTCTTCTCTTGAGAAAGCTCTCAGTGGGTATGAAGCACCTGCTGAGGCTGTGCCCGTACTCCCCCTCTTTAGTTGCTCTTTTCTCCCCGTGGGAGTAATCCGGGTTTGGCAGTTTACCAAAGCTTAGACAAGTGTAGAACTTGTTTTTTGAATACTCAGAGGATTAATCTGTACCTGTCCTACCTGTGTTTTATTATTATTTTTAGCAGGCTAGAGTTTGATAAACGGACACAAACGCATAGAAGCAGCAAAGTGATGAACGTTAAGCACAAAGTATCAGTATTAAGATGAGCTTCTGCTGTAACCAGCATATTTCACTGATGCGTCAAGTGAAGGTCAATCCTTTCAGTTTGCTCCTGTTGCAAACGAAGGTAAATCTGTCTGAGTCTAATCTAAAAAGCCTACTATATTACCAAAGTTTCACACTGTGAGCTGTAAGGCTTGCAATAGATGATAAAGGACGGTCAGAAAATATAAAGGCCCTCAAAGCTTTATGTAACCATGGCTGAATGTGGTCAGTGCTAAATCTCCAAGGTAACTTCAGGGGGATAAGACAAACACAAGAGATGAAGCTCCTTTATTATAGTCTCATCTGACACTTTTTTATCAGTCAAGCCTCTACTTCACTGGATTCATACCCAAGCAGGTGTACAAGTGTGATGGCATGCAAACATCCAGACAGTACACATTCACACGAGACAGAAGGAGAGAGACACTGGGTCAGCATGACCATAAATCCATAAATCCATGTAATAAAACAAGCCTGTGAAGTGGAGTGACAGCATGCATTTTCCTGATTGGTCAGACAGTTAAAAAAAGAGGGCAGCCCACAGATTCTAATCTTGTCCTAACCTGACATTAGCTGTCCATGACTATTAGATCCGTTACTAAATCTTATCAAATATATTGCCATGTCTGAGCAGGACCTGCCACCTGCAGTCTGTCATCATTAAGTCTCTGGGTGAACATACATGGTTTGCGTCAGCGTTAGTGAGAGGAGGAATCAGCATGGTGCTGAGCCAGGATTAGGGCTGCCGCGGGATGGTGGGAAACATCAACACGCATTCTACTACAGTGATTTCCCAAGGCTGTGAGAGCCCACAGTTCTAAGCCTAGTCAAAAAAATCATATTTATGCGTGGAAGTGTTTGATGTGCGTGTCCACAGATGTGGAGAGAGAGACAAAAAAAATGGGTAGGGTCTGTCCGTTCACCTCCCCACAAGACACTGGTTCTATAGCTTCTGAACATTCCAGTATTTTGCAGTTTTTTTCTTTACAAAAATAAAAGTGAAGCTTCTCAATCCTTCAAATATTAAAAGTCAAATGTGACTGTAAAGTGTTATCTTGTGATAATTAAGACAGATTTTCCCTTTATCTGAAAACAGAACTTGTTTTTTAGTTTTAATAAGATAATGAAATGTTTAATAAAAAGCTTAAATAATGAGAAATTACCTTTAATTAAATTAACCAAAATTTTATTTAGATAAATTATCTCATGATTTATCTTTAGCTGTCCATCCAATGCCTGTGTGCCATAGAACAGTGGTTACATGCTGAGTTGGATCAGTGTTGTTCTTCAAAGAGCACAGATCTCTCCAGTGCTGAACAGCTGTACTGATGTTTACGTGGGTTTTTACAGTGCCTCAAACACCTTTCACTTTTTGTTCTTCTGACCTTCTCGTCTTTGGTTGGTTGGATCTACAGCAGCTTTTGGATTTTTAGTACTCAAACCACCACCATTTCTATCCTCAGTGCATGGTAAGGCAAGAGGTCACGAGGGGAGCTGGAGCCTATCTCAGCTGTCGTTGGGCGAGAAGCTGGGTACACCCTAGATGGACCGCCAGTCCGTCGCAGGACCAATACTTTGACCAAACAACCATGCACACTTTTCTTTAGCCCGGAGCTCTAGCTCAGTCTCTTTCTCTCGTTTGCTTAGTGTCTCACTTCTGTGTTCGTTCAATTGGACCTGTGTGCTCGCTCAACTCCTGTCACAGCATTACAAATGTGCCACCAAACCAACCAATCACAGACCAGAAGTAAGTCAGCCAATCACACCAAGATTTTCGGTCTTGCTCAAGCTACTACTCTCTACCTACTGCTGCACAATTTAATGATTTTTTATGAAAAGAAATTTGCAAGAGGACAAGTTAATAATAATAATGCGTGTTTTTATGGGTAATAGCAGACACTTTTTTAGTACAAAATACATTTTTGCTTGCTCGGTTTACATTTTTCAAACGAATAGTGACACAAATATAACGCCATACAGTGCATGCCATTTAGTTTCGTGTCTGACTTAACGCTGACTTAACGCTCTTTTATGCATACATAAGCAACAACAAATTTTGCAGCAATCCATTGTAGTTGGTCTCCACCGGCTGCAAAACCTCAGGGCATGATGAAAAATCCAGACTCTCACCTGATCTAATATCTAATTGCTTCAAGTGTTAGATACACAACATGTATGATATGTTTCTTATCATATGGAGGTTAAACCATAAACAAACAACAAAATTAAATTTCAAAAGCCACTCCTCCTGCTGCAGCTGTCTGATATTTTCTCTTTATCAGATGAGGCACAGTTAAAAAGCAAGGGTTTAGAGATAGATTATAGATTTGATGTGATTTCTTTTTTTTTTCTTTTAGTTTAGTTTTAGTTATATTCGAAGAATAGGCCAAACCCAAAGTTTTATAGGCTTTAATCACTTTAGATTTATGCATTGTGAGGGAATTTGAGGAGTCACAGTTGGACCTGTGCAGTTCTAGTTATTATTATTAGTCACCAAAATTGCTCACTGCTCCCCCCAAGGGGGGATGGGTCAAATGCAAGAAACTTTGTTGTAACATGTAAAATTGTGTCAATGACAATAAAGCGGATTCTTCTTCTTCTTCTTCTACTATGGCTTGGAGGAGGTCTTAAAAGTGGATGTGAGTAGGCTTTCACAATTGAACTTTCAGTTTTGAAGCAGGCTGTCGAAGAAGATCTCATTATTCACCTTTTAATAACTTTTCTTGTTATTCTTTGCTTGTGTTTAAATGTCTTTATTGTGATAAGTGCTCATTTGCTTATACTGGCTTAAATTAAATTGTTTTTCTATTGGTCTGATTTAATTTCCTTGCCTGATTTCATTACATTTATCACTACCTTACTTCCATTACTAATATAAACAGCTTGTAATTGTGTTTTGATTGCTACAACGTTATTACAACCTCCAGCAAATACTGTGAGACTGAGTTGGTGTGACTCCATCGTCTGCACAATCGTCTTAGTCTAAATCTGCAGCATGTGAATCATACCTGCACCTGTGCCAAGTTATTACAGTGGGAAGAGCCACAAATACAATTATGGTAATGGGGTGCAGACAGTGGAGAGGATAATTTCACATTTTTTGGATGAACATGACTTGACATCAGCAATGGAGTCACAGTCCACATCTGCTGCTCGTCTCTAGGCGTCGCTTCATTTTTCCCCAGCCCAAATGAGACAAGTATGATGGAGAAGACCATAAAATCTCAGCATCAGCTCTATGACATGAAGGAGAGCATTTATCAATTAAAGAGGAGCTGACTCTTATTTATTAATATTAGGACCTGCATATCTTTGTTTATACCTGTCTCTGCAATGCCAAGACAACAACTGTGAATGAAATATACCATAATAACAACATTAAAATGGAGGGGGCCCCAAGGCAGAATGAGAGAAATAATTTTTTTTTTTTATTTGATTCAGGATTTAAGGAAAGAGCCATTAGTCAATCCCGGAGAGGCAGGACAACACAGGAGTGACTTATTTCTAAACAAGCAGGACAGATTACTTTGCTACACCACTTAATGTGACTATGTAGTAGAGTGACATCTTAAAATATGACATGAGCCTCCCTGTTTGACTCAGCACAGGTGTTGTCTGGAAAAGATCATGATGTATTAGTGTGTGTTTATAAGGCTTTGGATAGCATAGGAGAGGAGGGGGATTAAATTATTATCGATAAAAAGCAGCATTTTTGGACTCTTCTGAAGATCCATGTGTAATGTCAGTAAAAAGGTTATGTTTATTAGATGAGGACACCAAGAAACCGGAATGTATGGACCCTCTCCACACAATCCCAGTTGATGTAGAGGGGGGCTATCTCTGTGCTGTGTCTCCAAAAGGTGACAATGATCTCTTTGGTTTTTCTAGTGTTCAAAGCCAGGTTGTTCTTTGAGCACCAGGCTGACAACTTCAGGAACTCCTCTTTGTAATCTATCTCATCTTCCATTGAGATGAGTCCGACTACTGTGGTGTCGTCGGCTAACCTCACAATCAAATTGTTGATGTGGGCTGGACTGTAGTTGTAGGTGTAAAGACAGTACAGTAGGGGGCTCAGCACACAGCCTTGCGGTGTTTAGTTTGTGAATGGAGGAGAGGTGGGGGCGGTTTATTAGGTAGTCTTTTGTCCAATTGCATGTAAGAGGTGGTAGTCCAATTGTGACCAGTTTGGAGATCAGAATGTAAGGGATGATCATGTTGAAGGCCGAACTGTAATTCACAAAGAGCATCCAGACGTAGGTCTGCTGCTGCTCCTGATGGCTCAGCACAATTCAATTTAATTCAATTCAATTCAACTTTATTTATATAGCGCTAAATCACAACAAAAATCATTTCAAGGCACTTAACATTGTGAGAAAGACCTTACACATTATATCAATATATACAGAAAAAACCCAACAGTCCTAATTAAACAAGCATTAAGACAACAGTGGAGGGGAAAAACTCCCTTTAAGAGGAAGAAACCTCCAGCAGAACAAGGCTCAGGGTGGGCGGCCATCTGCCTCGACCGGTTGGGGTTAGTGGACAGAGAAGAGAGAAAAGAACAGCAGGTAACATAGATCATAACAACAAGGAGCAGCAGACGAAGCACCGGACAGGCCGGGTGGACCAGCAACCACAGCTCCAAGGTCGAGGACAACTGAGAGAGAGAGGACGAAGCACACTTAGGGGAGAGAAAAGAAACAAAGTTATTAACATGCAATGATGTCAGTAAAGTGGACAGAGAAGAAAAAGGAGGAGAGGAGGTCAGTGAGATATAAAGTCCCCCAGCAGACTAAACCTATAGCAGCATAACCAAGAGATGGTTCAGTCACCTGATCCATATCTTACTATAAGCTTTATCAAAAAGGAAAGTTTTAAGTCTAATCTTAAAGGTAGAGAGCGTGTCTGCCTCCTGAACTTTAACTGGGAGCTGGTTCCACAGGAGAGGAGCTTGAAAGCTGAAGGCTCTGCCTTCTATTCTACATTTAGAAACTCTAGGAACCACAAGTAGACCAGCACTCTGAGGGCGAAGTGCTCTGCTGGGATAATAAGGTTCTATCAGGTCTTTAAGATATGTTGGTGCCTCACTGTTTATTGCTCTATATGTGAGGAGAAAGATTTTAAACTCTATTCTAGATTTTACAGGAAGCCAATGGAGAGAAGCTAATGTAGGAAAAATATGATCTCTCTTGTTAATTCCAATCAGAACTCTGGCTGCAGCATTCTGGATTTACTGGAGGGTTTTGAGTGAGTTCTTGGGACATCCCATTAGTAATGAGTTACAGTAGTCCAGTCTAGAAGTTACAAAAGCATGGACTAGTTTCTCAGCATTACTTTGAGACAGGGTGCTCCTATATTATATTCCTAAAGTGGAGTCTTAGATACTTCTTTTATGTAGGAAGTAAATAATAAAATTTGATCAAAGATCAAAAGATCTTCACAGTAGTACTTGAGGCAAGTGTAAAATCATCTAGTGTAGTAATCTGACCGGATATCGTGTCTGAGATTTTTGGGTCCAAATATCATAACCTCAATTTTGTCTGAGTTAAGGAGTAGAAAATTACAGGACATCCAAGCCTTTATGTCTTTTAAACAAGCAGGAAGTTTCCCTAAATCATTGGTTTCATCAGGTTTCATGGATAAATATAATTGTGTATCATCCGCATAGCAATGGAAAATAATTGAGTGTTTAGTTATAATGTTGCCTAAGGAAGTCATGTATAATTAAAATACAATGGGTCCAAGCACAGAACCCTGTGGAACTCCGTATTTAACCTGCATGTGCATGGAAGATTCATTATTAACAAGAACAATCTGGGATCTATCTGATAAATAGGAGGTAAACCAGCTTAGTGCTGTTCTTTTTTATCCCAATGACATGTTCCAGTCTGTGTAATAAAATTTTGTGATCAATAGTGTCAAAAGCTGCACTAAGATCTAACAAGACAAGTACAGAGAGACCTCTGCTGTCGGAAGCTAAGAGGAGATCATTGGTCACTTTAACAAGTGCTGTTTCTGTGCAAGATTTACTCTAAATCCTGACTGAAATACTTCATAGAGCTCGTTCATACACAGATGGTCACAGAACTGCTTTGAAACAACCTTTTCAAGAATTTTAATTGGTCTATAATTGGCTAAAACCTCTAGAACTAGATAGGTTTCTTTAGTGAAGGTTTTACTACAGCTACTTTAAAGGCCTGTGGTACATAGCCTGTTAATAAGGATAGATTTATCTGCTCTAAAATGGACGTGCTTATCAAAGGTACAACATCCTTGAGCAGTCTACTAGGGATGGGGTCTAAGAGACACGTAGATGATTTAGATGAGTTAATTATTGAAATTTGTTCTGTATAATCTACCGGAAAGAAGCAGTCTACGTAAGACTGAGGTCCCATAAACAATTCTTTAGCTGTTGGACAAGTGTGTCTGTCCATGCCAATTGCAGGGAGGATCTGCTCATTCCTTTCTCTAATAGTTATAACTTTATTTGTAAAGAACTTTATGAAGTCATCGCTGCTGTGAGATGAGGGAATTGTAGGTTCAACAGAGCTATGACTCTTTGTCAGCCTGCCTACAGTGCTGAAAAGAAACGCCTCAAATAATGAGGAATAATAAGAGGTTCTAGCTTTACGGAGGGCTCTTTTATAAGTTAATAAACTATCTTTCCAGGCTAAGCTATATTCATATGAATTTGTGGAGCGCCACCTCCTTTCCAGCTTTGGTGACGTCTGCTTTAAACTTCGGATTTGTGAGTTGTACCATGGAGCAAACCTCTTCTGATTAACTACCTTCTTTTTTAGAGTGGTAACAGCATCAAGTATAGCATGCAGAGAAGCTGCAGCATTATCAACTAAATAATCAATATGTACAGGTGGGAGTTTAGCATCACTGTTCTCCTCTATGTTGGTGGATGCTACCTGGCCGAAAGATGGTGGAATCATTCCCATAAATCTAGTGACTGTATTTTCATTTAAACATCTACTGTAAAGAATTTTTTTCTTAACTGAGATTGTCTCTATTAAAGTAACAAAACTTAAAAAAAAAAAAAAAAAAAGGCAACAAAGAGTTTTTGGGAAAAACTAATAAGTTACCAATTTCTACTCCATAAGTCAGAACAAGATCGAGGGTGTGATTAAACTGTGAGTGGATTTATTTACATGTTGATTAAATCCAATGGACTCTAACAAAGAATTGAATGCAGCGCTGAGACAGTTATCAGCATCTACATGAATGTTAAAGTCACCCACTATACTCACTTTCTCTGTACTAAGAACTAAATCAGATAGAAAGTCTGAGAATTCAGATAAAAACTCAGGGGGCAGGAGGACGGTAAACAATAACAAATAAAACAGTTTTTTTATTTTTTTCAGTTTGGATCTGAGAGACTAATAGTGAGGCTCTCAAATAAATTATAACTATGTTTAGATCTAGGGTTGATTAATAAGCAGGAGTTGTAGATTGCTGCCATTCCTCCCCCTTGTCCTGTGATTCTGGAAATATGATAATTATTATGACTTGGGGGGTCGACTCATTCATACTGACATTTATCTTGCTGCAGCCAGGTTTCAGTGAGACTAAATAAGTCTATCTGATGGTCACTTATCAAGTCGTTTACTAACAAGGATTTAGATGAGAGAGATCTGATATTTAATAATCCACATTCAATTGTTCTGATTTTAATCTAATTATGATTATGATCTTACTGTATTTACATTTAGCCTCAGACAGGAGTTTCAAATATCACTCGATGTCACCCGCTCGGCCCCCTGGATACACTTCACTATGGTCGCTGGTGTCTCTAGCTTCACGTTTCTGACTATAGAGCTGCCAATAATCAGAGTGGTTTTCTCAGCGGGTGTGTCGCTGAGCAGAGAAAACCTGTTAGAAATGTGAACAGGTTGGTGGTGAACCTTGGGGGGCTTCTTCTGACTATGCCCCCTGCGAACAGTCACCCAGCCAGCCTGGTGTGCTGCTGTGGGGGGACTGCTAGCCTGAGCTAAGCTAACCTGAGCTATGCTACGTGACTCCACTCTTGCTACGAGGGCCTCGCTATCTGACCTTTTCTCCATAGAGCAGAGCCGAGACTCTAATTCTGCCATCCGCACCTCCAAAGCTACAAATAAGCTAAGTTTATTACAGATACCTTTAGTACTAAAGGAGGCTGGACTGTAGCTATGCAAACCACACTGCAAACAGGAAAGGGGTGAAGAAACGGGAGAAACAGAAGCCATGGCTAATCGGAAGCAAAACAAGGTAGCAGGGCTAATAAAACAGAGTCGAACGCATTTAGCAGTAATTTAAGAGCAAATACTTGAGGGAACAAGCTCTGATATAACTTTTAAATCTAGAGTTTAGAAATGAATTTGCAAATCAGACCCACCAGGCAGGAGCAGCAAACAATCTGCCTCAATCAAGCACAGAGTGGAGCTACGGCGATGGCATCTTTTTTGGAGCGGAATGCAAACTGGTAGGGATCGAGGTTCTGGGGGAAATAGGCTTTGACATGTTGGAGAACTAGTTTCTCAAAGCACTTTATGATTACCGGGCTGAGGGCCACAAGGTGATATTCATTTAGGCTTGTTATAGGAGTCTTCTTAGGTACTGGGATGATTGTGGCTGATTTCAAGCAGGATAGTATAACTGCCTGGGCTAGGGACAGGTTGAAGATGGGGGTGAGCTGGTGGGCGCACGCTTTGAGCACCCCGCCAAGTACTTCCTCAGCCTTTGTGGGGTAGTGGAGTGAGGCAGGAACCAGGTGGGGGCAGGGGCAGGGCTAGAACAGGTAAGTGCCGCTGTTGTGGCATTTCAAAGCGGGCAAGGAAGCAGTTTAGTTCCTTCGCTAGGGTTGCACTCAGATCCCCTGTTGTATCACAGCATTTGTAATTTGTAATGCTCTATATTCTCTGCCACACCTCACTGGTAATGTGGTTGGACAGATTTTTTTAAAATCCCTTTTTTCAGAGTGGCGTTGGCGACAAAAGCCCCCTTTACCAGGCTTTGTCGCCTGATCTTAAGGCATCGTCCTATGTTCTTTGGAGTGTACGAACCTGGCTGGTCATCCAGGGTTTCTGGTTTGGGTAAACCCAGATGTTTTTGTCCACAGTTACATTTCCTATACAGAAATTGATGTAATCCAGTACCGTTCCTGTGGGTGTTTCAAGCTCTTGTTGTTCGAATATATCCCATTCTGTCAGTTCAAAGAAGTCCTGTAGTGTGGGGAATGCATTATCTGGCTAGGTTTTCCCGGTCTTTGTGGTGAGCCTGGTGCGCATGCACCAACAGGCATGCCGCCTTCTCAGTCGCTCTCTTCTTTCACGTACTTTTGGTAAATATTTCATTCCCTTGCCTTTGCTTTTTCTTTACTTTCTTTATTAGTACTTGATTTTTACTGTGTTTAGTTTGGGCTCTTTCAATCATGTGGGTTGCAAGTTTTTTTTTTTTTTACTGTTATTGCTTTAGAACTGTTTCTCTCACTGAGAATCGGGACAGCATCTCCGCACAAATTGTGTTTATACTCAGCTGAGAGATCAGCTGATTGCCAACCGTTTTGTCGGGTAGACGAACTGACATACCCGCTAAAAAATATGGAAAAAAAAAAAATCAGGGATGCAGGGGTCACGGACAGATGAGAAGAAAGAGAGAGGCGGCGAGACAAAGAGGCTTGAAGAATGGAGGAAGTTTAAGCCGTGTCTTCCGTCTATTATAATGAGTTATAACGTCAGGTCACTGGTAAATAAAATGGATGAGCTAACAGCACCAGCCCAGAGTCAGAGGGAGTACCGGGAGTGCAGCTTGATGTGTTTTTCTGAATCGCGGATGCACCAGGATATTCCAGTTGACAACGCATCTAAGGGCTTTCATTCTGTTCGGGCTGACAGAGACAGCACCGCGAGCGGACAGAGCCAATAATTTAAATTTGTTCTTTAACAGATTTGTCACTGCATGTAATGTGCATCCCCCAGCAGATTCAACCGGAGCCAGTCCGCAATCCATAATCACTCCGCTATCCTCCCTCTCACCTCTCCATGGCTCTTTATAGTCCTGGCAACCCTCCCTCAGCTATCACCCTTACTCCCGATCAGGTTCAGAGACAGCTGAGTAAACTCTATTTAGGCAAGTCTGCTGGACCGGATGGGTTGAGTCCCCGTGTCCCCAAAAGTCTGGAAAGACTCATTCCTGATCAGCTCTGACCCATGGTCAGACCACATCTGGACTCCCTCCAGTTTGCATACCAGCCCTGCATTGGAGTCAACGATACCATCATTTTCCTGCTCAATCGCATCTACACCCACCTATACAAGCTGGGGAGCACTGTGAGGATCGAGGTTTTTGACTTCTCCAGTGCCTTCAATGCTGTCAAGCCGGGTTTCCTGGGCAGGAAACTGTCAGCAATGCAGGTGGATGCCTCCATCGTGTCTTGAACTGTAGATTACCTGACAGATAGACCACATGTAGTTGTGTATTCAGCACTGTGTCTGACATGGTAGTCAGCAACACTGGGTCACCTCAAGTGAGAGTCCTCTCCCTATTTCTCTTCGCCCTGTACACAACCGACTACAGCTATTGCAGTGAAACCTGCCACTTTCAGAGGTTTGCTGATGACTCTGCAATAGTTGGATGCATCAGTGGGGATGATGAGTTCTGGACCACAGTGGACACCTGTGTCACATGTTGCAAACTGAACTATCTTCAGCTAAATGTGGCAAAAACAAATGAGCTGATTGTGGAGGTCTCCATCCAGGGAGGTGATGTGGACATTGTGGAGGACTACAAATGCCTAGGAGTATACATTGACAATAACTGGACTGGGTTTAAAAACACAAATGCCTTGTACTCGAAGGGCCAGAGTTGTCTTTATTTCTTGAGGCGGCTTAGGCCATTTAATATCTGTAGAACAATGCTCAGGATTTTCTATGAGTCTTTTGTGGCCAGTGCCATCCTGTATGCTGTTGCAGCAGGCTGAGGGTTGTTGATGCCAACTTAATAAGCTGATTTGCAAAGCCAGTGACGTGGTGGGGATGGAACTGGACTCTCTGAAAGTGTCAAAATTAAGGACAATACTGGAATACTTTCCACCAACTCCATGAAGTTTTGGCCGGTTGTAGGAGCACCTTCAGTGAAAGACAAAATGCACAACGGAACGTCATGGGAAATCTTTCTGAAGGGTCAATAATGACAGTCTGCATGGCTTCACAGGCTGACTACTCATACAGGCTGCAGTAACTCATACCAGTGAATGTCTTATTATGTTAACTCGTGTATTGTGTTTATTTGTTTTTTTGTAACTTAATGTCTCTCTTACTTTTACCCTTTCCACTGTCAGGAGCAACTGAGACCTCAGAATTTCCTCAAGGATTAATAAAGTATTTCTGATTCTGATTCTGATAACCATACTAACTGTGTTGTATGTTTCACAATCAGGTCACAGAAGGCTTGTTACCATTCGGACATTCCTGGTACTTGGGTAAGAGTGCCTTAAAAATAAGACATCGGTATTTGCATTTGATATCTACATTTCCTCACTCACAAAAAAAACTTGCAAATTAAGCTCTGTTCCAGAAATTCTGTTAATACTATGGCAGCAGCACACACTAGGTGCCCGCTTTTTTCTTGAAAATTAAGCTGTGTTCAGTTCTTGGCTATATACGCATCTTCAACCAATAACACTATAGAAGGCTGAAAAAAAATCCTCTTCACTCTGCACACTGAAAGACAAACAACAAGCCTGGAAACATCATACAGCACTCAATTTCTTGTTGCAGTTGTAAAAGAAAATCTCTGACCCTTTGTGATTTTATTGCCATCGTATCACATTCAATGCCACACGTTGTGAGGAGAGGGGGGGGTGGCTTCAGAGAAAGACATATGCTAACTGACTTTCCCAGTAAATTCTAACCTGTGTCTGAACAAAAGCCAGGCCTCAACTCTGCTAGGTCCTGTTCAAGCTTTTAATTTAAAGCTGAAATATTGAGATGCACTTTTTGCCAGACAGTAAAAGGCAAAACACTCAGGAGGGATTAAAAAATGGGGGCATGGCCATGACTACAAAGTTGAATCATTCCCTATTGGGTTTATTTCTGCCAAATGCAAATTTTTATCATATTGAAACAAGTGGGGGACAAAATAGCAAGGCATGGCAAACACATGCAAGTGTGATTATTAATTGAGATGCTTAAAGAAAGCCATGGTGATGTCATTAAGAACCTATACTGACTAAGCAACTGAAATATTAAGCCTTTAACAAAGGCTGCAATATAAAAATAGTTAGTCGACCCATCTTCTTTTTTTAGACCTTACAGATGCCGAGATCGCAGTATAGGAGAGAGAAAGCTTGATTTGATGCATATTACAGACTTTGCAAGTACTATGTATATTGTCATGGCCGGCTCCTAGGCCATGACAAAAAAGACACAGAAGGGTAACCTTGCCATTACATGTGGGTTTTATTAATTTAAAGACAGTTTCACAGCCGCATGTGCACACAAAGCCGGACAGCCCCGGGCATGAAGCCACTTATGCCTAAGCTTGGTCGTCCGTGAGCTTCATCCAGTCACGACCGTGGCGTCGACTCAAGTGGAGAAGAGAGAGAGAGAAGCCGAAGGCAACTGGTATTTCATGGCGCGACCACGCCCCCGAGGCAATCTCACACCGGCGGACAATCACGGCAGGACCTGAAACGCGAAACACAGACACACACACACCAAGACGACCTCGCCTGCGCGGGTCGTGACAATATTCGTGCTGCTTTCAAAGCAACTAATGGTGGATAAACAGTGGTATGAAGCTATTGTTTTTGATGCACAACTATGAAATGATTCCTAATTACTTGCAGTTGTTAACGATCATGGACACCCATGTTATATGCATGTATCAGTCAGTCACTTACAATATTAACATCTAACACAGGAGTGGCCAACTCTGGCCTCCAAGGGCCACAGGCCGCAGTTTTCCAACTGTCCCTTTGGGCACCCCTGATCTAACACGTACACACACTTCTCTTTGACTTTTATGTAATGGCAGCTAATGCCAATCCAGAGAGTTAGCTAAAAAAATGGGTGATTAAAGATGGCAATTTAATTTTTCTAGCATTATCACAATTTAAATTCCTAGTTATAAATAAGAGTCAGGTTTATCAATACCTATAGTTATCCAGATTGTAGAACTGGTTTTATGCACAGATGTAGTTGAACAAAAAAAAATCGTTGACATCCTTATTGAATTGAAAATAATAATGGTTCAATATTGCACATTGCATTTGCTTTCATGGTCTGCCAGTGTTACCTTCATGGTCTTTGTCATTCTCTCTCTACCCAGCAGACACTTGTTATGGCCTCCACTCCGAATCCCCTCTCAGGCAAATATGCTGAGCTTCTTTGTCACAATGTCATTCAACAGGCTTGATATAGAGAGAGAGGCGAAGGAAATCACTCCCGTGGTTCCATGCTCTCATCCTATTTGACTGTGGTATGAAATCTTTCAATATTCTGAGTTTGGAGCAGCTGCTTCCTCATATCAGTAGAGACTGAATGCACAGAGTTCAGGTCCGTGTTCTAGCATGGTTGAAATGTAAATTTTAATGCCCCTGAACTCAAATAATTTCAGTACCTGCTGAACCCAAAAGAGAATGTATCTCTCCTTTTTAACCGGTAGACAGGGAAGTGCCTGGAGCAATCAGGGGAAGTACAGCACAGATAATATTGCATGTTCCACATGTATATACAGAGTTACTCAAGTGGATGTTCAAACTTTGAAAAGAGTTTCTTTTTTTTCAACCAATGGATCCAAATGTTGCCTACTTATAATAATAAAGTAATATAATCAAAACAGGGGTATTCGCCTTTTGGGGCCAGTATTTTCAGTGCACAGAGGTATAATGTTTTTTTTATTGTATGTATACACATACACTCACATTAACAGTATGTGCCAACTGTTTTCACTGGCTTGGAAAAGGTAAAATTAAACAAGCTTTATCCGATATCCTGATGTGGTTGTGCAAACGAGGTGGGAAAAGCACATCCACACAAACAGTGGTAATCAGCCGCCACTGATGGCTTGCCTGCCACTCCTCCTTCCAGGGTTCTGACATTGTGAAAATTAATGTCCTCGCATCCATTTCTTTGGCACAGACTAGGACTCAGAGGTGGAATCAGGGCGCGTCTGCATTTGATTGTGATTTCATTTCAATATTTTTATATTTATTTCCCTTCTGCTGTGTCCATGTATGCTCTGACAGATAAAGAGGGAGGCTGAGGAACGTGTGTGTGTGTGTGTAAGAGTGGAAGGAGTAATCTCTCACGATGTCACAGAGGTAATTTCATTTTTCTATGAGCCATCAAAAGTTTGTCATTTGGCAATCACACCATGTCAGGCTTTCTTCACCTCCTGAGGATTGCTCCATTTTAGCATGGCTAACAAATATTCACAGGAAATGCATGAGCTCAGTGAATAGTAATGGAGTGCCACAGTATAATATGGTTGCACGTATGTATGTGCGTTCAAAGGTGTACTTCTGTGTTTTTCTGGTACTAAACTATACCTAACAAGGTATAGAACCCCTCTATGAAGCACTTTTAGTCTCGCTAAATGAACAATGTATTTTTCTTCAGATTACTCTTCTTATAACTTATTTTACACAAATGTGGTAATAGTGGTAAAGTGCAGAGCTTCAAGTGCGATGTAATGTCATAAACGTTCACCTGAAGGATGACCAGTGCACACTAACATAACTCATGCAATCTGTTCATCCCAGAATTACGCTTTTTAAGGATGCTCCCAATTACATTTTGATACAAGAGGTATTTGTTATTTAAATTCCGTTTTTCAAGAACATAACCATCACGTTGTACTGAAACTTATTTTTGTAAATAAATCACACATCTGGCTACATTGCTATATTTCTTAGGGTAAAGAGATTTGCAGGAGGTCATTGGAAAGGATGCACGGCGTCTACTGTGGCGGACTGACATGACTGTTTGATGCCAAAGTCCCCACTTATGTTGGGTTTAGGAAAACACAATGTCTGTGTTGTTGTGAATTTACATTTTTCTTTCTCTGACCCTAACTAATGTCTCATCCTGACCATAAATTGCTTATCCCTACACTCAAATGGCTGGATTACATGTAATGTCAGGTAGATCAGATAATAAAACATATGTTAGAAAATAGGTTTTCTGCATTATTTTGTTTACACAAAATCCTTGGTGGCATTTGGTCCTTGCTGTTTAAAAACTGTAAAATCACTATGAGAGTAATACTGATAGAACCAAGACAAGTGTCTCTCTCTATACATGTAATTTTGTCATGAAATAGCAAAAAATGAGCGTTTGGCAGCGATTTAGAAATATGGCTCCTCTCTGGTTTTGTGGTGAAATTTCTTTTATTAGGGAGCTGATGATACCTGGCCACACTGTTCAAAAAACATACATCCTAGCACTAGATATTGCTAGATAATATTGTGCACCTTTGCTGAAGTAGTTCGCCTGATACACTCATTCTGTCTGACTACAGTCCCCATGTTCTGTCTGCAGACAGTGAACAGTAATCAGCATCTGAACATCTTGTGCGTAAGCTGCTTCAGGACAACAGGACTTCAGAACTAATGTTGACATTTTAGGTGGGTTGAGAGGTTTCTCTAGCCTTTTTTACTGTGTGCATGTGTTTGTGTGGCTGATGAGCAGCAGGTGGTGCTCTGTGATTGGCCAATTTGAAGTAATTGTTGCCTCCAGACTGGACAAACTGATGACATCACTTAATTAAAACTCAAGTTGACAGTTTATCTCTGTTGTGTCAAACAGTAATTTAGTAGCTGTATTGAAGAAGTGCTGTGCACATTGTGTCTTGCTCTGGCTTAGCAGGGAATAAGCATCTTAAGGGTGGGATAGGATCAAATAAAATTCTTTTTGTACAAAAGGTCAGATTACCTTATTAGATTACCTTAGGATTTATTAGAGGCTTGTTCCGGTAAAGCAGCTTGCAGAGATAGCGACAAATGTTTAATCAGCAGTACGTCAGAAGTTAGTCTAAGCAAAGAAAGGTTTCAGCATCAGTTCATAATCACAAGGCACAGGAAGGGAAATAAAGCTGAATATACCAGCATTTTACAGTGTCAATGCAGGCTTGAGATTCATGGCTGTAACAGAAGAGTTTATATGAGCAGAGAGTCTATGAGAGAAGGAAACAGGAAGAATAAAGTGTGTTCAGCCATCAACATGCTGAATGCTGCAAAGTGGCCAATCTGATGTAGCGTACCTTCACTATTATCAGTGAATGGCATACGCTCACTGTTCTTAGATGATGATGATACACAACTTCAATTAACTGATCTTTTCTGATTTTTCTACCTGGAGACTGTACAGAACATGGCGAGTGGCAGAAGCAGAAAGTGTAGCAGACCTGTCACATCAAAAGAACTTCTTATCTGATGGACCATTTGCTACTGACATGTTGCTACTCTGCAACCTTTTGTTTTTAATTTTCATTATGGCAAAAACATTGCATAATACCTGGAACTTTTTTTTTTTATTTTTTGGATCTCATCTTAAGGTTTCAAATGAGCTGAGGTGATACCAAAAGGTTATGTGAAAATCTGACAACTGATTAGTCAGATAGAACCGTCACCACTACAACCAGTCATTTCCTAAAACTAGGGTTCTTTGAAACGTTTATGTTTGAATTTTCCAAAGTGAATTAATAAATTATTGCACATATTTGATATATATCACCCTGTAACAAATCTCGCTTGTTCTCATGTGAGATGTGCTGATCTACTCTTATAAATGCACTTTCATGTAATATGACCTCAACGGTATTATACTGAGGTTCTCGACGCAGTGTGTAAACTAGTATGTAAACACAGACACACACATTCCCACCCTTACACAAGCAGCTTTCTGCACATGTGCTGGGGCTGCTGTTTTCTGCTAATTGGCAAAAAGCTCTAGAGTTCAAATGTGCATCAACCATATGGAGGCCTGCTCAGCATTACTGTTTTATCTACCTCCACCCACTGTGATAGAGGGAAAAAAGGAGGAAAGGAAAGTATGAGACGAACACAACTAACTTCTATCTGTGTAGGAAATAAGAAAAGATGTCATAAAGAAAAAATACACAAGGAAAATAATCAAAGAAAATTCATTCAATGCGCCTCCAGACTGGAACAAAATAACAAATACAAGAGGGATACAAATCACATGAAAGAGTTGTGAGTGTGGTGGTAACCAAGGGAACCCTCTCAGAATTTGGCAGAATAAAATAAGCTAACCTATGAGGTGAACCATATTGGATTGCATAAAGTAAAGGTCGGGTGTGGAACATGTTGGCATGAGAGAGTCCACCTTTAACCTGCTTTCCAGCTTGTTATGCATCAATTTTTATTCGGCAAACATTCCTCCATGACAGTTGACCTTATCTCAGCACCCTGAAATATGGGCGTCAGAGCACTTGATAGAAAGCAAATTCATTTTATGAGCTGTACTGTAATATGTTGAGTTAATCCCCAGCTAAATGTCAGGTGAAATGCTGATTGAGGGTTTTTTTCCTTCACACTCTGCTGGTGTTCTAAACAACATGTTCCACCTGATGAGGCTCAGTCCACATATCTGCATCTAATAACTCACTTGACTCACAGTTATTGTGAGACTGATTTGATGCTTGTAAAATGACATTTGTTTCTTCAGCTCATTTGTATCAATCCTGTACATGCCACATTAAGATGTAAATGTAGCATGTGCAGAAACACCTGGAAATAATAAAGTGAAAGTTTGCATCACGAGTTTTCATTGTGACGCGTTCTTTTATAACATACGTATGTTTTTGTTTGTGGAAACTCTGTATTTGCACCATTGTAAGTACTTATTTGTATTGCTAGCTTTGCCATGCATGTTAGAAACATCATTAATAACATTTAAGTACTTCCCCACAACTCGTTTGATGTAATTTATCATTGGTTACTAGTGCCTGAGAGCAATTGTGAACATGTTGGTGATGTTCCATTACATTGCATGAAGGTTTAGCAGTACAACTACATGGCCATTACCTTCATGTGATTTATAGGGTCATTATTTTCTAGTTAGATTAGGAGGGGGAAACAGTGGACAAAGCTCTGTGAAACAGAAAACAGCCTCTGAATAATTCTGAATAATAATTTAACACTGCTGGGTATACTACTTGGCCTTTACTACTAGTCAATCACAGAGGCAATGTGATTCAATGATCCACAACAACAAGAAATCCCTTCACCACATAAGGGGGTGTGCCACTGGTCTCATCCCAACAGCAAAGTTGCCAGTTTATTCCTTTTTCAATTTGTGATTCACTGCCCTTCTCCTCCGACTTCCTCCTACCATCCAAAGACATGCATGTTGGGTTAATTGGTGACTTTAAATTGCCTGTAGCTGTGAATGTTTCTCTGTCTCTGTATGTGAGCCCTGTTACAGACTGGCAACCTGTCCAGAATGTACCCCAGCAGCTGGGACAGGCTCCAGCACTCCCACAAGAGGACATGTGGTTAGGAGAATGCAAGGATGGGTGGATGAATTGATCTCTGGACCCCTGGTGGTCTGTGAAGCAAGCAATCAATTAAAAATCAAGCTTCACTGTAAAAATCCTAAATCTCCCTTTTGAATTGTATTAACATATTTTTAGCAGACATTGTTTGGTTTATGCAAAACAAATATTTTAAAAAGCTAAGATGTCATTCAAGGTTAGAACTTTACTGTCTGTCTAGTATGTGCTTTGCTAATGCTGCAATGCTTCAGCTGTTAGTTCAGCTGAAAAGACATCCCATGTCTCTGGAAACAGCATTCCTCAGGTCATCTCTTTTAGTGTCTATTCCCTCTGTCCATCTTTTGTGGGAGCTAAGCTGCATGGAAAACAGTTGCAATGATGACTTGAGATACACCTTAAGCCGCACCAAGGCAAAGTGTCAATGTATAGAAACTGTTAAGGGGGATTCAGGTTTGGAGTAGTGACATTTTGTCATGGAACCAACTAGCGACAATTTGCATTCACCGATTATCAGCTCATAATGTACCATTGCATGTGCTGACAAATATCAGTAATGGTGGGTAGGTAGTGAGCAAACTGCAGGACTGCATGTTTGACCGCAGTGCCTGCGTTGTTCTTTCTGCTAGTGATTTCTAAGTGGGTTTATATACTATCAAGGCTTCACTACAACATGCAACATTCTTAAACTACAAATGCATCTCAACGTGCTTTAAATAGAAATGTTAATTTCAAAACCATGAACTCATGTGTTTTTTGTTATTTTTTTGTAATTTATTTATCACTCTTTAAGTTTGCCGCTTTAAGTCTGCTGATCTAGTCTAGGCTAGTCTGGAAAAAATCCTTTCCAACCAAATATGGAAGAAAAAAACAAAATGAGCAAAATCAAATACAACAAGAAGCATTGCTCCTCAGAATTACATTTAAACACCATGAACACACACATAGTATCTCCTCTGGTGCTATCACTGGAGCTTGTCAGACAGAATAAAGTGAAAGGAGTGAAAGGAGCAGCAGCATGTGTAACTGATGCTCTACAAACAATGCGTGTGAAGCGGGGCAGGGGGCCTGGGAGCTCTGGGATATTTTCCAAACAAGACGCGTTCATTTTTATTATCTTCTTTTGTCAGCGAACATGCAACATCTTTGAAGGAAGGCAGCATTATCTGGAGCAAGTTAACAAGCTGCTCCACTTGACTTAAACTCTAAGTTGACACAGATGTGTCCAGATGTGTTGTGGGCAGGATTCTATAGGTGGCCAGTTTTTTTTCAGTGGAGGGTTCTCTGAAGCGTTTACTTTTGTGAATGTGTCAAAATTCATCCATGATTTAAAAACTGTGGAATAATTAATAAACGCCAATGCCTCTGGGGAATCATTTTGTGTTATAGTTCAAACCATTAATTATTTAGACACATTCTTCATGTTTATTTATATTAATAATCAAAGGTTAACTCCATGAGGATGCATGTGCTCACTGGCATTTTGTGGGATCAAATGCATCTTTTTGCTTCTTTACCAGATAATTGAATAATGGCTTTACTTTCAAGGTGTGGACCAGTCAACCTCTGTAACCATAACGACCGGTATTAGAATTGGTTACCACCCATCCGCGTTCAAGTTCCACACTGGATCTGTTCAATGAGGAGCCAAGAGGGCTCTGTCTTAATTAACACTGAAGTGTGAGAAGGAGAGGAAGTGCTTCTCTGGGTGAGATATCTTTATTCATAGGGGCTTAACTGTGACTGGCATGGCCTCAAGACATCCCAACCTCTTTCCTCGGGAAGCCCGCCAGATGTTACTGATATTCACAAATGGCTAGAATTTGCATCTTGATGTTCCAAAGGAGGTAGAAAGGGAAAAAAACAGCTTGTCCAGATCATAGCAGAAGGGAGGAAGCTGGATAGGCGGGTTGCCTTATGTTGAATAAACAAAATTAGTCTGTGGGTAGAGGTTTGTGTGACAGGCAGTTTGACTTTCCCTTCTTCATGGTGATATGGTGCCTTGCAACAGGCCTAAAATCCACTTCCATCTGTGGGATATTTATGCCTGTTTCTTGATTAGTTTGCGGCACTGTCACATTTGCTTCCTCTTAGCCCTGTTTGTTTCTTTTGTTTCTCTTGGTCGGGTGGAAAATCCGCAGTGTACGCAGCTGTGGACTGTGGTTTTACGGATGACAAACAATGATCCACCAAAAAACCTACACACATGTTTTTTCCTGAAGAGTATAAAAGTATACTTTAAATGTACTAAAAATCAACTTTTACATAAAACATATAACAACAATGAGTTGTTTGACAATTTTGTATGTTATGGTTACTTATTGAAAAAGTAACTTGGATTTAAATTGCTTGTGTGAATCAGTATTTTTTTTTCATGTTTAGTTTAAATGTGTGGGTTTGTGAGATTTTGAGTTACAAGCTACTTAAAAAAATACGTAAACAGTTAAAAAAAAAAAGTATTGAATGTACACTTTTAAGTTTATAATAAGGAACCTTTTAAGTCACAGTAGAGTTTACATGGCTTTGCCAAATTAAAAACTTTAGTTTAAATATACTTGATTTAGATTTGTACTCAGGAAACAAAATACCAAGTAAAAAGTACATTAGTACATTATAAAATGTTAATTAAACTTACAAAGTCAAGTTAGTGTCAATTAAAAACAATCAGTAAACCGTACTATAAAAAAGTGTTTCTTTAACTTAAAAGACTAAGTTGCATTGATTAAAAAAAAATTCTATTTTACTATTATTTCCTATTATTTGAGTTGTATTAACTTATCAGGTTTTACATTGTTTTGTATGATGTTTGTTGCAGTGAACAGTGCTCTGAGCTGTACATTGAAGAAACCAAACAGCCTCTACACAGGAGGATGGCTCAACATAGAAGGAGCAACACCTCGGGGCCAAAATCAGCTGTGTACCTTCAGGTGTACCTTCAGGTACAAAGCTGGACAAAGGACACTCATTTGTGGCCAAAAATGTACAAATGCAGGACAGAGAAGACAGGTGGTTTTAGAGAGGAGTTGCAAATCAACAACCCCTCACCCAACAGGGCTGGGGGTCTCAGGCACAACTTATCATCAAGCTATCATGCTGCCCTTTCATCCATCCCCAGGAAAATCAGGCACAATTTGTGCACCAGGCTGGCCACCCCTAAGGACCCACTTAATGGGTGCAGGAAGAGCTGCAAGGGGATTGAACTGTTACATCTACCCACCCCCTCCCTGCCTTTGTTTCACTTATTGAGCCCATTCAAGTCAGGTCAACTTATCTCAGATCGAAAAAGTTCTGTTTGATGCAGAACAAAACGTCTCTACAACTTCACACCTGGATGACTGCCAATCTTCACAGACATGTGTAACATACACTTTAAATGTTCGACAATCTTTCTTATAAATCTTTATGCTTGACTTTAAATCATCCCTAAGAGTCCCTAAGAAACATCTAGTACACTTTCTGGTATGGTTGTCATGTGAGAGCCATGTGACTGAACCAGGATGAGACAATTATCTCAGATTGAGTTAATTTTATTACATTACGTTGCAGTTTTGTTTTCGTGTTTTACTTTAATGCAAACTAAGTTTTTTGGGAGTTTTATGTAGTAGACTATGGATCTAATTTTACTTTAACTATTAAAAACATATTAAGGAAAAGTCAGGATCCTATATTTATATAGGTTTTATTTCAACAAAGTTAGTACATTTAAAAAAATCGAAATGGCCGCCTTGGTAGGTCTAGTGTTAAAGACACTGCAAGGAATATAGATATTTTCTATTAATTTCACAGTGGTTCACCAGGAGGTTTATGCTTTCATACACTTATTTATGAGATGTTGATTCACATGGGAGTCCCATCACAAGGCCAGGTGAAGACGAGCCACAGTGTGTGCTGGGGTGTGTTATTATTTGGTTGAGAGCCAGGCAAAGACAGGATATCAGGTGGTGTTTTAATTACTCTTTCTGGTAGGGGAGGAAGGCAGTGGACAAAAATGGCAGATGGACACTTTGACTTCACTTATCAAGGTCTAGTGATCCAGAGGACCTTGGGAGCCCTTCTGCCTAACAATAGAAAGCCTCCTGGTAGAATAGCAAGTACAACAGGGAGAAATAGTGTTAATATGAAAATACAGTTCCAAGTCCACACCTTCACGCAGCCGTGCCCCCTTGACCCGCATACCAAACTCAAAGCTTTGCCTTTGTGACGCCTGCCTCCCTGGGCCCAGAAACGCAAAGCAGCTGGCCATCCATCTGGGCTTCATCAGTTGCCCTAGAAAGCCAAAACAGTCCCGGCCGTGGCAGACTTGGCACCCGTTCCACATTAGTGACACCACCACACTCCCCTCCCTTCCTTTTTCCACCATGGTGTTGCCATGCTAGCACGGCACCCACAACCCCGGCCTGGCATCCCAAAGCCACAGCAAAGAGTTCTGTTACGCTGCAGCATTCAAAAAACTGTTGCTGTAACTGTTTTTGTTGGCGCAGTATATGAATCTTTCCGATAGTATGCATGCAAGAATGTGAGCGATAATTAATGTAGTTGTCATCAAAAGGAGGGACTCAGACAAAACATGGGGTCCACAGTCTGTAGAAGCTATTAATGACAGTGATCATATGTAAGTTCCCCACTGGAAACGCACAGTGAAAACAACTACACTCTATAACATTTTGTCTCTTATGTTTCCATTCAAATGTCGTGCTAGTTTTAACCAAAAGCCCAATCTGCTAACAGCTGGTGGCACTAATTCTCCAGTTCCAGTTCCAGTAGTTTGAGCAATTCTATTCTGTATGAGGCAAAAAGTGTTGAGTATGAATAGTAAATATTAGTGTACAAAAATTTGGGCTAGTGGCTTCTCATTTTTAGCCAGTGCTGTAACTGTATTTTTTGGTCAAAATGACAAATGTTTTTTGTCACTAATGAACATTTGTTCATGAGTATTTTGTTGATTAAAGTGCTCTATGACTACGTCAACATGCTGGCTACATAAACTGTTTGTAAAAGTTTGTGCTCCTAACAGCATGTTATGTGTTTGTTTGTTTTTTACCTTCTAAAAATTCAGTGTAAAGTAAAACATCACCACTCTATTGGTTTACAACCAGACTTTATTTTTAAATTTAAGTAACCTCTTTACGTTTTCTGTAAATGTCAGCCTTTCAGTCCTGGAGACAGCATTATGTCGATGTTCTAGAAACTGACAAGAAAATTTACACAAAGCAGTGAATACTGTATGTGTGTGTTTACAGTACACCAGTCTATTATAATTCACAGTACTTGGCTTGTCAAGTCTGTCGATCAGCTTACTTTACCGCCTGTTTCCCTTCAGTGTCCACCTCAAGGCTAATCAACAAGGGAAAATAAACTGCTAGAGAGCAAGGCCGAATCTGCCATGTACTATTGGAAAGAACTACAAAAAACAGGACACAAGAAACAAAACCCAACTGGAACTGAGTTAATGTCTATAATTTGTAAAGACCAGCAAAATAATTTACTACTTTAATTACATCTATGAGCTCCAACCAAACTGATTAAACAAGAAGTCGTGCTGTTGTACACTGGTCGCTGGATGTAGGCACCTCAGAATTACTGAATATGGCCTTTCATTGAGTAAACAACATTTAATCAAAACACAAGGGTCTGAAAATTGTATGGATGGTTTCAAGCCAGGCTTGGCGGGGTTCACCTCGTTGCAGACCAGGAATGTATTTTCCCTCATTATTTTCTTGGTTCTACATGACTTCCTTTTGATATACACTCCATCTAGATGTCAGGGGAAACACTCACACACAAACTCCACTTCTACACATGCCTTAGTTAGAAACCACATGCTACAATAGTACATAAAGAAAATGTAAACTCTACTAATTACTATTGATTGAGAGGCAAAATTGTTCTAAAACTGGACATTAATTCTTACACACCATGAAGCACAGAACACAGCACAAATAATGTTAAGAAGTGGGAGGAAACCCCACAGGAAGTTACATTTTTATAGTCATAAATCACTGGACACTGGTATGAGTATTTATAATGGCCAACACGTGCTTCATTCATGAATTTTGTGCATCACATCTCCTTTTTTTCTTGGGCTTAATCATGGTCTTGGGGTTGTTCTCCTTGTGTGTTAATGCGAATGTGGACACAACAGAAACTGGTTTTAATATGCCACCAATCTTTTTTTTCTCCCACAGGCTCTGATTAGGGCCGTCTCCAAGGAAACCAACCATTAATGGATTGCAAATGTGTGAGTGTAAAGTGAAAGTGTTGAAAGAAATAAGGGAGCAAAGAGACAGAAAAACCCAAAGGTTAGGATGAAGAACAAAAGGGGAATGGATGTGTGTGTTCCAGCAGGCTTGTGTGTCCAAATTGTGTTTCTTTGATGTAGACACATCTGTGTGGCTATTTTCTCGTGAGTAACTACACACTTAGTCTGTGTGCACTTTCCCCACATTTGTTATAGTCCCTTTCCAGGGGGGCTAAGTGTGGGTGTCATCCATGTTTTCCAGGAAAGACAACCACAACAGAGACAGCAGAAATTGCTGGTCTGTTGTTAGAGATAAGGTTTAAGTGAAATCACATCTGAAGGGGACCGGGCTGTGCTAAGGCAGCCTGGACTTTTTTTTTTTCTGTTTCTCCTACACGCACATACATGTAACACAATGTAAACTTGCACTGACACAAATGTGCAGTGCAGGTTTGTGGCCCCTATGTCTGTAAACCATAACAGGGGGATGACCTGCAGGGGCAGAAGTATCAGGTGATATATTCAGGATTCCTTTCCTTACTTTTACTCTGGTGTGGTGGAAGGTCATGCAGCACACCAGTTATGTCTTGAGTAAACTCTACATGCCAAGTCACAAGTTGTTGAATATCAGGCGTCTAGACATACAAATATCCTAATAATAATAATGATAAGAAGAAGAAGAATTAATACTTTATTGATCCCCTTGAGAAATTGTTGTTTGGACAGCTGCTAGACCTGTGTCTGTGCTACTATGGGGTATCGGTGTCTTGTCCAAGGATACCTCGACATGTAGCTTTGTAAAGGCGGAGAATCAAACGGCTGACCCTTAGGTTGGAAGGCAGCTTGTATATACCAGGGGTGCCCAATGCTTTGATTGATCTTGTCTTTTTGAAAAATTATCTGAAGTATGTTGATTGACTTACAGTCAAAATTAGAAATGTTATTTCACCTGAACTTGTCTGTAGCTGAGGAGCAGATGTGATGCTACAGGCTGACAATCAGCTGACAGCTGTTGTGGAAAAAACTAAACGTAATTAATTAGGGTGAGAGATGAAATAAAACCCATCGTCCGATCTGTCTTTTATAA
>JAUMHF010000013.1:15483140-15495153 GCA_032359275.1 Microctenopoma steveboyesi
GTCAGAACTCTGGCTGCAGCATTCTGGATTAACTGGAGGCTTTTGAGTGAGTTATTGGGACAACCTATCAGTAATGATTTACAGAGGTAAGTACAGTAACGAAGTAAACGTACTTAAGTAGATTTTCCAGGTATCTGTACTTTACTTGAGTATTTCTTTTTCTGACGAATTTTTACTTCTACTCCCTACATTTCTAGAGAAATATCTGTACTTTCTATTCCTTACATTTTAGAAAACATCTCGATATTTCCATTATGAAAACAATGCGTCGAAAAAGTTGTAACAAAACAGAAAGTATCTCCCGCGCGGACAGAAAAAGAGTCATAGTGGAGATAAAACACCATCATGTGTTTCCAGCTGCAGCGAACGTAAAGAGGAACAACGAGTAAAAACGTTTAGTGCTGCTCATACATGAACTGTGTTTAAACTGTTTAACTTGAATCTAGTTTTGCTCCGATCGATCGGCCACTGATCAGTGTCGGACGATTTCCGTGAAAAAGTATGTGATTGCTGCATTTTACTGTCAGCAGGAAAGCCGATCAGCTGAAGCTCATATTTTACGTCATACAGAGGTCCTGAGTGCGGTGTCTTCTAATGTGATCTGGCCTCTACAAAAAGTCTAATTAAATAAAATGTACCTGACTTCTTTAAATGGGGGTGTGGGTGTGTAATCACACCCTGATTACACACCAGCGTGGGGGGTGGGGCGCCCCCCTTGTGTGGTAGGGGAAACACTGGTAGCTAGAAGCAATAAACATAAATATGATATTAGGTTATGTCAGGTCTCATTCTGAAGCATTATAATTTATTACAACACATAACTCACCAATCTGTACCTTAAAGTCAGAGTAATGACAAAAGTGATTGTCACTCATTGGTGATCGTATCAGAATCGGCAGCAAAAAACCTGATTGGAACATCCATAGTTCAATCAATATTATCCTGTTTGAAATTTGGTTTAAAGAAAAACTAGACAATATCAGAATTTCTGAATAACCTCTCTATACCAACACAGAGCAGGTTGTGAACCAAAGAGGAAAAGTCATGTGTTTTGTATGTGTAGAACATTTCTCATCAAAAGACATTTTGTATCATTAAAAGTGAAAATTGTTTAATACTTTTTACTTTTTCTAGTTAGGTACATTTCAAAACCTGTACTTTTTAGTACATGATTAAGTAAATGATTTCAGTACTTTTACTTTTACCAGAGTAGTTTTTCTTTTTTTAGTATTTGTACTTCTACTTAAGTAGAGAATGTGAGTACTTTTGACACCTCTTATGAATTACAGTAGTCCAGTCTAGAAGTTACAAAAGCATGGACTAGTTTCTCAGCATCACTGTGAGACAGGATGCTCCTAATCTTAGAAATATTCCTGACGGGAAGAGGGCAGTCCTGGAGATTTTTAACGGTTAAAAGAGATATCAAAAATAACACCAAGATTCCTCACAGTAGTGGTCGAAGCCAGTGAAATATTAGGTAAGGTGGCAATTTGATTCGATAGCTTGTCTCTCAGACCTTGGTGACCTAATAGAATAACTTCAGTCTTTGTCTGAATTAAGGAGTAGAAAGTTACAGGACATCCAGGCCTCTATGTCTTTTAAACAACTCTGAAGTTTTACTAGTTGATTTGTTTTTAGGATGTCCCAGTAACTCATTAAAAAGCCTCCAGTTAATCCAGAATGCTGCAGCCAGATTTTTGACTTTCTAGGCAGACGCTTTTATCCAAACTTTCAGGGAGCTAGTGCTGGGTGATTCTGGCTCAAGGACACACCTGGTGGGGGATGAATTAGGAGTCAGACAGGGTTTTAAACCTGCGACCTTCTGCATCCCAGTCTGAAGCTTAAGCCATTGAGCTACCAGGCCCCAACTTATCTTAAAGACCTGATAGAACCTCATTATCTCAGCAGAGCACTTCGCTCTCAGAGTGCTGGTCTACTTGTGGTTCCTAGAGTTTCTAAATGTAGAATGGGAGGCAGAACCTTTAGCTATCAAGCTCCTCTCCTGTGGAAGCAGCTCCCAGTTAAAGTTCGGGAGGCAGACACCCTCTCTACCTTTAAGATTAGAATTAAAATATTCCTTTTTGATAAAGCTTAGAGTTAGAGATGGATCAGGTGACCAACTCTTAGTTAAGCTGCTATAGATTTAGTCTGCTCGGGGACACTGAGCTTCTCTCCTCCTTGACTCTCTCTCTCTCTCACCATGACATCATTACATGTTGTTAACATTGTGTCTTCTCTCTCCCCTGGTTGTTCGTCTTCGTCTACTGCTCCTTGTTGTTATGATCTATGTTACCTGCTGTTCTTTTCTCTCTCCTCTGTCCACTAACCCCAGCCGGTCGAGGTGGATGGCCGCCCACCCTGAGCCTGGTTCTGCTGGAGGTTTCTTCCTCTTAAGACTAAACCTATACCAACATAACTATATATATATATATATATATATATATATATCATTACTTCAAGTGTAAAATTCCACCTTCTTCAATAGAAATAAAAAATATATATATAGTCTTGTTTTGCATCTTTTTAGAAAGTACATTGATTTATTTTGATTGTCCTAAAATGTTCATTTTTGGTCATTTACAATAAATTAAGCATGTTGGACTTTCAGACTTATCAAACAGCACAGGTTGTATGTTACCTTGGGCTACATAATAATAAGAAATTTCTTGACTTTAATCACAAAATGATTAATCGGTAGAGTAGCAAGTAAATTAATTCTGCTGGCAGAACACTGCCTTTGTCTTTTATTTCTACCTAAAACTCTGGGATGTAATTTTAATTAAAGTCATTGTCTTCTTTTACTTTGCTTGGCAGACTTTTTTATCCAAAGCAACTTACAAGGAGCTAGTGCTGAGTGTCTTGCTCAAGGACCCACCTGGTATGGGGGATGGGCTAGGAGTCTGAATTAAAGCAAAACAAATACATCTATTTTCTTTCCTTCTACAGAATGGGACCTGAATTGTGCTTCACCCATGCTCAAAACTGAGCTTTACAGAAATTTGTTGGCAGTTATTTTGCACTTCTGCAGTAAAAGCTGCCAGGCGGAGGGTACTGTTCTTGAAATCCCTTTGTGGGAATTTACACTGAATATGTTCCTTGTTAACTCCATAATTACATGCTACATATGAATATCAAAGTCTTACTTTGCTTCCTTTATCACATCTATCCCGGTACTTTTTTTAACATGTTTGTTTTTAGGATTAGGTTTGCCCAAAGTCTGGTCAGATTTTATTTGTATTTATGCTCTATTGTTATTTAATATATTGTTACATGTTACAATGAAATTTGTCTTCTGCATTTGACATTTGCATTGAGCAGCCCCAGGTGGTGTCCGGGGAGCTAGCACTGAGTGATGCTGACACACCTGGATGGGCTGGGTGCCGCAGCTGGGAATTGGTCCGGCTATCTCTGCAGCCCCGCCCTTTGCCTTAACCACTGAGCTACCGCCTAAGTTGATTGATATTACTGTAAAAAATCTGACCATTGGCCCTTGACAGTCTTTACATTTTGTTTGAAGAACCCAGTTTTAGAGAGTATAGAAAAGTAAAGATCAGGACTGTGACTACATCTCCATTGCATATCATAGCTGCTTTAGGTCAGTGGACGTCATGCTTAGCTTGCTACTGGTGTCAAGTCAATTCACTCAACATTCAGGAAGCCATGGGGTCAGGCTGGGACTGTCCTTTTTAATGAACCAGCAGATAATGGCTTCTGCTGTCCAGGAAGAGACATAATACAAATTACCATGTCCTCTGATGGGGATTTGTTGTAATTAATGTTCACCTAAGCAGATCAATGGGGTAGCAGAACGACATGTCGAGGCCACCCAGTGTCATATGCTAGCTTGATATCAAGGGCACAGTTGAGGGAAGGTTGGGATCCAGCAGGCTGGGTTTTTTTCATGGTTCCAATGAGCTTGTCCTAATAGGGTTCTATATAATGTCTCTGTATTGTAATAAAAATCTGGTTTAACAAACACAAATTGGAGATTTAGTCTTACATACATTTCTCTGGATTCTCAGCTATTCTGAAAGCAGTAGGAGTCTGGTTGAGTTAAACCTCAGTAGATGGGGCTCTTTTACTGTGCATCAGATATTGTTATGGGAAAGTATTAACCTATTTCAAACCTTTAGTGGTAAAAAAAAAACATGTAGAAAACTTAATGTCTTAAGCTAAGGAATGTTAGTCTGGTTATTATACATAGACAGCTGATGTTTTATCTGATTCTATTTTCAGCTCTGTTGTGGAGCATAAGATTCCGTGAACATTTAATGGGCTTGTTAAGGCTTCTCAGAACTAGGTTCAACCATGGTGGAAGTCTAACGTGTGTGGATAGTTGTTCTGAACAGCACGGATTGAGAAGCCAGCTGTGAAGATCGCACAGAAGGGGGAGGGACAGTATCCAGGAGTTAATGAAATATTTTAGACCAACTCTTTTATACACACGTTTAATCCAGATATCTTGCAAGACCTGAATGAATCAATGTCATTAAATACGCTTAGTGAATGGGACATGCTAGATGTTTGCATGACCTGATGTCAACCGCAAATCAATATCCCTAACATCAGATATTTTTCTCATCTTATTGTGTGCGGACCTATCACTAGCCTGATTCTGTATCATTTAACCCAGGGCATATATTGAAGAGCCCAGTGGTCAGTGGGTTGCCTTGATACGATCAGACACCTCTTTTAGTGATGAAGGAGGCTTTTGTAAAAGGATTTTGTATGGCACGGCTCTCAGAACAACTTCTAATCGTGTAAGGGTCACACCCAGGTTCCTCCCTGTCAGATCTGGCATCGTCACAGCATTATCAGTAATTGGGCAGTTATCCTTTCTCTAGAAAGAACAAACGCTTAATCCTATCCAGGTGAATGCTTTGGGTGGGGTACAATGACCAATCTGTTATAAGGTTGAATAGCTGTTTAAATTGTGCTCTGCAAACTAGAATGGACACCATGTAATCTCTATCAGCCTCTCCTCCTGTAGCTTCATGCGATAGGACGTCCATGTTGGCTGCCTCAGTGAACACTATCATACATGTGCATCATATCCTTCTTTCTTCTTAGACATCTGTCACTGTTTTATGACCCCACTTTCTCATCACCCAGCCAGTTCTGCTGAGAAACTCTCCACTTGGATGTCAAGAAGCAAAGAATGGTTTCCCTCACCTCTGCAGCTGAGGGACGAACCTGCCATTAAGGATGTAGCCTAATGGCTACGGCTTTGCTCTCATGGGATTTTAATTAAAGCACTCAGTAGGGATACATGAACGCACATGCATACACATAAATGTAAACTCACACATAGATACACACACACACATTCAGCCTGTGGCAAGCACACAAGAGCAAGAGGAATGGGATTTAATTGAGAGAGAGTGTGTAATTTAAAGTGGAGTGATACTTTATGGCGTGACAACATTGGCCTATGACCCCATTCTTGCCTCAGTCATCTCCTCCCACTGTGTGAGAATGCAGTTGGTTAGATAATTAAAACAATATAAATCTAAATGAAGATTGCATCGAGAGTTGATGAGGATTTAAAAGCCATACACAGCAACTAAGATGTCCACTGCTAAAATTTATGCAAAACAATCAGATAAAATATACTAGTCAAGTAAAACCTGGCTCTTTGTGCGGTCGAGGTACATGTGACTGGACTAACATTAGCAAGCTTGACTATGCTAAAGACTTAGGTGTAGTCGGAACCATCAGGACACATTTCAGTGTCAGCGTTTATGCCACCATTCTCCTCCTGTGATTTGGATTAAAGGGTTTATTGGCACAGCTTGTTGGAGGTTTCATTGTGCTTTAATTGCCAAAGAGTGGGTCTCCTCTGAGACCCCTATGTTATTTTAAACAGTACAATGAGGTTTATATGCTGCAAAGTGAAAAAAAGTCAAGAGAGGTTTATGACATGTTTGTAGATGCCCCAGAACAAACCTTTGTGTACAAGGGTATGGTGAGTGTCATGCAGGAAAGGAATGTCTCAAATGCACCACTAACGAACAATGTTGTGTCTGGTTTGTTTAATCTGCACATGAGGAGAAATGTCCATCCATTCTTTATATCTATTTTTGTATTTTTGTGTTTTTTTGCTGGAATTGTGTACTTTTTTGACAGCCAGAACATGACTGTGTGATCATGGTTGAATGACAAAAAGAAATGTAAAGAAATTCTGTGTTTTGTGCACAGAGATGTTTACAGACATATACAATGATGTAATGACATGAATCTATTGGATAATTTTAGTACAGCTACTATAAAGTAGAGATGCTAGTTTTAGGGGCTCTAAAAAAATGCAAACTACAAAACTGAAAGCTGAAAAAATGAGTGCTGAAAAAGTGCTTACAGTTTAAATGCACAGAATGACATTTACACAGCCCAAACTCGCATTATGCAGCTGCTCCTTTTATTTTGAAACGAGAAAAAAAACTTTCTCTACATTGTAACAGCAGTTTCTTTCTGTTGAAGTAGAAGGAATTGGTGAAAACCTGTTCTTGGGTTTGGTAATGCTGGATCAAAAAGCAAAGTACCCTTGAGTCACAAGCATGTGTCAGCCTGGTCAGTAAAATAAGAAAAGTGATTGGATTGTGGGGCAGCACAGATTGTACCAATTTCCTGAGTTAATGTGAAATTTCTCCTCCCCACCTTGTCATGTTTCCTGGGGCCCTGGCAGCCACTGACCGTCGTCGTGGACGGCACAAGTGTCTTTTGCACCCACACTGGTGAAGGCAAACAACCTTTTCCCGGCCCAGAGCCATCTCTGCGCTGTCCTGAAATATCTCCGCAAACATGTTGTTTTTTCAGAGGTGTGGCATTAGAGTAAATTTGGCATAGACACTTTTTTTGGGGGAGCTACAAGAGCAAGGCTGCTAGCCAGACAGTCTGTTTGTAAGCGTGACTGGACAAACATGGCCGTCCTCCTCCTGAGGTTGCGCCAACACCACCAACCATCACCACATCCACTATGATACCCAAAATCAACAGCGCATAGAGAAATAAATACTGGCATGAGTTATCGGCAAGCTAGTCAAGCATGAATTATGTGGAGTCCCAGAGAGGTTTTTCAGACTTTCATCCTCTCTGCATGTGTCTCTTTCCTTTGACATCTTTTGGGATGTCTTTCTCTCTCCCTCTCTCTCTTTCTTTCTTTGTGTCTCTGTGGAATGTTAAGACGCAGCATGTGCTGAAGCACAATGGCATGATCAAACAAACTGTGGTTCCTAATGACTGCGAATAACACCACAGATAAGACAGATGGAGTTTGGATATATAGTGCAGTGACATCCTTTGAACAAATAATGCTGCTAATGTTTAATTACAGCTTTTTCTGATGTATTGCTAAACAAGCAAATCTATTTCTGTATTTAACCTTTTTAATACAGCTTTTGTATTATTATTATTTTTGCAGTTTATTTGTGATTTTGCACCTTTCCTTTCCTCAGCAAATCCCCCGGTGACCTTTTTAAGGTCTTTTTAGAGTGGTGGTAGGAGAAGGCATGCCTGCAGCCTCATATTATTGGATGAGGCAGCTGACAAATGTGGCAGTGTTCATGCGTGAGCTTCATTAATCTTTCAAACGATGCAAGGCCTAATGGGAAAAGAACTTAAGAGGGGACACTGCCGCTTTCTGCTTTTCCTCCAGGACACAGGCAGAGAGTAATGTCCTATTGCAATCAGATTACTCTTTTCTCCCTCTGACTATTTCCTGACACCAGCGACGACACTCCCTCTCCGATTTATTTCACTGGCCACTGTTAATTCCAACTTGTAGCCATTCATCTTTTTTTTCTTCACTTTAGCTGAATTTAATCTTTTCTAGTTTTACAATTCATTTTTCTTTTCCTGCACTCGGATTACACTGAGAGATTGTCCATGAAAGATTAAACATAGAGAGCACGAAGCCCTGTCAACCCAATGGATTACAAGGTCATCTAAGTGTGGTCAAACATATTGTCATAAACCTCTTGATTATCAAACATCTTGGTGGTGTTTTCCAAGACTTGAAGCCACATGCAGCACATGTAAGGTGTGTGTATGCATGGGTGCAAAGCAGTAAACATTTCTGCAAATGTTAAAACTATACCACCACTTCACAGACAACGGTAAGATGTCATCAAACATGCTCATTGGCAGATAAAGGAAAAGCAATGAACAAGAAGAGTTCTGTCCTAATAACTAATAAGTCTGTACATGTTTCACATGTATTTTGATGTGAAGAGAGGAGTAACTGATGCCTCAGTCTGTGTAAAGGGATGGCTGGTAATAGTTAGGATAAGGAACTGCTCAATTGTACCTCCATCACATACTGTGTTGACAGACTCCAACTAAGAGTTATGCTGTATTCAGATTACAGAATATTACAGAAGATGCACCCAATAACAGCCTAAGCTGAATAAAAAAAGGTCTGTTTTGTTAATTAATCCACAGGGTAGCTGTAAATCTGTGCTCCATAAGGTTTATGTGTAGTAGCCTATTTAGAAGACAAGCACTGTGGAAACCCTAGTACCAGTGTGGCTGTGGGTTTTTGCCTCTTCACACTGACACTGAAAACAGGGGCATACTAATTCACGTGTATAATTATTGATAACATAAGTTAGGGTGGTGTGTTGAGTTTATGTGATTCATGCATTGCAATACATGTCACTACACTGAGTTTGAGTATGCTCCATGTGAATATAGGTACAACCTTCAGGTCAAAGACATGAATAGTAACACAGAGGTTCCAGGAATAAACAGCTTGTTTATGTGGAACAATGATAAATAGTCAATGACATGTCAATTCCTAATTGACTACAACTTCCACAAGCCACTAATTTACACTATATACCTTCTTCGATGATCTCTGACATGTTGTCTCTTCAATCCTCAGTCCATGTTGCTACCTCAGCTGTCATGGGAGTGCCTGTGATCTTTTGTGTGTGTGTGTGTGTTTTGGGGGCGGGGGAGCTTACAGAGGGAAATACAGAAACAGTGCATCAGTAATACAGAAAAATCCTCAGAGTCAGCGACTCCTGCCTTCCAGGTCTGATGAGGACTTCAATATAGGTTCACTGACCTGCCTGCGCCTGCATATTTGTGGTGTCTCATTAAAGTTAAGCTGATGCAACTACACAGAGACAAAATCTTCCCATTCAGTTGTCTCACTGCAATATTGGAAGGCTGACAACTAACAAATCTGAACTTGATTGGCGTCAGAGCAATTATTGGCATGTTTTGATCACTTCTCATATTCAGGTACATAAGTGTGACGTACCAGATTCCACTTTTTAAACTTTTCGTTGCTGGGGTTTAACCTCACAGAGGCCAATATACACTGAACAAAAATATCATTGCAAGACTTTTGTTTTTGCTACTATTTCTCATGAGCTGAACTCAAACAACTGAAAATGTATTTACATACACAATAGCCTGTGAATGTTGGTCCACTCCTCTTTAATAGCCGAAACACGCTGTCGTACACGCCGACCCAGAGCATCACAAACATGCTCAATGGGTGACATGTCTGGTGAGCATGCTGGCCATGCAAGAACTGGGATGTTTTCAGCTTCCAGGAATTGTGTACAGATCCTTGCAACATAGGGCCGTGCGTTATGCTGCAACATGAGGGGATGGTCGTGGATGAATGGCATAACAATGGGCCTCAGGATCTCGTCACGGTACCTCTGTGCATTTAAAATGCCATCAATAAAATGCATCTGTGTTCATTGTCCATGACACACGCCTGCCCATACCAGAACCCCACCGCCACCATGGGCCACTCCATCCACAACGTTGACATCTGCAAACTGCTCACCCACACGACGCCACACACGTTGTCTGCCATCTGTCCTAAACAGTGGAAACCAGGACTCATCTGTAAAAAGAACGCCATCGAATGTGAGTATTTGCCCACTCAAGTCAGTTACTAACTGCAGTCAGGTCCAGACCCCGATGAGGACAATGAGCATGCAGATAAGCTTCCCTGAGACAGTTTCTGACAGTTTGTGCATATCTTCTTTGGTTATGCAAACCGATTGCGGCTGGCTGGTCTCAGGCGATCTTGGAGGTGAACATGCTGGATGTGAAGGCCCTGAGCTGGTGTGGTTACATGTGGTCTCCGGTTGTGAGGCTGGTTGGATGTACTGCCAAATTCTTTGAAACGCCTACGGTTTATGGTAGAGAAATGAACATTCCATTCACAGGCAACAGCTCTGGTAGACATTCCTGCAGTCAGCATGCCAATTGCACGCTCCCTCAAAGGTTGCGACATCTGTGGCATTGTGCTGTTTGATCAAACTGTGAGGTGTAAGGTGGGATGGATTATCTCGGCAAAGGAGAAGTGCTCACTAACACACTAAAGACAGATTTGACAACAATATTTGAGAGTCATGGGTCTTTAGTGCATGTAGTAAAATTTTCAGATGTTTGAGTTCAAACAACAGTTCGAACAAAAGTGTTGCGTTTATATTTTTGTTCAGGGTAGTAAATGTCAAGGCAGAGGTGCGCAGCAGCACAGGGACAAAAGCTGTAGGCTGAGAAAACCAGGGAAGAGTATGACTGTGACATTTGCTGACACGGTAGCATAGAGTAAAACCTCTGCAAACCCGCTGCGGGAGAGAATTTTCTAAACCTTCTATCTTGGCCTTGATGTCCTGAAGGCCCATTCATATTGAAGTGATAAGAGCAAGTCTCCTTAAAGGTAGGTCGAGTTAACTTTGACCTCACAGAAAATGTCTCTGCAAACATGTTCTAACCACAATGTGAGTACACATATTTTGTTATATAGAGCCCAGGTTTCCTAAAAATTCCTACTTTACACTAATTGTAAGCAAACCACAATCATCATAGTGTTCATATATTGAATCCAAAAATAATTTCCATCAGAATCAGAATCAGCTTTATTCGCCAAGTATGTTGCACATACAAGGAATGTGCTTTTGGTCTTTTGTAGCTTCTCTAGGACACTGAAGACAACACGAACACATGAAAGACAATAGATTAAAGACAAATTGTAACAAGACAGAAAGACAAGACAGTGTGATTGTGTGCGTCTCTGTGTGTACAGTGTGCTGAGTTTAGTGTTTAGTCCATGATGCTTTAATAAAACAATAACGTTTTTGTCAATGCAAAACAATCACATTATCTTGCATCCTTATATGTGTCCATTCAAGGAAATTTGTGGAAATACTTATTAATAGAATTAGTTAATAACAATAAACACTGTCATTAAAATATGTAAGTGGCAAAATACAAAATCCTAAGTATAAAGAAATATGTGACAGAATTATTTTTATTGGGAAAAAAAAGTTTTTGTCAAGATTTGTCCGTCTACATTGTTTAAGTTTATTTGGGTTTTGGGGCATTTATTTCTGCACAGCTCTCCTTAGGCCACACCTTACCATTTCAATTCTGTTGACAAAGGGTCTGTGTCCAGTCCTTCTAAGTGTAGCCAAATAATTAATTTGTATTTGAAATGCAAATGAAATTTCATGTCAGATTGAGTTTCCCTTATTTTAATGAAAAACCACACCTGCTATGATAGTGTGTGAGTCTTACAACAAAGTACACCGTTACCTCACAAAAGCTACTCGATAAACTCACTTTTCTATTGATACTGAAACACTGTATTCTGAGAACTCTTTTATTTAAAAGGAAGACTATTCAGTGAACTATTTGGTTACAGAAGTTCGGGATCAGGTGCAGCAGGACATAGACATAAGAAATTAATTACTTATATTTACAACAATAGCCATGATGAGCTGATTAGTAGATCATGAACTCATCTTGAACATTCACTAACATACATGGACACATTCCACACATAAGCCGTACAAAAATTGAGGGCAGCTCCAGACAGTAGCATCAGTGAGAATAGGAACTTCTGAAAAACATCAAAAATAAAGATGTGGGATGTGGGAATAACAATGAAACAAACAGGGCAGTCTAATCACTCACTCCAACCAGTCGATGCAGATGACCGCCCGCCCTAAGCCTGGTTCTGCTGAAGGCTTTTTCAGCAAAACCA
>JAUMHF010000013.1:15495253-15517138 GCA_032359275.1 Microctenopoma steveboyesi
CACAATATTGCTGTATATAATATAGGGTAGTCCATAGATTTTACATATTTCAACCTTTTGACCATTACACAACAAAACGTAACTAAATTCTAACTTCATACTTCAAAACTGGTTACACAATAAATATGACATTAAACCATATTCTGAATGAATTAGCGAAGGCTCATATATTGGTGTAAATAAACTAGAATTAACTTTATCATTCCCACCTAACAAGATATAGCCTATTAATTAGCCTTAGCTTGTTAGAGGAGAGTGTGTTAAGCTAATTAAATGTGTTATTGGCTTGAGGCAGACATTCAGTGATTAAAAGCAGAACAGACTGAAAGAGTAACATTTATAGCCTGTCAGTATTTTTGATAAGTTCATTCTATTAAATATATATATTTCAGCAAGTTGTGACTTTTTGAAGAAGTTGAGAAAAATGACAGCTCACTCAATACAAAGAGTCCAATATGAATCCAGTAATGCGTGAATATGAAATGGAGCTGACTTATAAAATAGACGATGTACACGTAAGTTCATCTGCACCAAAAACTTCAAATAGATTTTAAATTCTTTGCAGACACTCGAGGCCACCAGAGACCCATTTCACAGGCATCCTGGAGTGCTACAGTAGAGGCCATGCAATGCAGCGTATAACCTGCTTTCCCTGTGACTGCTCCCTCTATTTCTCTGCCAGTTCACTCCATTCAGCAGGTGTCAGCTGTCATGTCTTTGCACGGGCACGGCACTGTGTCCTAAAACTGCTCTCTTACATGCTTAGACACTTCCTCAACCCCCCACGCTGAGCGCAACACAAGAGAGGATGAGAGTTTGTTTCAACCAGAGTCGAGAAATGATTACTGTGCACCCATATATTTGTGCTAATTTCCTTTTTAATAATAATGCATGCATTCCTTGCACACAAAAATTGGAGAATTTAATTTAATTTCTCATTCCGTCTCATTTAGAAACACGACTGTAACTTCAAATAGTCCAGATGTTATCCTGACTTTCTTGTTTGCGAGGGCAGATGAACTGCTCCTGCTTTGTGACAGGATTGATTTGGAAAGTTGCTCGTCGACAGGAGATACCGGTTGTTGTTTTCTGGTCAAATTGCCTTTGCCACAAGGATGTCATCAGTGAGCGATGAGGTGCAGCGACCTACGGGGATGATTAGAAAACATCATTATATTGCAGCTGTGGGACACTAACTGTTAATGACTGCTGGTAAATCATTCCATTGGCACAGTGCACAACCTTTTCCTGTATTATCTTTTCCGTAGCCGCACAAGGTGTCATGCTAACAGGAAAAAAAATCTGATTTTCCAATTCACCTTCCTCTAGTCCTCAACTTCACCACTGATCAAGCAGTGTGGCCACTGATGGGACCCAAGTGCTTTAACCAGAGCCTCCAAATGTGCAGACACTAGAATATCTGTCAGACAGCAAAATGATCTGTTACGCAAACCATTATTCATATCTGACAACATGCAGAGTGGCTACTTTGCTATTAATGGTCCCTCATACTAGAAGGGCCTTATTAATGTTGACAGCCACACCTTTTGAAAACCATGCTCATCACTCAGGCCACTAACAAATCTAAAAAAAGGATGAGTGATGGGAATTTAATGTGTGTGCATATTATTTTGTACACGCTACATATGTAAAAATGTTGAAAATCCTGATGTATTGGGATATGCCCAGAATCACTGTTACTTTAGAATTCTGATTCTATGTTTCACTCAGGATTCTGGTAAAATTACAGCCAGCTTGGCATGCAGTCTTATAAAACAGGCCTGTAACAAATCCTCATTTTTCAACACCACATTGGATTAAGCTCATGGGTCGTTCTATTATTTTGTCCTTCTCAACTATATCGATGAGGCTAGGATAAATATCACACGACTTCACTGTAGTCCAAGTAAATACTAAAAGACATAAATTAGAGAATCACAACATGTTGATTGTTTTCAGTCAGTCCCACAATTCAGAACCAAAAACCAGAACTATGATATGTGTCAGGTCAGGTCCAAATATTATTTTCCTCTAAATAGGATGAGTCAAATGAAATTTCAATGGGTTTTGGGTAAAAATTGCATCAGTCAGCCTGTTCATTGGCTCACTCTCTTTCATAGATTTCATGTCAACTCTTTTCTGTCTGGCCAGCTTGTGGACACACAAAGATAACAGAGAAGATACTTGCTGCTGTATCTCACCTGGAAGTTGCTTATTTAAGTTAGGGTTAGTCCAGAAGTTAGTGTTTAATACCTTGACTACTGGCTTTCTCTCCAACCCTAACCTGATCAGGCCACCGTATAGCCTAACCCCAACCAACACCAACACTTAATGTCCATTTTCTAGTGAGATAAAACACTCCCTGCACTGTAAAAAAAATTGTAAAGAAAAAAAAACAGTAAAAAGTACAACAGCAAAGTTGCCAAACAGTAGACATTAAATTACAGTATAATACCAGAGGTTATTTGATGGTGAGTTTCTATTGAAAATTACAGTTTGTTTTGATATTTTTCACTGCAATTTTACATTGTCTATCATTGGAAAAATTACAGTTTTGGACAGTAAAAAAGACATTTTCATCAATGGAAGGTATGGCTTCTAAAATTGTGTTCCTGTAGATGTACATACTTTTTTTGATCAAAATTAGACCATTTTTTGCTTTTTCATATACATGCCTGTATATTGTGGTACAATGTTTTGAAGCAAGAAAGTGTCAGTTAGTGATGGGTTACACTGTACTGATGCATCAAAGCCTGTGTCAAAAGAATTGTTTAGTGAATCTTGTATTGTTATGTTGCATCTGTTAAAATAACGGATACACTGTTTTTTGATAGTTTAATCCTGCAAAACAAAGAAATTAGCAAAAGGCCGTATTTTGTTAAATGTGAAACTTTATATATGAATCCTCTTTCATATGCAGTGTTAAACTGTTATTGCTGTTGAAGTCATGAATGTAGCATGACACACCGTCTGAAACAGTGGCAGATTTTACTTTTTGAAAGCACGGCTATGGCCCCCCTCTTTGTCTTAATCTTTTTTCTCCTCTTCCTCCAGGCAAGTGTGCAGGGTAGCAAGAACAGAGAGATTATTCTTTTTTTTTCTCTGCCAAACCAAGGTCAGTCAAAGCAGTGTGCAAAGCTTTAAACAAATTAATCCCTTACCTCTGGGGTTTGGGTACCATCTATCTGAGCTGTAATGTGATAAGGGGGTAAGGTGGAGAAAGGAGAACCAGCAGGTTCTCTGTGCGGATGATGCACATGCTCATTTCATCACCGACACTGTTCCTTTTCTCTATTACACCCACTCGTCGGCAACCTCCAAGGTCACTACGCTGCAGTTACAGGACATAATAGAAAATAGACTATTCTTCCCGCTTATCAAAAACACAACGAAATAAACTCTTGTAAATCCCTGGTAGCTTATGTGTGCTAGCGCTGATACACCTACGGCAGCCTGGATCTCTCTCCTGATCTGTGGATCTGAGAGGAAAACCCAACTGTGTCACACTGGAAATCCTTCACTTACATGCAAGATCCAGAGTGGCTGTGTTTTTGTAGTGAGTAAAGATTATGGCAGTTTCATACCTGAAAATGTATGTATAAATGGGGTGCGGGCTTGTTATAAGAGGTGGTAATGTGGTGATTGTGTGCAGACAGTGATTTGGCTCAGCATTGCGGTTACAGAATGAGGAAAGCTTAGCAATGAGGATGGAGTGAATACAGTAATATATGGCCATCTCAGTGGCCTCATGACATTTCCATCAACCTGTAAAGACTTAATGGAGGATGCATTGTTACACATTAAATGAAAGGAGAGAGGAAAGCCATTCTGGAACCGCAAGATGGAGGTTAAATGAAAGGGGGATAAAAAGAGGGTCAAGAAGGGAAGGCATTTAACAGGATCTAGCGTCAGGTGAATAGCATATCATTCGTAAAACTGTGAGAGGATGATATCACCTTTCAGCTCACTCTCCTCTTGTCCTTAGCTTTTCCTTCTATGCCAGACTTAACCGGTGTGTCTATACGAAGACAGATTGCCATTGTGAAGTCTAGTGCGTTTCACGGTTCCTGCCGTCGACGCTCATCAGCCGAGACAGATTGAGGGAGCGTCACTCTTGCTCACTCATGTCTGCTGAGTCGGCGGCAGTCTCTCAGAGGCTTTATCATCATGCTGTCACAGAGGTCACGGCACAGCATATGGGAACAAGGGCCCGGGCTCATATTGACGATGTACAGATTGAGGAGGTGCAAATTTGTGTTGTTGTTGTGTGTGAATTTGACGAATATGTAAAAGCGTGGTGAGATGTGAAATGAAATTCACTTCTGTGAGCAGCAGATGGAATGATGCATCTTCTTGGGTTTGAAGTGACAAAATCAAACTTAATGAGGAAACTAGATCTGCGTGCACAAATTGGCCCAAAAGAATTTTACAGTGGGAGCAATGGAAGAATTATTTTTAATGTCATATTGCATTTAGTTGCTTTTATGTACTCCACATACATGTACTGTATTCAGCTGCATGCCCTTGTCAATACATTCAGATTTGCTGACACATCTCTGAACATCACATGGTCCTGGTCTTGGGGAGGGATAACGAGCACATTGAAACTGAGGGATGGAGACATTGTCAGCGTTGGAGGAGTGACATATTGAACATAAAGAGGTATGGGAGATTCAGGGCCTCGGAGTCATAAAACAACACTGCGGAAGCCATCATTGCCCTCTCCACAATCACTGTAGGCATAAATCTCTTGCCTTCGGGGTTTGGGGGAGATGTCACCTGGAAAAATGCAATGTCAAAACAATGTCATTTCAACGATTTCTGCAAAACTTTTTATCTACATACACTAGGGAGTATAGACTAGAGCAAATGTAAAACAAGTAAACAGTGCTGAATGACAGAAGCAGAAAGCAGAAATCGAGTATGTTTTTTAGTTTAGTTATTTTTACACTTTGCTAAGCCATGATAATTAATATTCTGCTGAGCAAACACTTTCTGCTCATGCTCCAACATCAAGTTAATCTTAGATGGGCAACTGCATTTTTTAACACTCCTACATTTTAATTAATCTAAATGTGGCGTAGTTATTATTTTAATAAATACATGCAAAATCTCCACTACTCAATTGTTTTTCATGAAATATAAACACATGAAGCTAAAGCATGATCAACACGGTATTACTGGTCATCATCATCTAGAAGGAAATATCCAGTATTATTTAGTAAAACAGTATGTTTCACTTAAGTTTGTTTGAACACGGTGAAGTATAATAAAGCCAGATATTTTTGTCAGATGACCATAATTAGGTATAAGAAACTTCAGGTAGACATTACTGCATGCCAACAAGATTCTGATCACATTTGCTATAGGCTCTGATCTAAGTTCATTAATACTGGGTGCCTGTAGAGCCAAGTACAAATAAATAGAAATAACACCTGTGTCTTACTAACCATTTTTTTCAGAGCAACTTGATACAAATACTGGACATCCTGGTTACAAGCTTGAATTTAATTAAATTCAATTTCAACATTATTTATATAGCGCCAATTCACAACACAAGTCATCTCAAGGCACTTTACAGTGTAAGGTTTAAGACCTTACACATTATATAAATATACAGAAAAACCCAACAGTCCCACTTGAGCAAGCATTGAGGCAACAGTGGAGAGGAAAAACTCCCTTAAAGAGGAAGAAAGCTCCAGCAGAACCAGGCTTAGGGTGGGTGGCCATCTGCCTTGACCGGTTGGGGTTAGTGGACAGAGAAGAGAGAAAAGAACAGCAGGTAACATAGATTACTACAACAACAAAGAGCAGCAGATGAAGCACTGGGCAGGTTGGCAGGACCATCAACCACAGCTCCAAGGTTGTGGATTCCTGAGGAATGATTGCTATATAACTCAAATGAATTGAGAAATTGAATGGGTGCTTAAGTTACCCAAACTATCAATATTGTAGACTGGCGTTAACACAACAGATCGCTCTAATGGAGCTGACAGATTTGTACAAATGCAACACTTAATCGCAGTTTTAAAGATTTTTAAGAAAACATTCAACTCATATTTTTTTTAAGTTAAAACATATTGGTCTTCACTGGAAGAAGTCAAAGATCAGGTACACTTATTTTAAAGTCACATGCTGTACTAGAAGTTAATGTAAAATGTAGTTGATGCTACATGTAAAGTTGTATCAGTTCCAGTTCCATATGCTGTTACAGTACACATAGTACATTAATCATGCAGCTCTGAAGCTTATTAGCAAACATTTAATAATATACAATATAAAAGCAGAACATTGTTTCTGCAAAAGTTTAGGCTCAAACAGACTTCAGGGAAAACGCAATAAATTGTGCTGATTTCCATGTGTCATTTCTAATTCTCACTGCATCAGCAATTATAAAGTACTCCCATGACAGGCTTACTGTGCAGGTGTGACCTCTATCCATACTGTTGTTTAATTACCACCATCGCACAAAGAGACGTAACTATTCCTGTGTTATTATCACACTTCCTCATCATCGCTCGTCTTCTGTGGTTCTGGCAGAAGCCCCACTACAAAGCGCCAAGGGGTGAAGTAGGGCAGATGCACGTTTCAACACAAAATAGCATATGGACATGCTGAATACACACAAAGAAGGTATAATTACTCTGCTGTGAACTTCCTGCACATCTGTTGACGCACTGAGTAGAGGTAGAGCGATGCAACGCTGATGCTGCCTTCTGATGAGATCCCTACAGGAAAGAAGCATCTTTCTTCTCTGAGATTCCCTCTAGCACGTTTTCTCATACTCCATTATTAATGTTGAAAAGAGGCCTTCACTCCTGACACTGTTTTGGTACAGTAGATGATTTCAAACAGATACAGTGAAACATTCAAAGCATCGTTCGTTGTGTCATGTCTGTCTACAAACAGCCTTGAAAGTGCCATTTATCTCCTACTAGCCTATTTGATTTTTATCCTAAACAAGGAGATTCATGTTGGTATAAAGCAATTGATCTGAAGTGAAACTAACTATCTTTTTGATTTGTTGTAGTGTCGATGTGTTCATGCGAGCCAAATGTAGAATGTGCACATTTGATGCCTGTCACGGACCAAGCAGTAAGGTTTAGGACAACTAGGTGTTAAAAATGCAAAATCAGAATTTATTCACAATTTAAACACAACTAAATTACTGATATAACTTCAAAATGCAAAAGAGATAGAAATAAGTTTGTGAAATAGAGAAGGAGAATTCACCAGGATATAGAGATAAAAGAAAGGTAAAACAAATTAATGTAAGCAAACCATTAAGACAGAATGTTAACCAAAATGTGTGCACTCAAATTGGAAACAAGCTGCCAAAATAAAATGTGCTTTATGAAATCAGAAGTCTATGTGTGGTCATTATGTGATGATTGCTATGTCAAATAAGATATACTAACACTGACGGTGTAGCCGTCACAATGTCAATAATGTATATTTTACAAAACAATGGTTGCAAGCATCTCACCATCCCTCACAAATCTGCATTCTACAAGCATTTACATTAACATGCAGTGAAGGGCACTTTGGCTTTTTGGCAAAAGCTAATGTGTTGACTTTGATTTGTGATTATTTTTTCACAGAACATGTTTTGGTAGCTGTGCCCTTGCCTTTTAGTTACAACTCAAAGTTACAATGCCCCAAATTGACTGCTGAGATATGGGGATAGAAGAGAAGCCAGACAGGCCAAGAAACTGGCAGATCAAACAAAGTTGTAAACAGTCTCTCTGGTAAAACCCAGTTTGTGCTTTTATTGTATAATATCTGTACATATTTATTCCCAGTAGCTGCTGATTTTTACATGTTTCCCAAAGTAGATGTTCTATACAGTTAGTTTCTTTTAATATAAAATAGAACTAACTAAAATAAATAATGTAAGATTTAGTAAGTCTTACTCCGGAGTTCCTGAAGATCTTAAAGATGTTTCTTTGTTCTACTCTGTAATTGTGTGTTAGTCTACCTTTGAAAAATGGCATAGAGAAATGCAACGTGTATTGGCACATTTGAAAAGGCAAACTGGTAGCAGTACCATGGACCTTCTTTACAGAAGTTGAATATCCAATATATAGGTTTAATAAGAGTTAAAATGGCCAACAACAAAGAACAATCTGTTCTAACAAGTCATGTGAGTAACAAACTATCATATTTGAGAAGCTAGCAAGAAACAGAAGATCTCAAACAATACCGTTCCTTTTACAGAGCAGCACAAACTGGCTCGAAGCTTGAATAAAATGTGATTGGGAGCCCTGAGTGTCAGGGTAAAAGCAGTGAAAGTGGTCTTTCTAAATAGCTAATCGATAGATTCTGTATGTTTCCACAGCCTGCCTCTGTGTCAACCACACAGTGTTCCTCCTTTTTCAAACTCGGTGCTGCTAAGCACATGTTCCCAGCTGTGATAGTCACTCAGCCAAATCCTGCTCTTCCATCCTTTGTCACTTATTTAGATGGTGAGCTGGTTCCCCTCAGCTGCTGCCACTTCAGAGTTCATTTGGAAACACAGTCATGGCTGTTTCACTGTTTTATTTTCCCATTATTTGTGTCTTTGTTTTCTCTATTGAGGAACTGTTAGCAGCGGTTTCCATTAGAAACTGTGTACACCTGACAGATGAAGGATGGCGTATTTTACATGGTCACTGTCATCATTATCCTTATCATCAAAACTTCAAAAGACTTTGACACTTGATTTTAGGTTAGGTAAGGAAAACTACTGTACTTTACACAAGTCCAGTAGTTGTAATGGTTGTGGTTCCAGGAAGGGTCTAAGCAACGCATTTTAAAAATATGGGTCGTCACAACTACAATGTATCTAACAACTAGAATGTGGCTGTTTGTGTGTGTGTCTGTGTGTTTGTGATTTGATTACTAGAGTCATGATCTGGAGTCTTGAGACTCTTAATATAATGAAGGGAGAAGCAAATAGAATTAGTTCAAAATAACTAAAAGTAGGTAGATTATTAGAGAATGAAAAGAAAAACAAACTCTACTGTTGCAGTATATACTGTACTGAAAGCCCACATGCAAACTGAAAAAAGAAATGCAAAGGTTGCTGATTCGAAGAAAATGTGACATTTACAAAGAACAATTTGTGCCCTCCGCTTCATTATAGAGTCATATTTTGCATGCATGGCCAGGCGTATGTGATATGAATCTGTGATGAAGCTTCGGCCTTTTCTTGCATTCAGTATGACCTAAAATAAAACCGGCACTCACGGCCTTGTGTTTCACTTAATAAAAGCAGTAAAACACAAAGAGAAGAGAACAGATATGTAATCAGTTTAGATTAGAGAACAAAAGTGGTAATGAGCAACAAAAGGCAGTGAAGTGAAAGAGCAGCCTGTTAACATGCGGAAACAGAAATATGCAGAAGAAGAAACTGTATGGAGTTTAGTAAGACAACACTTATTAACACTACGTACAATTTGAGCATATCAAAGTGTATCTGCAAGAAGAAGGAATCTGGTTGCATATGAAAAATAAAAGTTTAATTTTAACGACCTTTTGTGTTTGCAGCAGTTTTGTATTCATGGAAAAAAGGCTAAATGTAAGGACCTGAAACAATGTCTTTATTTATTGAGCATTGAAAATAAAATTTCTGAACTTATAATGAAAATACTGGCATTGAAAGAGTTGTGCTAGGAAAATTGGACTAGCATTGAAGTAAATTATTAGTACTGAAAAATAAAGCACATGTCCTAAAATAAATTTGTTCTAAATGAAAAAACATGCTTTTAAATATTTTAATTAAATATATTTATTTGTTGTTTAATTATTATCTTTCCAGTTCTATTCAGATATAACACCAAATCATAACAAAAGTTATTTTGAAGCACTTTACATGGTAAGAACGAGACATTGTGGTTGATGCAATGACAAGAGCAGGTTTAGCACAAGGCAGAAGATTGTTCATCTATTGATTTTCCTAAGAGCTTTTCTTTTAAAGGGTCGCTGAGATGCTGGAGCCAACCATAGCTGTGGTTAAGCAGAAGGTGGGCAACACCCTGGACAGGTTACTGGCAGTGGAGGCTCGCCAATGGAGGGTGGTGGGGTGCCGCCCCACCTGTTACAAACATTTAAAAAACAATGTATATATTATACAGACCATGAGTACTGTGTATAATTGTAATCAAGTGTACTTTAATAAATGTTCTTTCTCTCCTTAAAAATTAAATAACACAGAGACAGATGGAAAAATTACACTCTGGTCTGGGATGAAGTTCTGGTTAACTGTCTGTCCTGAGACCAGAGCTTTGGTTTGTTTTTCCTGCATCCTCTGTCAGCTGTCAGGAAAAAACTGAGTCTGGATTGAGTGAGGTAATAAGTATTTAATACATTTTCCTGATAAAGTGAGAAACATGAACAGACTAGCAGCTAAATGATAAATGCTAACTGCTATGTGTCTTACGATGATTACGCAGCTTTATGAAAGCTACAGGATAGAGAATAATGAGATGATATTAAGATGATGTCCAAACTCCTCTCAATGCTAAACAATCCCTCCCACCCACTACAAACTGATCAATATCAGGTGCTTCACTAAGTGCAACAGAATTTTTTTACCTGTGGCAAAAAAACAAACTACAGTATCATGTAGCAATGTAAAATTCCTTATTTAATTATATTTAATTCAATATATTAAGTAAAGTGTCTCAATATAACGCTTACCGTGATCAATACTATTTTTATGGTATAAAATGACATGAAATGCGTTAAGTTTTATTACACAATTTAGATAGATACATTCTTCATCCTAATTAATGTCATGACTAGACTTTTTGTCTTGGTGACACAAAAACACTCGATCAGAACAACAATAAATCATTCAGCCAGTAGGAAAGAACTCAGGTGTTTGACCTAGCTGGTTAGTTGCTGCTGGACGTTAGGGCATCTGCAGATCAAAGGACACAGATAAAGTCCCTGTCTGGGAGGAAAGAGGGACAGCAGTGTCCTGTCATCTGCTCTGTCCAGGTGGGCAGATCAGGGAGCATCTGGTCCAGGGAATGAGGGGGATTCTTACTTGGTCAGTTTTGGTGATTGATTTGTTTTATACTGAGCACTGATGATCAAACAGCTCTTTGTTCTCTCAGGGTTGGCTCATATTGATCATAAGGTTTAGAGATGTGTCACTGATGAACTATCTCAACTACCTCATTAATAATGAATTATGTTTTATGTTGTTAATCTAACAGTAGTGTTTAAAAAAGATTTATTCAGGGATCGCTGAGCTTTGACAGCCACAAGAATCCATAGTAATAATAATATATTAATATTTTAACTGATATTTGTTATCACTTCCAATGTACTCTGTGGTATTTATCTGAACTACTTTATAATAATACTTGTATAAAAAGTAAATACTTCAAAAATATTCAGAAATGTGATTAATTTAGGACAAACTTAGGAATAGGAATAAACATTTGCACAGTTGTTTTTTTACATGAAGCCATAAAGAAATGAATTCATAATTTTACATTTTAAAGCTACACTTTGTCAGTATTATAGTTTAATGAGTCAAATGAATATTAGGAATGTAAAAAGTCATTAGTCAACTATCTAGTTTACTTCAAGCACTAAAGCTAATATTACTCTGCAGTTCCTGACTATGTCACATCCAAGCTCTGACATAGTTACCAGACAGAGTTGATCACTGCCACTTTAATCAATTTCTGTCCACAAGCTATGCAGCAGCAGGTTCTATTAAGCAAAAATCCGCTCTGCTGAAGATATGCACTTAGTCTATCAGGTCCTCTTTCCATGTCCCTTTGCAGCCTTTCATGTAGGATACATTTTAGTGTTTTCCTTCTGCAAACATGCACTTTATGCCAATATGCACTTGAAATATAGTTAAAAAAATAATATCATGCAGTGACAGTGCTGTGAAAAATACTATTTGCCCCCTTGCTGATTAAAACACTAAATGCAGTTTTGGAGTGATGATTTTGGGCCAAAGCAATTTACAAGCATTGATTCATATTTATTCAGTTCTCTCTGAATCAAGCTTTGTTTTCTCCATCACTAGATTTTGCATTTGAACTCTGCCAAGGATGCCATTTTTGCCCAGTCTTATGGTTGAATCATTAAAACTGACCTTAACCTTGAGGCTTCCAGTTCTTCAGATGTTCTTTGGGGTACTTTTGGGGTACTCTTGGATGAGTCACCACTCCGCTCTTGGGGTAATTTGTGTAGGCCAGCCAATCCAGGAAAGATTTTCCCCTGTTTTAAGTTTTCTCCACTTATGGAAAATGGCTCTCCACATGTCTGGCAGTAATCAGGCCTGGGTATCAGCTGTGAAATCTAACTGAGTTGTCCAAAACTGTGATTAACCAGTTATTTTGTGATTTAACAAGGGGGCTAATTAGTTTTTCACCTGCTTAAAGAAATCACAGGGGGCAAATACTTTATAATACTAGCACTGAAAAACACAGTTCAAGATCTTTGTTCTTTGTCATACAACAACTTCTACTCTAGATGGTCTGCACATATAAAGTGCTTTTTCTACGTTATCAATCCAAAAGTGTGGTTCAAACAACGTGGTTCCTCATTCATCCATTTACGCATTGCAACTGTCAGGCAAGGTGTCTGACCCTCTTTGAGCAATTTAGAATTCAAGTCACTCTGAAACAGCAGCGAGTCAGCAACAAGCTGACTCACAATCATGGATTCAAGTGTTGCCTTTAGGCCTTACATTTAACTCGAAATCAGGGTTTATGGATATATAAATACTACCTTAAAAGCACTTTGCTTACAATGAAAGCATTAGTAACCAACTTCACCCACTGAGGGTACCAACAATGTGTCTCTCACTAGAATATCAAATGAAATATCACCTTTAGCTTAACCACAAAAGCCTTGATCTTGCTTTGTCATAGCTTTTATGTTAATCATAAAGACAAAGAACTCAGAACTTTTTAGAAAACTGTCTGATCATCACTCAGAAGACTTGTCAAGAGTAGGAGGATGCCTCATGAGCCATTAGCTCAGTATTCACAGCACCATATGCTCTGATTTCATCTCCAGTGTGCACTCTTTGAATTTCAGGGAGGAGGCTTTTAGCTCTGTAAAGTGCATTACAAGTCTAAATCTTTGTGCAACAACAGCGAGACACCGCTGTGAATTTCTACAGCTTACCTTTGTCCTCCAAATCGGTTAACAGCCCCACGAGAATATCAATTAGATTCACAGTCCATAGCTATTAAAAGCTCACGCTGCTGTTCATAGTGTTGTGCCAAGTAGCAGACGTACAGGAATTGTTCATATTCATATTCTAACCAATTTTAATTATTTTCTACTTGTTAGAAGATTAAAATTGATAAGACCAGCACCAGGAAAATAAGTTCACTACTCATGCAAATTGCTATCATCACTGCTCTTTCCATAATCTATTTTTGTTTTTGTTTGTTGCTTTACTGAAGTTGTGTCAGGTGTGTATAGTACACAGACAAAGTGTAAGAGAACACTGGTGTTGGGTCATACTGTGTTGATGCGTCAAAGCCTGTATTGAAAAATCCAGAAAGTGTTTCGAGGATTGTATCATTTCAGTGAGTAACGTCATCAATAACTTTGAAGCTTCACTGGTTCAGATGTGGTTCAAATATATAAAGACATGTAAACAAATATATAACAATGGCTTACCTGTGGCAAGACAGGTACAAATTGATGAAATTATCTGTCGCCTTGTCTTTGACCAGCAGGGGGATCTGAACATGAACCATTATCAGAACCATTTCACTTGAAGCTTTGACCAGAGTGAACCGATTTGATGAAAGGCCTCCTCAACCTATTACTAGCGAACGCCCTTGGAAGGTAGATGAATGAATGATCCCAGCTGCTGGAGCTTAAGACATGACAAAGCACAATATCTGAGCAGAGAGCAGGTAAGTGCACCTCTTGCTTAAATCATCTCCAAAAACATGTTTGTACATGCACGTTTTCCCCCATGCAAATAAAAGAGAGACAGTAAAGATTATAAGCTATAGTTATTATAATAAATATATTTTTTAAAGCATTATCTTCTGAGCCTTGGCATGCAATTTATTATCTATTCAACCACTTGAAGGAGACAGCATTTCTTTTTGGTAGTGCAAACAAAATTAAATATAGCATTTCCATATATTGGTAAGCTACGTCTGTCTCAGTCTTCCATATGTTATTTTGAAAACTGTAAAATGTGTTATGATCTATTATCTAATATGTTGTTTGTCTGACGGTTTGAATCTATGTTTCTATTTCTATCCTAGTCATGAGACATACTTTGTCTCCATCTGAGAGAATCAGATGGTGTTAAGCAGCACTTCTCTGATTGGTCCAGTCTGAGTGTAACATAACTTCCAATCAAGCAGATCACAACCAGCAGACTGATGAGTGTGTTTGTGTCTTCATATTTTTGCCTGTTCTACTTTGCAGACCTTTGTTACCTGATGAGAATCTGTTAGATGTTCAGCTTTGGGGGTGGAATGATAGCTCAGTGGATAGAGCAGTCGTCTTCAGAGGTTTGATTCTCTGACTCCACAAAAACATGGCAAGACTGATACCCTGTAGTGGTAATGTTGCATTTTCTGATGTACAACATATTTAGAAAACTGAGGAAGATTACCTGATACTATCAGATGTGCAAAAAGTGTGTTTCTCTATCTAAGTGGTTTCTCAAAAGCTGAGATTTTTCGGACAAAGGTGAGAGGAAAACTTCTGGAACATTAAATCAGAAATGTGACATGGACACTTGTTATAACTGACTCGCCTGCTACTAAAAGATGCTGTGTGTAGACTCATTCTTCTTATCCATGTTGCTAGAATTAGGAGGCGGTCATATCTGGTCCCATTTTTAACCCATAACCCATTTTCTCACCGTCATCTGTCTTCAAGCAGTGACAGGCTCAAACAGAACCTGATGGCCACTCAGTGCTGAGTCTACATGGAATGAGTAGATCAGTCGATGGACTGCAGAGGTGTTTTCATTAGATTAAAACATTTGCTCAGTGGTGACAAAGAGCCCTATTTCAAGCCTTTCTCAAACATGATGCCGACAGGCCTGCTGTCCACTGGGTTTATTCAGTCTTTGCATGGATCTCTGCAGAGTCTTAAGGCATGCTTAGATCTCAAGGGGGTTCTCTCTGGGCCATTCAAATAACAACAATAACAGGGTTATGAATCTTTCTGTATAGGCTTCACATTTGATTGTGAGACCTGACAAGGCTTATTTAGCCAACTGTTCCTTCAGGGACTTTGCTGACATTGGCCGCCTTACGCAAACACAGGCTGTGTTTTCATGGCATGAATTGGTGTGATCGGTGGACTTTGGCTCATCCATTTTCATTAAAATGGCCTCCTCCCAGAAAGTTGGAAGTCAGACTAAACAATATCCGTCCGCCAGATGGAGAAGGGGACCTTTTTAAACCTTTCAACACAACACTGTTTGCCTTTGACATTAATCAGTTAGGTTCTTTGGTTTATTGCTAATATACATCTTACCTTGGGGTGTATATCAAAGTGCACAGGACAAGGCTTTTTGTGTTCCTGCCAGAGTTGTGAAAGAATGTGGAGCCATGATCACCCAGCCTAGTGAATGGTGAATGCGGGTGGGTGGTGGGCAGGAGGGAGGAACATGAGTCACTATGACCTATGCATCTTTTAGCATATTGTATGTTACAACTGTGTGTGAATTATTTTGGAAGTGTTGCTATTCATTAAAGCAAATAAAGCAATATAATAATAAAGTCACTATGCTTGGACAAGACATTTTTCAATATTTTGAATAACTTAGTTTTATTCTAAGTAAAATAGTTCTAAACTAGGCTCTTATTTTGTATCAAGTCAACATGTCCTTATCCAATGAGGTATCTCATACTTACACTAAAAGTAGCATCACTATTTAATCATAGATCGACACTGTTTCACACATTGACAGTGATAACATGCTGGACCTGTCCAACAATCAAATGCTTGGTTACAGTTGAGGAACGTCACTGTTGAGTTTAGGCACAAAGATCACTGGGTTAGGGAAACACAAAACTTTGTTTTAGTAAAAAGGTAACAGAACAGTCTTTCTAACAACATACGTGTCTCACACTTCATGGGTCTTCTGTCTCCTCTAGGAAAAGTCCTGCATGTTGTTGACCCATTGAACCATATATATATTATATTAGATATTATATTTTTTTTTTCCCTAATTAGTCTACACTCAGTAGCTAAGGATGTCCAAGTGGCATTCTGGAGCACAGTGTCCTGAACTAAATTTCAAGTGTTGTTGCAGTGCGTGTGAGTGTGGCCTTGTAGCTCAGTAGTTAAGGCAGCAGGCTGGGATGCAGAGATAGCAGGATTAATTCCCAGCTGTGGCATCCAGCCCATCCCCCATACCAGGTGTGTCCCTGAGTGAGACACTCATTGCTAGCTCCCCGAGCACCGCCTGTGGCTGCTCACCACCCCCCAAGAGGGGATGGGTCAAATGCAGAGCATAAATTTCATTGTAACACGTAACTATGTATTCAATGACAATAAAGTGGATTCTTCTTGTTCTTTAAAAACTGAGAAGTGATCCAGATCATGGTTATGCCAAAGGTAGATCTGGGCAAGACTCAAAGTTGGGTTAACTGATGTCCTGGGAAGGCAAATTGGCTGAGACAACTTGAATTGTTAATCTACATTTAAATTAATTTTATTAGTAAAAAGATTAGTAAATACAGTCAACAAACACTCCTGTTTTGGTCACAAAACATTGATGTTTGAGTTGATATTCAGGTCCATTTCAGGACCTTGCTTGCATGTTGTCTAATGAGCAAGAGAAATGTATTTAATTTTAGTTTAAATAAGCTTCGGCTTATTACCATTGCAACGTTTAACATCACAGCAGAGGCACTTCATTTTCAGCCCTATTACAAAAAAAGCCCCTAGCCACTTTACTTTAGCTTTTAAAGTCCGAGTTTAGTTATTTTCAAAGTCTCCAGTCCTGAAAGTGTAATGGAAAGAACATTGTGTAACTATGACAACTAGCATCTGCGAGCTGCGTATTTAATTGGGTGATTGTGATGTTTATTGCTTAGCCTTTTTTATTTGTGTGTTGAAATGAAAGTGTAGTATAAAATGGTGGTTGATGTACTAGTTTGAGTAAATGTCATTTTATATGGTAAAACATAAAAGTTTAGCAAATGTAAATTAAAACACCAAACAATGAAAACAATCAATTGGCTGTCAATAAAGGGATCATAACATTAGTTGTGTAACTATGCAGAGAATACTTAGTAAAGACCTCATGTGGATTAGTATTACAGAAATAAACATCTGGTTTTGTTTTGCTTTGTTTGTAGTTTAGACACCTAATTTATATTTCCTTGCACTCTTCTTAGATTGTTTTTTAAAATTTGAATGTTTAAATACAACTGTCTTTTTTCTTATGTGTATTGAGTATGTTGATATTCACTGTATATTGATTAGTTTTCTCTGTTCAAAATGAAGTCTGTTTTTGTTTTTTCATTTCATTACACTTCTTCAAAATGTATTTATCATTTACGTGATTGGTTTGAAGTTTTTGTTTTGACAGAGCCTGATGAAGTAATGATGGCATTGTGTTACTCCAACATGCGGTCATCCTACAATTTTACATAATGCTGCAACAAGTAATAAGTACTTTTACATCCTGTCTGAATTTAGCAGGTAACCTGTGCTGTGAGAGAGCGCATATTGCATTTACATTTGTCAAAATCACCCAATTATATAAGCAGCTTGGAGATAATGATGCACTAAAAGCCCTAAGCTTAAGCAGGGCAGTTAGGAAACCAGCCCGTTAGGACTAATGGGGCCACACAGCAGACCTTTCTTGACCTGTTCAGGATGGTGGGACATGAGAAGGCACATGCTGTGCTGCAGCATTGTCATCTAGGCAGCAATGCATGACTGTGCCACCACCGCAGCTAAGAGAATCAGCACTGCTTCTATAGCTTTAATCTCATGTGCCAGTTCAGAGAGTAAAGAACTGGGCTGAGCTGGGATGGAAGAGGTGATCAGTGCTCAACGTTATCCAAAGCAACTGGACTTGGTTTCTTGATGTTTTTAAAACCTTTTTGAGATACCAAATGACCTGGATGACTGACAACATTCACAGATAATGCTCAACATTGTTTATGACAACTACTGCCTAAGACGTGCTCTGGTGTGCACAGTTAGTGAGGTTAATGGTGACCTGATTTCTTAAAGACGATAGAGTTGGCAAGCATGTCAAGCGTGTCAAAGAATATTACTTTGGGAAGCTACATGGACACAACACACTACAAGCTCTGGAGGTAAATGGTAGGAAATCCATGCTCAGTCTCTGTGTGGACTTTGGTGAAATAGCCAAACTTGTCATTGCTTTTGTCTGGCTCACTCCAAATATTGTCATTTCCTGCTCCTCACTCTGCCTTTCCCTCGGTCAGATTAATCATGTCATTACCCACATCCGTTGCACCTGTTCTCTCCTCTTTTTAAGCAGTACCTCCAGCCCTCTGCGCCTGCCAGATCGTCTGCCACCGAAGCAAGTGAGCAACCTTGCAGCATTTTTTCTGATTGATTCTTTGTGCCTTTGACTCCTGCCTGATTAATGGAACTCGACTCTCAGACACCGGACCTCAGCTCTTTAAGTTCTGATCTTACGGAGGTAGTGACTCTCTTTACTAAATGCAGGGTAAGAAGGAGTTTTATGAGACGGCTAGCTGCACTAAGCCAAGTAAATCAAAGAAGCTACACAAATGCGCTTTCTGCCGTTTGTCAGAACACAAGGCCCAATCATGTGTCTAGAAAACAGTGTTAGACCTGCCCACTGATTTTGATGGGTAAGACTGACTGAAATAACTGAAAAAGACTGAAATAAATGGGTAGACGGTGAAAAAAAATTAATGACATGGATATATTAGGTTACGTAAATAATAATAAAAAATAATAAATATATATATATATATGTATTTATTCCACGGCGTAGAGCAACACAGACCGTGAAATCGACAGTGAAAAAAAAATTAATGACATGGGTATATTAGGTTACTTAAATAAAAAAAATATATATTTATTTCACGGCATGCAGCAACACAGACAAAAAATAAATAAATAGACAATAAATAAATATATATATATATATTTATTTATTTTAAATAGCTAATAAATTGTGTGAATTATGTGTAATTACTTATTCAAATCGCTATTTAAATACCTATTATATTTATTCTATTGTGTCGCTCTCCTTGCTCCATAGTCCCTGCCAGCAAAATGCTGAAATTATTTGGGGAGAAACATTAGCAAAGCTACTTGCACGTTAGGAAACGTTAAACTTAAGATTCTTTTTTTTTATCACAGTTGTGCCCTATGCTGACCCTATTGTCAAATGTTATGAAAGCTAGAAAAAATATGCAGACAGTATAATTGTTCTAAAACTACATTCTCAGTTTTCATCTTTTATGCATCAACCTTGGTGGAAATTATGTCACTGAAAAAATATAATGTAGATGATTTGGAAGATACACCATCTTTCCTCCAGCACACTGAGAAGCAGCAAAACACTTCACCTTATTTCTGTCCAACTCTCAAACAGAAGCGAATCCTTCAGCCTATATACACATTGTTCTTTCCCTGCCCATATGCCTAATTAGATGCCTTTGATACAGTATGAACAGAGAGAGGGACTCAGTTGGTGTGGATCCTTTAATGCACCCTCCAGTGACTCTTACATTGATCCTTTTCTTTGTGAAGCTTCTCCGGCGATTGCACATCGGCTCAGCATGGGCTCTCATAAAAGACTACAGAGCACAAGTGGAAACAAACTGGAAAAAAAAGGGCTTTTAAAAAAAATTTATAAGCTGCCAAGGCTGCCCAACACCTGACGCATACAGCTGGCATGCTAATGCAATGCTAATTGTAACCCAAACAGATCAGTGACATTTGTTAAGCAGTTAAACAGGAGCCCTCCTGGGGGCTGTTTATGTTATACACAAGATTTATATGGTTAGGTTATGTTTAACCCGCTTCAGCGATATCTGCAATTGTCCAAGATGGGGCTTTGCAAGTTAGGTGAATTACAAGTCTGAATTCCCTGAGTGATTTGCCCCCGGTGAGGTAGTGAGTCTGTTGTATTTGTTTTTCATCAGTGAGTGTTTGTCTTGGCAGCAGCTTCCTGCCAGACAGAGGCAGGTAGGTGGATTTCACTGAATGAGCCATCACTTTTTGGGGTGGGTGTGTGTTTTTACCATGTGCTTGTACATTTTAACAGGTTCTTCACTCTGATGAGGCAGATCACCCCTTTTTCACAGTACTGCTGCAGTACAGTAGAGACTGTTGACATTTTCTGAAATTGCCTGAAACATTTTCGGCAAGCAGGAACTAGTGGAGTCAGAGTTTAACTGCTGGTTAGCCTACAGTGAGCTAAAGACATATGGAAGAAAACCTCTCCACCCTTTAAGGACTTGAAGAGAGAACACCCTTTTGGAAAATACACACATTTAGTTACCTTTTTTACATCGCTTGTTCACCTTCAATCTGTTTTGTATAAAAGGTACAACCCAGTTTCCAGCACGATTCCTGACTCTCCTTTAGACGAGCACAAAAGGCAGAAAACTAGCTGCATACATGCAGTCTGTGAAAAGTGGCAGTTTAAGCTTTGAGAGCAGCAGTGTGCATCCTTTTATGATGATTATGTTACAGGTCCCAAATGGGGGCGTAACCTCAAAAGTATGTCAGCCAGTTAAACAGAGATAAAGTGCAGCAGCAATGAAGATAGAGAGCATTCAGTTCACCTTCCAGATTGACTTTTTTTCTCACATCTAAATTAACCATTGAAAATCTTAACAACTGAGTTGATTCTTAAACATTAACAGTTCTTCATCTTTTACAATTACACATTGTAATATCAACTTTTTCTAACACTATTTCTTACCTCACATTTCTGTACCACCTCATGCAGGCCCGCCGACAGGGGAGGACAAACTGGTATGTTGTCCCGGGCCCACGGGACAATATACAAAAAATCACAGTAATAAGCTGAAAGTCATAAAACTTGTAATTTTCAATTGAAACCTATCGACATTTGGTTACTATGTATTTAAAGACTAGCAGTGGAGTCCAACCATTATCCTCTCATTTTTCCTTCTCTTATAAATATATCACAAATGTCCACTATAATGCCAACATTGCATGTTTTTAACTTTGTCTTCTTTTTCCTCTAGTTTGCTCTGTCCTCTCTGGCACTTTTCTTGTCTATACCTTTCTGCGTGTGTCCTTGATCTTAGAGTTGTGTGATTTTTGTTTTAGCCACTGGGCCTGATCTCTGACAACAACGGGTCGGCCTACCTGAAGGACATCAGGAATCTTGAGAACTGGTGTCAGAGAAACAACCTGATCAATGTCAGCATGACGAAGGAGCTGGTAGTGGACTTCAGCACCAAACATGACAGAAACTACCAGACCCCTGTCATCAACGGGAGCCCAGTGGAGAGAGTGAACAACTTCAGATACCTCGGAGTCCACATCACGCAGGACCTCTCATGGTCCTTTCACATCAACACTGTGGTGAAAAAGGCTCGGCAGCGTCTCTACCACCTCAGGCACTTGAGAGACCTCAGACTGCCCCCCAGGGTGCTATGGAATTTTTACATCTGCACCACAGAGAGCATCCTGACTGGGAACATCATAACCTGGTTTGGGAACAGCACCATGCAGGACAGACGGGCTCTACAGAGAGTGGTGCGATCAACTGAGCGCACCATCGGCGCTGAGCTTCCTGACCTGCACTCAATCTACAGCAGACGGTACTCGACCAAAGCCAGGAAGATCGCGAAGAACCTCAGCCACCCCAGCAATGGACTGTTCTCTCTGCTGCGGTCGGGAAAACGTTTCCGCTCTCTGAAAACCAACACA
>JAUMHF010000013.1:15526581-15559418 GCA_032359275.1 Microctenopoma steveboyesi
AGTTGAAAGATGATTCCCATAGACGACAATGTTAAAAAAACGATGAAAAACGATGAATAAGTTGAAAAGTATAAAAGTTGATAAGCTGAAAAGTAATAGTCCACCATTCCCGATGAAGACGCACGTTTAGAAGTTTGAATTTCTACGAGAAAGCGTCTAGGAGGAGTAGGCCGGCGAAAAAAGGGCGGAAAAATAATAAAGAAAAAAGAGAATATCAATAGTGTGGAGCATTGCATGCTCCCTATGGGTATATATATATACTCACTATGGGTACCCTAGGCTTTGAGTAGTATCTGTATTTCATACAGCTGGAAGCATCATTATTGCTGTAGGATGAGAACGTGGTGCATATCTAGTTTTTTCAGAGCTACATCCATATCATAGCATTGAAGAACAGTATTTTTGCTGCATCATGTTTCACTCTGCGTGTTTTTATCTGTCAATTGTGAGTCTTCAATATCAGCCTTACACCAGTGATTCCCACCTACACAGTGGCCTCTCTTGGGAAACACCATCCACAGAAGCTGAATGCTTAGAAGCTACTTCCACAAAATAATCTAAAAAACAGTTTTATGCTTATTTGAAAACTGAAACATAGCACACTTTAGTTGCAATATCATTACATTTAGTGAGGAGAATTTAATCAGTTAAATATCTCGGCTTCTACTAAAATGTGTAGTTTAGCTGTCTGATCATGCACACGCAGAAATAAGCTGATTGGTTAAAATGTTTTCTACATTCAAGTCTTATATGACTGTTGATTGCTGGAGCAATAAAGGTTGATTGGCGGTGGTGGTAGACTAAAAAGCCTGATTGTATCAAAGCCACACACCAATCACACACTCATACACAGCAGGAGGACATGTAGCCTAGGATGGACGAGGTAAATATACTAGCCGCTAAGAACTAATTGGATGCCTCTGGTATTGCTGTTTAAAAGTCAAAGATGCATAGTCAAATTGAAATTTTCTTTTATTGTTCCACATGGATGCATCCCACTATAATCAGCTCACTGCTCCCTCACTCGCTCGCACTGCCTTCCAATATGGAGTGGTAAGTCTTTGATCTGTATTAGAGAAGTTTTAAGTCAGTTTGATCTCTTCAATTAGTCCACAATGTGGTGTCTAGACAGTAAGGCCTCAGGGATGCACTGAATACTTCAAAACACAGTAAAGGGGCACATAGGAAATTGGCACTGTAGCTGGTAATTATTCAGAATGGTATTACCATATACTAATCAAAGCAAGTCCATATCATTTACTAAAAAAAAGAATGAATCACTCACTAAACATAGACATCATTAGGTGGTACAAGCTGAAATTCTGCCTTTAGTTTGTTATATTGTCCCTTTTTTAAAAAAAATAGCATTAGACTATCAAACAGTGCATCCACAGACAATCTGCTACAAACTGTACAGTGGATTTTAGCTGTATCCTTTTGCCTGCCCCGTGTTTCTTTGTTGTGTGTGTCATGTGATTGACAGGAAGCAGAGTTACCCATAATTGTGTGCTGAAATCTGAGCACAGTGAAACAATGATGCCAAAACAAATTTAAACATTGATAGTTAGTTTTATTGATCACTGTATGTAGGGAGGAAAATAAGTTAGTGTGCTTGCAGTTACTCAGGCTGTGAGAAGATAGCGTTGGGATGAATGTACAGAGCACAGAGCAGCATACTGTTGCTGACTAATGCATTTTAGGTTTCATTATGTAAAGATAGTGAGAAATCAGGTACGTTTGGGCTTTGTTTTGCTACTAGTCTGACACTTCTCACTTTAAAGTTCATTCATATTAACAGCTGAATCAAACAGTGTGTGTAAGTTCCACATGTTGAAAAACAGTTCAGGGTGCATTTCGCTGCGTGTTGTACTTGCACAGCTATGCAAGTGACAAATGAAGAATCTTGAATCTAGTTGTAATAAAGGAGGTGGAGGTTGAGGTACATGGCAAAGGACATATGCAGAGGTTTAATCCACATCGTCTTACTTTTGATGTTATTTCTACCAGCAACGTGAAAATGTGACTTGCCTGAACTGAAGTGACAAACATCACAGTTGAAGCATGTACTAAAGCACGACTACTTCAACATAAGTAAAAACTTTGAAGTGGTACTTCCACATGTGGTGAAGTATTTAGGTAATTGACCAGTTCGACCAACCAACCCGTTATTAAGGCAGGTGAACTGACCTGCTCCCTGTGAATGTGGAACATTTGAGAGTTGGCTAGTATTGTCCTGGTTGGGGGCTTTTGCTGTCTTTTGTGAAAAACAGCAAGTCTTTCTGGCTGGGCTAAAACTACACAGAGGGAGTGAGTGTCAAACACTCAAAGAGAGCCGACAGAATACTTTATGATTTGTAGAAAGAGCAGCAGGTTCCCGCTGCCACAGTAGCAACTGTGAAAAATTCAATTCCTCCTGCCTTTCCCACTCACACTAAGGAGGATTAAGGTCCTGAGAGGCACACCCAGCTACCCGCTGGTCAGGTTTGCCGCTCTCACAGGACCCAACCTACAGGAACCATTCATAGGGTGGCCATTCTTAATGCCTGACTTATGACCATGCTGCCATTTTAGTGACATCTGCGCAGCAATCCTCTTTACACTGTCTTTCCATCGCTCTCCTCCGCTGTTAATTTCTTTTCGCCGTCTCTTTTATTAAATCTAATCGGGATGACATGTCTCACTTTTTTCATCCCTCCTTTGTGCTGCATTTTCTTCCCCGGCGTCGGCCGTGGTGAGCAAGACGAAGTCGACCCAAGTGTTTACATTAGAGTGGTGCCTCCTCCCTACTGTGGCATTGATGTGGCATTATGGGGCCTGGGACTCAAGAGGCACAGGGTGGTAGATAGAAGAGGGAGAAGCTAAAAAGATGAGTTTTCAGAGTACTTAACAGAGCCTGGGGTCCACGGGAGTGCAGTTTGTCCCCCTCTGAGCTTTTTTTCTGCCTCGTACCTAATAAGACTGGACTGGATAGGGATAAAAGGAGATTAAAGGTGCTGTGTGAATAAGTGTGTATGTGTGTGTGTGTCTTCCCGATTTTGCAGACAACAGCATCCCTGCTGGTCATTCCCAGAGCTGAGCCTTGCTGATGATCAAACATGGGTCTTTTTTTCTGATACAGTTTCCACATAGCTGTAATTCCCATGATGCAAATAATACTGGGTTAAAGTAATGTGTCCCAGTTACTCCAGTTAGATCATCCTCTTGTTTATTCACAGACTGATTGACAAGTTCCAGAATAGACAGAGCACATGAGGCCAGTGCACACACTTGGATAATGTTCTATCACACAGACATTTGTTGGAGGAGAGACTATGTTTGATTTGACTTATTGGAATATTTCTTTTTCTATTTTTGGTGATTTCTGTTTCTCTGGTTCCTTGTGCTTGTTCTTTGATCCGCACTCATCAGTAGTGTGAATAAATGATGAATGTGTCTTAAAAAAAATAGAAAGCAGTTTAGCAGAGAATGTGCAAAGAAAAAAAGGTCACTTAGCAGAGCATGTCTAAATGCCAGAGTGGATGTGTCTTTAAACCCAGTCAGACCGTGAATAGAATATTTCTGTACATGTACAAAGTCGGAATGAAATCATCCCATTTTGGAGTCTTTTGAACTGTTTAAATGTTTCATGTTATTAAGTTTTAATACGAGGCCTGTTGTGATGCACCCATATACTGACTGCACTCAAAAGATCTGCAATAAAAGAAACAGATGTAAAAATACACAGGATTGGCAGAAGAAAGCATCCTGCCCCGTAGCGAGAAACACGTGTGTTAGAAATGAAAGGCATACACATGTAATCTCAGAGCATTTTTTGTGAGATTGTTTGCTTTTTCAGAGCATGTGTGGGAATAAAAGCTGCCTAAAAATACAGTTGTAGAAATGCCCTAAAAGAATGATTCCATTTGTCAGATTGCACTGATTTATTATTGATATATGGGACAACTGTAAGCAGAGTAGTGCAGCAAGGTCATATTTGGAGTGCTAATCTCACATGATGCACTTTTTTTATCTTGAAAACATCTTTACACTGGCACAACTGTCAGGGTTTCTTAACATGGGAATGGGGAGAAGAATGTGAGTTTGTTTTAAAACTTCCTGGGGACACAAACAGCAAATGAAATAAATTCATTTACTGAACATTTATACAATGAATTTATGTAAACATTACAAGTTTTGAAGTAGGAGCTTCATTTAAATAGATGACTAAATTAGGATTTAAAGAAAACTCTGTCAAAAATATGAACAGCTCAAGTTTCAATGGAGTTTGGCAGAAATTCTTCCCCTTGCTATTCCACTTTGTGTAAACCTGACTGTAAGTCATGAAGCCTGCGGCTGTGTGATGCCCGTGTGGTGAATTTATGTTTATGTAGATCTGAGTGTGCAGTCATACTGTCTATCATGTTTCACATGCCGTGCCCAGACTCTCCAGTTTCCACTGAGCAAAAGTGGAGAATTCCTGTGAAATTTGTCTTTGGCAGATAACAAAAGAGAACTCATTTATCAAACTGACATGGGGACATTATGCAAGAATATGAATTGTTGATGAATTACAAACGTGATCCATTGAATCCAAATTAATGCTAACAAACTGCTTCAGTCTGTACATGCCAAAGCAGCGAGAATAGATTTGTATGACGCCCCCATTTATTTTACATGTTTGTCAACTTTCTTTTTAAAGAATATTTCTAGTTTTGAGGTTTTGCCGCGTCAACCAAAGGTTAAATTTAGATATCAGCTGAACATCTGCAAAGCAAACTGTACGTGAATCTGATGTCTAAGTTGTGACTATTTGGCAATACAATAAAAATCTTAATGAGACTGACAAACGCAATTAACATACCAGTGATTGTGTGATAATTCATAGAACGGTTTATAATAATATGATATATTTATGCAATTGTGTTTTCTACTCTAATTTGTAATTTATTTTACACATATCATAATTTATAGCATAACCAAATAATACATTTAAATACAATTCTAATAAATTTTTACAAATATATAGAAATGCATTTATGTAGTTATGAATCACTGCCACAGTTTTATATTCATATTTATTGTTATTTACATACAATAATGAATTATGTGTATACTTGTGTAAATTGTAAACTGATACACATTTACTTTCTATGTGATATTGACCGTGAATGAACAGAGAGAGGTGGTTGCTTTTTGTTCTAACACTTTAACCATCCATCAAACATCATACAAAAGCTGTTGGTGTATCTCAGCTGGCGAAGCTTTGGGAAGCTTTATCCTCTGCTGTAATTTCTTCTGTTCCATCCCCGCCATTGGCTGCAACTGTGCCCAGAGGCTTCATTCAAGGGTCAGAGGGTTGGGATTATCTGAGGAAAAAACATGAACAGAGAAACACTGCTTCCCCCACACCATGCACTCTTCCTTCTCACCAACGACCTCTCATCTATAAACTCGTACCAGCTGTTGCCTCACGCTAAAGCCTGCTTAAGAGAAACTGACCTAAAAGGACCAATCAACGGCATGTCTCCAACATGGGGTTACTGCGCCACCACCGTCTCTGGCTGAGGCCAACAGTGCAGGCATCCCACAGAGGTAGTGAGTAAAGTGCACCTCCTTCATATGCAAGCAAGAGAATCCAATGCTGGGCACCACACATAAACAGTTTTCTGACTTCATCCATAATTTGAAAAAGAAATACATTTGCATAAAACAAACTACAGGAGAGTCACAATGAACTGTAGGATACAATTTTATAACCACAAAAATTATGATTTTGTATAAATAGCATAAAATGCTTTGACCAGCAGAAGTGCTGCATAAAAAGCATGATCCACTACTGACATTTCTCCAGTCTCAACTTTCTGCTTGAAGGCATACAAACAAGTAGCGAGGAGAAGTGGAAGGACAAAAAAGGGAATCAGCGGGTCCATTTGCAAAAGCAAACATTGTTACAGGGAGGCTGGATGGCTGTGGGGGCAGGAGTAGGAGGGGTGTTGTAGTGAAAGCTTGTTGGGAACAACAATCAAAATACATGTGACAGTTTGGGGCTGAAGAAAAGGCCCGTGGGACAGACACACCACAGGTTCAGACAGGGGTTAGTGTGACAAGAGGAGGGTAGCTGTTCCCACTGTTCCACCTCCGTCACATCATCACCATCACCGTCACCATCATCTTCACCAGCACCATCGCCAGCGCCATCACGGGGCTCTGCATCAGCATTGCTGAACTCCCTGTGAACCCTGTTAATTTGGCCACGAGGTCAGGAGGTTTTGAAGATGAGTTGTTTAAGTTTTTAATCGGTAAAGCACAGGGTGAATTACAGGCCATGCTGACCTGAAATAACCTTAATGTGGGTCTGGAGTGGTACGCAGTGAATCGCTTTGTTCACTAGGATTTTAATAAAACTGTATTATATGTATTATTAATTCGGTCACCAATATAAATACAAACACGCACACACACACACACACACATATATATATATATATATATATATATATATATTAGTGAAGCATTAGTTTTTAAATAATTCTATTTACTATGAATTCAAAGTTGTTTTTTTATTTTATTTTATAAATTGACAAATAAATAAATGCTAGGCATAGCTTTCTATATATGTGTGTGTTCATATATAAAAGAATATATGTGATTAGAAACATTGCTATCATTTCTTTATAATGAAGTCATTCTAATAAATCTCAATAGATGTTTTTTTGCATTGTCAGAAACTTTTCATAATAAAATTATTGAATACGTTTTTATTATATCTGCAAATAGCCAAATACAGGCAGCAATAAATTGTCTTTTTTTTTTTATTTACACAATTGTGATTTCTCACTATTTTATATCCTTCAAATGTTATTCAGTTATGTAAAGTAAAAGCAGCAGAGTAAATATTACAGACATTAGTTTACTCGAAACATGAAACAAATTTTTTTAATTAAAAGTTTAAACAAAACAGCCACATTAGTTTAGGTTGTCAGACATAATGATCTACCAGCTGACCTTTTTTGTGTTGTTTCTATTAATTCATTTATTATTAATTTATTTCAACTTTTCAAACAGGTCGAGTCATACAACAAACAATTGTAGTTACATTTGGTACAAATATATTTACAACTTCAATGTATTACAATTCCATTGCAATTATACAGATCAAGTGCACTGACTATTTTCAAGGTTTTTGTGCAATGATTTCATATTTTTGTTTATTATTGAGAATGCAGGGATTTTATAAACTATTGTGATAAATAGTTTAAGTTGGAACTTTACCCAGAAGCTCTCTTGTTTCTGGACCTTTCATCTCTCAGACCCTGGCAGCGAGACACGACACATATTATGAGATAATTAAAAAGCCTGTGGAGCGATTAGGTTATTCTCACACGTGGGGGGCAGCAATGGCAGCACCAAAAATCTGGCTTCAGTAATCTCCGAAATATAGAGCGCTGTCCTCGTCCAATCACGTGGCCTGATCTGCCCAGCTCCCACAGATACAAGCGGGTTCATTTGAAGTTCAACATGGCGGCCAACAGTGGAGCGATATGTACTGAATGTGATGGCAGAAAGTCGGTCACGCCGAACTTTGTTTTTGCGCCTGAACTCTTCCTTGCAGGCATGGCGTACCTGTTGGCGTGAAGACGAGATGAGATGCTTTCATCTTCATCACCATTTTATTTGTGATTTATACTTATTTCCTTGCAGCTTATTCCACGCCATGATATTTATGCTTCTTCGAAGCAATCTTTGTGCTTTACATTCCAATCCTGATATCATAAAAAATACTTTTCCATGCTAGTGAAAACTCAGTTATTGAAATCTCTAACAGAGTAATCTGTGTTTGTCCTGCTTTTGCTCGTGGTGTTCGACTGGTATGTTGATGTCATCAGCAGAACAGGCAGCAAATCAGACGACCAATCAGTCCAACATTACATGCTATGGATTCACCACTAGGGACTATTTTCTTTCCATGGCAACTTCACCTGCATGTTGTTCATCCCTTCTAGGAGCGTGTAATTCCTCCGTGAGCGCAGATTGCGAACCAGCTTGATGCTGCGGAGCAACAATTGTAGAGCAATGACTAAACCAGGTCACGATGTGTTTCCAATATATCACTATGGGCAGGATTTTTCCATTAGCCTACAAAAGCAGCAAAAGCCTACATACAGTGTCCAAAAGTACCAACAGTTGCAGAAAAAACTGAGGTAAAAGCTTTATATGTAAGTAGTACTGTACGGTAGTCGTAGTGGGAAGCAGTATTCAGTATATTTGCATTAAAGGTCAAAGTATTATTAACAACATGCACTCTTCAGTGTTTGTCTGTGTCTCAGCCTTTGCATGATATCAGACCTCTTCCACACTCCGTCCAGCCAACAGTTTGCCAATATTAATCAAATCAAAATTTATTTATATAGCACATTTAAAACAACGAGGTCGACCAAAGTGCTGAAGAATTTTTCAAGAATAAAACAAATCACAACATTTCACAACATCAACAGGTGAAAAGTTAAAATATTAAGTTAATAATAAAACTAATAATAAAAGCTTTTTCTAAGGACACCCAAACGCAACTGAAAATAGGTGAGTTTTTAGTTTGACCTTAAAATAAACTAGGGAAGCTGAGCTGTTAATCGAAAAAGGTGGACTATTCCAGAGTTTAGGAGCTGCTACAGCAAAAGCCCTTTCTGACTTGGTTTGTTCGGGAAACAGTTAAAAGCAATTTATTAGTCGATCTAAGGTTTTTTGACGTGATATAGAGCCCTATAAGTTCTAAAATGTAGTTTGGTCCTATGCCATTTTGAGATTTAAAAACAAGTAAAAGAATCTTGCACTCTATTCAGGGTTTTACTGGGGGCCAGTGAAGGGTCATTAGGACAGGAAAAGTTGCCCCCCCCACCACAAACACACACGCACACCTGTGCCCAGTTTCCCCATTAAGGAAGCCAGTATATAGGCCCGCCAAGTTTATCTACTCAATGACAGATCACTGTGTGTCATGTGTCTTTATACTGGGGACAGTGACACAACATTTCAGTCACCATGAAACCATTCTGTTCCTATAAACGCTTACACATGGAAGCAACTTTTCCTGAATTGGGAGTGCTGAAGTCAGGAAAAATAATTTTGACATTTTATATCATAATTCATTTTTTTCTTAAACTTTTACTTAATACTAACATTATTCTTCCATAATTACAAACTTTCCTTCCTTTTCCATACTTTTTTATGGCCTGCGGTTTAGTGCCTGATGGTCTTTTATTTTAAAACCAGTTTTCTCCTACATTAAGACAGCAGTGAATCGTTCCAACTTGTAAACACTATAAACTTATGGTAAGAAAGGGTTCAAGTGCCTGACTGCCTAAAAGAAACAAGCCACGGTGACTCCAATTGTCTGTGCCAGCCCCAGCCTATAATATGGAAATAATTGAGTTTTCTTTAGGTCACCAAGTTATTCAATTTAGCATAATGTGCTTCAATGGCTAAATTGAATACAGCTCCATCATGGATGTGTGTGCTATTTCAGTAATGATCTGGGACAACGGGGCCAATTGAGCACCCATTGTGTTCATTTCTAAGCACCCTCATCATATCTGTATGAAGAAGCCAGGTTATCGAGGCAGCAGCAGCACCAGGCCGTTATGTAGGTTAACTCCACAAAGGAGCTTTAATCCAACAGTGGAAATAAATAAATAAAGTGTTTAGAGCGAGGTGAGTGCTCGGTTAATGCGTCTGCACAGCCCACACACTGCCACAGTTGTGTCACATCCAAGAACAGCCATTACGACTATGCCGATCTAATGTGGAGCGAACGTGCCGTCTACCGTACAAAGCAGGCGCCGATGGATAAACCGCTAGCTGAACCCGGGCACGGCTGTGTATGATTCCAGCAAGGCCTCGCGTACATCAGAATGTCTGTGTGACTGACTGACCTTGTCATCACTAACCTGTGGAATGTGGGCAGTGCATAGTGATTGTCAAGTCCCTGTTCGAAAAAGTACGAGTCATAAAATCATGACCTCGATTCGAACATTTACTGACAGTGAGTTTTCAGAATATGTAAATATAATTTTTTTAGGAAGATGATTATAGTAAAATTATAATTTCCTTCTTTCTGGCAAAGGTCACAAGAAATTTCACATAAAAATTTAAGAATATTGTAATTTATACAAATTGTCCCATAACTGCAATTTTAGTTTCTAAATTATCATAAAGTCTGGTAAAGCAAGTTCTCATAAAGTTTTAATTTTAGTGTAAAAATGTTTTTAAGTATGCTAATGCAAAAATGCTTAAAGTTAAACTCTTAAAATGGAGAAAACATGGTTAATTCTTGGTTTTTGGAGCAAAACATCATTTTGATTTAACCCCAGTAAATTAGTCATTATTTTTTTCATTTGTTAGATTTAAATTATATACATTGAATGGTGTAATTTTTAGTTTTTTTTGTTTGTTTTTTCACAATAAATTACCAAAAAGATTTTCACAAAAGGTAGCAAAATTTAATTACCTCAGTACTTTTTTAACCATACATTTTAACAAATTTTCATTTGATCTTGTATTTTTTAATATTTTAGGATTTATGCTAAATAGTTTGGCAGGTCATTAAACTAAACTAAATTGAATGTGACTTTACTGAACATGTAGACGATAATTTTTTCAGCTGACTTTGTAAAGCAGTATGGCTGTTTTTTACACCACACCACAGTTTAAGAGTTCTCCTGTGACACTCAATCCACGACTGTAACTCTGGCTTACTGAAGAAAAAAATGAACACCAAAGGCAAATTAAAGAGTCCAAGGTTTTCACCTCTTGAATCCTCCTTCTCATCTGTTCAAGGTTAGCAGCCAGAGGCTGTCATTGGTATAAAGTGTGAACTTTCCTTAGTACAGACAGGGACATGGAGAAAGCACCGGGGGGCACCGTGTCAGAGAAAATACTGCTCCAGTCCTGCGATTGAAGTGTGGACTAAAAGTTGTGATGGAAAAGGGCAGAGCATCCCTCTCTCTCTCGCAATTGGCGTCTGAAATGCTATATCCACATGGCACTATGAAACTGCATTACCTTTTGCCACACAGCCCTTTCAATCCTTTCCAAAGCCCCGCTGTTGCAATGCTATGAAAATACATCAAGAGGTGTGTTTGATTTGTGTGCATTTGAGTGTGATTTCCAATGTTTCTTGCATTTCTCAATACTTCTGCTGAAAAATGCCCCCCCAACACACAGACATTTCCTAGCTCTGACCTCAGAGTATGCTGCCACTCTCAAACACTCAACACCAAATGCTCTTCTTTCATATGAAGGCACACACTCAAATGCTAAGCATGGAAACGAATTAAAATTTAGTGTGGGCTAAAAAAATTCAGCAAATTCAGCTTCCATATGTCGTGTCATACTACAGTCCATGTCAAATATTTTGCTGGTGTATTCTATTCCCAAAAATTATTTTTTTAAAGATAGATAAATTAAACATAACGTAATGCAACAGTTAAAAATCACAAGCTATAAGTATTAAATCATATGTAAACATTTTTCATTTTATATAAATGTCAAAATAGATCAGTAAATATTTTATTAATTCAATTTTATGTTTAAATACTTCATTTGAATGAATTGTTACAAATAAAACATTAGATATATCACACAGCTACTGAATGTAATTCCATTTGATCAGGGCACAGAATATTTGAAATAGTAAACACGGTCACGTCAAACATTGTCAATTTTTATCACACAGGTCATTGACCTCATCTCCTGCCGTTTACCAACACGTTGTGTGATTTGTCTTAATGTTAAAAAGTTCAATGACTTTGCTGCATTGTGTGAGAGTTATTTGAGATGTGCACTAACGCAACCAAATACCTAAAACTATCTTCCACCTGAGACCTGAAAAGCAAACCCAGCGTCACCTGGTTACATAAAAACCTGGTACAACTCTGGCAAGAAAGAGAGTTATAAGAATAATATTTCTAATGGCCTATAGCTGAAGGGCTGCGGCACTCTCTAGCATGCTCTGGCCTATATAATCTACACTGTGACTGAAGCACTGTTTTTTTCACTGTCTGTGAGCTGATTGTATATACACAATATAAAATGTGTTATATACAGAATATAACACATTTTATATTAAAAAGGTTCCAGACTGTGGCATACTTCTGAAACACGATAGTGTGCAATCACACAGGTATCGCTGTAATTTCTGCTCCGGCTTGATGATAATTGCCGACTCAGATCTTCAGGATGCTACAGTGGCTCACACCACACACACACACACAGATCCTGTTCTGCTGGAGGAAAACAACCGTTGTGCTTCCATGACTTTTGACCCCATCTTTTTTTCATCAACTCTTTTTTACCTCCACACAAACAACTGCATAAAATACCTGCAGTTGTGGCTGATGATGTTGACTAAGGATGAATCATCACGACTGCCTGAGAAAATGATGAAATTCAAATGGGCATGTGCCCTTCTGCCCTTAATGATCAGCTTCAGGTTAGTTTGTCAAGGCCTGAACTCCACATTCAACTTTTAGAAACAACAAAGAAACTACATTGCAAAAGGATGTGACTGTCATAATAAACAGATTGTGACGTCAGAGAAAGAGAAACACTGACTCGTGCTTTACAGTGCCAGTACCAATCGAAGCATCAGCAGTACTACTCAGACTCTATTACTGAAGCGAATGTAACAAAACCGCCCTTTATAAATACTGGTTTTCATGTAAAAATCATGCTTAGGCACTTTATTGTTTAAGCTTGAGACTTTCAACGTGGTTTCTTTGCTCATTGTCATTGTAGTCGTCAAAAAATATACTTAAAGGTATCAAAATAAAAGTTCTCTTCATGACCTGTCTGTGTTATAATGAATTATTCTGATAGAAATGTGATATTGCATTAAAATTGTTTATTGATACAGCTTATTTAATGCATTATGTTCCTACTTTGTGTGTGTGTTTTGTTTCTTTTTAACTGACCTTGCATTTATCAGTAAACCCTTCATAAAGTCACTCATAAAGGTGTAGTTCTCAAAAAAGTTAGTTTGTCACTATAGTGAGTACTTTTTAACTGCAACAGGCGACATGGGACATCCATGTTTAATATTTTGTGGTGGAATATGGTAAAGTATTGACTAACAACATGCAATAATAACACATGCATCACTCCAACACACTTAATGCAAGCACAAGCGTAAATGCCGTTCTAGTAATAGTAATAGTAGTAGTAGTCGTAGTGGTGTATTAACAGTAATATAAGGAGTAGTGGCAGTAATCCAAAGCATGGCATTAGTATTTAGTTGGGATACAATATGAAATGACTGAGCGGCTGCAGTATTTGTTCTGTGATATGAAGCCATCAGTGATTAATGTGAACGGTCAGACGCTAGAGGACAAACTGAAATAAGATGGTTTCCCAAGTTACACTGCAGAAAATAGGTCAAGCGCTCTTAATGCGCCTGAACTTTTGACCTGGATGAAGCGGAACTCCTGTTGCCATAAAAGACCTGCGTTCTCCAACTGATAAACATCCATGTTGTTACTTGATCGTGTCGTCTTGTTGTTTCCCTGCAGAAAACGTCTGTCTTTTATGACTATTGAAAGAAGTACAATAAGGCGGGAGCTAATTAGGTTTATTTATTTTGAAAGTGTCTGGAAACATTTTCGATCTCTCGCGCTGTTTGCGGTGTCGCCACACAGTTGTAGCTTGTTGTTTCCTTGTTGTTTCTCCCTTTTTTTTTCATTGCTGTTTGCGTCACATCATTACCATGCCTCTGACCTCATTTCTATCCACAGCAACCCTCCATTTAAGAAGGAGCGAGCGGCAGCTCTGTGTGCACGGGAAACAAGATGGCGACGTACGGTACCTTGTGTCTTGCTCATCTCCTGCGCCTCTTCTTTCTGTAAAGCATAGAGTGATGTGAGTCTCCTGTCAGAAATGTGCTGTCTCGATTTTAACCTCCAGGTTGTTTCAAGATACATTTCTCCGCGAGTTTGGATCTGTACCTTCACAAAGATGAATATTTTACAATAATATAATAGTAGTTGTCATAATTTCACAGAAAGAAAGTCACTCTGACTGTGTCCCTCTCCTGCGTTTGCCTCGCTGTGTCTTTTTTGAGTGCTATTTCAAGCCCTTGCTCTCTCTGCGGCGGGCCTCATAATATCAGATTGCACAGCCGGTCTTGGCCAAATGTGAATTTTATACTCTAGTGAACACAGGCTTTACACTTTCATTAGCTCACATTCTCCTCAGCAGTGCAAATGCCATGTCGCTGGTTTAAGGAAGGAGGGAGAAGGGAGGAAAGAGGAGGGATGGTGGGGGCCTGGCTGACTAAGCCCGACAGGGTGGAGAACTGGAACGGAGGGATGAGGAAAAAGAGCTTCCGGAAAAGTACAGTTTGCCCTGAGTGTGAGCCAGTCACTCTGAAATGAAGTAAAATAAAAATGGCCTCATCGGGTGCATATTGCTGACCTCCAGAATCCAAAATCCTTGTTGTTTTGCTCACTGCGGCAAGTGAATGTGCTACATATTCTCTCCCAGTTTTATCTGCAGTGAGCTGCCTCACACGACGTGATTTAAAACCCACCTTTATCTTTAATGCAGTCAACTTATTTGAGTAATTTTTTTTCTGACACCAAAATGTGAAGCACACATGTGGACTGGCAAAGAGGAGAGTTGTGGGGGCGACTTGGGGGTGATTGGAGGGCGGGGAGGGGGCATCGGGTAGAAACGAAAATCGTTTCTGTCAGAGCTCCCCCTGAGAGATGAAAGCAAATGCTGGCTGTGTCTTAAGCTATTAGAGTAAGGAGCACTGTTATGGCCTCACCCCCTGCTCCCCTTCCTCCTCCTCCTCCCTGCCTGCCAGACATGGACGGACAGGAAACGCTGCTTCACTTAGAGCTCTGCCCTTCTCACTTGAGAGCCTCAACTTTAACTGCAGCTCTGTGCACCGCTAGGTTATTTGCGTGGCTTTAGGCCCAAACTGTGTTTCTATTTGTTGGTGACTGAGGCTTGATCTGACGAGACGCCGGCATCTCCATGAGCTCCGTCTGGGCCGATGCAGAGTCATCACCTTCTCGCTGATGCTCGTCTGCTTTTATTTTGACACAAATCGTTGTGTTTGCATGGCTCCTGAACAGGTCGCACGAACACAACAGAAACAAGGAGAAGGGCATGACCCGGGCGGTTTGGGTTCCTGTTCATAGGCCTCTGGAGTCGAGTCACACAGAAGCCACCTCCTATTTTATTTTCTTATTTTGAAGGTTTGTACCTTGTGACTTGTTTCTTCTTCTCTGTGTGGTGAAGAGGAGCAGGTTCATGCAGAGGGCAGTGATTACAGATTTGAATGGAGCCAAAATGGAAACATCTTCGGGGCACACTCTGACCTGTCAGCCTCATTTTTCTCGAGTGGATGTGCAAGCGGCTGTGCCATCCTTTTTTCTTTTTCCTCTTAACTCCTTCTGTACTCCCACATCTCCGTCCCATTCCTCCCCACTCTCGGTCTCTCTCTAGACTAGCCCTGCCAGGTCAGGTTTGGCATGTAGAGACATCCTCCTCCCTCATGCAGCACACACACACTATGCTGTCCATTGTCAGCAGCGCCGAAAGCAGATTTGCTCTTTAAACTAATGGCCCGTTATGTGAAACAGACCTGATTACTGCCTGACAGAAGGAATTAAGGCCGTCTAAGCCAAACGAGTGCGCCAGCATCCATGACCTGGCACAACCACTTAGGGTGAATTTCATTTATACTGTGCACAGTAAACATGTATTTGATATAAATAAATCAAGAGATAGCGATGTACTGCTCACTTGACTTTGGTGATGCGTTGTATTGATTCAACTTTTTCCGTGGGATTGCCAGTAATTTATTCAATTAGTTATTTGAAAAAAGGAGATGGATTTGTAATAAAACTTATACCATAAAACATAGAAATCTGTTTTTATAGTTATATTAAAGCTGAGGAGAAAGTGCATTTGCTCGCCCAAAAGCCAATATAGAAAGAAAGGGCATAAAGGACAAGAAATGAAGTGAGTTCTCAAAGTCGAAAGTTTGCACAACTCACACAGCATTGAAGATGAAGCATTGAAGGTTACAGCTCAAGTTGTTGATTATGTGGGAATTTTTTAAATGTCATTTAAATACAATACATTTAAATGCAATTAATGGCCTTCACACACAGTTTCACATGCTTTTTATTTGTTCTCAGAAGTTTCTGAAAATATAAAAATAAAAAAGTCTATGTGGAAAAAGAAAGTGTAAAGGAAGAACGTTGCTGCTTTGGGCTTTAAAATCCATATAAAACAGTTGTTGCTTTCAGCTCAACAGTTGATGCAGTGTGGTCTGAACGTTGTACCAGCTGCATTTTTTAGCACAAGTTAGATACATCTGATTTTACATACTTGTTCGGAAGCATTATGTCTTATTTCTTTTTTCTTTTCTTGCTTACAAACTCATAAGATCAAACAAAATAAACCTAAAGATTATTGGATATTTTATTTGCAAAATGCGCAAACTTTGTTTTTTTTATGTATTCATGTCTTGCAGCATAGCCATTAAATTATTGCTTACATAAATATATTATGTACACAGTGATCACTGTAACTGCTCATACTATATAAAATGCAAATCAGCAGCACTACATGCAACGATTATCTTCAATGTCAAAGACAGCAGTGCTCTCGTCATTGTGATGTGTGATAGTACATAAAATAAACAAACATTTTCATCCTTTCTGAGTCAGTAATGCAAATTTAGTAAAAATTAAAACAAGACCAGAAGCAGGACTATGATTGTATACTGTAACAAAAATTAAAACTATTTCCCAAACATTGTAGTACACTGGAATACTAAGTCTACTACAATACTAAAAGTCCAAACAACAACCAGCAACATTTAAAATTTCATTAACAATTATTTTCTCTATTAATACACAATCTTTCTGCATAAACAAACTAGTCCAATAATTGTGTGGTCACGAAACTATGTGTTTTGTTTATTGTGGAACTAACTTCCTATTTCTTTTTTCTGTCAGCTAGTGATGTTAGATCCAGCTCTTTTCAAAGCTTCGGTTCTGTTGACTCGGCCACCATAGAAGAATCGATTCTTAGGACTCTGAAATGTCTCTCTCATATTTTATCGTAATCTAGTAATTATAAATGGTTTGTGCATTTTATTTTTCAGTGTTTTCATAATGCCTTGTTTTCATGCATTTTAGATTCCAAAAACATACAGAGTTACAATTTTACAGTTTTAATTAAACCTTTAACTGAACACAGAACCACAATGGACAAATCTAATAAATAAAGGCCAAAGTCTTAACATTATGATATTCATATAAGAGACTTTATAAAAGTCTTTATTCCAGGTTGTGTACCTGGCCTGTGCCAGTACATTGTCTTCAAGGCGTATACCTCCCTTCCCTGTTTCACGTAATGGTATGAGCCTAATCTGTCTTTGCATGTGATTGGCCACATTGTGCTCATTAAAAAGAAGTCCTGCCCCTGCCTGTGTAGATTCTGAGCAGTGCTGGACAGAGGGGCTGAATATTTGGCTCTACCTGTGGTCGACTATTCTAGTTCTCTACAAAGCATCAGCTCTTAGAGACGTTCGCAAACGACACATCACTACTGTCAACATGTTCTTATTATGTGATCAGAGGCTGTGATTCCGCTACACTCCCTACAAAGGCATGCCTGTCATTGAAGTTTAAATGTAAAAAAAGTTTTTTTCATTTTATTTTTGTACATTACTGCTGGACATCAGAGTAACTGAATGAAATTTGGTATAACTACAGTGACAATACAGCCTTTTTTTATTTCAGGTAACAGCACGTGTGACCTGGCAATCAAAAGTGAAACCTGACAAAGCTTGAAGGTTGTCCTCGACAAATTGAGAGAAATGATACCTCGGTATGATACAAAAAAACATGAAAAAGCACTCATTAATCTAATCTCTCACAAGTTTTAAACAATTTAATGCTGCACTGCTTCCAAAAATCAAAACTCCAGGGGCTGCCTACATCAGTTCATCAACTGTGGTGAAAAAAGTGCAAGTGATAGCATTGGCCTGTTGTTAACATTTGTAGTTAATCATACAGGGTGGATTTGTCATACTGTTGCTACCTGTGTGCATCATGTTCTAAAGTGAATAGTAAAAGTTTATTTCATTCTAGTAAAGTAAAAACTGCAAACTAATAAAACTGCCATAAATGAAACTAAGTAAGACTAAGTGGGAATTCAGATCAAATAACAAAGAATGACAAAAGAATTAAATGATGGGTATCATGCACAAACTTGTAGCCTAATGTGGTACATGCTAATAGTTCTATTGGTGACTTTGATGCTGTTAATAGCACTATTTAAATAATTACATTAAAATGTGTTACAGCAATCTAATAAAACAATGTCATTGTGTTGGTAATCAAAAGCATAGTGGGGTTGCCAAAGTTACCATGTCACATGAGCTAGTTATTATTGTCTGTGTGTGTTTAACTGAAGGTTTGGCTTTGAGCAGGGGTTGATGGGAAGCCCCCACAGGTGGAATAGCTGCGTACTGAAGAGTTGAGTTGTGGGTCACATGCTGTCGCTCCCCATTCATCAGCTCATTTCCACCCCGATAACAGAAGAAGGATGGGGAGGCGTTTGGAGGTGGGGGTTTAAAAAAAAGAATTCAAGGAGAAGGAAGGTGGGCCGAGGCTAGCAGAAGCAGTGTGGTCACATGACCTAGAGCTTCCAATCACCGCACGCTGACCTGACAACTCTGCAGGTGTTGAAGTGGAAGTGATGTGACTTTGTGGTGACCTGCATACGCAAATACAGCATGTCAGAGTCACTGGCGTAGACACGGCACAGGTATGTATGTGCATACACACTTTTTCATACATGACACACACACAAACAAAATGTGTCATATGAAGTGACAGACTTTGGATGTTGAACAAGAATCAGGATGGGGTCATATGGGAACAGTATAGAGCAGGGGTGCTCACACTTTTTCAGCATGCGAGCTACTTATAAAATGACCAAGTTAAAATGATCCACCTAGTACAAAAAGTATATTAAGAATTCTTTATATGTACAATTTATGTTGATGTACCTTACATAACAGCATGAACCAATATTGGACAAACAACACAACACAATTAACTGTAGTACATTTTGAGATCATAGACTGGCAGATGAGGCAAACGCACTTCGCAAATGTCATCGTGAAAAAAAAATCCTTCTCCCACTCCACATGAAAGTTTAAATTTTTTTACTTGGTACTGATTACCCATTTATTTTTATTCTATTTTATGTTTACGAGGAAAAAACGAAGGCTAAACTAGAGGTAACTCGCTAGCGTGTTAGCTTTGCTGCACCTGACAAGTTTATTTGCGCATGGACGATGACTCAAGTGTCAGAAGAAGTCAGATGTCATCTGACTGGCTGCCCTATATATTAATCAAGTGACGGGATGAATGATAGGCTGACGTCTAATTTTTTAATGTCAAGCAATCTACCCACAATGCCTGCGTGATCGACCGGTTGATCGCGATCGACCGGTAGATCATGATTGACGTATTAAGCACCCCTGGTATGATAATGAGTATGCTCATTATATTGTTAAAATGAATTTGACATCACTTAAAAAAATGTAAAAGATATAGATGCATGCTCACACTGGCAAGAGCAAAAAAGATAAATAAATAGCAACGGTCAGGTTGAACAACTGAGTTAGGCCTTATAAGGGTGCTTCGTGGTAGTATCTCAGTTTATGCGAGAACTGAATAGTAATTGCTGGTGTCTTCTCCTTGTAAGTCGCTTTGACAAAAAGCGTCTGCCAAGTAAAGTAAAGTAAGAAAGTCTTTTTTATACTGACAATGGTACATCAGCTGAATCATCAATGAGATGTGATAAGAAAGTATCTCTACTGTTGTGACCTGCCTGTGCAGAACGTCATTAAAAAAAGCCATAAACAAAAACAGAAATGTGACAAGAATTCACCGCAACACCCCATGAAATATGGTCTGATGTAGAAAGCTACTGTAAAACATTGTCAAAAGTAGTTTGCAAGCTGTACAACCCATCAAGAGGGTTGGGATTCACCTTTAAATCTTAGGAAGCAGAGAAATCAGTTTTTCATTCATCTTTATCAAATTGATCAGAAATACAGGGCCGACATTGCTAATGTGAGTACTGTATAAGTAATTACAGTAACTGTGTGTGTGTGTGTGTGTGTGTGTAAAGGGTAAAGAGGACAATCATCTGCAAACATTAGCTCATTTAGGTTTATCATTTTACAAGCCATATTTAGCATGAGATTATGTTAGAATGGAAGCAAGAGCATTTATAAGTGATATAAACAAAACATATAATCATATAATTATAATTAAATTGTGTCAGACACCCAACCTGCTCTGTATTTCTAGGCTTCTTTGTCTATTGTCCTGCACTGAGGCATGTAACCACACTGATTGTGTTTTGGGCTCTGAGTGTTTCCAGGTGACAGTGTAAGCTTTCTGTGTTGGCATAGCATTACCTCGAAATAACTTAACCACTGTTTAAACTGTAAATTTCTGCACAAAAAATTCCCCATAGGATAAGTGTGTCACTAGTATTATCATTATTAAACAATTTTCTTTATTATAGCTTGACACACTAAGGTGTTGAATACATTTGGTCATAATTAAAATAATTTTTTTCCTACGATAATCAGTAATTACAACTAAAAATGTAATGAGAAATATAGTTTGTCATTACTTTATGTCTCTTTATGTCTTTACAAGTGAGGTGTTAATGTAATTATCAATTTAGCAGAAACATTTCTAAAATATTTTTGTTTTATACAATGTCTTTGTATAATTTTACTTTCTTCCACTTCTTGTTAATCAATTTTCTAAATTGAAATGCTTACTTGAATATAGGATTTCTTTAAAAAAATCAATTCTACACCTACTGTTATTATTAGATTTGACAATTTAAGGATAATGGAAACCAACACTCTGTTAGTTCATATCAAGATGGATAAAAATAGATTATAAACATACACAAAAAATACATCATCTGTCACTACTGTGGATAACATTTTATTTACTGTTTAAACTAAGACGTTTGGCAGGAAGCAGATTAATCACTCTGGGTGGTGGAATCACGCCTGGACCTCCCACAGCCAGACATAAGAGCTAAATAGTACTTACATAACAAACTACAACAGATGTATGGTGTTCACTAAAGACACAGAAGCATCGCTCAACATTCTAGTGATGACACAGGACACTCAGGCCTCATGTAAGCAAACCAAAGCTCCAAAAGTTAAATCGTTGTCGTTAGTCATGTCTTGTACTTGTGGCTAGTAATACCATTAATAATCATTTTGTTGAAAGAATAGACTCAACATGCTGGAAGCCCCAGATAAGGAGAATTTGGTGAATTGCTAAAACACTTATTAATAACCCAATGAAAGTAAGATCATTTTCTTGTGCTACGTTTCTGCCTGGAACTGTTAGACCTTCTGGTGTCTGGCTGTGTGTTGTTAAAAAGGGAAACCACATTGCCGCATGAGCTTGAATTGCAGCAAAAGAACAACCTATCATTATGGCCATTCTTTCCATAACAATAGAAGGCTGAGAAGTATCAGGTTTAGAGCCTATAAAGTAACTGGCTTTGTCTACTAACTTTGTTGAAATAACAGTCTTATATGTTTTTATGTTTCATGCCATTGCAAAAATATGACAAAGTCTGCTTCACAATACAGCAATCCATTAAGACACATTAAATGAGGTTGTGGTTCTGTCGGTTTGTGAACATAAAACATTTAAAATGTCAATACAGGAACTACTTGAGGCATTTCTTGGTAACAACACTCTGGCTCAATTAGTTTAATAGTTTTACTTCATGCATTTACTATAATATATTATTGTATACATGACGTACAATAATAAAAACATGTAAGGAGTCCTGACCATCAGTAAATACGCATATGCAAAAGACCATAATACTATATATAGTACAAGCTAAATAAATCTGTGAAGCCATTTTTTAACCAAATGTGTTGGTGCATAAACATAACTAAGAATAATGATTTAAAAGAATGTATGTTTTACTGCAAGATTAAGATTTTTTGGCAGAAGAGATATATATTGCCTGGGAACATTAAACTAATGTGTTCAGTATCAATGTATTTGCAACTTACAGTTTGCTAATTCATTACACTCGCTACAAACACGGACGCAGTTGAATTTTCTTTGAATAAACACTGAACTTTTAGGAGACTGTACCAGCTCTTATGCAACAATGAAAAAAACATGCTAACAGTTGATCTTATACCTATGCTAACATGTATCCTGATGCATTATGGTATTTACAGTTCATTTAAGGTAAAACATTCCTTTTCAAAGCAGCTCCGTGGCATAAACAGATTAGACTCTCTGCCTCTGTGCTTTCAGTTCTCAGAGGACATTGTTAGCATTTAGAAAATGCTGGCTGAGGTGTCCCATACAAAGACAATACATTTGTGTTTTTTTAAAGCTGCAGTTGACCTAAGATAAAGTTGTGGCAGTGTGAGGACAAATGGTGATTTAGGACATGCAGTGCTTTTAATAACAACAATTTTATAATGTTTGTGTGAATGATAAAAAATATTAATAAAATACATTGATCATTAATTGTTGCACATCTCCACATGTATTATTGCACTAATACAGGGTATTAGTTTCTTGTCCAAGGAAGAACCTGGAGTCAAACCACTGATTCTGCAAGTCATGGAACCATGCACACCCTTTAAAATGCAACCCAGAAGAGACCAATCCCACAATATCCAGCTCTGGAGACTAATGTTGTATCCTTTGGGCCAATGACTCATTAATATTATTAATATCTTGCTGTGTTTTCAACTGTGAATACGTCTTGTGATGTGTTCTGTTGAATGTCACCTTCCGCGGTCAGAAACACTGGGTTGTTTCTGTCAGGATGGCTGTCAGATGTGGTTTACATAAACTTTGAACAGCAGAATGAGAGCTTGGACTCCAATAAAGAACCATGTCAGCCTAATTTAAAATAACTCTGCAATTTAAAGAATTAAAAATGATTTGTCATTTCAGATTAAATCATGTTATACAGTACAAAAAGTGTGTGTGTGTGTGTGTGTGTGTTAGCGTGCAGTACACACATACAATTAATTTTATTACATATTTCACTATAGCCTGCTTTGAGCATGTAAAGAAACCAGTAAATGAAACACATATAAATGATAGGAAATATAAAGTAATGACACAGTGCGTCACTAAGGTCCCTGGAATATACCCACTTCAGCTAAGTGGGTAATTTCAGGCTAAATTGTCAAACTGTCCTTAAAGCATAAACAGAGCACTCCTCTTAACATGAGGCATTTTCTTGCATGCTGATTGCCAGAAGAGCCTGGAAACTGTGATGTTTGTGGCTGGAAATTCAAGGTTGCAGTGTATCACTTCCAACAGCAGGACTTTAAGGAGCAATTAGTTTGTGACTGGGACTTCTGGGCGACCCCGATCCTCAACTCCGATATCCCGACACTGAGACTGGAAACTACCGGACACATTTCAATACGCTCACCAAAATGCTTGCTGCTTTACTGGGTCTGTTTCAGGGAGCAGGTATCTTACCCACGTTTAATACCTGTAAACCTGGAGTGTCTATTAAAGGGAGAATCTCAGTAGCAGATTGACTTCAGTCAACATTTCATAAATAATTTACACAAAATGAATACAGTATTATTGGATTATAATTATTCATGCATTCTTTTAATACTGCTGGAGATTAATAAAAAAATTGTATATCCCATTTTATGTTGTTTGTATTTTAGTTATAATTGGAATTTCTCTACATGCTTCTGTGTTTTTTTGTGAATTTCACTAATCTTCTGATTAGGAATAAAATTTGCTTTGTTCAGCTGAAATGCAGAAATATTTATTATTACAATAAAAGTATGGTATCTGCTTCTAAATTGAACTGTAATAAAGTGAATCCATACATTAGTATGAAATACTCCTTTTATTGTATTCTGTATATGTAAATGTAAAACAGTATATTCACAATTGACACCAATATTATTATTATTATTATTATTATTATCAGTGGAAGTGGTCTAATCATGTTACATGGTAACATTTTGCATTTTGCAAAATTTAAAAAAAGAAATACATTTACATCAGTCATAATTTAGTCTAAATGTTCTCATTCTCAAGTTCCCCACATTCACATATTAGACAGATTTGTGTTTCTTCTTCCAAACCAGTGTAAATTCTTTTTGTTTTTTCAGTATTTAACGCTGGTGTAATTTTTGTGTTTGTAGCTACATTTAATTGTATTTATTCTTAAACTTTGTTGACTTTGTTTTCTAATACTTTACTTTCAGAATTGGTACTCTACTAAACATTATGACAACTGCTAGCAGTTACAGATACAAACCGCCCCTTTTCATTACTATTACACATAAGGTACAGGTGGCGTCAGACGATTCAATGGTCCAATGGAAATCAGTTACTATCACAGTTGCTTGCACATTGTATTAGCGCTGGTGATAAAATCAATACACTGCTTAATGAGGTGGTTTGTGTACAGGCTGTTTGTTTCATGTGTCTTTATTAAACTGTGATGATCATAAAAAACAAATGGCAGTAGTTTTACAAAGCTGCAGCAGCTCTTGGTCCCCAGAACCATAACTGCACATTAAATGGAATAACACTGAGCCGATGACTTTGAGACCAGCACAAAATATGCAGCTTGGCTCAAAAAATAGAACTTATTTATTCACAAGCTCCATTTATTACATACTCTTAGACCACAGCCAGAAAATAACAGGAAATAACTATGCTGATTGCCATGGAAAAGTTTAAGCATAAGTCAATTACTTTTTGTCTGATTATTTTTTATTCTCTTTACTGTTTTCAAGCTAAATTCTTTTTAAAGGTTTGCTTTTATTTCCCAGGTATATTATAAAGACAGAAATGTTGATGCTGATTGTATCCGTGAAATATTAACCTGTTGAACCCTAGACCATTTCATAGAAATTTGCTTGAAAAAGACGTACCCAAAATGAATTGAATATATCTCAGGAACAGTAGGGTTTATTTGGGCTATCTTGGTACCAAAACAAAGGCAAGACTCCAGAGAATGCTCTAAAGTTCTAAAACACAATATTTATGTCACTGAGTGAGAGTAAATGAATTTGGAACACAGAAGAAATTGATATAAATAAATAATAATTTCCGCCTAAAAAAAAAAACTTTATCACTTTATAATGTTAAAATTTATTTGAAAGTATCTAGTTGCAGTCTAAAACTTCTACAAATCCACAGAATAGGATCAGAACAAACCAAAATTCATGCAAAAAAAGTATGAAAGAGTTGGACAGGTATTAGTTGATAAAGATCCAGGCGGACCCTATGGTGGATCATTTGGGCACATTTTGGCACAACTTGCGCCATTTAAATTTCTCAGGTTTTTTGCTTAGTTTTTTTTTCTCTACCTCTATTTTATGTTAGAAAATCATTACACCAAATAGAAATTTTTTTGGAAGGTTTTTGGGAATTATCCACCCAACAAATATATTTACCCATTCAAAAAAGGGAAAAATCATACAGAGAAACTAATTTGACTCCTAATGAAGCAAATTTATTACAGTAAAATTTTAAAATGTACCAATTTTGGGGAAGAAAATCAACCATAAATCTATAAAACAAATAATGGCATCTATCAAGGCTGTGTGGTTTCATTTTGTGAACAAATATTTGTAATATTTACAATAATAACAAGAAATCAAACATCCTGGCAGCATTGACATTTGTGTTGTCAATGAGTGTACAAACCACAGATGGACTAAAGAAGAGCTGGAACAAAGAGCATGGAGCAGTGGTGTCGATAGTGGGCCCAGGTTTCCTAGCTGGCATCGGAGGGGTTGTGGTCTTCCTCCTCTCTGTTGTGCCATTGTTCTTGTTGTCCTGCTTTGGAGTGAAAGATGATCTTGAGGCTTTTCTTTTCCTTGCGGTTGGTTGTGGAGCAGAAAAAGATGGTCCTGCCAGTGGCTGACTGCAAGAGGCCTGTCCAGAGGATGATGGTTGATAATCATCCTCATCATCATCACTCTCACTGTAAAGTTATATGAAAAAAATTATTATGTTGTAAAGATATATTCATTCACAGTAACAGAGTTTTTGAACAGTGAAAATAATCAGAAATAATATATAATGCCTACCTAGACAGGATTATGTACATAAACAATAAATATATAACAAATATAAATACCTCTGGCAGCACTGAGCAGCTCCTTCAGTGGCAGGCTACTACACACACGTTGTGGGAAGAAGAGACTCAGATGGCCTTTGCTTCCAGCTGCTCTCAAAAAAAAGAGCTTAAAAAAATGTATTTTTTTTACTTTACTTTGATTTACTTTGCTTAGCAGACGCTTTTATCCAAAGCGACTTACAGGGAGCTAGCGCTGGGTGTCTGGCTCAGGGACACACCTGGTAGGGGATGGACTAGGAGTCAGATGGGGATTCGAACCTGCGACCTTATGCATCCCAGTCTGACTCTTAACCCATTGAGCTACCAGGCCACTTTTCCCAGCCATTATTACAAAAAAGCTGTTGGACTATCTGAAAAGTAAAGCGAGGTGATAAAAAGCAAACATGAGTGAAAAAATGTCATCGTACCAGTTAGACTCTCTCTGCATGCCAATAGAATCGATTGGTGTTGAGTTTGAACATACAACGGTGGTATTCACAAAGCACACTAAGTAAACAGCACAGAACAATGGAATGCAGTGCTGTGGCGTCGAAGGATTCTAAACAGTCTACAGGAGACAAAAAAAGCTAAAAACAGTTAGAAATCAGCTCATTGTTACGTCGGGAAATGGATTACATGAGCCAAGGTTATTTTTTTACTATAAAACGGACTATGACCATAAACAAGCATAGGTTAGACTGAATTTATGCTTGTCGTTTAGATGTACAGTATACATATATTGGTCTACAATAAGCATGTTTTTAGAATGACTACAGGAAGTCCTAGCTGACCCGGTACCGGGTCCGTCAGGTTCAACAGGTTAATCCAAAAGCGACAGTATCATTTACAGTGCCGGAGTCCGAAGCCAAGGTGGAGGTCAGGTTCCGAAACAGGGGTCCTACACAAGGTAAACAAGTCAAGTAGAATTCTGAAGACTGGGCTTATTTTGCAGACAATCTGGCAGCAAAGTGGATCACACAGGGCTGCTTATGAAGGAGGGAAAACTGGTTTCTTGATTGCTGGTTGATTGAAGAGAGCCTGGGGGAGAGCAGAGTGAAGGAAGAGAAATGACAGGAAATTACCATGTATGGGGTAGACCAGAGGAAGCAGCCGGAAACCGTGACACCAGGTCAGAGTGACCACTTTTCCAGCACGGGGATGGCTGAAGGTTAATAAACTGTTTTTTCGTCTGTTTGTTTTAGTCTTCATGGATTTGAAAGGTCTGATTGAGGGCAGGCCTTAAAACAGTGACCTGGGTATAATGGATCCAGAATAATCGTTTTTTTGAGACAACAGAAACTGTGCAGTTCTTCAGGTGTGGGTAAACTCAGCAAGGTAGTGGTTGAGTTCCTCTGCCAGCAATAGATCACCTTCCACAGCTTTAGGACTGCTTCTGCAGGTAGTCATATGCTGGACACCCATTGACACTTGGCAGCTGTTATTGCTATCTGACTTGGACTCTCAGTTGCCCCTCTTCTATCTGGCGCAGGCTGTGCTGTAGAGGGCCTTGTCACCAGACCTGAAGGCAGTGTTCCTCGCTGTCAACATGTTCTGGACTTCCCTGGTCATCCAAAGTTTCTAATTGGGGTAGATCCTCATCTATTATTAAACATATCCCACTTGGTCGTACTGAAACCTATTAAGATTTATAAGTAGTACTTGTATTCTTGATATTTGTAATATTTGTGACAACGTGTTTAAAGATCAGATTAGCATCTGTGATGCCTTCAGCCAGTAGAGAGGCTGAGAAATCCACCTGTTAGACTAATACAGAGAGAAAGAAAAGTAATTAATTTGACATTTTCTGTGGATACAGCAATACGTGCCCAGAGTGACTTATCAAAAGCAATAAAAAAAAGCTATATTCAGCTTATCCTGCAAAATCACATCCCCTCCAATTATGCTATTAACCTATTTCATTAGTAAGGGTTACTAGTTCAGTCATTCATTCAGTTTTTCATGTGCAAAGTGATGACTGCAACCCCAGCTTTTAATGGTTTGATTTTACTGCACATGAACAGTTTTTCCATCAGTTCTTAATAAAGAGCTGCAAAATATTTATGCAGTAATGCATAACACAACAAATTATATTACATGTGTATCATAATAAAAAAAGTGGTTCCTCTAAATTCAACACTGAATGCTTTCAATGACAGCAGCAACATTTTTAAACCCCTTCATGACATTTGGCTTCAGAACTTAGTAGAGCATCCTTTTCTATTGGGACCTGCTCCAAACATGATGTATATCCAGACACCAGATTCTGGCCGTGTTTCAGACTTAGTTTTGCAGTATCTGCAACCACTTCAGGGATAGCTGTGACACGGCGTATGTGGCAGGGCTTACAATCCATCACCCACTACAGGATGACATTTCATGTCTGTGATGGGGATGGCTGTTAGATGCGCTGAACAAATTCTACACTCGATTCGATAGTCAGAATGACGAGATGGTGAGGAAGCTCTCACATAAGCTGATGTACGAAAAACTCTACGCAGAGTAAACCAACGAGCAGCTGGACCAGACAACATCCCAGGCAGAGTTCTCAGAGAATGTGAAGAACAGCTGGCAGACATTTTCATCGACATCTTCAACATCAACTTTATTATGAATTAACACTGTACAATAATCAAAACAGCATGCACAATAATAAAAAATAGACAAACAGGACAGACTACAATCACACTGACATTAAAACAGCTAAACATTAGTAGAATGTGCAAAATCAATAGGGGGTGTCCACTCTCTGAGCAGTGCCATTATAGCCACATGAGACACATGAAGACCCTGCTGCCCCCCTCACTGGACCCACTGCAATTTGCATACTGTCCTAAATGCTCAATGGACAATGCCATCTCCACTACACTCCACCTTGCCCTCACACACTGGAAGGCCTCAGTCAGTACGGATCAGGAACTGCACCTCCAATACGAACACACTGAGTACTGGGGCCCCACAAGGCCATGTGCTCAGTCCCCTGCTTTTCATACTACATGATCGAAAATCATAATCAAGTTTGCTGATGACGAATGTTGACAATTAGATGAGAGTTGTTTTTCCAATTAACTACTAATTTCTAATTAACTTCTAATTCTCAAGTATAAAAATAAATTACCAAACACAGTGACAGTGAGGAGCTTGTTGTGTTTGTTCACAATTTAGCGTCAGGCTTGCAACCACAAAGAAAATCTGTCACCACTGCTGTCAAAGACAAAGTTGCCAACACTCTCTAGCAGACTTGCAATTGTTTCCAATTTATATTCAAAAAATTGAAGTGCAGAGTGATATCAGAGAACAGGATGGAAGTCAGTTTCTTATCCTGCAAACAAAAATTTCCAATATACCAGTTTGGGCATTCTAAAGCATGGAAATAGCATTGTTAAAAGCAAAAATCCAGCAGTGCTTCCCTGACAGAAGCCATAGAAATGCCTTACTGGCAGGGCACGCTGTGCAGAGTACGCAATAAAACATAAATTGGATTTCCTCTCTGACTAATGTACGATGGGGTAATTGTGATAGTGATAGTCAATATCACACACTCAAAGTGTATTTCCATACTGGTAGGCAACATAACTATATAAGTATTAACTATATAACATAATCAACTATCAAAAGTACACTACACCAGAAAGTCTCTCAATGATGATAGACACCATTGCTATACATTGTTGACTGTGTATAAATTTTTCCACTTATATATAAGTGGATTACCTGATCCTTTGGGTAAGATACTCAAGCATTCTTTAACCCACTCCTATATTTGACCTACAGTAAAAGCTTTGCTTTTTCTTCTGTTGTACATATTCATCTTCTGTTGTACATATCCACCTACAGTTCCTCTTTGTGTAAGGGTGCGGGAGGGAGTCAGGACACAAATGACACTAACTTAGGGAGGTAACAAAATAAGGAATTTAATAAATGAGGGCATACGAGACTATAATAAGGAAAATCACTCATAAAGAGGAAAAACAAGATTACATAAACAGTTACAAACAAACAAATACTTTAAGTAAACCCACGGGGAACCAGAAACAAACCAAATAGGTAAATAACAGAACTAGCCGAATAAATAAACTACAACACAAAACCATAAACACAACACAACCCAAACCAAAAACTCTTTTCCACAGAGTCCAGGGGAATACGGATGACCGTACACAGCAGTACACAGCAGTACACAGCATTACACAGCAGTACACAGCAGTACACAGCATTACACAGCAGTACACAGCAGTACACAGCAGTACACAGGGAGGATGATCTGACAAAACATTGAAGGAGTAGGGTTAATATGATGTGAACCAGGTTGGTTGATTGGAGACAACTGAAACCAATGAAGTTGATTAAACACATGGACCAGAGTCAACAAGTGCTGGGAGTAGTAGCTCATAAAACCAGGAAGTCCAGAGGGTGACAAGGGGGTGATGGGTAATGTAGTCCAAATACAACCAGAACGCAGAAGAAAACATGAAACTGAGCCAGCTAAGACCAAACTGAAGTAAAGAAAGCCAAAATCACATAAAACCTCAACTTAACATAGACCCACCTCAGCTTCTTTCAAATGGAGTCAAAAGTCAAACAGAATTCTTATTTTTAGTGACATCCTGAAGGAATGTGTAGGAAGGTATGGGACATTTATACAAATGGATATGTTTGAACCTCTGGGTCAGCTAGTCTACGATTACTCCAAAATGAGCAGCTTTACCTTCATGAAGGCATTGCACTGCATCTGCTCCTGGTTTCTCTGACTCTATTTACAGATACACTAAGTGAGGCCAAGAAAACAAACAAACCAACAATAAGAAGAAAAATAATCCCAGCACTCAGGGCTTGTGCATTTTAGTTTCCAGCAAAATAAAATGCATTTATATTATTGGTCAGCCAGTGTAAACATTGACAGAATACTTTCTTTTTGTTGCCCTGTCATTGTGGCCTGTCAACATTCTGCAGAAAAGGGAAAATGTAATTATTTTTAAAAGCTGCATGCTGTCTGGTTTGTGTCTACACCATGGCCCGAAAGCCACTTCTTTCCCATTTTGGAATTGGTCTCAATCACAAATATTTCGCCTCCCAGGAAAGCATCAGATAAGAATGGTTTCCATGGCGTCAAATACTGATGCTTCGCAAGTCCTTCTTATGTTGCTATCTGATGCCAATGGGACACTATAAGAATGATGGGAACTGCATTGTAATGACAGCAGTCATGTGGGGTCAGTAGATGCTTGGTTATGGTTGAACCCCTATATTTGGTTCAGCTTTGACATAAAACATCATGGCTAGGATTAGGCGCAAAACATTCAGAATTATGTTAAGTGAAAGAATAAAACAACAGTGTCTCAAACTAACTCAAATTTCAGTTTTCTACAGGAAATTCTTCTAAGCATCAAATATTGGTTTATTATTATTTGAATTTATAAGAAAACACTCATTTATAATTCTAGGTTACATTCTGTTTTTTGTTCTTTGCTGTGTGTATGCTCTCTTAATTGTTTTAGAGAGCCTAGAGAAATTATACCTGCTCTATTTCTCATTGTATCTTTGTATCTCTCTGTTAGCTTTACCTGTATATTATTAGTTAACTTATCAAATGTTTATACTACCTGATACTCATCTCACTCAACTCAACTTTATTTATATAGTGCATATTTACAATATATGTCATCTCAGGGCATTTAACAGTAAAAGGTGCAAGACCTTACACATCATAAAAACATATACAGAATAACGTAAAAAAACAACTCGTATACTTGAGCAAGCACTGAGCAACAGTGGAGAGGAAAAACTCACATTGACAGAAGAAACCTTCAGCATATCCAGGCTCAGGGTGGTGGTTTGGGTGAGTGGACAGAGGTAAGAGAAAGCACAGCAGGAAGCAGAGATCATAACAACAACAACAACAACAAGGAGGCAAGGCAACGAGCAGGTTGGCTCGACCAGCATTTACAGCTCCATAGTCAAGATACCTGAGGAAAAATACAGAGAGAGAGGGAGAAAGGACAAAGCACACTAGAGCCTAGCCTCCCCTTCTTTCATTTAGGAACCACATGTAGACAAGCACTCTGAGAGTGGAGTGTTCTGTTGGGATAATAATAATTTAGGGCTTTGGTGAGGAGAAGGATTTTAAACTCTAGCCCTGTAAGACCCAACCCATCAAAAAATAGCCAGAAAATTCTGATTTTTAGAAACTGAGATGTTTATTAACCCTTATAACAAAATCCTGAAAAATTATTTTTCTACATCATGTTGTTTATGAGATTTTTTTTGTATCGCATTTGATACATTGGGCGTTTTTGACTTTCTTTTTCTTAACAACAATGTTAGGTTTAGACAAAAAAATAGGGTTTTCCACAACATTTTGAAATTCTAGAACATGTTTTTAACTTTTTCCTCTTTTTTCTTTTTCAAATAACACGCTTACCAGCCTATTTATTTCACTTTGTGATGGACAGAAAAATAGATTCTGTCCTTGTTCAGGCAAAGATGAACGTTTTACTTCCCACAGTAGACATATGAAAAGTGATTGCCAGTGCAGTGCTAGCATCTCTGTCGGGTTTTCTATTTCTAGTGTTTATGACATCTAAAATATACATATAGGTCAATATGGCATTGATTTTTTTTTCAAAGGA
>JAUMHF010000013.1:15559518-15586482 GCA_032359275.1 Microctenopoma steveboyesi
CTGAGCCAGACACGCAGCGCTAGCTCCATGTAAGTCGCTTTGGATAAAAGCGTCTGCCAAGCAAAGTAAAGTAAAGTAAAGTAATTTTAGCAATATTCCTCAAAGTGGAAGAAGGACGTTCTAGATATTTCTTCTATGTAGGAAGTAAATGATATGTTCTGGTCAAAAATGACTCCAAGAGTCCTGGTAGGATATAGATAAGAGAGATATCTTTCTTGTTCTGTCCTAATCTGTGTTAAATGTTTACTTTTTCCTCTGCCTTATTTACTGATAATGACATCTGTAATACAGTATGTCACAGACGTGAGTACACCCCTCACATTTTCGTCAATATTTTATAATATCTTTTCATAGGACAACACTAATTATATGACACTGTAAAAACAATGTAAAGTCTGTCAGTCTACAGGTTGTATAGCAGTGCAATTTTGCCATCCTCTAAATAACTAAAAACACAGTCCTTAATGTCTACACTGCTTCCAAAAAAAGTGAGCACACCCCTGTGAAAAAAGTCCACAGTGTGGCCAATTAGCCATTTTCCATCCTTGAGTTCATATGACTCTTTAGTGTTACAAGGTCTCAGGTGTGAATGGAGAACAGGTGTGTTAAACTTCACTCTCACACTCTCATACTGGTCACTGGAATATCACATGGCATATCATCTACATAAAGATGGATTAGGATATAAGAAGATTGTCCAAACCCTAAAACTGAGTTGCAGCACGGTGGCCAAGACCATAATTAGAATCCACTTTATTTACACGTTACAACAAAATATGTTCTCTGCATTTGACCCATCCCCCCTTGGGGGGGGGGTTAGCAGCCACAGGAGGCGCTTGGGGCGCTAGCGCTGGGTATCTCACTCAGGGACACACCTGGTATGGGGGATGGGCTTGGTGCCTCAGCTGGGAATCGATCCCGGGGCTCCTGCTTCCCAGCCCTCTGCCTTAACCACTCTATCAGGCCGCCCTAAACAGGCAGGTTCTACTCAGAACAGGCCTTGCCAAAGTTGAACAAAGACGAGTGCACATGCTCAGCGTCATTTGTTGAAGCTGTTTCTTGAAAATAGACGTGTGAGTGCTGCCAGCATTGTTGCTGAAGTTCAAGGGGTGAGGGGTCTGCCTGTCGGTGCTCAGACATACACTGTACACTGCATCAAATTGCTGTCGTCCCAAAAGGAAGCCTCTTCTAAACATGATGCACAAGAAAGCCTGTAAACAGTTTCCTGAAGATGAGCAGACCAAGGACATGGATTAGAGAAACCAGATTCCCAAGATCAACCTGGAGAGCTACATTCATTTCCAGAGCCATGAATTCCAAGATGCACAGTAACATACTGAGGCAGAGCATGATACCCTCACTTTGGAAACTGGATTGCAGGGCAGTATTTCAACATGACCCCAAACACAACACACCACTGAGGGTAAAAGTGCTGGACTGGGCAAGGCTGGCTGGGTGACTGAAGAGCCTGAAGAAGTTGCCCAAGGTTCACCACCAACCAGTTCATGTGTGTTTTTTCTGCTCAGTGGCACACCCACTGAGAAACCCACTCTGGGTATTCACAGTCTTCATAGATGTTAGAGACTCTAGTCAAGTGTATTCTTGGGGCTAGTGAGGGTGACATCGAGTCATATTACATAAGATTTTACTGTATACACTAAACAAAAATATAAACACAAACACTTTAGTTTTTGCTCCCATGTTTCATGAGCTGAACTTAAACATCTGAAAATTTACTAGATCACAAGAACATCTGCACCAAGTATGGGCTGGAATGTCAAGATGTGAGACACCTCCAAAGGTGGCTGAGAATGATAAGATCCTGTTGGACCTCCAGATACAGACTGGTAATGGCTAACCAACCGGACATAGTAGTGGTGGACAAGCAGAGGAAGAAGGCTGTAGTGATGGATGTAGCAATCCCAAGCGATGGTAACGTCAGGAAGAAGGAACATGAGAAGCTCGAGAAATACCAAGGGCTGAGAGAAGAGCTAGAAAAGATGTGGAAAGTGAAGGTAACAGTCGTTCCAGTGGTAATTGGAACAAGGCAGTGACGCCCAAACTTGTAGAGTGGCTTCAACAGATCCCAGGAACGACATCTGAGATCTCCGTACAGAAAAGCGCAATGCTAGAGACAGCTAAGGTACTGCGCAGGACCCTCAAGCTATATATATATATATATATATACTACAAGGTCTATCATACGGGCTACGTATGATGAAACCTAGTTTGAGGCCTCACTTGTAATTTTTTGCCTGGGGCCCCAAGAGACTCTTGGGGTGCCCCTGGCTGTGTAAAGTGCTTTGAGATGATGTTTGTTATGTTTTAGCACCATACAAACAAAGATAAATTGAATTGAACAAAAAGAGAATACAATGGTTTGCAAATACTTTAAAACCTATATTTGCTTAAAAATAGTATAATTTAAAAATACTACATAAAATACAAATTTTATGTCAGAAAGACATTTTAAAAGGTTATTGTAATGGCACAAACAGATACCAACGCTTCCTTTGTCTTGAGTAACTTTCTTTATCCGTTTGAACCATATGGAGAAGGCAGGTGATGCAGTGTCACTATACTCACAACTCGTGTCCACAAAACCAAAAGGAGATGGAATGTTGCTTGATGCTCATGGTTTATTGAAAAATTAAATAACATGCGAAAATAAATTAATTGTCTGTATCGCAGTCCAGGCAGCGGCTCGATGGGCCAGACGCCAACCACGCTGGCCGTGTTCACATGCCCGAGCTGACGCGAGCTGAGGTCAATGACCGAATCTGCTGTCTTCCTTCTCCCTGAGCTGGCGCACTAGCGATCCAATTATAGGGTGGCACCCTCACCACCTGTGATGGGTGCGGCTTGCGGCTCCATAATAAAAGAACGTAAAATTGTTTAAAATCAAAACAGTACAACCTAAATGCGGCTTCTACAGTTATATATTTAAAAAACTGGGTCATGTAAGCCATATATACTGTTATATTTTTGAATCAGATGTGATTATTGAATTTTGTGTCTCTTCTTCTCTTCTTTTTTGGTATTGTATGGCACTATATATAAATAAAGATGAATTGAATTGAAAAAACTAAATATCAACATTTATTCTCTTTTTTGTATTTGTTTTAAATTCCTGGCTTTATTTACAGCTACAGACTTATTTGTAGTAATAATAACATTAATATTTTACTTATTATTATTAATATGTAGTGTTTAATAGGATAAATTGACCATATAATATGAGCACTATATAAAAATTTCAAACTCCATTGAGCAAACTTGGTGGTAACCTTTTATTTTAATTAAGGCCCTGCTCACCCACAGCCATGTACTGAAATGAACACTATTAATAAATGCTGATTTTGTGACCTTTATAAGTTATTAAAAATGTTAATTTGTTCGTCACAGAGCTGATATTGTCCTGTAATGTGCATTCAGCAGTATGAAAAATATTAATAGAGGTTTATGGGTTTATAGTGTGAATTTACAAACATGCCTAGACTGGTCTTGAATAGGTCATGCTGTTTAAAGCTGGGCATGGCTCCACAAGTAACACACTGGCATGGCAACTAACATGCATTACTGCCATGTTATGTGATATTATATAGTTCAGACATGGCCTATACATAGCTCAATTTCTGTTTTGTCTCTCTCCCCCGATTTGAGATGGTGATGGGGAACAGGAATGCATGTCAGCTGTTAAGGGTGGTTGATGGCCACGATGGGTGGTTTTCCACTACCTCTGTTTTATTGGTAACCATAAATAATAGATCTTATTTTCTTAATTATAATTATTTAGCGGGTATAAAGGTTTGGCTGACCAACTGAAAGACAACTGGAGGGACAGAAGCGTAGGTTTGTCTATCATCCATTACTGTTTTGGTTGTTTCCATGTCTTCATAAATTTTTACAGCAGATGACGAGACGATTAAAACATTATACAAAAAAAACAAACTACATGACATGTTGTGCAATTTCAGTGTACTTGTAAGACTACAGCTAGCTATTTAAAAAAGATACTGCTGCTTTACCGTTAACATTATTTTTTGACGGCACATAACATGTAGCCTAATTGCTGGATATGTGCATACCAGTTGACTAGGAGATTCATTTTTATGTTCTCAACGTTTATCTCAACTGAGACTTTCTGTGGTGAGATATTATCAGATTATTCCTTCCATTGAATAGAACCTCGTGTTAAAAAAACAACAGGTTTTCATACATTGGCCCCAAAATCAGAACAATCAACAGTTGCAGCAGCAGCAGTAGTGGCAGTGACCGACAGCTCATGGAGGTAATTACCGTAAGCTCAAACCATCAGTGTCCAATTACAAAAATGTGTGTCAAAAAGCTATTAAAGTCTATGAGCATGAACATTTAATTTGTCGTTCCTAGGATATCATTATTTCTATTGCAAATAAACATCCATAAGTCAATTAAAGAAATCATAAAAAATTGCTCACCAGTTCAGCCAATGATGCACAAAAAACTGTCTGCCATTAGCAGGAAATTTTGTGGACTTGACCCAAACTGTTCTCAAGTAAAGTAAAAGTAAGCTGTATGCCGACAAGGAATCAAGCATTGATTGGTTGAGAATTTGGAGATGTCATTGAAACCTTCGCAAGGCCAGATGGGAGAGTAACAGGGCAAAGATCATGCATGTGACTTGCAGATGGACAGGAAACTATACCAACTGGACAAGGAAGTAGTGTTAGAAAAGGAACAGCAGAGAAGTGTTACCGGATGATGGCCTGGTAGCTCAATGGGTTAAGCGTTAGACTGGGATGCAGAAGGTCACAGGTTTGAAACCCCGTCTGACTCCTAGTCTATCCACTACCAGTGTGTTCCTGAGCCAGACACCCAGACACTCCTTGTAAGTCGCTTTGGATAAAAGCGTCTGCCAAGCAAAGTAAAGTAAAGATGATGGTGAGGAGAGTGAAAAACTACCAAAGCACACATTTCACAAAGCAGACAAGCAGCAAGCGACTTGCTCTCATTGTATCTTGGCATCAGATTTCAACAATGATGAGGAGACAAGGAGGAGATCAAGCACCACGGACACGACTGGCCTATTGACTGTTAAGGCCACTATCCTGGATTTTCAATTTTCCATATTGGTTTGTGCACATATGAACAGGTAATGAATTGACAGAGCTCTGGGTTAGTGATAAGGAGGAACAGGTGCACCATAATGTTTGCAGATGAGCCTCCTGGGCTCAGCAGGGTCTAACCTCTTGACTCCACTCTCTACGTACCTCTTTAAATTCAGCTAATTTTAACAGGTTTTATTAGAATTGACGATGCTTCAATACAAACTATTTTATGTTTTCTTTTTTGCCTTTCTTTTAACCTCCTACATGCAATACACTGTATGGGTTAAAAGAGTTTTTTTCCCTTTTTACACTATTTGTATTTTGTTGCTCATCTCTGCCTGACACACACCGTTTCCTGCTGATTGTTCTGCAAATGGAAAATCCCATTGTGACAGTAGCCAGCACAAATGGGTGAAACATCCATTACACACGCTTGTCACTACTCTCCGAGCTGATGCAAAGAAATGTAGCGAACTCTGTCACAATGTAGTATGGTTCCTATAGTAACAGTACAATTGAACAATTTAGTTGTTATGATTATTCTTCTCGTTGACTGGAAAAACATCAATATCAATAAAGCAAACTCTGGTAACAAATCAGTTATAATGTTATACTGCATAATATGGTACAAAAGACTCTCACCCAGAGTGGTTGCTTGAATGTGCTTGTTTGAAACAAAGTTCAAGTTCTGAGTGTTCAAATTATACTTCATGGCCACATTCTTTCTCCAGCTTCTGTAGCTAGCAAACACGTGTTTGCTACTGTGTGGTGGTTTGTCATTGGGCACTGCTGTAAAATTACCTTTCACCTGTAACAGAGATAAAGGACAACACTTCCAGTAGGTGAAAGTGAGCTATACCACTCTCCCTCATCCTCCAACCTATGATGAGCTTCTTAGAAAGTCACTGAGGTGATCCCGAGGTAAATGTCCTAAGATATAAGACAAAAATCTAACTGTTAACATGTAGTAATTTGTATGTGTAAAAAAAACAATTGTAATATTACCATTAAAGAATTGAGTATGATCTTTTACACCACTAATATGACTGTAATTTTTGTCAGTGGTTTCAGCAAACCTCAGACTAGGGAAGAGACTTTGAACAGTCTATTAACACAGAGGCTTAAACACAGAACCCACAGACAAAAGCCAAGTGAGTAAAGACAAACAAATTAGGCCAGACTACATGGGAATGGGAGCTGCAGATGTGTCCGCTGTCCACTTCCAGACACAGAAGCCGTTGTGGCTTCTGGATTGAATTACATTACTTATTTGAACGGCAGGGATCCTTTTTCACTAGAGTAGTCTAGGGCCATGGGACAAAAGGTCCACTTTATGAGCTCTGGAGAGCAGATGTTTTGCAAGGTGAGTTTTGCACCTCAGTGACGCTTCAGGGCCTTTATCTGTGAGCAAACCGCTCAGATTTCACCAGTTCTCCTGCAGCCTGCTCTGCCCACTTCTGTAATAAACCTTATAGTGTGAAAACAGGTGCTGGAATAGTTAGTATAGTTAGCGATGTAGACACAGTAATGTCCTACAATAGGCACATGGAAAAAATGAAATAAAAATATATATGTGGTAGTCTGTCTGTCAGTAATTTGAACATGTCTATTGTAATTTAACTGCATTTATTGTTGGCATGTTCCACTGTACAAAGAGTCTTTTTATAGTGTATTTTATTTTGTATCCTAATTGTTATACACACAAACTGTTTCTTGGTAAATTATATTCTATTATATTTGAATTTCGATAAAAGTATTGCGTGCTACTGTCAAGCACATTTATGCAGAAAACAGCTAAAAAGTGAGTTGGGAGACCAAAAAGAGCTAACTGGTAGGCTAATTATTGGCTTTATGTGCTACTCCATGTCTGCTGAACACATCGGCCAAAACAACTTCATTGTGGTGTTTTCAAATGTGCTCTGTTTGTGGTCACAGAATCAAGTCATATAAACTTAAGAAGTCATTAGTTTCCACAAAATACTAATGAAAAGCAGGTCACCCAGTGAGCTGAGATTTTGAGTGTTTTAGAGCTTGTGCAGGCCATAATAAATATAGCCCTGGTTATTCATGCATGCAAACATTGTGTGTGTATGATGTTACAGTATGTATGTAACGTTTCATTACAGTCTATAAGCTGTGGTTTGTTAGAGTAAAGCACAGCAACAGCTCTTTATATGGGGAGACAGTGACTCATGATATGGAGAGAAGTAGACTTGGGAAAAATGGTCAATTTGGATGTAACTTTTAGGGGTCACATATTTTCTGGTGGTACCACTGCACCTAATGAGGAAAAGAAAAAGCATGCTGTGGTATGCTGCAACCTGAAGCTGACGACAGGAGACGTCTAGAGAAAATAATGAGGTCAAACATTGTGATTGGTTAACAGTATTTTTTTGCACCAGGTTGGCCAGACTGTTGTCTGCTAGAGGACAGGAATACAGAACATTTTCCTAATTAATTTGCTGCTGGTGATGAATCAGACTCTACTGTTGCTGTTAGGACCTTCACATGTTGGTGTCTGGAGAAGGTTCTAAAGCCAATATAGAATAAAAACTGTCAGCTACTTTTTTCCCCACAACATGTCACATTAGTGTAAAAAAATCTGTTCTTTATTCTTTTAGCAGTGGATCTTGTGACAGAACATCTGACACGGTTCAGGGTGAGGGCAGCAGAAGATTATCAGTTTGTAGTATTGTGCAGACACAGATGGTGTTGAGGTATTAGAACAAATCTTGTGCTCTGATTGCAACATAGAAGTTGAATGATTTCCTTTGTGTCTTAAAATGAAAGAGCTAGCTGCTCTGGATATCAAAGATTCTGATAAAACTGTTATTGGCATGTTCCCAATATCAGATATAACCCAAAAGGTATCTATTGCAACTTGTACAAGACCATACTCTGTATTTACTAGGACTGTTTAAAAAGGAAGAAAGACACACATTAAAACGCACATGCTTCTAACTAACCTAACATTCAATATGAAGTGACACACATAGCCTGTTGGTCTGCTTTTCTAGTTAGTCAGAGCTGATGAAGTCTTCTGTGTGGAATTCACACTCTCACTTCAATAGCTGAAAGCAACTCCAGTTGCCACTGAACAGCATTTTTGTCTGGGATAATCTAAACAGGTCAGAGGTATTGTATGTTAGAACAGATCATATTCAACGTGGGGCCTGAAATGGCAGAAAGTTAATAGCACTAACAAATAGTAAAATAATTATCAGTACTTGTCCATTTGTCATTGTGCCTCACCAGTCCTGAGGGGAGGAGACACTGAACAGGCTGAAATAAGGGTTTCAAGTTTCACACAAGTCACAAGTAGATAGTAGTTGTGGATAGCTGAGCAGTTACTAAAGCCACTGAAACAAAACTGAGTATTTGCAAAGCCATACGCAACAAACGTAGGATTTTTTTAAAGCTAGTTACAGTATGTAATGGATTATAAAATTGCCAAGAATGTTCTCAGAAGGGGAATTCATCAAAGAATGCTTTGTGGACAATGCAGCAAAAATCTGCCCATGCTAGAGAGAGATTCGAATAAAATATCTCTTTCAAGACAGGCTGTGAAGAGTCAGGTTAAGGAACAGAAAGAAATCTGAAGACAGTCTTACTCTTTGTTGTGTCAGTCCGGCGTCTGATCTTATAATGCTGAACTTTTAAATAACTGGGGAGCTTGCTTCATTGCAATGACTAAATGATAGTGTGCCACTACGAATATATAGCTTCCAGTTTTTAGTTGCAATAAACTGGCAAAACAGATTACAGGAAGCATACTAACATACAGCATTGTACATTACAGTCTTTTAGTGCTCTATACAGAAAGTTAAAAACAAAAATCACTCAGTAGACACACAGATGTTACTTTTCATTTTTCTGGTCATTTCAAGAATAGAAATCATTCATTTTCCCAGATTGTAGTTTTATCTAGATGTGAAAATGTTTTTTATGCTACAATTAAATGCTACGTGGATTTGGTGGAATTCTGCTGTGGCCCCCTCTAGAACATTATTTCCATAATGCAGCTAAAGGTTGAAGACAAAGTAATGAAAAAGCCACTGTATCAAATAAAATCTGCAAATCTGGCAACACTATCTTCCAAACTGTGACAAGGTAATAGGGTTATAAGAAGGTACTTTTTTCACAAATAACAAACTGTTTCAATTTCCAGCTATTATTGCGGAGTGTGTGCTGATTTTTTAATGCTATATTCAAATCTTTTTCACCAACACCACTACCAAGGTACGAGACACCCTGTTGCACAGTGAAGAAATCATTACACTTATAATATGCATTTTCATCTGAGCTATAGTGTACGCACTAAATAAGCACATACAGCTACTTCATATTGGCATTTTAATTCCCAGGATTACTCACCACATTGGATTTAATAATCAATTTTGTTCTCTGACAATAGTGGGTGTTTTCATAGTCCAGTGACAATGCATTCTCCATTGTTCATTGATTGCCTCATTGGAAGAATAGATCACTCTTTTTTTATCCCCTCTATGTATTATTTGGCTCTGCGGGCCCCTGCTTATCTGACAAGCCCCAGCATCATAAAGCTGATTGGAGTGGCAGACCTGTGCTCCTCAGCACTGGATATGGCCCCCTTTTAGTGGCCATAAATGACAAGCTGACTGACAGCCTGGGATGTAACCCTAATTACACCTAGCTAACCAGAGCCAAAACATAGCATTTATAGGAAAAGCCCTTCAGTCAGCCGAAGGCCTTGCAAGTTCCATATAATCTCTGGATGGTTCTATTTCTCCCTTGTTTTATTTCCCTTCCTCTGGGGTCTGACAAGTATCAGGGCAAAAAAACGACTTTATACTTACCATTGAAATTCAATAAACGTGTTTATGGAGCAAACACTAAAAACTGCAGAGTTTCTGACAACTCAGGAAAGAGATATTTAGCTGAGCTCGGTGTTTGGGCTGGCTCGCCAGCCTGCTGATGATCACATCCATGTTCTTACCCCAATCATATCTGGATGATGATGACTAATCTGTCACAGGCTTCTGTTGCTATTGGTAACAAGCTACAACAGGGCTAATCAAGATACTGAATCTGAGCTGTAATTCTCCACCTCTGTGTGTAGGACTTTGAGATCTCTTAACTCTATCCCAAACCCCTTTCCACCTCTCTCAGTTTCTGCTGGCCTTTCCATGCAATCCGTCTTTTTTCTCTCATTCTTTTGCCGCTTTGCACCTCTACACCTGATGGTCTTCGCTGTGGCAATTGCTGTGGGGTGATCGTAGCCTGGTTCCTTTATTGAACAGCACCTCCTCATCTTTCTATCGAGCGAGCCAGCTGTCAGCAGAGCTGCCAGCCTTTTTCCTATTGCACCCCATTTGTCTTCACGTTTGGGCAGCGTCTTAACACACAACTTACCTTTGTGCAACAAACTTGCACATACTGTACACATCGTGTGAACAGCAGCAGACTCTTAGAGAGCACACACATGTTTTACCTATATGTATTGGAGTGCAATTTCACCCTCCACAAAATGAAGACCACATTGAGCTACATGCTAAGAAAACAAAACAGTATTGTGTATAATGCTCTCGTGTTACTCATGTTAAATCCCCAGCAACAATATGAATGAGTAAATCATCTGAGAAGAAATATCTATTTAGAAAATTGCTTGAATTCTCGCAGGCCTGTTTCATTGTCATTAGGGGGTCACACAGAAAGGAGGGGATGAGATAAATGTCTCCTAGTGCTTTAGGGGGCAAATGCATAGCTTATGCAGCAGCCTCCATAGGCTTTTTGATTTTGTTTCTGTTCCAGCAACTCCTATTGGTTAATTTCTCAGTCTTTTTAAAAGCTCTGGCAGTAAATGCAGGTGAAACATGAATGATCGATCAAAAACTCTCAGGAGAAAGTTCTCAATGCTGATGAATTTTTTCAGTTTCCTTCAATGCGGGATGTTTCCTGCATAGTAACAGCATTTTCTACAAAGTATACGACTGGTCATAATGTTTAATATTATCCACAACAAAATCATGGAGCAATTCTTCTGTATTCTCTGATGTCACATCGATGCAATACAGCATAATAGCAAGGAACTGAGCAGATGCTGCCACTGTCTTCCCCCAACATATACACAATCCATGAATTCCGCTCCCAGTGTCTATTTTTGCCTCATTTTTCTTTCTTCCAGGCTTAAATTAGATCACTGTCCAGTGTTTTGCTCTGATGATTAGCTCATAAGGTACTGCAGGCACTCATGATCACTGAGGCATGAACGGAACAAGATACAGCAGAGGGAGTGACTAGTTGTCATGCAAATTTCTCCTATAGCCATCTGTTCCAGCATGTAAAATCACTGTTTTAGAGCCTACAACATATCCCAGGGGTGTCACACATCCAGCCGCTGAGAAAACACAAAACTGTGTAACCGCACATATAGGCCATGTTAGGCGGGGGTCCAGTCCTGCATACTGCAAGTTCTACTGTATCTCCGCAATGAAACTGAATATGTTGCACCTTAATCATAAAGCAGACAAAGATGTGTATGTCACAGCATGAATGCACACCAAATGTAGGTGCTGTTCATGGCAATGTGCTGTATGAATATAATTTATATGAAATATGATTCAAAAATTGGTCATATCAATATAAAATAGTTGATGGAAATTTCCACTGACAGAATATATTTTTGTTCAAAGTTTTAGTCATTTTTCTGTGGTTTCTTACAGAATTTGGACGTTACTGTCGACAATGTAGATAATTGCTCAGTTCTTGAAATATTGTGTGGTCCTTTTATGCTACTGGGCACAAAAAGAACCCAATCAGGCAGAGCTGTTTCTTTTCTGTGGTCTACTGAAATTACATACTCTATTTAGAGTGGTTCATAGTGCTTGGTCTATATGCTGCGTGGTTTCTGCAAATGTACTGCTACAATAAACGTATAAACATTCCGCACTTTGTGCATCAACATATTGACTAGATGAAAGATAATGACCGGGGGTAGAAATATCAGTAGAGGTGTTTTGGATGAAGTCGGGAGATCAGAGTCTCTGGGGATAAGATGTTGTCATTGCCAGCACTATGTTCCATCCATGAGTGTGAACAAGCCTCCCGATGCACCGCAACAGTGTGATTACAGAGAAAGACATGGCTAAAGGGGTGTTTGAGTTTGCACACGTTAATATGAGCATGCACTGACTGCACACGCTGTGGGCTGTCATGAATATTGATCTGTGTGTGTTAAGAGGTGCGAATCACTGTGTGTGTGTGTGTGTGTGTGTGTGAGAATGAAGCATGTGTGTGTAACTTTCTGTGTGAGTTGTTTACTGCTGTGATGGCCCAATTCCTTGGTAGTGATCATTAAAATTTCATTTTAGTAAATTACTTGAGGTTACTTTTATTCTGAAGTGACTTCAGTTTTCACAGAATAGAAACATAGATACCAGGGTTAGTGACTGGCATTTAGCTTGACTAGAGTTTCTACTTGAGCCATGAATTTAAATTAATTGATTTTGGAGAAAATCTGAATATAAAGTGCTGGACTGAAGAATAAAGAGGGCTGTTGATCAATTGTTTTCTTTGGTTCTGTCACTTTGTAGATACTCATCATTCCATAGCAGTTTCCTCTTTGTATCACAGTTTATTGTTTTCTTGGCCAGGATGCTCATAATCTCCCTAATATTGGAAGGAGTAGAAAATTACAGGACATCCAGGCCTGTATGTCTTTTAAACAAGCTTAACCTTTGCCTAAATGTTTGGTTTCATCAGAATCAGAAATACGTTATTAATCCCTAAGGAAATGAGTAGTAAAAGAGACATCAAGTTTAAAAAAAAAAAACACAATACCCTGCATATATACTGTAGAACTCCATATATAACTTGTGTGGGCACAGAAGATGCATCATTAACATGAAGAAATTGGGATCTATTTGATAGATGAATCAAACTAGTCTAGTCCTTTAACACTAGAACTACCAAGTCGGTCATTTTGATCGTTTTTAAAAATTAAAATACAACAACTTTTTGGAAATAAAACCCATATAACTATGGGGCCCTGGCTTTTTCTAAATATATGTAGGCTTTATTGTAACACTGGTATTTTATTAAAATTGCACAACATAAAAGCAATTTGAGTGTTTCTACCTAGAATGGCCATGGCAGTCATTTTGACCACTGCCGCTACTATTGAGCGCCGTATATATTATTGGTGTTGCCTTTGCTACTTTTTCCCACGACTGGAAATTCACACCAATGTTGCCTAGTAACTATTATTCATCCTCGTGCTTCCATCCTCGAACCTATTGCAAATCTAAATTCTAACTTAACCAAAGAAGAAGTCAAAATGTCATCTAGTAGGAGAATTACTGTGGCCGATGTTTCAGCTGAGCTCCAGAGACTTGATGAGGCTGAGTCTGATGGAAAAGCAGGATCAGACAGTGACAGCTCCTGGTGTCTTGATGGTTTTTCTGACGCTCCCCCTTGAAAGTGATTAAAAAAGGGTTTTAGAGAGATCCTCTAATAAAAAAAGACGACTGGACACTTCCAATTTATCATCTGCTGCGTATAATGATATTTCAGGTAAATGTACTAAAAGTACCAACTTCTTGTGATTGTATTAGTTTTGTGATGTAGTAGTTAGATGTTAAGCAACCATAATCCAAGGCTGTATGCTAGGCTTGTTGTGATTAGGATTTATAATATAGGTATACTAGTCCTGATGAGTTTTAAATTTCATGAAATAGAACTAATTAGGCAATGTTTCTGACAACAGTCCAGAATCCTGGAGCGCCCAGTGTGCAATCAAATTACCTTCATCAGAACAACATGAAACAGCAAAAGACGGAACAGTATGGACCATTATTGGGACAAGTGAATACAGTGGAAGGCGACCGAGCCAAAATGTCCTGACAGAGGTTTCGGGTCCCACAGCACATGCGAAGCGCAACACTAAAGATGAGCTCAGCGCTTTTCTATGTTTGATTGTAATGTCATGTTGAAACACATCAGAAACACTACTGTTGCTGAGGCACACAGACTCAATGAGAACAGTTCGTGGGACATGACAGTAGATGAGCTAAAAGCCTTCATTGCACTAGTCTACATTTTGTGGAGCGCAAGGTAGAAAAGGGATGGACTTTTGGTCGGATGATTGGGGTTCTGAATTTTTCAAGGAGACCATGTCCCAAAACAGATTCCTGGAATTCATGTGCTTTCTGCACTTTGACAAAAAAGAGACGCGGCACACATGCATACAGGACAAGTTTGCAATGATGTCTGAAATTAGGCATTGCTTGCTACAAGCCCGGTGTTGACATTACTGTGGATGAGCAGCTTTTCCCGACACAAGCAAGGTGCAGCTTTATCCAGTACATAGCAAGTAAGCCAGATAAAATTGGCATAAAATTTTGGCTCGCTGCTGATGTCAAAACAAAATATATGTTGAACGGTGCACCATATCTGGGCAAGGATGAGACACGCAGGCCAGGTCAGCGACTGGGAGACAGTGTGGTGCTGCGTTACTTTGGGAATTTTTTTACAACCCTCGAACTGGCCAAGGCACTACAGGCCAAGAAAACAAGCCTAGTTGGCAAAATAAATAAAAGCAGACAAGAGCTGGCCCCATGTGTCAAGGAGCAAAGGTTGCTGTTCACCACACAGGTACTGAAAAGTGAAAATGCAACGCTAACAGTGTAAAATGAGGACAAATGTCTGCATTCTTAGCACTGTCCACACTGTTTCTATCACAACTGGCCAACAGTCTGAGGTTTAGCTAAGACTGTCACATATTACAACCGAACCAAGGTCGGAGTAGACGTACTGGATCAGATGAAAAGAAAATATTCAGTAAAATCATGCGTGTTTTAAAACATGCTTGACTTAGCTGCAATAAATGCGTCAATCCTGTTCAAGGACTCCCACACATGAAAACATCTCAAAACTTTATTCTTCGTCTTGCAAATGAACTTCGCTCTGCCCACATGAGCACAAAAGCCAGACAGCTGATGGTACCCAGGATGGTGCAGGAGAAAAAAGAGAAAAGAAGGCAGTGCCCAGTGCGGAGAAACTGCAATCAAAATAAAACAAAGGACATGTGTGGAAAATGTCACAAGGTGGTGTGTTGGAGCTGCCGGGGAAGATGGACATCACCTGTGTGGATTGTGAACAGGATTCCCACGCATCCTGGACGCCAGTGTGCAATAGTGTTCGCGAATGGTTTAGGTTAGATTTTCGTTTCACACCTAATAAATAAATTTTTACTTTTTATTAAAATAAATATCTTATTTAAGAAATCAGTTTAGTTTCTTACATTTGACCAAATTTCACATTTTTTTCACATTCTCAGTCATTGTCGGAATTTAAGTTTTGGAATTTTGAGAAACGTACATCAGGGTTTCCAAGATTTTTTTTGTGCCTCTTTGTGCCCCATGTGTCTGGCCATTACCCATCATAATAAAATGAAAACCTGTACAGACTTCAGCAAAAGAAAAACTGAACCACTGCTTTTAGTATCCATAAAATTTTACTGGTAACTTCTCTGACTTAGCCTAACTGAAAGTTGAAATCAAGGTAGACCCCTGATAGGGCCAGACTTCTTTCATTTTACAACACACTTCTGCTGAAAATGACAAATTAACCGATAACACTGTACAGTATATCAACATATACAGTATATTGGTGCACCACCCTGTCTTGCACTGAGTCCTGCACAGAAGCTACACAATGGGTGTGATCAATAACAGTCATACTAGCAGTGACCTGAATATCCTCACAGACCACTTAGAAATACACCAGCCCACCTACAAACAACTACCAGCTTATTATTCCCTCCTTTGGGTCTTATGCAGTAAGGAGAGCTAAGGGCAGGCATAGCCCCATACATACATGTGTATTATATTGGGAGGAGGGAGTATGAAGGTGACAAAGTCTTCGGCTTTTCAAAGTGGCTCAAGGTTGCAGCTCACCCCGGAGGCTTCTCACCAAGAGGAGAAAATGGACGGAATGACAGCTGTGAAATTAATCGACCCACACATGAAGTACAATGAAAAAGAGGCAAAGAGGTCTTTGTTTAAGGCTTTTGTTGACCAAATTATAGGATGGGATGGCCACACATTCACAGACATTATTTTTATGTTGGAAATCATAGATATTAGATGTAATAACATGAATACATTTATCTGGCTGGCATTTTGGGGAATTATGTGTCTGAAAATAACCCTTTCAGAATTGTTATTTTCTAACTTCACCGTTGTAAATGAGTACTGTTGTACATGTGTTTGTGTGTGTAAATGTGTTACACATTATGTTTCGGCCCAGTGACTCACAAAAAGCTGCAAAAACATGTCATGACAGCTTATCACTATGTAGCCAGTTATGTGTGCAATTGTCCACCAAGTTAAAGTGCATTTCTTCATGGTGGGCTAGTTAGTGGGATTCCAGCCTTAGTGATATGCAGGGCAATTGGTGCATTTGCATCTTGCTTTTCTCCCTCTTCCTTTGTTCTTTGCCCCTAAACCAATCTCGTTTTGCGACAAACCTAACTGACACACAATTAATGTCAACATCTTTAAAAATAGGACCTTAGACTGAGGAAATTATATAATTAGTCATTCTTTAGTTTCAAAGACTTTTCTGTGAAGTTTCTCAGTCATCTTGGCCATGGTTATGCCAAAAAAGGTTATTCAAAGGCAGCTGGACTCGTTTTAGTTCTTTTACAAGATTTGTTAACAGCACACTGCCCAAGTACACTTCTGATTTTATGGAGCGTCAAGCCAAAGCCTAATTTTTTGGACACACACATTTCTAATTAATGGCTTGTGGAAACACCTTACTGATGACAGAAGGAAAAAACACTGGACAGAACATAGAAAGCTGTAAGTGAAAATGTTTTGTGTGTGAAGCTCTTGGATTTGTTCTTCGTTATTAAGCCTGGACTTACTCATGAATGAACAAAACTGTGGAAAACAGATAGAAGGCTGCAGAAAATTGCAAGACTAGACATGTCAATGCATTAAGACACAAGCTATGCCAACTAACAATCATGGTAAAACAAATCAAGCAATTGATGGAAGGTGATGCGAATGTTGACTTTGTTAAATATCAAGTACGTGTAGTTTAGCTCTCTTCTTCAAGACTTTTCAGATTTAAATTCTGAATTGCAACAACTTGGGCTCTCCCAGTGGATTCAAGCAGCAAACCTTATGTTTATTGCGGGGGAGAGCATCACAACATCCCAGTCTGCAGAAAGCTCAAGAACAAACCACACAAGGACAATATTGAGTTCTTGAGAAGCAAAGGCCTGTGTTTCGCTTGTTTAAAACATGGTCAGATGATCAGCAGCTGCAAAGACAAACTCCAAAAAACTCAAGAATGCTCTCGACTGCATCCTGCCCTGCTGAAAACTGAGAATGCTGAACATCATGTATCACCTTTCAGTGTGACTGGGCAACGTGTACTAAACTCCCGGTAAGGTTCACAAGATATGTTAGGTTTTATGAAGAATAGGTTGCATACATAAGTGATATCCTCAAAAAGGCTTACGCGGTTCAACTCAACAGTGCTAAACGAAAGCAATTCGAGGGACGAATGTAGTGTCTGCCTCATCATGTTGTCTTTCAGTGTGGAGCAAGTTTTTAAGGAACATCGCTGAACCAGCATCTCCTGCAGGGACCAGACTTGACAAGCTCCCTGGTGGGAGTTCTCCTAGGGTTTCAACAAGAGACTTGGCTGACGTGGAGGCCATGTTTCATTAGGTCACAGTCCGCAAAGAAGACTCAGGTTTCTTTGGTGACATAATGGGAATTACAATCAGGAGCTCACAGAATACAAAATGTTGGTCCATATCTTTGGCGCTACCTCTTTGCCAAGTGTTGCAACTTTTGCATAAATGTGCTACATCTTTCGAAGAGAAAAATGGTCAAGAAGCTGCATAGACAGTCAAGAAAAACGTTTATGTACATGACTGTCCTAAGTCAATTGCTGAGGAAGATACAGCAATCACCCTGTGCGCTGACTTAAAGAACATGTTGGCAAAGGGAGGGTTTCGACTAACAAAATGGGCAAGCAACAGGAAAAAGTTGCTAAACTCAATTCCTGAAGAGTAAAGAGCACAAGGATTTAAAAATCTGAATCTGGACGAATCCATTCACAATGCTCTTGCAAATGGAAAGAGCATTGTGAATACAGTGGTGTGCTAAATCAGATCAGTTCAAGTTTAAGATCAACCTCAAAGATAAACCACACAGTAGAAGAGGACTGCTTTTCCTTCTCAGTTCCATCTTTAATCCATTGGGATTTGTTGCTTCAGTAATTCTACCTGCCAAAAAAAGTCCTGCAAGATTTATGCCAGCGATCTCTTGCCAGAAGATCTCACTAAGGGCTGGACGAAGTGGGTTGCAGATTTGCAACAGCTTGAGAATTTGACAGAAGCCATTTGGTGCACCAGTAATTGCACAGCTGCATCACTTTGCTAATAGAACAGCAAGCTTCCTACTGCTTTTCAATTAAATTGGTGAAGGTTAGTCCACCTTGATAATGGCAAAGGCAAGGGTTGCACCTTTGAAATATCCCACCATACCAAGAATAAAGTTGATTGACGCCAAAGTTGCAGAGAAGATGGACAAACTCCTAAAGAAAGAACTCTAACTAGAACTACATGACTCGATCTTTTGGACAGTAGCACAGCTGTGCTAAAGTACCTTAATAGTGAAGGCAGAAGATTTGTTTGCTTTGTTGCTAATAGGATCTAGGTAATATTGAGGAATTCTCAAGATTGTCAGTCAGTGGAAATATGTGAATGCCACTCAGAACCCAGCAGATCATGTCTCCAGAGAGCAGACTATTTTTAAAGTGTGTTTTTAAAATGTAACAATTGGCTTTTAGGACCAAGTTTTTTACTCTGCTCACAGAATCAGTGGACTAAGAATCCAGATCCCATAATGCAGTGCAGAGTTACTCGCTTCTAAAGGTTTTTGAGCCAGGTATTCCATTTTGACCAGAGTGTAGTGTAGAAGGGAGAGAAAAGACTTGGCAGAATAGTGTCATGATACATTCAATTTGCATTGACATTAAAGTTACTTAGCAGCTAATTAGCTGTCTTGATAGTTGGAGTATTTTTGTAAGTTTTTCCCCTGAGAGATCTTAAGAGCTACTTTGTTGTGGGTAATAATGGTCAAAATTGACACGAATACAATTGAGTTTAGGGAGTTGCATCTATGTGGAGTTTATTTAAGTGTGATTACCACAGTAGAAAAGATGCTGTGATTAAGTCAAAACTAACATCACAAGTTGAGGTAAAACAGCTGTGTGTTAAAGTATACATTTTGATTTGTTATAAATGTAAATTATTGCAATATTTATATTACAGCCATGATTTTATTTTAGATCATTGGAATGAAACAGATTGGTTTGATATGGATGCTTTAAGAAGAAAATACGGTTGTAGGCTAGGCACATGCACCACAAGGGGGGGGGGGGGTGCAGTCCCTGAGGGTTTTCATCCACCTATCTACAACTTGGATGCACTACCTCCGCTATGCATTCATTGAATGCATACTTGAAGCTAAAACAATTTGCTAAGAAATTCTATTTTCTGATATAATTCAAGACAGCTGCCCTGAGCTGTATGGTGGCACAGTAAAGTACTCTACCTTTGATTCATTTGTAAAGCATGCTGTTGGAATTTTTGTGCGGTATGAGCTTGAGAGCCCCGACCACAACCAAAACGGCGATACACAACACAGCAAAAAGCTGGTGGCTAAAGAAAAGAAATTCAGAACTGTTTACAATATTTACCAGTACTCAGCTATTGGCAGAGCCATTCCGAAAGGTCCAGCCTTCCAACACAACATGCGTTTTTCAGGCAGCACCATTTTTGTTGTTTTTTTTCGAGGGGACACCCTCCCCCATTACTCTTTGCCTGTTGTCTGAAGCTAAAAAGAAAACTGTTGAATGGGTAAGCCAGTATAAACACACAGGTTTTGAGTAGGGATGTTCGATGTTATTGGCCTGCTGCTTTTAATAGCCAATATTACCATTAAAATGTGACATCGGAAATTTGTATTGGTTTTTACTTTAATGACACAACTTTTACATATGATGCTCATATTATACATCAAACTCTTCTACTTATCCTCTATCTCAAAATGTAAAAATCTGACAAACCCAAGGTATAGTGTTTGAGATATTTTTCTTTGTTTGGCACACCTTGCAATAATGTTTAAGTATGAATGATAGGAAATAAGTGGTGTTAGTCTAAGTATGATTACATTTATTTACTTTCTATGAGTGGGGTCCCTGCAGAAATTGGTATCAGTTTATATCGGTATCAGAAATTAAGTGTTAGACTTTATCGGTATATCAACTGATATAAAAGCCAATATCAAACATCCCTTGTTTGGAGCTTTAATTTGAATAGTGGCAGAGCTCCAGAGCTAGGGAACAGAGCGACTAAAAGCTCTGTATCCCATGGTGGAGGAGGAATAAGGTGAGCAGTAGACATATTCAATCCCTCATTTACAACAGATCAGAGGATAAATGTGCTTCAGTGATCATACTTTATTAAGTTAACACTGTGATTTGATTTGAATTATTCTCTAATGTCCCAGCCTTTGGCAGAGAGCATTACTGGCTTTACATCATTAGCAGAGTCAAACAAATACTAAACTCCCATGATCATGTGCCTTAGGGGAACACTTAGCCTCACTAAGCAAAGGAAAAAATCAATTTATGTGTGATATTTATGTTCTGTAAATAATCCATGTCGTCTACAGCAGCAAATCTCACATTGATATCTGTATCATTTCACTATAGTACAAAATAAAGTTATAGAAATTATAGAATTATAAATTATAGATAATGGATGCATGTGTTAAATAGAAAATATAGGACAGACAAATGATCATAACTACCGTTACATGTGTATCATTGTGTATAATTGGCAATATTTGACTCTCTGTAGGCAATTGGTCAAGCTGTTTATTTCAGAATACAGTATACGTGTATATGTGTGCAATCATGAAAACAGAACAGTCAACAGCAGTCTTTCACTGCCATGACGAATGGTAATTGTTATGCCAGTCATGAGGCCGGAAAACATATGGCTGTGCCTCAAAGTTGTCTAAGTGGGACATGCTTTATTTAAGAGATGTCACGGACAGATGAACAGAGTTAACATTGAGAGGGTCAAGGGTAAGGGCATATTTCCTTTTGTCACAGTAATAAAAGATGCATTTCAAAAACAAAAACTAGACGCAAGTTGGTTTTGGATTCAGTTTCTACTTTCTCCCTTCTGTCTTTCACCCTCTCTTAGTCTTCCTGCTCTCTCTATCCCTCCAGTTCCATTTAAACCTCTCAGTCTGTCTTTCTATTCAGTATTGCCGTTTGCCTCGCCTAAGAGTGATTTTCTGTTCCATATTGCTTTCTGTGTTAATTTACAATAAAGTTCCTTTGTTTGAACCCTCTCTTGTCTCTGGTTTGCATTTGGGTCCTCCATTTCATACATGTAAATGACAGACACTAAAATTACATTCCAATTCAGAATCAGTTTTATTCGTATGTTGCACATACAAGGAATTTGCTTTTGGTCATTTCTAGCTTCTCAAGGACAGGACAGATGGAATCAAATACATAAAAAATAGTAAATTACAGACAAATTGTAACAAGACATAAAGACCAGACAGTCTGTGTGTGTGTGTGTGCGCGCAGTGTGCTGAGTTGAGTGCAGTTTGTGTCCATATAGCAGCAGCAGTCAGTTGTTACTTATTGATATTGCCTCAGAAAAGAAACTGTTATGTCTGGTGGTCTTAGCAAACATAGCTCTGTAGCGTTTGCCAGAGTAGAGAAGCTGGAAGAGGTTGTGTCCGGAGTGTGAAGGGTCTGTGGTGATTTTCTCTGCCCGTTTTCTAGCTCTTGAGGCGTACAGGTCCTGGAGAGAGGGCAGAGGTGCACCAATGATCTTCTCTGCGGTTCTGACTGTGCGCTGCAGTCTGTGTTTGTCCTGTGCGGCGGCTGCTCCAAACCAGACTATGATGGAGGAGCAGAGGATGGACTCAATGACAGCAGAGAAATAGATCAACAGCTCCTGGGGAAGGTAAAACTTCTTCAGCTGCCGCAGGAAGTACATCCTCTGCTGAGCCTTTTTGAGGAGGAAGCTGATGTTGGTTTCCCACCTTACGTCTTGGGAGATGGTGGAACCCAAGAACTTAAAGGTTTCAGCGAGTATGTTGAGGGGGGGTGGAACACGGGGGTGTTATAGCTACACGTTGTAGCTGAGAGGAGGACAATCTCCAAACTCCTCTCAATCATGGACAATACCTCCCACCCCCTACAAAGTGTCCTGGCAGGACAGAGGAGCACATTTAGCCAGAGACTTATCAGTGTCAAGTGCTCCACAGAACGCCACAGGAAGTCATTTCTTCCTGTGGCCATCACACTCTTTAATTCCTCCCCAGCCTCCCTCAGTAAAGTGAGAGGGGAGTTCAACAACCTTAGAGATGGATGTTATCATGTTTTTGTTCTTTTTTATTGTGCTTTTATAGTTTTTTTTATATTTATATATTGTTGGTGCTATTTATGGTTGCTCTAATTTTTCTGTAATGAGAGCGGCTGTACTCATGACAAAACAATTTCCCTCTGGGATTAATAAAGTGTTTTGAATCTTGAATCTTGTCTAAAAGCAACTATTATCTCCATCTGTTTTCAGCTATTTAGCTCCAGCTTGTTGCGACTGCACCAGTGTGTCAGCTGTTCAACCTCCCGTCGATACGCAGACTCATCACCATCTCGAATGAGACAGATAACAGTGGTGTCATCTGCGTACATCAGGAGCTTCACACCTGTGTTGCTGTAGATGAAGTAATTTGTGTAGAGGGAGAAGAAAAGAGGATAGAGGACACAGCCTTGTGGGGCACCAGTGCTGATGTGATGTGTCTGGATTGTAACTGTTCCCATCTTCACCTGTTGTGACCTGTTGGTCAGTAAGTTGTAGATCCACTGACAGGTGGAGGAGGGAACAGAGAGCTGGGAGAGTTCAATTCAAATGTAATCACTGTCATAGTAAGGTGGCATGTAGGGTAAAGATGTTTCTACCCATGAGAAAATATCAATTCAGAAGATGAAAACCTCTAATTGACTAGTGTACCAGATACAAATCATGTTGGAGGCAATTACAGCATACAAGGATGTCCTTACTAAAAAAGTATAAGGTGCTGGCCCTGATCCAAGTACTTTAATACTGGGTGTAACTGCAGTTAGAAAGCAGCCCTAATACTTATAACGATCAGACAATAATCTGATTGATCTGTGTTTGCATTTGCCTTGAGTTCTTGTCAATGTGCATGAAGGTTGCAACTGTATTTTGATAGCGGAGCGAAAGTTGAGGGTTTTTCGTTCCGTCACTGCCACATTATCATGGCGCGGTATACAGAGTGCAAAGAGAGAGCCGACATGTCGTTGACCGAAGTTGTTACAGAAGAGTTGCAAGTTTGATTGGACACGTTAAGGTTATACCCTCCTCTTAGGATAAAGCGGCCAATGAGAATCAGAATCAGAATCAGCTTTGTTCCAAGTATGTTGCACATACAAGGAATTTGATTTGGTCTTTTGTAGCCACTCTAGTACAGAAAAACAATACAGAAAATTAAAGACAAATTACAGACAAAAATACAACACTCTTTGTAACAAGATAGAGAGACAAGAGACAGGACAGTGTGTGTGTGGGTGTGTGTGTGTGCAGTGTGCTGAGTTTAGTGCACTTTGTGTCCATGTAGCAGCAGCTTGTTTAGCAGTTGTTTATAGTAGATATTGCCTGGGGAAAGAAACTGTTCTTGTGTCTGGTGGCTCTGTAGCGTTTGCCAGAGGGGAGAAGCTGGAAGAGGTCGTGTCCGGAGTGTGAAGGGTCTGTGGTGATTTTCTCTGCCCGCTTTCTGACCCTTGAGGTGAGAAAGTTGAAAATAAGAGACTGTGCATACACCGGTGACCCTGAACAAGCGGGAAAGGAAAAGGATCAAGCCAAGCAAAAGAAACGATTAAACAAGTTAACCGTTAAGAAGTGGTAAAGTGATTATGAATATCTCAAAGTGGGTTTGGTGTTATGTGCATGTCGAGCAAGTGTAACAAGTTGGTGATCAAATGGTATCAAGCATCAGGAAAATGTTATGACATATACTCAAACCGATGCAACAAGTGAGGTGTTTAGCCATTGTATGTGATAAGAAGCTTATTCGTATGTGATACAGTATTTTGTTATTGCTTTTATATTTGCATAACATTGTCTGCTATACTTAGTTAAGGTTAATTGAGATAACAAGCAAGCAGATAAAGGTAAATAACATGAAAATGGCTGAGTCAGAGAGTGAAGCTATTCAACAGGACTCAGTCAGAGAAGGTGATGCTGCTGGGACACGGCAGAAGTCTGAAGGTCTTCATAAAGAACCCGTAACTCCTACTCGGCTAGAGGCAGGCTTAGATAGTGGAGTTGTTGCTCTACAAGAAAAAAACTAGAAAATTGACTGAAAATGGTCTAGAACTCCATGATGAAAAATCCAAAAGGCTTTAACATCGCTTTGCAACCACATATGAGAAATGGAAGTCTCTTGCAAAGCAGACCAAGAAGGCATTAGATGGATTTTCTTCCATTGTTGCACTATTAGACTTAAGGACCAATATACATAGTGCCTCATCAGATGTGAAACGAGCTTATGATGACTTAAGAAACCACATCACCCCCGATGGTGAGACATGCCGTAGACTAGAGACTTGTGATGCTGTTTCCAGACGACTATTAGACTACACCTGGAGTCGTCTTGAAGAGAGGGATAATCAGGAGGGTTCTTACAAAGAACGAGAGTACGAGGATGTTGGCTCAGTGTTTTCCACTGCAGCGGCTCAAAAGTCCACATCAAGCTTTCAAGGTTCAAGGTCCACGAATAAGTCAAGCATAAGGTCAGGACATTCAAGCTTGTCCTCTGTAAAGAAACAAGAAGCAGCTGCTCAGTTAGCAGCAACTCAAGCTACGTTAAATATCTTGCAAGAAATACAGTAGAATGTGAGAAACAGATGCTTGAGCTGCTTGAAGTTGAAAATAGACAAAGGCTTGCATTACAAGAGTCAGAAACCGCTGCTAGAAAGAAGACTTTAGAAGAAAAGCACAGGCAGTTAGAGCGTTTAGAATCTGTTAAGAAAATGAATGCAATTAAAGCACGACTACAGGTCTATGATAGGGAAGTGACCTCGGGTGAAGAGATATCACAGTTTCTCCATGATTGCAACTTTACGCAGGACAGATCTGCATCTGTTCCTAGAAGCATTCCAATGCGTCTTCCAGCACCGCTACAACATCCTGCACTTGCTCAAACTGGTATTAACCCACAACCTACCATTAAGAATGAACCTGCCACTAGCATTCATAAAGAGGACAGCACTACAGCCTTTGCTGCAGCACTAGCAGAGTCTATCAATGTAAGCCGTCTTCCAGTACCTGAACCATCTGTTTTTAGTGGGGATCCATTAAGATACACAGACTGGAAAATGTCCTTTCACATGTTGAATATTCCAGTAAATGAGAAGGTGTTTTACCTTCGGAAATATGTGGGAGGAACTGCAAGAAAGGCCATCGAAGGTTATTTGCTTCTAGGTACAGATGCTGCTTACCATGCTGCCTGGGACGTCCTGGGGGAAAGGTATGGAAGCTCGTTTGTGATTGCAAAAGCTTTCAGGGATAAACTCACCTCTTGGCCAAAAAAAGGTCCAAAGGATTGTGTAGAACTAAGAGAGTTTGTTGAATTCCTTAGAGGCTGTCAGACAGCTATGTTGCAGATTAGGGGTCTTGAAGTCCTAAATGATTGCGGTGAAAACCAAAGAATACTCACCAACCTGATTGGTTGATATCCAGATGGAACAAAAGAGTGGTTGAAATTAAAGAACTTACCAAGACATTCCCAAACTTTAGTCAGTTTGTCGAGTTTCTTGCTATGGAAGCAAAGATAGCCTGTAATCCAGTAACCTCACTTCATGCTCTGAAGTCTACAGATGGTGAGAAGATGAGGATAACAAGGACAGGAAGTGTTGGTGCCAGAGTATTGGTGAATAACGCAGAAGGAACCATTGAAGTGAAGGGGTGTGTCTTTTGTAAGAAGCCAAACCACAGTATTTACACATGCTGGAGGTTTATGGATAAGTCCATTACAGATCGAGTCAAGTTTGTGTAGTTGAATAAACTGTGCTTTGGATGTTTGAGACCAGGACATCAGTCGAAAAGCTGTGGGAAGAGAAGCGTCTGTGACACATGTAAAGGAAAGCACGCAACATATTTACATTAAGATCAAGCCATGAAGGACAGGAAGAAAGAATAACAGAACAGCAGACAAACGGATGTCAGGAAACATGCAAGGAAAAGGTCAGAAGAAGAGCCAGTACAAGAGAATTCCGAAACATCAAATGAAGCAACATCTAATAGGGTGGTCCAAGATGTGAATAGCGAATACACGTCCACGGTCATTCCAGTGTGGTTGTCTACCATAAGTCACCCAGAGAATGAGGTTCTTGTGTATGCACTACTGGACAGCCAGAGTGACAGTACATTCATCCTACAAGAAAAGGCAGAAAGTCTTGACATACCAAAAGAGCCTGTGCAATTAAAAATTCCCACGTTGTCATCCAAAAGTACTGTTATTCCCAGTCAGAAGATAACTGGACTGCAGACAAGTCAGAGGCTTTTATTTGTCAAAAAGAATCTATCTTCCAGTAACTTACGCTAGAGAATTCATTCCTGCCAATCTAAGTCACATTGCTACATCCAAGACAGCAAGAGCATGGCCTCATCTGGGACACCTTTACTTTACTTTGCTTGGCAGACGCTTTTATCCAAAGCGACTTACAAGAAGAAGACACCAGCAATTTCCATTCA
>JAUMHF010000013.1:15608457-15624022 GCA_032359275.1 Microctenopoma steveboyesi
GGAGAGAGAGGGGAGTGGTTAAGGTGAGGAAGGAACAAAGGACACATGAGGGCTGGAGGAGACATGACACTGACACCTTGATTACATTCATCTGGCTTCATCTTCACGCAAACAGATTTCACATGCTTTCCATGGGTTTTGCCTGTTTTCGTGGCCAGATGCTAGTATGGTCCGGCAGGTAGGTAAAACTAAGACTGTATAGTGAAGGCTGAAGAAGAGTTGCAAGTGCTGGTTTTCCAGCCACAGAAATCCAAAAACACACATGTGCATTCACTAAATAATTTTACAGTATCTACTGAAGTCAGTAACATGAAGTGCCTGCACAAACACATGCATACAAATATGCCTATTACACACACACACACACTGACACACACATAGTGTATCACACACAGTAATTCCCTCTTTCAATCTACTGTCCATTCAATGTAACAGTGGTGTGCCAGTGTGTGTGTATGGGGTTTATAATAATAGGCTGGCTGCTTGGTGGCAGAGGGGGGTTGACAGAGCACCTCACATGTATTAGCGTGGCACAAGCTCACTGATGAGGCCCGCTGAGAGACAAGCAAACGGCCTCATCTCTGTGAACAAGCTCACTCTGTGCAGTGGGACTTGATGAGAGAGGATATGATTCATAGTTCCTGTTAGCTTTCCAACGCAGATTTCCCTTATTTCCCTCCTTTGTCTGTCTTGCTCGTTTTCTAACTGAGGCTGATGCTGGAAAGAGCGGGGGGTCCAGGCTTTTAAGTAACACCAGATGTAACAAATTTCCATTTCTCTTTTAGAGTGGGTTTATAAGAAACACAGGGAAAGCTAGTTTGACATACTGTATGTTGCAGTTGCTGCTTCATTGGCGGCAGACGACCCTGGTGCAATAAATAAACTACCTTTTTACACTTTTCTTTTTAACCTCAGCATGTGTTTACAGGAACAATGACATCAATGATGTTCATGACACTCTTTCTAAGTTTCCATTGCGTTTTCTGTGTTAATTTCTAATAAAGTTCCTCTGTTTGAACCCTCTCGTCTCTGGTTTGCATTTGGGTTCTCCATTTCATACATGTTAATGACAAATACATGTTAATTAGTTTTTAAAACAAGGCCAAAAAAAAGGAAGATGGTTGAAATTAAGTTCAGTGCCAAAGTCTGAATTTACTCAGGGTCCTGTGAAAGCTGATCACCTGTACGTTTAGCTGCCGTGGTGGCACCACTCATACAGTAATGTGTGAGTCATAAACACAGGAACTAGAGCAATGTACTAGTCAAGTGAGTGCTAATGACTGAAGAGGTTTTCATTCACAGCCTTTGCAGAGGTGTATTTTAAATCATTCCAAGTCTCCAGTTGGGAAATTATGTTAAAGGTACTGTTAACATAAATTTGACAGGCAATTATTAAAAAATGTGTTCTCCAGCTAAGGTTATGGCTCCAGTCTGAATGTACTTCACCCAAACAAGGAGAAGAAGAAGAAACATAAAGCAATGCTCGCTGTAAAGATGACCTACACCTAAATATGTACTGGATGGGTTAAAAATATTCAGATATTGAGTTAATTAGCTAAACATAAAGTCAGAGCATCACAAAGAACTCGATCAACTTGTGCAGTGATCCGTGCATACCTCGGAGATACCTCCTACAGCACTACAGACACAGATATGCTTTAAACACATTAAACATGCCAAAGGTCGTTTCAGGTCCAATAAAAAACAAAAAAGTTTCACATTGTACTGGTTGTTCTACATGTGGTTCAAAGGATTGCCATAACTCCACCCCTACCCCATCCCACCCGAGTCTGAGGAGGGAGGTGTGAACATCAACTGGCAGGATGTTGGCCAGCTCGAGCATGCCTTGCATGACCTAAACTTTGCCAAAGAACAACTAAGCCGACAACGGGGCTGCCAGAACTCGGTCATCGAAAGGTTTGTGGGTCAATCTCAACTTAGTACTGTCCGATTTACCTAAATATATTTAGTCAATATTATTATTATTGTCAGGCATCTGGAATCATAGTTATTACATTATTTTTATGTCAGACACAAATCATTATACCATATTAATATTTTGCTTGTGAAGGGTTCATGCAGGGTTCAAATTACATAGCACAATGAGATTATGTTTTTTTAAATATGTCTGCACATATTCACAAGGGTGAATGCATTGTCTTTCGCTCCAATTAAGCTACATTAAAGGAGCAGTTCAGACAAATGACAGCTTATCACGTGTTCATATTTACTGTATTTAGTTTTAAATTCTTATGGGTGGATGGCGTGGATCACATTAATGTGGACTACATTTTAGTATTTTTTTTAGCTAGTAATAGTAACAATTAGTACTAATAGTAATAGTACAACACACCCATTGCTGATATGTAAACGCTAGTTTGTAGTTAGCCACAGTTTTAGCCACAAGAATATCATGTCTGAAAACATGACATTTTTGTGTATTTATCAAGCTTATTTTTAATAAATATTGATTTCATTTAATGGTAGAACATTACCATATACCTCATACATAGTATGAGCTGGCTACACCTTGGGGGAGCCAATTTTGCACTATCCTCTCATCCAACGTCAGGGTTTAGCTTTGCTGCTGCTTGCTGCCGGTGGCATTTGCTTGCCTTTCTTTATCCTTGCAATGGTCCTCTTGTAACTATGGGGGGTGACGTGTGTGGTGTTCTGAGGATTTTGACAAATTGGAGAGAAATTATTGGTGGAAGGAAAATGTCTTTGTGTGGCTTTGTGAGCACCGGCCAAGTGCCTCGACTGTCCCGCAGTAGGAGAGCAGGCAGTGGACAGACCGGAAGGCTTTGGAGGGATTTTGTCATTTAGAGCTGTAATGTAGAGAAGAAATGTAATTTCTTTGTATGAATCCATCTCCAAGTAAAGTTGAAATCAGCTTTTATGCGATATTTAGCTGTAGATTGTTGTAAATGCTGTGATGGGCTAGAGAAAACATCACGGATAAGATGAGTGCTGTGATGTGATTCCAGCATCCCCACAGATACAATATTTTAGTCTGTTTCTATAGTTTACTTAGAATGCTGGCAGGCAATAATGTGCTAGTGCACTTAGAAAGTCATCATTTAATGTGAGAAAATCAAGATCATTATCCTAACATGTATGAAACTATTAGTGTCCACACGTCCGCCTATAAATACACTCTCAGCACCAGTTTTGTTTAGCAATTGGAACAAATTCCTCCCTTATAATTTCTCTTTTTTCCCAGAGCTCTCTGACTTCACATGTCAGTGGTCAAGCTCATTCCTCTCCCCACTAATCCGTCCATTTTAATGCTTGTCCACGTCAGGTTTGGCCGCATTAAAATGGTGATTAATGATGTATTGATTGGACTGTTTTCTACCACTGAGCCAAGGTGCTGAGTTGACAACACACTTGCTTATCTGAGCCACCCAGCTTGCCAGTGGAGAATGTTTTCCTGCAGGAAAATAAAGACCAGCTACATTCTGGAGATGTGAGGTGCATTTTATGCCTTTTTGTGCTCTTTTGTTCTCTAACTGAGCATTTAGATTGACACAAAAAATCTCTACCCATCCAAAAAGAAAAGAAGAAGAGGATGTGGAGGATGTTTCCCCTTTTTCATGTCGCCCAATCACCTTATTGTGTAACTGCTTACTGCACTTTTCCAAAAATATTTTATAGACCCCTTAAGTGTCCAGTTCCAGTCATTTCACATTCATTTTAATTTTTGGGCATATTTTTTTACAATTGCTGTCAGGTTTATTGGCCTGGAAATTTAACATTGTAAAATAAATGAACAACTCTCCAGTAGACAAAACTGCTGCTGGTCGCTGTTAATTAAATGTACTGTTGACATAAGAACATATATGCCAATACCAATATACCTGCAGCCAGATAAATGAGCCTAGACACACATTCTTGCATTTTGTTCAGCAGCTTTTATCAAAGGTGTTTAATTGAAAAATAGTTTGTTATATCTTGGGCTTCACTGCAGGTTTGACAGAAAAAAACCCACATTGCACTCATACTAGTTCAGTGTGCACTGCACTTCTCGTGGTCATGAAATCCTTGGAACGACTCCTGCTTGCTCACCTTAAAAACATCACAGGCTAAGGATACCAAGAGGAGGTAGAATGGCTGGCACTCTGGTGCAGTCAATTCAATTCAGTTTACTTTGTTTAAGTAATGTTTGAGATGATGTAACTAGGAAAATATAATGAATGGTTTCTCTCATTATATATATATACTTAGTATTGAAAGATGAAGCAGATGGGTGGCATGTAGCAAACCACATGACAACTAAAATGGGTGTTGGTTTCCATATCACACACAGAAAGCAGCAACAAAAGTCCAAATCTGAGTGTCTCCTGATCCTCTTCTCTTTTTCTTCTGGACATGGATAATTTCTAATTTCTTAGTCAAGTTCCTCATTTACAGCCTCCACAAGCTCAATTCAAGTTCATATTAGATTTGCATTAGCTTACAATACCAACACAGGCTATTTATTTTCTGTTTGTCTGGCAGTTGCCCCTCTTTGCCCCTTGTAGATCAGTCCCTGCTTACATGTATTGAACTGCACCATGCACTGTACTATATAATGAATATGTGATCATATTTAAGGCTGTAGAACATTTTATTTTATTTGATTTTAGATTTTTTTAGCTCGTCACTACACTGTACGGCCTCATCTGTCCTGGCCTCTTCTATTTTTAAGAGCACATTTGAAGCTGGGCAGAGTAAATTACCTGTATGAAGATGAAATTTCCATCTAATGTTCACTTTGAGCCAGAATTGGCATCTTCTCTCAAACTGCACTATGTAGAGGGGAAAAACTCTCTGTCTTTCTCTTTCTATTAAATACACACCTTCTTTCTCTTGCTCACCCCTTTTCTATTTGTCATGTTCTCTCTCCTGTTCCCTCTCTCCTTCCCTTTCATGGACCACATGTGCAGCAATCTATTACCTACTCAACATCCCCCCTTGTTCTCGCGCAATATGAACAATGTGCACTCTTTTGTTCCCCCTTATGTCTCAGTGTTGCTCTCTCCTTCACCTCCTCTGCCTCACCTCTTGCCGATAACCTTACTCCTCACCTGCTATCTGCTTTTTCTTATCTCAGATTTTCTCTATGATTGGGAGATAAGTATCATTTTGGAGAGCCTCCACAAGTCGCTGCCTTCTCATTTCCTGGTTGAAATGGCTTTTTGCCTACTTGCGCTGTCTGTGATCATATAGAACTTCCCCTGCATACAGCACTGATTTCTATATCCTGCATGGATACAGTAAAAAAGAGAGGGGGAGAGATTTTGAGATTAAACCCATTAAACTCACCTTTGAAACATTTTCCATCTACTCTCTCTCCCCAAAAATGTGTATTCTTTGCTTTTCTTTTGGTAGTGAGGCTCAGAGAAATATTGTCGATATGTGCTTAGCACTGAATATTTGCCAACATTGTATTGTGACCAACAGCAAAATATTGTAGTTATGCTCCTCAGATTAAAACATGAGCAACGGAGAGAGTTCATGAGGTCACTTTTCTGGAGCAACAATGTTCTTGTTGGGAGAAGAATTTACCCTTGTGTTAATGTCCAGCATGAAACATTGTGTTTGAACCATTAGGGTTAAACCATGTCACTACGTCCTGTATACTAAACATAATCCTGTAGTTTCAACTCATCTAGTTTATATACATAATGAGATGTTTGTACTTTTTCACAAACAATCATTATGCTGCAATTTCAAAAAGTCCCTGCAGCGATTTGAAGATACCTTCCCACGTGTTATATAAGAAATTAGGAACGATAAACCTCCAAAAAAGTATTTAGACTGGAAGAATTGTTGCTGGTCAAAGAAGAAAAATCTGTCAGAAATAGTGTGTAATTATAATATTTATAAGACATTATATCTCACTTTTTGGGTGTGATATATGATTCTGTATGAATCTGTACAACCAAAAATACAATATAAAATATGCATTTGACTGGTATGCTGTTATTTAAGTTACACACTGTAAATATAAATATATCATCATTAAAATTCTTTCTGGTTATTTCTAAGCATCCCATCATTCACTTTGTCTTTGGTTTTCTGTTACATTAAGAAAGACTTGGTTAGGTTTATGGAAAATATATTAGTTTGGATTAAAAGCTTAAAGTTACAACACTGACATGGGATACACTAGTATATTTCCTGTTTCAGTAACATTAAGTCAATATTTTGTGTCCAACCACCCCAAACTACTCCCTCCTTTGTCACTGTTATGCTTCCTCAATAACTCCCATCAACAATTTTTCAACTTCAGCAACAACTTATCATTTTTAAAATGTACTTTATCAAACTATTCTCTCACAACCTAATGGCCAACTTGAGGATAACTTTTTCAGGTACATTGTGTCTCTCTATCCTTTTGTTATGCAGCAAGGAGCTGTAATTTCCACTCAGCCAAGTCTCCAGTGAACCATGAGCATGCTACCGCAAGTGGTTACAAAAAGATTTGTGTGTCAAATGCAGAGTCTGTACAGGTTTACAGCGCTTGCTGGGGTATTTTATTGGATTTTTAAAGTTCTGATACACATCAGCCTAGTTGCAATTAAAATACACAGAATGACAGAAACACAGTACTACTGCTTCCCGTAACTCACAGATAATAAAGGCCATATTGATTTTTTTTGCCTGCCTCTATGTCAGTAAAGCTCAGATTTTTTGAAAGGTGCTCAGAGTTTGTCGTCACACCACCTCACCCTCTCTGCCCTGAATTCAATGTTTTACGTGTCCTCTCTGTGCTCTGCCCCTGCTGAACTGGAGCTGTGAATCCTGTCAGCTTTCCAAATTGAACAGTTAAGCGCCCGATCCGCATTGTCACGGTGACACTAATGCCCGTTCAGGGCCTGGCTTTAGTCTACCCCACCCTGGGTGTGTTAGACAGGGGGAGAGTAAGTCATCATTCGATCTCTGCATCTACCGAGCTGTCAGGTCCACTAAGGTGACAGGATGTGATAGACAGAAAGAGAAACAGGGAGAAGGAGAATATGAAAGTAAGAAGAAAGGAGAGGGGCAGGAAGATAAAAGCACAGTAAGAGACATAAAGACAAGACAGTGTGGTAGAAGGGAGTTAAAAAAAAGATAAAAGACCACAGGGGAGAAAGGGTAGAGAAGAGAGAGCTTGTTGAAAGGAAGAAGAGAGACAAAAAGATCAAGACAAGCAATGGGCAAGAGAGAGGAGACAAAGAGTGAAATAGAGAGAGACACAGACAGGAAAAGAGGTTTATCTGTTATTTAGTTCCAGGCAAGGTCTGATGGTTGCTCTCTGTGCTTCTGTCAAGCGCAGAATCGGTATAGTGGCTTATTAGATGCTTGGGCTCTATGGCCCAGAAGACCGCTGCTGTTATAATGTCAGGCAGGCAGTCTGAACCAGGTCTGATGTCTTTTGGGACCCAAAAACAAACCCAAAGCGGTGTGGGCCCAATGAAAAAACGTGCACCATCAGCCTCACGAGTCTATAAACTCTTGTGTGCATCATTTTTGTGAGTACGTGTAAAAGGTGGAATATAAATACTTTTTCTTGCAACATCTTCCAACTTACCCAGGCCTATACAACCATTTTTACATCAGCAACTACCCAATTGCAACATATTTATAATATAATGGGATGATAGAAACTGTGACAACATGCTGTTTTTCAATAAGCTCTAATCAGTAAAGAATGGTCATTCAATAAAGCATCATCAACACGTCGGTGTGTTTGGAGCCACCAGGAACTGATAGCAATGATTGTCATTCTGGTTTATGTAGAAATATGGGTCAAATTTGGATTCTGAGGAATGTAAGACTTCAGCACTCGCCTTTGAGATGACATTTTAGTGTCATCGTTTTGGCACAGAAGCAGCTCTGCAATCCTGGCATTAGCATCAAAAACAATATAATGACATGACATAGCAGATACCCCAATCCAGTCAAACGTCAAAGACACTGCATATGCCATACCCAAAAATGTGCCAAAAACAAAAGTGAATGTGACAATCTCAGCTGCTGCACCTCTGCACAGACACACACGCTGCTGTCAGAAGTCAGAAAGTCCTGTAGCCTTGTATGTTTACCAAAAAAGTAGGCATCTTTTGTCTTTTTTTGAGCTTGTGTGTCTTATCTATATTATAAATATTGTTATTTTCTATAGTGAACTTTAACTTATAACTTTTTTACCTGTCAATCCATTTGTCCTTTTCATATTGTAGCAGGACCCACTCTGTAAAGGTCAACAACTACATGTACAGAAGAAGGAGCACATGGCTCTTAACCCTCCTGTTGTCTTCGGGTAATTTTTGACCCGAAACTGTGTTTAACAGCTTAGAAAACCACTTAAATTATTTTTTTTCAGCTTGAACTGTTATGAAAAAAGTTAAAGACTAAATAAAACACCCATGGGCACACACACGCAAACATAGATAATAGAGAAATAGAGAGAGGTATATTAATAAATATCTACCTTATCAAAGAAAACACATATAAACATATATGTCTGAAAATTTGAATTGGTGGTATCCACTGAATGAAGTCTTTTTGCACTGTAAAAAGGGAAAACTGTAAAAAACAAAAGGTTTCAAACTGTTTCTGGTGAATAACAGGTTGTTTCTTCATGCTGAATACATTTGAATTTAAAATGAAATTACATTTAAATTTTTTGATTTTAGATCTTTATCTTAGGACAAGGGGTGTATAGTGAAAATGAAGACAACAAGAGGGTTAAGACCATATGACAGATATTATTGTTAAGTCATTTTAAGTAAAACTTACATGTTAAAAAGCAAAAGAATTAAACTGTTACATTGTGGCCTATTAGCTCAATGGGTTAAGCATCAAACTGGAATGTAGAAGATCGCAAGGTTCGAATCCCGTCTGATTCCTAATCTATCCCCGACCTGGTGTGTCCCTGAGCCAGACACCCAGCGCTTGCTTCTGGTAAGTTGCTTTGGATAAAAGCATCTGCCAAGCAAAGAAAAGTAAAGAACCCCCAAAGATATTTATTTGGTTGAGAGACAGAAAAAAGGAAAGACCACCACTACAATCAAACCCCCTCCCCCACACAATCTACTCAAATGCCTCATGTGTATTTGTCCATTCCCTGTGTTTCTCTCTTTACTTTGTATAAATAAAGACGGAGCAGACAAGAAGTTAACCTAGCATTAACCCCACTGGTTGTCACTGTTCACAAATCTCGCCTTGTGGCAATATGTAGGAAAGAAAAACCTCATGTGTCACAATGAGGTATTTGAGTAAGTGACCCCAACACGCTTTCTTTCACATCCAAAGGCAGCCATAGATGGGTCCTTCCATATATGGTTAAATCCACCTGTCTTGGTGTTGTTGTACTTCTTGCTGTTAGTCTCTCCCCATATGTTGATCATTTTTCATGTGCACTGTGTGGTCAGCTACACTGTGTATACAGTCCCAGCTCCCACATGACAACCTGATTTCAGCACTGGGATAAAGCAGGGTAAATGGGTTCCTTGTGTCAGATACTGTCCATTATGCACTGGAATGCAGCAATATGGCAAAGACCTAAACCTAAATATTAACAGCCATTGACTTAAAGTGAGAAGTAAAACCTTGCAGCCTCACTGTGTGTATTTTCTTACCTGCTGTTTTGTTGCAACCTGGAAAATGTAGTTAAGGAAGTACAGATGTGACAAGCAAGTTTTCTCTGAGGCTGGAGCGCACATCACGTCTACATATCCTACTGCCACACATCAACTACTACTGCCAGATTACATCATGCTAACAATGTGATTGATCTGTAACTATACACCATACATGACCATAAAATGTTATTAATACTCATCATTTAACTCACTGTTAGTTGGAACTCAAAATAAGTCTGATGGGAATGTCATTATATTCACAGCATTTAGCTACACACCCAAACTACAAGACAAGTAGAAAGATGTATTTTGGAATAGCTTAATTAATTCTCAACATGTCCAGATTCTTGTAGGTCTGTGTGACTTATGCAACAATAAAGCGTGGTTTCCTCACATCTAGTTTGACACTGTTTAATGTGCAGACATTCCACTCCTAAACTTTGTATTGTTTTATGTCCTCGTCTTTACCAGTATTTATGTTTATAAGTACACTACAGAGACACTTCATAATGTTTTAATAACTGAGCTGTTAAACCCTTGAGGAGTGGATATGTTTTTTATGGAGTAATTACACCAGTGGGCCTTTACTTGAGAGCACTTTGTTGAAATGTAGCCTATCATTCTCTACTGTTGTACTTATATCTAAAACATTTCACATGAAAGTTATTTCTAGGTACGAAACTGTGGTAAACAGTGGCTCATGTTAAATACATGACTGTAATCATTATGCTCTACTAACACCTGAAATCCCCCGAGAGGATCAATACCTTCTTACCTCACTTTATTATATTTAAAAACACATTAAATAGACATTATATTTGATATTTTCTCACAAAGAATCAGTGATTTCTTTTCCACAGGAGCTGTTTTGTGTCTTTGGCATTTAGTACTAGTTCACTTTATTACTTTATCCTTTTAAACTTCATATAATATTACTATCATTCTAATATCTCTGTCTATATTCAATTCCAGTAACAAATTGTGAACTGAATAAGCATTAGCTAATATTATTTTAACATCACTTTAGAACACAGACTGCTAACTTGCAGTGATCAGGATCAAGATCAGGAGTTTCGTCCAAAGCAACCAAAAAAAAAAACAACACAGCACATCGGACAACACTGCAACTGATCTTAGATGTACAGAAAATAGGTAACATATCAACGTGTGTTTAAAGCAGAAAAAACAATAACATCCATTCATCATTGAAGAAGCACCAGTAAGTTGTGATCTTACTGGTTTTATGAGGCGCCTTAAAGAGTGTGAGCCCCGCATTGAATACCACCTTTGTCCGACACATTTAGGTTTAGGTTTATTTGTCAATTATAGGGGTCAGGTTCAACATACAATGAAATGTGTATAACGAGAAAAACAGTCACTTACCCTGGATCCAATAAAGCTAAAAAATAATAAAATTAGTTAAAGCTAAAAATAAACAAGCTATATACAATAAAACATGTACGTTTTAAAAGAAGTTATAGAACAATATTAGTTGATGAGCAGCAAGTACAAGTGACAGTTATTGCACAGATAATGTTTTCAAATGCATATTCCATAAAGTGCAAATGCATGTTACAGTCAGTATGTGTGTGCAGGTACAGTTTTTATGTGAGTAGTGCAATGTAGATGTAATGTAAGTGTATGTGAGTGTTCATGTGTTGCTGTTAAGGAGTCAAATGGCCTGGTGGTAAAAACTGTTCTTAAGTCTTGTAGTCTGAGCAGTCAGACTCCTGTATCGTTTGCTAGACGGTAACAAGGAGAACAGCTGGCATGCTGGATGACTGTGGGCCTTTATGATGCTTTATTTATTCCTTGTTGACTATGAAGATTTACTTGACTTGACTTGTGTTTTCAGGGAATTAAATTCATTAATTATCCAACAATTCAGATATGAATGTGTATGTAGCTGGTGACAGTTGAGTAAAACTATACAATGTTGATGACTAATGACTGATGTGTTGTCAAGGTTAAAATGTTGATACCATTAATTACGTCTACTAATGATCCTGTTGTGTTCTTTAAATATTTGTTCTTTGGGAGCAGCACTGGCAAACCATGGCTGATACAAGTCCATGACCATATAAAGGATGTTGTTTTCCCTACCCTCTCACACAACTCGTAGAGCTGTTCCTCGAAAGACTGCCTCCATATTTGCAGGTGTGTGACATTGCTAGTGAAAAGCTAGCAAAAATATTGTGGTTTAACATTATGTAATGTTCTCTGCTTCGTTGACCAAGCCATCAACCCAGATGTGTCATATTTACTATATTTGCTTGATGTAAATTTGTATCTTCTTGTAATTATTTCTGCTGTAGATACAACCTATAGAGTTCTATTTATAGATAGAAAGTCTAGGTAGCAGAGTGGTTAAGGCAGAGGGCTGGGAAGCAGGAGCCCCGGGATCCCATCCCCTTGCTCCCTGATCACTGCTCCCCCCAAGGGGGGATGGGTCAAATGCAGAGAACAAATTTCAAAGAATTGGGTGAGGCTGGGCTAGCATAGGGGATTCCACAAAAGAAATTCTCTATTTGCAAGATCAGTTGTGCAAAATTAGATAGTACAGTGGTTCTCAGGAGTGTATGGGTGGTGCCAGAAGAGTTTAGCAAGGAGACAGCTCTAGGAAGGAAGCTGTTCCTAAGTCTGCTGGTTCTTGTCCGTGGTAACCTGAAGCGTCTGCCCGAAGGCAGGAGGGAGAACAGTCCGTGGGTAGGGTGAGAGTAGACCTTAAGAATACTGCGTGCTGGACACAGGCAGTGCTTCCTCTGGATGTCCTCAATGGATGGACGTGGGGTCCCTGTGATGTGCTGGGCGGTTTTCACCACCCGCCATACCACACTGTGACACAGCTGGTTAGGATGCTCTCTATTGTAGAGCGGTAGAAGTTCACCAGGATGGTAGAGGACAGCTGGTTCTTCTTTAATGATCTCAAGAATAAAAGGTGCTGGTGAGCTTTTTTGACCAGGCTGCTGGTGTAGGTGGTCCAGGACATGTCTTCTGGGATGTGGGTCCCCAGGAACTTGAAGGATGAGACAGGCTCCACAGCCATCCCATTAGTGTGGATGGGATCATGTGTGGATGGGATTTTGTGGAATCCCCTATGCTAGCCCAGCCTCACCCATACTCTGAATTTGTTTGCATTTGTTCTCTGCATTTGATGGGATCACTTCCCTCCTGAAGTCCACAATGAGCTCTTTGGTCTTGGTGGTGTTAAGGAGCAGATTATTGTCTGTGCACTAAGTGGCCAGATGTTGGACCTCCTACCTGTTGGCAGTCTTATCGATGTTGTTCATGAGACCGATCACCGTAGTGTCGCCTGCGAACTTGATAGTGGAGTCCGATCCATACATGGGTCGGCAGTCGTGGGTGAAGAGGGAGTAGAGGAAGGGGCTCAGCACACAGCCCTGTGGTATGCCAGTGCTGAGCGTGACGGTAGTGGAGCAGATGTGGCCTGAACCTAAATGCTGTGGTCTGTTGGTCAGAAAGTCCATAAGCCAGTTTGGCATTGTTGTCCAGGGCTCAAAGTTTAGTAATTAACTTACAGGGAATGACAGTATTAAATGCTGAGCTGAAATCAACAAACAGCATCCGTGCATAAGTGTTTTTATTGTCCAGGTGTGTGAGTGCAGAGTGCAGCACTAAGGAGACTGCATCCTCTGTGCTCCTGTTGCTACGGTAAGCAAACTGGTGTGGGTCCAGAGTTGGTGGGAGACAGTCCTTCAGATGTGCCAGGACTAGCCGCTCGAAGCACTTCATGATGATGGGTGTGAGTGCTACAGGGCGGTAGTCATTCAGGCATGTTTTGCTAGAGTGTTTCGGCACTGGCACAACGGAGGTGGATTTGAAGCACATTGGAACAGCTGCCTGTGTGTGGACATATTAAAAATGTCTGTAAATACTCTAGCAAGCTGCTCTTCACATGCTTTAAGTACGCGCCCCGGGATGCCGTCTGGTCCAGCAGCCTTGCGCACGTTGATCCGGCTCAGTGCAGTGCAAACATCTGAAGAGGTAAGTGTGATGGGTGAGTGGTCGGTTGAGGAGGAGATCCTGACAGCGGGTTGCTTGTTGTCTCTTTCGAAGCGAGCATAAAATTCATTAAGCTCATACTCATTCAGGAAGGAGACATGCTGGCCACACTTTGATGGTCCTCGCTGATGGCTTCACATGGTTGCTGAGGCGGGAGTACTTTGGTGAGAAACAAAGAAAGGTGATCTGATTGTCCCAAGTGGGGGAGGGGCGTCACTGTATAAGCTTCGGCCATGTTTGTATATACATATAACCAAGGTAAATAAATGCAGCCTCTGGGTGATCAGTCTGTTGTTTACTGATGGCCACATGAAGTTCTTTCATAGCAAGCTTGGCATCAGCATCAATAGGAATGTAAGCAGCAGTCATAATGGTAGATGTAAACTCCCAGGGCAGATAAAACCAACTCTAGGTTAGCTGAGCAGTGTCTCCTGACGATAGTAGGTTTTGTGCACCAAGCTTTGTTGACATAAATGCACAGTCCCCCACCTCTGGTCTTACCAGAGTCATCCGTCTATCTGTCTGCCTGGAGAGTGTGGTGCTCAGCGAAAGCAATATCACTGTCCGGTGTATCACTGTTTAGCCATGTTTCAGTGAAAATCATTGCAGTTCTTAAGTTTCTTACTGTGATTGATTCGGAATCTGCCAAAATGCAGTACAAGAACGAGAGCAAGACAGAAAGCGAGACAGTTCAAGCCAGGTTACGAGAGGAAAAGAAAAAAAAGCCGAAATGCATTAACTAGAATGACAGCGAAACAGACTGTGATGTCATTTGGTTAAAGACATTGCAATAAAGTTGTATAAATAAGGTGATAAATAAGTTCATAGTTAATAAATAGTAAGAGTAAATTCATTCTATAAACTGTTAAAATGTTTTGGGTTTGAAATGTGTTCAGAACAAAATATCCACATCTAAAATCTTTGGTATTTGTAGCTTTGTACGTGCAGAAATGTGAGCGAGTGAGCGCTCTCACATCTTTTATCCGTTAGTGTTTTGCAAGCTAACTGAGAAAGTGCTTGTTAAATGGAGAGTGAGACACGTCAAGAAATGTCCATGCACACACCCTCATTATGGAAAATAAAAGTTAAGTTAAAGCTAGACTGCCGCGTGATGATGAAGAGAACAGCGCATATGGCAAGCACGTTCAACATTTAACAGTCTTTACTCCAATATCCATAATTGTATTTCAGATATTTAGGAATTCATTTTGAAATGTAATAAAATTTACAAAATTACAATGTGACTAGTCAAAAGTGACTTGCATGGGAAACTATTTTAAGATATCTATTTTGACTATCCGTAATGTGAATTTTAGATATCTTAAACTAGATTTTGACTAGTCAAAACTCTCATTTCAGATATCTACAACTGAATTTTGACTAGTCATAATTCAAGTTCAAGATATCTAAAATTCACATTATGGATACTCACAATGACATTGTAGATATCTTAAAGTCGTTCCCTGTTCAAGTAAATGAGACCTTCTGGCTAGTCAAAATGACGTAGTAGATATCTTTAATTCGACTTTTGACTAGTCAAAACGACGTTGCAGATATCTGAAACTACGGTACTAGGACTGCAGGACAAGGGCTGGGAGCGCTATTTTATTTAATCTTTAGCTGTCTGACAGGACATGAGAATTTGGTGCATACGGAAGCTTTAATGCTGCAGGAAACGTGAGAAACTGTCTTTTCCAGGCGCAGTTCATCTCGAACAAGCGAGGAAAAGACAGTTTTTGCGCTCGATCATGGCATTTGTAGAAATTACTGGAATGGTGAGTGTAAAAATACTACTATCTGGCTCTTCATTACATGCTGTGCCATTGTTGCATGTTTGGACTGCTTCAAGCCGACGTTGTCAGGCGTGTATGTAACACAGACACGTATTTTGACGAACGCCCTTGTAGCGTGCGGGATCGACCCAAATGCAG
>JAUMHF010000013.1:15633315-15669676 GCA_032359275.1 Microctenopoma steveboyesi
ACCCTGGGGCTGACTCCATCTGGCCCTGCAGCTTTTGTGGGGTGAAGCCTGGTCAACTCTCTCCTCACCTGATCTGAGGAGATGGTCACATGAGCCATAGCTGAGACTTTAGGGGGAGGGACAGAGGATGTGGTGTTGAGATGCTGGAGACTCTGAGACCCGGCCTGGAATCTGTTAAGGAAGATGTTAAATTCATTGGCCCGATCCTCCGTCCTCTCAGTCACTTGGCTGCTGGTCTTATAGCCAGTGATGGTCTTCATACCCCTCCGCACCTCCCTGGTGTTTTGTTGCTGGAGGCTCTGCTCCAATTTCCTCCTGTATGCCTCTTTCCCCTGATCCTGACCCAGGGCTTGTTGTTGGGGAAGCAGTGAATGGTTTTTGTTGGTACATGGGTGTCCACACAGAAATTGATGTATTCTGTGATGCAGTCTGTCATTCCATCGATGTCCTCACCATGAGGCTCACAGAGAACACTGTAGATGTATGTTCTCTACATCTACAGTGTTCAGATTTTTATCTGTACATATGCCTCAACACTCACACTAACCACTTATTTCACTTTGAATTCACTCTATTTCACTCTATCTTTCACACACACACACACACACACACACACTGCTGCGGTGTAGAAAATTATATTTTCTTAAAAGCACTTGGTTGCTGCTGTTTTCAGGTAGTTTAGTGTACACGATGGAGCCTGCTGGCATGGGGTCTCTGAGGCACAGCAGGTGGAGGCTGTTAGGGGAGGAAATGAAGAGAAACAACAGGGCAGTCACACATTGCCTATCATCTTGCTCAATGTGAACAGTGACTCACGCAGCACTGCCTGAAAGTGTGGCAAGGAGGAGCCAAGGCTGTCTGCAGCCCTAACAGTGCTGTTGAGTGTTTTTGATATTCAAAATGTAGGAGCAGGAGTAGTTGTTAGATGTAGAATGTTAAATAAACAAATGTCTCGATGCATGCATGAAGAAATCCTAGAAAGTTGATTCTGTTCATCTGGACAAAGTTTTTTAGAGGGAGATATATTTCAAGACTCATTCCTGTCTCCTTCCTTATTTTCTAAGTGCAGGTTTGCCCAAACCTAATGAACAGAAGCTTTACATAATCACAGAAACCAGCACCATTGACTAACTATGGGCGATGTGATAAACTAGCAGTAGATAAACATTGGGGAAACCAAGCAGTCACTGGCTATGGGACAACACAGAAGAGCTTCCTCATCAAGCCAGGACTCTGCAGTTTAATTCAACTGCAATCTACCTGTCACTTTACTGCATACTGCTGCTAACTATATCATTCTGTTTGTGTTGGGGGACCCGAACCTTTGGGTAGACCAATCTTTGGCTTAGCGTAGTTTGGGGTTTGAAAGCCACTGAGACTTGGTGTTTTGAGAAAATGTGTATCAGCGTTTCCAACACTACTGACACATATGGGATCACCAAGGGTTTTTTTCTTAGACAGCTGATGTCCTTCCTCTCTCCTGACTCACTTAGAGCATTCTTAAGATGTCTTCTCTGCTTTGACAAAGTTCCAGCTGGACTTTCGTGTTTGTCCATCATAATTCCATTGCACAAAGATGCACCTTGACTCCAATGCCAGCATCCAATTGCCAAGAAGTAGCTTATTACATTAAAGCCAGAGGTTCTGATCATTAGTAGCACCATCACGTTAGTGCTAAATTATTAAAGAAGTATTTTATAAGCACCACAATAACAAGTCATGACGTGCCACATAAATGGTGACAATAACAGTAAAAGACTGGGTGTAAATACTTCTTTGGCTGTGTAATGTTTACTCCAGCTGCTAGATCTCATCACACATATGTACAAGTTGGTAATTTTTGACTGCTGGTACCAATGGTGTATAGTCTGGCAGGAATTTATCTAAACAACATTGGAAATGCACACATGAGATATACATCACAACACAGCCCCATTAGAGTAAATGCAGAATAGTAATAGTAGTAATCTGCTGTTTTTCTTATAAATTGTCTCTCACACTTTTACTGTAAAACATTTAAATGTTAAGTATTTGATTGAAAAGATACATCCTTTTATAAGTTAAAAATCCAGAGAAAGGTAACCTAAAAAATCGACTTATAACTCAAAATGTGGTGCTTATTAATATAATTGTTATGATTGTTTGTATCATTTTGGAAACTGGACACTATTTTGATGCAAATTTTCCTTAAATTTTCCAAACCGCTTTACCCTCAAAAGGGTGCTGAAGCCAATACCAGCTGTCTTTTTGGGCGAGAGGCGGGGTGTTGTATATTATATCCAGAAATATGTTGTTTTATGTAACTGAAATTTTTCTTTATAATGGATGAAATTATTATTATTACATTTTGTAGTAGCTTAGTAAAACAAGCATAGCATACAACTACAGTAGTTACAACAACTGTGCTGTAACTATCCTCTGATGATATAGGGCAAAAATGCTGATATGTGACAGCAGCTCGTGGACATTGTTTTCATTTAACACCTATTCTATACGATAAAGTATTTTTTCCAAAACAGATTTCTTTAGTGTATTTTTCGAGTTTAAGTAGGCAAGGTTTAAGAATTTGCATATAGCGGTGAGTGATGGTCAAGCCTTCATTGGTCAGTGTTATTGGATGCTAAAAATCACAAAGCCAGTGATTTAGGGTGGCAAGTGAGAGGATAGTGGCCTTCAGTACTGCTGTATCAATGGGGTAATGGAGAATGAAATGATGTCTGTTCGAGGTCATCACAGATTGAATGAGTGCAGATAAAAGAACCAATTCTGAAAGCAGCGATGTGAGGAGACAAGGCTGAGTGACTCAAAGTCATGTTTATCACACAGCAGAGAGTTTTTACAGCTCTTTAATAAAACAGGATAAAAAATGCATAAATCACATTAGGATAATAAGAAGCATTGCAATGCATTTGTCATAGAGCAATTAGATGGGTGCAATTTCAAGCTAAAAAACTAGAGGTGCCGATAAGCCGATTAAATGCGATTAGTCACACTATTACTATACTAATTAAATCAAAATTTCTAAGTAGTTTACTGCGCACATTCTTATTAAAAGTGCTGTTCCATGAACAGAAGTGCAAAAACATTTGGTTTGCACTTTAAAGAAACACATTTTACACAGAAGTAGTTCAATATTTCCTGTATATCTCAACCTGAATTTTGATATAGGCGTCAACCAGCATTCAGCCAGTTGCTCCCATCTTTTCCCATACATTTTTTCTTTTTTTGGTGCTTGATTTGTACATGGTATTTAGCTTGTGCCCTCTCAACCATATGTGTTGATTGTGTTTTATCAGCCTTATTGCCATAGAACTGTTACAGCCATTGAGGATCTGGGCAATGGCTCAGCATCTTCGTACTACAGACTATGTTTACTCCAGGAATAAGCTGATCACCATGAAGGCGGCCGGCATTTCGGCCAGACATAAGGACATACCCACTGCAATCTGTCTCTTAATGGTTCCAGAACATTTATTATCGCCTCTGATATCTGTATCACTTGAAGACACCGGATGTGTGTACACACACTCAGACACATACACACACAATGCACGTCGTAAAACACAGCTGTTGTTGCCTGCTGTTATTTAAAAGAACACATTGGCATGAATGTGAACAATGACATCATGATCCTTTGAAGTGTTGTGTTCATTGTTAATAAAAATAATAATAATAAAAGTGAGTTAATACGCGATAAAAGATTAAACCAAAACCAATCCAGGGATTGTGTGCAAGGATGATGGACAAATACTTGGCCCCTCTATGAATATTGTGACTCCTTGATGGCCCCTGTTGGATATTTTGGACATATTATATGTGTAAAGCATGTCTCAATACTTTTCGTATACTATTGAATATTTTGCAAATAAAATATTATCTTACTATTTTCTATAAATCAGCTACTTGACCTTAAAAAAAACCACCAGATGAAGCAGATGTTTTGTGCTTGCATATGCAAAAGGAAGTTCAGAAGACATAGACATAGACGGAATGAAGTTTGAAGACAGGAAATGGAACGTGTTGAGATGTGACTCTAACTGCGCTTAGTGTTAGAAAGGTGTGAAGTTCGTTCTGTGCAAGTATTTAGTATTTGTTTGTACAGAGTTCAATGAGCATCATGCAGTAAAACACCAGCCACGTAGACGAGAAGTACTACAAGCTTCCTGGTAGCAACTGTGACGAGTAAGAAGGATGTTCCTTGTACAATTACACATTTATATGGGTCTGTAAGGGTGAGAAAGTCAGTCTGGAGTGCCCAGCTGACTGACACTCTGTTGGTTAGATAGCACTTTGACCCAGTGCGCTGTAACTCTTACTCTTCTGATATTAAAACTGATTTTAACTTTAAATTGAATTGCTTCTAACTCCTAAATAACAAACCTCAGAAGTCTCTGAGTAGAGAAGGTAGGAAAGACCTACACCACTTATTCAGAAAAATTGTCCTGTCCTGTTTAAACAGTTTGAAACTAACACCACAAGGGTGGCATGCTCTAGTAAAACCTGTGCTCACAGCCCAGCACTGTGCAACATGGTTCACCAGAGAACACTAAAATTGGTAGTCCCATTACTGGAACTGGTTCTCTTCACAGGGACATTGTACCTGTGAGGCAACAAGGCTAACCACTTCATCACCTCTCTGCCCCCAACCAGTCAAAAAATGTCAATTCGTTCTTGTTGAATTGGTGCATTAACGAGCATCATTAATTGTAATTTCATTATGTCTACCTGAATCGAAGGGCAAAGCAGGTAAAAGCAGGGCTTAAAGCGTCTGGATTAAAGGAGAGGTCCAAGTCTGAGTACACTAATACAATGTGGTCTCTAGCAGTCCACAACTGAACATTTGGCCATTTGCTTATTCTGAGTTTTCTTTTAGGATGGTACAATACACCCACTACTTCTTTTATAATGTTGTCACTTTTGGCTGAGGAAAAATAGCCATTTTAGGTTATTTTCCAGTAACTCTTATGTATGAGTAATTTAAGGGTGAGAATTAATAATAAATAATATACAATAAAATATTTTCTCTCAAGTCACTCAACTTGTTTAGTAGGCATGTAATCCTGCACTACACAGATCTTTGTTTAGTGTATCTGTTATTACGATTGTTTAGATTGTTTTTCAGTTTTAGGGTTTAGAGACAGGGAATACTGAGAGATTTGAAAATATATTCTAATAGTGTTCTCATGTCTTCCTGAGAAAGCCCTCTAGAATAGAAGGATAAACATCGTCAAGAAACCTAACAACTCCAGTTGCTATTGGATAAAACCTTTTGAGATAACCATGACCTGGATGACTGAGAACCTTCACAGATAATAGCGAGCCATTCACTGTATCATCTGCATGTCTCTATTACTCTGTTGGTGAAGGAAGTAACTTGGAGAGAAGCAAGGAGTGAGTGTATCATTCTAAATGCCCAGTATCCTTTATAAAAAGTGAAACTTCTGGCTGTTAGTTTGCTGTGTTTAATGTGCCGATCTATTCATTAAAATAATTAATTCCTTAATTAAAATTAAATGGCATTTTCCTAAAATGACTCACTCGCGTACAAGCAAAAAGAACTACAAAGCTGAATAATCCCCCTTGTGGGTGGAAATTCCACATATGCTGGTCATGTCAAACACATAGCTAATAAAAAAGACATTAAGTAAAGGGACAAAAACTAATAATTTCTGCACCCACAAACGTGCTTGTTAAAATCTGTATAGGTCACCCACTGCCTGTTAACTTCAATCGGTGTTCTCTTCACAAAGATCCTCCATGCACTGATGTTCTCCAGTCGCCAACCATGCTTGTACAAAAGCAGCACAGAAACTATTTCTCTCTGATGCTTTTGCTTCTTGTTATTGTATTAATTTGGCTGCCTGATATTCTTTGTGTGTATAATGGTCCCCTGTCAATGGATTCTCTGCTTTCTGTAAATTTCATGTTAGTCCCCATCACTAGCCTTAGCAATAAATTAGACTTGCTTTCAAAGAAAAACCAACGGCTGGTAAATACTCCCCTCGACCTGTGCGAGAGACAAAGAGAGTATCTACAGAAGGAATTTATGAGCATCGATCGGCCCTTGTGGCCACGTCTGGTCTCCACAATAGTATGCTATTGATGTGCTGGAATTGCTTTTGAAGGCAGACAGATTGATATAATGGTGTGGTGTGGGCCCTTAAGGGCTGGGCTGCCAGGGCTGAAGTCTGATTGACTGACCTTGGGTCAATCTAGCCATTTGCATCAGCTCTTTATTTATTTTTTGTTTGTGTTAAGGCCATTGGACTTGCAGGCTGCAGACTGCATATAGAGTGTCAGTGGTTACTTAATTTTAAATAAATTGCAGATAGATTGCAGATATAGGAGTTTCCATTTTGATATTATGTTATAGTTCAAAGCCAGATGATGTGCCCTGCCTTAACCACGAGAGCTTAGTAAGAAGCTGCCAAGATATACCATCTGAAAATGACCAATAATACATCAGCATTTATTAATCAGGGTTAATTAAGACTAGATTTTCTGAGGGGCTACCTCTCTTTCATATGTGCAACACACAACAGGACACTGTGTGAGATGTCTACTCAGTCAGGGGAATTAGCCTGTTATTTTGAGTGAGGAGTGGTCCCAATAAAACAAATCATAGCGGTTGTTCAGAATCAGAGCCAATTTTATGGCTCAAGTATTCTAGCACATAGAAGGACTTTGCCAGGACAATACAGACTGGTACACAGCTACAGATTGTGATAAACAGTAAATTGTAGACAAGGGTTCGTCTGAAGTCTACTATCATCTCCACTGTTGTAGCGTGTTCAACTTGAGGTTGTCGTGACTGCACCAAAGTATCAGCTGTTCAACCTCTTGTCAATACACAGACTCATCACCATCTTGGATGAGACCAATAACAGTGGTGTCGTCTGCGTACTTCAGCAGCTTCACACCTGGGTCACTGTTGGTGAAGTCATTAGTGTAAAGGGAGTGAGAGTAGAAGGAAGAGGACTCTGGTATATGCGCCGTGGCAGTCAAGGTGTTCCAGGACGTAATCTAATCCTATGTTGACCGCATCCTGTCCCCATCCTAACCTGGACTGACTCCAACATGTGTCTTAATTTTTTTTATTGATATTAAAACAGCTCTCAGTGATACAACACTCAGTCACATACATCAATTAAAATATATCTCCATAAAAATACTAGTATAAATGTAATTTAAAACGCGTAAAATATAGAGTAAATTAAAAGTAGGTAAGTCCCTGTCAGTAGGGTGATAGCTATTTAAAATATTTTAAGGGGAGGCAGTGGGATGGGGGTAAAGAAAATTAGTTCTTTGACAGCTGATGGTGAAAGCTGTTCCTTAATCTTGTGGTGCAACATTTTAAGACTGTAGCACCTTCCATAAGGCAGTAGTGTGAAAATGTTACAGCAGTGGTGTGTGCTATATAACCTGCTGTGGCACACTCCACAGTTGGGCCAAACCCACACGTAACAAGAGTGTTCCGAACACACACTTTGTGTCTCTACACGCCTGACTGGGCCTTGCTGTGACAACGCGACCTGTTGATGTATTCCAGGGGAGTGAGGGGTGTGCATTAATTGTTTTTTGCTGTGTTGACCACTCTCTGCTGGCTGTCCTGTTTTTCCTCTATGCAGTTTCCATACCATGCTAGGATAGAGTAGGTCTGAATGCTCTCAATCGAGCAGCAATAAAAGGTCTTCAGCGTTCGAGAGCTCTCTCTGTGTCTATGTGTACCGCCATGTTGCCAACTAGAGATGCCCACTGGTGCACTGGTGTAATAACTGTACAAATTAGCTTATTGTCAATTATGATTTATTTATAATGATAATTTAAAAAATTTAGATCAACTTGAGCCTGTAAGACCCAACCCATCAAAAAATAGTCCGAAAATTCTGATTTTTAGAAACTGAGATGTTTATTAACCCTTAAACAAAATCATGACAAATTATTTTGCTATAGCATGTTGTTTATGAGTTTTTTTTTTGTATCTCATTTGATGCGCTGGGTGTTTTTGACCATTTTTTCTTAACAACAATGTTAAGTTTAGACAAAAAAAGAGTTTTGTCCACAACATTTTGAAATTCTAGAAGACGTTTTTAAGTTTTTCCTCTTTTTTCTTTTTCAAATAACATGCTTAAAACCCTCTGTCACCCTAAAAAACACTATGCACTTACACACGTTTGACACATGTGTGCGACTGAAAACAAGATATTATACGTTTATAAGCAATAAAAAAAAATAATAATTTTTTTTTTTCAAAGTTGTTTGTCTGCTTCTCCTGAAGCCATACATATCAAACTTGAATGACATTTTAATATTTTTAACCCTTTACTTGCCAAGTTTATGTCATAACCCACCTCCCTGTAAAAAATTTGCTGAAACATTTATTTCTATGTTTTGTTTTTACAGTGTCAAAGTTCATAAAAACCTTTTTACACCTTCAAATGTGTGCCTAAATGTAATCTAAATCACTATTTTTTGGATTGTATAAAAGAACATCACCTTGTGCCCATGTTAAATTTTAACACATTTATTATACAACAACAACCAGAGGAAGAACAGCAATAACAATGAATGAACCATAAATAACATGAATGAACCACAATGAATGAACAATGAACAACAACAACTGGCTACGCTACACAATAAAAACTATTTACAAAATGTACAAATGGTGACAGAATGCTCTTTTCAAACCTGCCTCCTGCACCTCTCGCAGTGTCCACACACAACTCTGCATGTGGTGCAGAGCGCACACTGCCTCCTCACCTGACTGGTGGATGCGTGGCTAGGTGTGGGTGGGGGGTTGGCTGGGGGGGGTTGCCTGAAAAGGCTCCTCTGCCTTGTTGGGCTTGTTGAGTCAGGCTGGCGGCCTCTGGGGCAAGTGGGAGGCGACTCCTCCTCGCCATGTGTGGGGCAATGAGCATTTTCCCCAGATCCTCCGAAAAAAGCCTCCTTCTCTGCGATTTCCCCCGGTTCCATGCCGGAATCTACCGCTGTCCACACTACAAGTGCGTTGAGCGCACTGACGTCGAGCATGTTGAAAAAGAGGACCATTGGCCACCGCCTGGTCCTCCCCCTGCAGCTGTACGTTGCAACCATCTGAAAAACAAAAACATAACCAGAGACAAAGATGATGAAACATATTTCATATATCCTCCTGAGAACCAAAGAAAAAAAGTGTCTTACAAATTCCTTTTTTGTGTGATTTCCTATCCATTTGGGCCTAAAGAAACACCTTACAATTACATTTTTTTAAATATATTTTTTATTTCAAATTCACAGCATGTCCACTGTAGAGGACACCAGGACGATTTCCGTGTAAAATATATACAAATTTAGATATGAAAAATATCAGCAGATTCTACCTTTACATGACATTACCCCAATAACACATTCAGTTTGATAAAAACAATACAATTCTGTATTACTCTTCTGTTGCTTGTTACTTGCAAGGACAACAAAACATGCCTTTAGTGCAACAGTGAACGTTAATTTATAGAAGACTAGTATTTTTGCTTTTCTTCTTCCTCTGGACATTTTAGCTGTGATGATCCTGGAAGCATGTTTTCTTTTTAGCTATGCAGAGGAACATCTTGCATTTGGTGCACCTCATGCAGATCTTGCTATTGCAGATCTTGTTCCTTGATATTACAGTATAATGAATTGATTTGAATACATTAGCCTGAAACTAAATAGTTTCAGTCCTGGCCCACAGAGCATCATGACTTTTCTGCTCTGGCTCTGACTCTGGCTCATTCTCCTGCATCTTCTTCCTCTCCTTCTTCATCACTATCTTCCCCTATCACAGACTGGTACTCATCCTCATCATTTTCCTTATCTGACAGCTCCAAATCTGAATCTACCTCTATTGTCCTGCATAGAATCCTCTCTGCCTCACTTTTTGTTTGCAGTCATTAAAAACATTAAAATGCTCCTGGTGTCCACTACAGTTGACGTTCATTGGATGACTGTTATTTCAAAACAGAAATATTGAAACTGTTTTCAGATGTAAATTTATAATTTGTGACATGTTAATCAACAAGAATATGTATAATTATTATGGTTAAAATCACAATAGATAAAGAATATTTGACTTCCAATTCTTCTTTCCATAAAATGTGGTTGTTGGTATGGAAGCAATCTTGATAGAGAAAGAAAATAAGGTTCCCAGCATGCAAACCCATCCCATGATACATCACTGGAAAGCCCAGGATGTCCTCTACAGAATAGTATGGGACTTAATGGGGTAACTCCAAATACTTAGGGAGAATACAGGTGAACAAAATGTCAACCATAAAGGACATAGGTGAATGGGCCGGGTCTCAGGAGGATATAAAATATGCTGAATAATAAACATCTCAGACTGGATTGTGTAAACTTACTTGATCCATTGTGTCTACGCCTCCTTTGCAGCGGTTGTAGTCGTGGATCATCTGGGGCTTCCTCTTCTCCCCGCTGATTTCCCCTGCCCAGTGCGGGGTGCTGAGGAGCACGACATTCTTTCCCCGCTTGGGGATGTACGACACCAGGGTGTGTTTCGCGGTAAAGGCGAAGGAGAGAGTCTCCCTTCTCCTTTGCCTCAGGAGCTCCGGTGGCAACTCTGGTTTGTTCCTCCGCGTTGTTCCCACCATGGTGTTCTTTCTGCGGAGGAGCTCCGTTGCCAGGCCGAAAGACGAAAAAAAATTCTCACAGGTGACGTTCACTCCTTTCAGGCCCTCCGTCATCTCCAGCACGACCCGCTGCCCCTGTTGCCGCTCGACCAGCGCCCCCTCCGATCGACCGGTGTACACGGTTATTTTCCAGGCGTAGGAGGTTTGGACGTCGCAGGTGACCCATAATTTGAGGCCATACCTCCCTAGCTTCTTCGGCATTTACTGCCGGAATTTGCAGCGTCTCCGGAACGGCACCAGCTGTTCGTTCACACAGACGTTCGCCCCGGGGTTGAAGAGCAGCTGCTCCGTCCACACCTCCCACATGTCCCTGATGGCAGCCAGCTTGTCGGTCTGACGGCGACGCAGCCTGGAGAGCCGGTCATCAAACCGCATCACCCTGGTGATGAGCTCGAACGTGCGGACCGCCATAGTCGCCCGGAAGATGAGGCAGCCCGTGTCAGTGTTCCAGAGGCTGCGGGTGGATTCGCCCCGGAACCTGTAGATGCCGGCCAAAAGAAGCAGCCCGATGTAAGCTCGCAGGGTGAGTTCGTCCAGGTCTTTCCAGTCCTGGATTGTGCGTCTCCCCTGCAAGTTGGTGTACCTCAGGATCAGTTCCATAATTGCTATTGTGAAAAACAAATTAAACGTGTCCCCCAGCACGCCAACTCTTGCCACGGCATAGAGGGGGGGTCCCAGATTCACTCCTGTGCCTGGAGGGTTGTAGATGAGCGTGGCCTCATTTGTTGGAGCCCACTCAATCTCTCCATTTCTGGACGTCCAGGAAATGTCGGACGTCTCCTCCTCCCCACTTTCAGCAGACTCAGCGGAGGATGAGCTGGGCTGAGGGATGTAGTCCTCATCGCCGGTGTTAGCGGCGCTGTCCTCACCAGTGTCGAATGAGCTCTCACTGTCAGCCGACTCTCGCTCCATGTCAATCTCCGACTCCAAAACCATAGCTACCGTCTCCTCCGTGCTGTACTTTCTCGCTATCATAGTTCTCACACCTCACAACTCTCAACCCACAATTAAATTGGGGTCTCTCCTCTTTTATAAACCTTTACATGTCTGCACCTGCCAGCCACATAAACAAAATCTGTCCGGGCGCGTAAACAATCTCGGGGTCTGTTTTTGGTTCTGACTTTGATGTGTTTAAGAATGCATAATCTGTCGTTTATTTCAAAGATGTGCAGGTGCATTTGTGTAGACGTGTATTTCAGAATGAAAAAATGTCATTCTGCTTTGAACATTTGCAGAAAAATAGACCACGGTAGTCCCGGCGGAGGCTAAGGCGAAACTCTCGCAGAGTTCCGCCCGGGTTCGGCCTTCGAACTCTGGTAACTCTTCGGTTACTTTTACGAACATTTCGCTTCGGCCTTCGGTTTGTGTCCGGGAGAGGCGGACCTCTCCTGGAAATTCCCCCCGTAGCTTCGGCCCAAAGCTGGGTGAATGTGCGGTCTATGTGCCGCGACTTCAGAGGACCGATCAAGCTCGAATAAAAAGAAGAGCTAACTCATTTCAGCCTCTCTTTCATCTTCAGCAGCTAAATTGACGATAAAATGAGATATCTTCGATTACTTTTACGAATATTTGCAGAAAATCGACAGGATGCAGAAATGACCACGAGAACGCTCCGTTCGCTTATACGCATATATTATTTGGACCCATATATGTGCAAAAAACATAAATAAATGTTTATCGTCATAGTTTGACACAAAGCCACAGGGATTTTATATGTTTTTTTAGGCGATCAGCTACTGAAAAAAACAAGAAACAGTGATAGAGTACGGATGCCACCTAGTGTTGAAAACGGGTGTTTTTCTCCATGTGCCATATATGGTAAAAATGACGTCATCATGAAAAAAACCCTCAGAGCACAGACTGCAAGCCCGAAGGCTCAAATGGACTGCAGCATTAAGGAAATGCATGTTTTATTCTTACTTTTTCTGCAGGATCAAAAATAGTGATTTGAGTGATTTTCAATGAGCCTGTACGCAAACGCTATATTATTGTGTAACATTGGAGTCAATAGGGGTTGAAAAAAAAATTACAAAAAAATTCTAAACGGTTCCAAAAATTAAAACAACGCCCAAATTACCTTCTCTGTGGATAAAAGAATGATGAAATGCAAGAAAAATTAAAAATCACAAAACACAAAAATGTGCTCAAGTGTGATAGAGCCTATTTATTTAACTTTGTAATAGACAGAAAAACAGATTCTGACCTTCATCTTTGCTTGTTCAGGCAAAAATTAACCTTACACTTCACACAGTAAACATGTGAAAAGTGATTGCCCATGCAGTGCTTGCATCTCTGTTGGGTTTCCCATGTAGGAAAACGGTCAATGCCATCAAGAGGAACACTGGGGCTTTTGTGGGGTGGTGTTAGAGTCGCCTCAGTGGAGGACATTGGTCTGCCACACTTGGGCTTTCCTGCACTTGTGAGAGAAGTAGCAACCAAAGCTTGAAACCTTCGCAGAGCCATGGGTTTTTCTTGGGGCTCAAGCTTCTTCTGGTCTCTTCTGTAATGGTTCCACGCATTAATGACTGCCACTGTAACAGTGTAGCGCTAGATATACATGTACCATCTTTGGGATCTGAAGCTGAACTTGCAAAGTGCAGACAGCATATCAAGGAAATCAACACCTCCCATGAACTTGTTATAAGTTTCAACAATGGCTGGCCTGGGAACCACTATGTGAGTTTTGGTATTGCGATCCCAGCATTTCACATGCCCCACAGGTTCAATGCTAACAAAAGAGTAACGCAGGTTTACCTGTTTGTTGTCGTACCATCTCATTACCATCTTTTTTCCATCTGCATTCTCTCCTTTTTGCATTGCCCTTTGCTGACTCTGTTCTGACTGTGTCTTGTGTTGTTGGAACATTAATGTCTGTGCTTGTCTGGGCTACACTTTCTTCTTGAAAGTTTTCCTCATCAGTGCTATATGAACTTTCAAGCATGTCCTAAGGAGGCAATTCCTTATCCTTATCCTCATCTTCATCATCTTCTGCCAACTGCTCTATGTCACTTGTATCACCATTACCATCTTGAGAATATTTTCTATGTACCTTCTATTTCCTTCTTTCACTAGTGTTTTTGACATCTAAAATATACATATAGGTCAATATTGCATAAATTTTTCTTTCAAAGGAAGTTTTATTATGGAAATACTCTGGAAATGTATTTAAATATGGTGTTTCAGTAATTAATCAGATTAATTAAGTCATCAAAAAAGCATGTATTTGTAATTTAATAAATATTATATGTATAAAAATACAAAAATGAAAAGCACATTTTATACCCGCAAAGTTTAATACAGGCATTTTAACTTGGTTTAATTGTAAAATAAAGAAGGAGTTACTTTATAAATATGCATTCTTTTAATGAAGAAAAGACTTATTTTAAAAAAATTGAATTTTGGTGTTATTCTCAACGTAACATCTCAAAAATTAGCAATGAGTTTTCCTGAAATGGCAAGTGGATCAATTACTGTGAGCAGCCATGTTGGAAATGACCAAAACTAAACTTGACCTGCCTGTAGTGCCATGATAATCCAACAGGGGGCCGAATACATGTATCAGATCATATACAACAGGTTTTTAAGGCAAGTTGACGAGACAGACGACTCAGAAACTCATGTAGCAAATGTGATACAAATGGTCATTATATTATTCATTTGCAGTCCCAAAGGCAGCTTGTGTCACCTGAAAAGCATAGATGGACACTGCACTTGCTGCACAGCGTCTTGGTAAATCTTTTATCAACATTTCTTTAACAACATCAGGTTGTTGCTAAGGCTTTGTAGTTGTAGACCTTTTGGGAGTAAAGAGAGAAGCTTCATCAAAATCCAAGGTTTGGCCCATATATGTTGATGATGTTTATGAGTATATGAATGAATTAAGCCATGGTCTGAGTTTCCAGGGTTTATGTTTCTTTTCCATTTCTAACATGGTCAAGTTTTTTGTCAATGCAACAATGTCAACAGAGATTCATCTTTCTTTATTTGTATAGTGCCAAATCACAACAAAAATCATTTCAGGGCACTATACACAGCAAGGTTTAGGACCTTGCAAAATATATAAGTGCATATATAAACAATATAATGCAGAAAACCCAACAGTTCCATTTGAGCAGCACTAGGCAACAGTGGAGAGGAAAAACTCCCTTTAAGAGGAAGAAACCTCCAGCAGAACCAGGCTCAGGGTGGACGACCATCTGCCTCAACCGGTTGGGGTTAGTGGACAGAGGAGAGAGAAAAGTACAGCAGGTCACATAGATCATAACAACAACAAGGAGCAGCAGACGAAGGACCGGAAGTTTGGTAGGACCAGCAGCCACAGCTCCAAGGTCGAGGATACCTGCAAAAAGAGGGAGAGATAGAGAGAGAGAAGGAGAAGGCTCTCAGAGTTTCAGGAAAGTCCTCCAGCAGACTAAATCCATAGCAGCTTAACTAAGAGAAGGGTTCAGACACCGGTTCCATCTATAAGATCAACTATAAGATTTATCGAAAGGGAAAGTTTTAAGTCTAACCTTGAATGTAGAGAGGGTGTCTGCCTCCCGAACTTTAACTGGAAGCTGGTTCCACAGGAGGAGCTTGATAGCTGAAAGCTCTGCCTCCCATTTAACATTTAGAAACTCTAGGAACCACTAGTAGACCAGCACTCTCAGAGCAAAGTGCTCTGCTAGGATAATAAGGTTCTATGAAGTCTTTAAAATATGTTGGGGCCTGATAATTTAGTGCTTTATAAGTAAGGAGAAGGATTTTAAACTCTATTCTAGATTTAACAGGGAGCCAATGGAGAGAAGCTAATGTAGGAGTAATGTGATCTCTCTCCCTCTTGTTAACCGGAGGCTTTTTAATGAGTTACTGGGACATCCTATCAGTAAAGAATTACAGTAGTCCAGTCAAGTTACAAAAGCATGAACTAGTTTCTCAGCATTACTTTGAGACAGGATGCTCCTAATCTTAGAAATATTCCTGAGGTGGAAGAAGGCAGTTCTGGAGATTTCTTTTATGTAATGGTTAAACGATATATCTTAATCAAAATAACACCAAGATTCCTCACAGTAGTGTCCGAAGCCAGTGCAATATCAGCTAAGGTGGCAATTTGATTGGATAGCTTTTCTCTCAGAGCTTGGGGACCAAATAGAATAACTTCAGTCTTGTCTGAATTAAGAAGTAGAGATAGAAATATGTTGCATGACATCACATCTGAAACAGGGCTGCACTGTGTGTCTGCCTCCCCATACATCTGGACAGAAATTTGAGGCAAAGAGAAGGATTTATATTGGTGCCTGTGACAATCCAGATTGCACATATTAAATGTGTCTTTTCATAGTAACCTGTAGATTTTAGAATGCATGATAAATGACTTTGTGTTGGTCTTAGAGTTTGAGTCCCTGGCTAACTGCCGAGGCTCACCTAGTAAAGAGAACAGGAAGCAGAGGTTGAGTGGCTGGCAGGTGGTAGAGGCCCATCTAAAGAGATCAACATGAACATTTGGAACAACAGAGTGAAACACATGCCATATCTTCTATTTGTGTACTCGCCCTGAAGCTAATATTAAAGGACTAAAGGAAAGAAAATGTTCATTACTATTATTTTAATGGATTTTATAATTTCACATATTGAGTTCTATATTGTCTTCTTTTATAGCTTTGCTGCAGTCCGACTGCAGACTTTGTCAGTATTTCTCTCTGGGTGTTGCTGTCATCTTGTCATATTGTCATCTTGTCATCTTGGGCGGCCTGGTAGCAGAGTGGTTAAGGCAGAGGGCTGGGAAGCCCCGGGTTCGATTCCTAGCTGAGTCACCCAGCCCATCCCCCACACCAGGTGTGTCCCTGACCGAGACACCCAGCGCTAGCTTCCCGAGCGCCTCCTGTGGCTGCTCACTGCTCCCCCCAAGGGGGGATGGGTCAAATGCAGAGAAGAAATTTTGTTGTAAAATGTATCAATGACAATAAAGTGGATTCTTCTTCTTCTTGATGGTTACTATAAAAAACTTATTTTATTTGGAAGAGCCAGCAAGTTAAATTTAAGACTGCAAAAATATTTTTGTGAAAATGAATTTAAATGGTCTAGAAAAAGAAGAAGAATCCACTTTATTATCGTGGATACATTTTCTGCATGCACAACCAAATTTCTTCTCTGCATTTGACCGATCCCCCTTGGGGGGAGCAGTAAGCAGCCACAGGCGGCGCTCGGGGACCTAGCGCTGGGTGTCCCGCTCAGGGACACACCTGGTATGGGGGATAGGCTGAGTGCCGCAGCTGGGAATCGACCCTGCTTTTCTGCATCCCAGCCCACTGTCTTAACCACAGAGCTACCAGGCCACCAATCATATCTGTATTGCAAATGAGAATTAATCATATTGATTCTGTTGTGTTATTTTATGAAGACACTTGAGTGTTTTATGAAATGGAAAAAAAAAAATGAATATGTGGGTTTTTGCATTTAGTCTGTTGTGAACTACACTAAAGGCTAAAGATTAAAACCGTCTAAATATAAAAGAGTCATGCTAACAATAGGGACACAGGCTTACTGCTCATGTCAAGTGCATTCAGTTTATGTCTGTCTGTAAGTGATAACTGGTGTGTTTGATGCTCTTAGCAACTTCTGGTGTTTGTTGATTCACTTTCTTGTGCTATGTGTGTATTTTCTCAAAAGACGAAGGAATAAAAAAAAACACCACACCACGCAAGAAGTAATATCTCTAGTAGAAAACACTCATAGCAGGTGGTCCAGTTTCTTTTTCTTTCAAAATGAAATCGCAGAATGAAAGCTGACCTTGTATGTTGGCCTAACCGGAACAGGGCACCTGAAATGGCTTTCAGCTTCAGGCACTTCACTTTGTCTCTAAATTTCTCAGCTTTTACTTTACTTTATTCACCCCTCTTTTGGCCTATCCACAGCTATCTCTCATGTCTGCACAACCCGCCATTGCCTTGGCTACCGAGCAGCTGCCCGTGGCTTGATCCAACTTGGGGATTTCATTCAGTTCCTCAGGACTCAGGATTTCACTCATATGGTGATACCTTCTAGCTGCCTTTTTAAACACTGCTTCTATTTAGCTTGTAATATGTCTGGAGGCAAAGAAGGTTTTATTTCATTCAAGTTATTCTTGGTAAAAATGCATCCTATTCCTATTCCTCACTACATCATATCTTACTAAATCAGGATGTGTTTTACATTAAATTAGTAGATGTCTTCCAAAGCTGTGGGCACTGGTGCGCTGTGTATTTTTAAGTGTATGAGGAAATATCTGAGCAATATTCACAAGTTTGAGGGTATGAGATAATTAAAATATCAAGAGCAGACTCTCCTTGAAACAAAGTCTGTACTTGAAGTAAAGGAACGACATCTTCCCATGCATGTCATGTTGAATGATGGCTTGTATTTCATGTCAGGAAATTTGAACTCCTATAAACATTCTTAGACAGGAGGCAGCAATAGAAAATAAAAATAACATCTGTTCCAGAAGGGCTGTCTGTGATGCCATGCCAGCGATGCTGACGGAAATCATATTCACAACAGGTTTCCACAGTAATAGGAGATGAGTGCAGATTTCTGCAGTATGCAAGTGCATACATTTTCAAGAATGGTTTGTATGCACCTGTGATAAAAGCGTTTGCTACAATCTCCCTCACATTGGTTCACTATCATTCAAGAAACACAGGGTCAACAGATTGATTGCTAGATTCTCCTGTTGAAGTGTCCTTCAGCAAGTTGTTCATTGTGTGTTTAAGTGTAACTTTAAAGTCAATAAAAGCTGCTAAATGTAAATGTGAGACACATGTTCATGTCCCTTACTCATGACCGTAGCAATAATGTTTTCTCTGTTTGTCCCATTGTTGTAAACATCCATCCATCCATCCATTGTCTTCCGCTTATCCGAAATCGGGTCGCGGTGGGTGCCGGAGCCTATCCCAGCTGCCTTCGGGCGAAAGGCGGGGTACACCCTGGATGAATCGCCAGTCCAACACAGAGACATACAGACGAACAACCATGCACACTCACATTCACACCTACGGACAATTTACAGTGACCAATCAACCTAACATGCATGTCTTTGGACGGTGGGAGGAAACCAGAGTACCCGGAGGAAACCCACGGAGACACGGGGAGAACATGCAAACTCCACACAGAAAGGCACCCGGCTGACCCCGGGACACGAACCCGGGTCCTTCTGTGAGGCGACAGTGCTAACCACCACACCACCGTGACGCCCTGTTGTAAACATGATGTCTAGAATTAGAGCAACTCAATATGGGTTCAAAGTTCTTCACTTCTGAATCACAGCAAACTGATTAATGTCATAAATCAAATCAAATAAAATTCACTTTGGACTATCTCATATGTGGCTTTACAAACCAAATCACAAAACAGTCTCCGTCCCTTGAATTGGATAAAGAAAAACTCCAAGCAAATTATTAAACAAACAAACAGTGACACCTTATTAGAAGGACACACATGCACAGGTGCTTTTACATATAACACACACATGTGTACAGTATATTTATATGTACACATGCATATGCAAGGATACATCTGTGTTACAATTATTGCAAATAGGTTTCCTAACGATCACTTACTTTTCCTACAAATATGTTCTTTCAGTAGAAGAAAAATGTCCTAGTTATTGTACTAATATGTTTTTCAAAGCTGAAATCACCCACTATAATGTCTTCAAGGTGAATCTAAATAGGAGAATATTTATAATATAATTTGACTGATTCAGAAGACAGCTGGTATTTCTATCTTTATTAATATGGTTAATATAATTTATGATTTTTATAAAATTCTAATGTTACAAAACGTAATTATCAACTGATGATGTTAAAATCAATATGAGGCAGTAAAAGGAACACAATATAAATATTCAGGCACACGTATCTTGAAAATGAACTTGAGTAAGTGTATTTAGATACTTCACAGCTCTGCACACTACAGCCTCCAAAACTATGAATGCATTTGAATCAAAGAAATAAACTAGTATATATTAAATCAAACCCTGTAATGATATTATGTATGTTCTGTCAGATTTTGACCTTTTCCTATGGTCTCCCCTCATGTGCCATTTTCAGCCACCATATGTCCTCATACTTCTCCTCCATCTATCCTGACTATTCTCCACCCACCTGCTCACCTGTTTCCTATTCCCTCAATTACTTCCTAGTACATTTCCTGTCCAGTTTCTGCCTGCAGCTTGTTGCATTGTCTGCAGCTTGTTGCATAGCAATACAATATGCTCCCTGAGATGTGTGCCAAACTTGTGGATATTACACGACAAATCTGACCTCTGTGACTGCCAACAAAGGTTTTACCACAAAGTATTAAATCATGTAAAATTTTACATGGGGGCAAAGGAGTGGCAAGAGGTCTAGGCATGCTGGCAATGCTGGACATCCTCAGTGAAGTATGTGAAAAACTGAGTCAAGAAAAGTTGCACAAATACATTTTAAACTATTTATTGTATCATTATCTACTGAAACAATACATACACATACGCTTTTATCCAAAGCGACTTACAATGAGCTAGTGCTGGGTGTCTGGCTCAAGGACACACCTGGTAGGGGATGGACTAGGAGTCAGACGGGGTTTGAACCTGCAACCTTCTGCATCACAGTCTGACGCTTAACCCATTGAGCCACCAGGCCGCTTGTTCTAACAGACGTAGCTCTGTAGCAATTGCCAGAGGGGAGAAGCTGGAAGAGGTTGTGTCCAGGGTGTGAAGGGTCTGTGCTAATTTTCTCTGCTTGTATTCTGACCCTTGAGGTGTACAGGTCCAGGAGAGAGGGCAGAGGTGCACCAATGATCTCCTCTGCAGTTCTGACTGTGCGCTGCAGTCTGTGTTTGTCTGTGTAGAACTGTATCAACAGCTCCTGAGGAAGGTAAAACTTCTTTAGCTGCCTCTGCTGAGGAGGGAGCTGATGCATGTTTCCCACCTTAAGTCTTGGGAGATGGTGGAACCCAAGAACTTAAACGTTTCAGCCACTGACACACAAGTTGTGGATCCACTGACAGGTGGAAGGGGGGACAGAGAGCTTGGAGAGTTTAGAGGAGAGTGTCTCAGGGATGATGGTGTGAAAGCTGATGCAAAGTCCACAAACAAAGTCCACAAAAAGAACTCTGGCATATGTGCCTGGGCAGTCAAGATGTTCTAGGATGTAATGTAGACCCAAGTTGACCGCATCCTCCACAGACCTGTTTGCCCTGTAGGCAAACTGCAGGAAATCCAGCAGAGGGTCTGTGATCTTTGTGAGGTGGGCGAGCAGGAGACGTTGAAATGATTTCATGACCACAGACGTCAGAGCAATGTCTGATAATGGTTGTGATGAAGAGGAGATGGGTTGTGTAATAGTAGATGGATTAGAGCGATGGAATGAATATGACGACTAGCTAAAGAAAGGTATGTTAACAACAAACCTGTTGTCATATGCACTGTAGTCACATAAGCACTCTTCTTTTTAAGACACCTGTCATATAATGAGCTTACCGTTTTCCACTTTTTCCACAAGAAAATTTAAGACATTGTCTCTTTAATGTAACAAACCATAATATCACCATCTGGCACCCAATCCAATATTGGATCTACTTTCACTTTTTTTATTATATTATATTATCTTCTAAACAGAGGTTGAATAAAGAGTGGAGAATAGTGCAGCATGCAGATGCCATGGCAACACAGTGGCACTGGCCATTTGGTTCCAGATGTCTTTGAAATGGTCCATGTGCATCCGCTTCAAACAGCACATCACACAGTGAGCGTCTCTGAAGTATCCCCAGCCTTACCTCAGCCTTTCATCTCTGGCTAAATAAGTCTTTTCCTTTTACCCGACTGAAGGAGCAAAAGAGGAGGAAAATAATAATCAGGTACTGGACATTCTCATTGTCACTCGATTGCAAAGGAAACTATTTGAAATAGGAGACGTAGTTGAATGAAATATATAACCTCTTTTCGTTTGATTGCCTCATGAGTTCCCCTCTGACACAGTCAGAGGCATTCCTAAAAAGATTATTTCAACCTGCCTTATTTTCCATGGCTTCATTGTAACTCAGCTGTATAGGTTGGAATAAACTAGTGTTTTCCTTTAATGCTCAAGATTAGGAGTGCAAGTCCGATAAATTAAGGGTTTTAATTGCTGAATGCTGAGAGTTTATTCCTTTAGTGGGATCTTTCATGCTCAGAGGAGCCTACAGGACTATGATGGCAGAGGGTATCACATTGAGGATGACTATGTAATGTGCTTTGCAATTTCTAACCAGTCTGCCTCATTTGGCTTTCAGCATCGTCCACGGCTCACAGGTTACGTTAATGGTTATGGACGTCTGGGCCTCGCTAAGTGTTTGGATGCCAACTGGAGTTAGCGCCCAGGAACATTTGAGAAATGCGACTCGTTTCCCCTTCTTCTTAACACTGTCAACATGTTGCATCACAGGCAAGGCTGAATGTCACTTGTCATTATTTTGGGCCTTTGCATCAGGCACAGGTGCAGGGAAAAGAATTCTGAGAGCTTCTGTAAAGACTGTATGCTGCCGTCATTATCAACCACCAGCTGGCTCCTAGAGAGCCCACTTCACCTCGTAACACAGGTCTCATTCAGGTACAAATGTCCTGTAACGTGCCTCCTCCATCCACCCCCACCCACCCACACACACATACTTCCACACCATCTGCTCTCAATTATGCTGATTTGTATCTTTTTAACAAGGAGGCTTAGCTGATAGTTTGACTCTCATGCGTGTGTACTAAGAGGAAATATGTGCATGTGAGTATGTGGAAAAACAAGACAGACAGAGGAAAGTATTTCAACTGGAAGTCAATCAATTACAAACTTTTTGAATATATAATTGTTACCTAGGTAGAGACTTGCCCGCAATGTTGTTGTAAGCTCAATACGCAAGTCAGGAACATAGAGACATGACTCATTAAGTGGAAAAATGGTAAAAACTGTCTCAGTTTCAGCCTTTTCTATATTTGTATCTGTGCACAGATGGCCAGGGTAATGAAAAGTTTCTCTGGTGTTATGAAGCGGCTGCACTTACTGGGCCAAGCAATTTATCATCTTATAAAAACTGCACTTAAAAAAATGCCTTTGTTCAATAGCAAGAGTATAGAGAAGAATGAAAATGAGGCTCCCATGTCTTGTAATGCAACACAAGGAAATTTTCATTAGAGAGTTGTTTCTAGTAAACACTTGAAGCTGGAGAGATTCTAATAGGGTATTTAATTTAAGGTTCCTGACACACAAACCATCATAGAACTAGAGCTGACTTCTAACACAAGTCGTGCCAACATTAGCGCTAACCACACTTTTTACACTTTGTGTTGGTCTTTACCAACTCTTCAGATATGCTATTAATTCTATAAATATTTTCTGTTACAATACACAATCACAAACTGTGATTGATTCTGTTGCCTGTTGGTAACTGCCTGGTGAACACAGTTATGCACTATTTGGGCATCGCATTTCCAGCCCAATCTCTCTGTTAAATGTGGTCTGTTAAAGGACTTTTACACTTTGGAGTACATTTGTCAATGACCTGTCTGCTATGAAAATCATAATGCAAGTTGTGATTCTTATGAATAGAATGTTTCAATTCACTGTATGGCATAATATGGGATTTCTTTTGAAGGACATAGTGCAGTATAAAGCCAACAAGTCAAATAATGTGAGTTATAGTAATACATTACATAACTTATCAACATGCTCTGTGTGCATTTAGATGGATGTTCATCTCTTACAACCACGCAAAAGCACTATGAATGCTGACTGAGATGCTTTTCTTTATGAAGCACAGTGTAAGTACTGCATTTTATGGTTCCTGCACTTGCTTAACTTTAAATTGGCTTGTTTTTTTATGCTTACTTTCCTTGAGCAAGTGACTAATTGAATATACTTGTTAACAAGTATGTCTATATATCCTGGCCATTTAAATGCTCTGCAATATGACAAAGTAAATATGTGAACAACAGAACATCCACTAATGATTAGAGAGAATTACAAGCCTTATTTAGGAGTCCTTTCTCTGCTAATGAGTTTGGGGCTATTACAGTATGGGATCCTTACTGCATATGTATTAAGAATATCCATATATATATGGATATCCAAGAAATATCCAAGCCATTATTCTAATCACATAATTATCACCATAGTGTAGTGTAGTGATTGCGGTCCCACATAAACAATATTGCAAATCAAAGCTCTCAGTAATGAATGCACATGCAAATTAATGAGTCTTTCACTTAAAATCACTGTTTGTGTTGTGTGTGGTTTGCTGTATTTACTATCTCAGCCTTCTACGCATCGCTGATGTTGATTCAGCTGTTGACCTTCACATGCCAACATCCATAAAGTGTCCAAGACGTGCTAAAAAAATCCATGATGCAATCACAGGCAATCTACAACTTTAAAAAGCTGTACTGGTAAAGACTGTGTTTGAACAGGTCTGGTTTCTGTTACCTTGCTTTTCACTTTTCTTTCATCCCCACCCTGTGCTTCTCCTCTCTTATGTGTTCCTGCAGCTGAGAACCCGACAGTCCAGCCTGCCACTAGTTGTGATGGCACATGCTGGTCCTCCTAAAAGCTCAGCTCAGTGTCAGACACAGGCTAATGTTTTGTGTATTTGGTATTAATTGTTCAGAAGTTAATGTTAATTTTCAATATTACAGGGTCATAATGAGAAAAGAGACAGTACAAGAGGATGTGTTGGACCTGTCTCCTTTACTGGCATTGCAATAGGAAGTGAGTTTACTTAACAATGACTAAATCTAATTATAATATCAATACTTATCCCAACCTGGAACTTTGGCCTAATATACTGCATTATTGCTCTAGGTGTCGACTACTGCTGTTATTACTATGGTGGACTGACATTGTGGACAGGACATGATAAAGTGTCAGCATTTGCTGGTCTGGGCACGATGATGATCTGGATGTTTTAAATTTTGGTGCATCTGCAGCTTCTTTTGCTGCTGTCCTTGTGATGTGGGTGAATCTATGTTATGTGAGAGGTTTAGTGATGATCTGGAGCAAAAGCAGCGTGAGACAGAGAATTATTGACCTGAACACAGTGCAGCTGAGGTCAGTCAGCAGAGCGTGCTCAGACAAAATGTCTGTCAGACAAGCAGCCATAACAAGATTCACACATACACTCCTCTCCACCTTACCCTAACATTCATCTATCTCATACTATTCTCACACACACACATAATAATTCTCTCTCTGCTGCATGTTCTGACTTTCTTTAACATCTGTCAAATTAGTTTCAATCAATTTTAAGTCCACTACAGCTCTCATTGCACACTATGTCTTGTATGTATATTCTATTTGAACGCCTTTTCGTCATTCAAATATAATTCACTGAATAATTTTTGTTTGCTTGCAAAAGATTTGCTGCTAGTACAGTATATTGCTGCAGTGACTATAGCGATTTTCACTGAACCTAGGTTACACAAAAGTTACACAACCTTCCCTCTACGTGGAGTTTATGACTCTTCTCTCAGAGGTAATTCATAGGTCAAACTTCACTAAAGTTGGACATCCAACCATTATCTTAAGTATTCATCCTGTTAATAGTTGCTGGGGGGCAGCCGGAAGCAACAAACATTCACATTCACACCCATAGGTCAATTACCTAGGAGTCACCAATTAACCTAAGCCTTATATCTTTGTATTGTGGCAGGAAATACTGAGGGACACATAGGAAGAAGTAGTCCACGCACACACACAAGTGGGATTTAGTGTCACCGTCCCGCACCAAAGTTAAACATTATGCAATAAAAACCCCCAAAACAATTTCAGTTTAGATTTAGACTAGTGGTTTACTACTTAAAAACTAGATGTAACCAGGTCTGTAGTCTTCAAAAGCAACGCAAATTAAATTATCAATGCTACAATATTCACATGTGCTACGTAAATGTGTTATAGGTGGCTCCAAAAAAAGGAAATTTCTACCTTTGTTTAACTTGATGCTCACTCTAATTTAGTTTCAGTTTAGATGCTCTTTGGTTCTGTAGCTGTCTCCACTGGTGGAGCCCTCATTTTGAGACAGTCAGTCAAGTGTTGCATAAAGCGGTAATGTCAGCATTCTATCATGGACACAGTATGCAGTCACACTGAGTCAGACAACAGCTGCTACATGACACAGGAGCTCACATTAGCTTCCCTGCTGAAGTCTCTGTCTCTTATCTAACTCGCAAACACATCCTGTATGGCTGAACAAGCCACCGTGGACATTGGATCCGTTTAAGCGCTGGTGTGGGTCTTACTCTTCACACAGTCTGCCCGTCACACGTGGCCACTGCGCTAGATTGTTTACTCCCAGCGGTGTAACTCTCCACAGCATGTTGTCAATCAGACACAGACACTGAAGCGCCAATCCGGCTGCTGTCCATCAAACAGAGACACAGACACGCCCCCTCCAGTGAGCTGAGAGTGATTTTTTTCCCAAAGACCAAGTCTTTTCTTTTGAATTAATGCCAGACTGTCAGCAGATGACAGTGTGATTTTACACTGCTAAAAGTTTTCAGAAGATTTCAGTTTGGAAGAAATGGGACTACAGGTTAATGAGCAGTGAAAGTGCTTTATCTTGCTACAGGTTTTGTTAGTGTGCAGTTAGAGAGCACCTGCTGGTTTTCTCAAGAAACCCACCATGTCATTATTCTATAAAATGGAGCTCTAAATTCCTATTCTGACTGATGGTTTAGTATAGTTTAGTTCAGTACTTGTCTTCAGGCCAGAGCACGCTCCGAACAAAAGAGAGATCTACATCATGGATGTGCAGCCGATAAATCTGCAGCAACTGCGTGATGCTATTACGTCAATATGGACCAATATCTCTGGGCCGATTCAAAGAGGATTTTATGATTGACTAAAAACACATGCATCTGTCATGTTAGCTCATTCTTCTTTCCTGCAGTATCAGGAGACACACAAATCTTCGCACCTCGTGAAAACAGCACACTGTATTGTGCGCTGTAGTGTTGTAGCAATTAGTCAAAATGTGTTTGTGTGTAGGGAAGATCTGTCTTTTTTCCATGCCAAATACCTACAAAGATGACACCTTCATTGAGAAGTCATACTGATTTCTATGGAGCTGCACCACCACATTCACTGCATATACATTTATTGCAGTAGCTCTTTGGACACCTCTCCATCCATTTTATCTCATAAACTAAAGGTAATTTTGTGCCTTTATGTTTTTGTGTTGTCTCCATTTCCTATTCTAATGAATGTGATGTTTTAGGAAAACATTGATATTTTATTTTCTTGGCATAAATATCCACTGGGACTCGTGGAAGCTGATTAGGTTCTTGAAGTGGTGTCCGCCTTATTCTTGTGAACATATCTCGTTACCTCCTCAACAGAATTTCTCTAAATTTGGTACAAATGCCCACTTAGACTCAAAGATGAGCTGGTTAGATTTAGATTTAGATAGATGCAACAGGAACACTGTATATTTTCACATTTGGTCTGCAGGATGAACTGATTTGATTTTGATGCTCAGAATTCTTGGTCAGTGTGACCTCACATGTATCCTATTCTCATTAATGTTATATTTCAGGAATGCATGGGGTAATGTTATTAACTCCGGCCTAAATGTCCACTCGGTCTCATGGACATACTAATTAGAATATGAGTCTGGACAGAAATGCAACTTAACTGGCTGGCAGAGGCGTACAACTGTGAGGGAGTAATTCTAGTTTAATTTGCACCTTCGACTATTCTGTACAGACGATAATGGCCTGCTGGGGTTGTTTTACAATCTCACACACACACGCACACTCCTTAACAAATCAACATAACAAATTCAAACACACAAAGAAACAACAATTATAATTCAGTTATTTACCCAGCCCGCTGCCTTTTCTTCATTTAGTGTGCCGCGGGATTGTTATCTATCCATCATCCAGCTATGTAATTGTGCCTGAGTGTTACTGAGGAAGCTGTCACAATCTTGGTCTCTGTGCGATGTCATCTGTGCATCAATAACACAACAGTTCTGCTGATGTGCATCCAGGCATTACTCAAGCAGAGCAGACATGGTCTGGTTAATGCGAAAGTGATGACTAAATTAGCAATACTTTAATTAGCATAACCTTTTTTACACAATATTTTTTATATTGCAGTATAGTGTATGATTTGTCTTGTGAATCTAATTGAAAATGCCAGTAACCATAAGTCAAAGATTTACCTGTTATGCTGTTACTGATGGTCAATGCATATAAAAAGGACAAGACATCCCAAATAGGAATTGCATATAAAAATGAGTCTGGAAAGCATTACACTGTAGCATTTACATATTCTGTGACATGATGACAAGGAAAAGTTGAACAAACTAACTATGTAACTTCAGTCAGGATGGACTTGGACTCTTACTACCTGCTCTAGTCACACATTGCCACAGTGTGTGGCACAGAAAAGGTTGGGGACGACTGGTCCAGATCTCCTACAGTTTTTGCTACTGTGGTACCTGCTCATCATCTATTCATCCTGTCTGGAGTCATGTCCTTGTACTTCAACTCAATCTGTTATTTTCTTTGGAAAAATTTCCCTTAAGTTTGAATTTTTTTGTTCTTCTCTTAAAGTGTAACAGGGATTCTAAATAAAAGTGATTATTTTATTTAGGATTATATGTTTTTCTAGTTAGCGTCTGCTAGAGATGTAAATGTATCCTTATTATGTTGTTCTTTTCCTGTTATCTATTAGTTGACTATACCATGACTTAATGTAGTAGAAGGTTTATCTGTAGAGTAGTTATATTTGTCGTAGATGTTTAATCATTTGCTTGTTCACTGTGACATATGTTCCTGTGTTGTTTCTGTCTTTGAAGATAGCTGGCTCCAACTAATGGTTCCAGTTGAAGTAACAGTCCAGGGTCTTGACTGTTACTTCAACAAACAGCAAACAAGCCTTCATTCTCCTATTTTGACATTCTACTTCATTTCACTCTGTGTCTCTGACCTTGCTCTGACTCTGAACATATATATGTACTCTTGGATGTCTGGTTTCCACGTGTTTATCAGAATTCATCACATAAAGTGGACTCTTCCCAGGAGAAATCTGTTCATCACTTGCAAAGTGGTACATCTGATGTACCACTTTTTAACATGACCTGTGGTATCCTTGCTATGAATGTTACTCCAGACCATTTAGTCATCTTTACCATACCATAATCTACCTGTTTTTGTAAAAAAACAAGAAGATTCTGAACATATTTCGATGGTGATTGAAGCAGATTTATGGAAATGTTAAATGTCTTTGACGATGTGACTTGACGAATATCTTGTAGAAGAAGCACATCTATTGTTGCAACTTCCCCTTCAGCTATCCTGTCTTCTTTGGCTTTTCCTTCACAAGATGCCCTGTAATTTCCAGATAGTTAAAATGCAATCCAGAATGCTGGTTTAATTTTCAACACCATGAATATTTCACTCTACACCTCTCCCCTGTAATTTTAATCTCTTCCAACTGGATCTTGAGCTTGTGAGGATGCATCATCTATACACAGTAATGAAGTAAATTCCTCAGATTTGAACAGTAAAATGATCTAAAAATTGCAAGTAATTGGCTCGATTGCTGAGTTAATGTTAATGGATGTTAAGCAGCAGTAAGCTGCAGACCCAACAGTGTCGATCTGACCTGATAAAACAGGATTGTAGTAACTGTTCAGTTTCAAAAGGAGCCACAACAGTATTTTAAATCTGTCTCTCAGGTGGTGATGGCTATCGCTCTGGCGGCCTGGTAGCAGAGTGGTTAAGGCAGAGCGCTGGGAAAGCAGCAGACCCGGGTTTGATTCCCAGCTGAGGCACCCAGCCCATCCCCCCGTACCAGGTGTGTCCCTGAGCGAGACACCCAGCGCTAGCTCCCCGGGCTCTATATGGCTGCCCACTGCTCCCCCCAGGGGTGATGGGTCAAATGCAGAGGACCAATTTCGTTGTAACATGTAAAAATGTATCAATGACAATAAAGTGGATTCTTCTTCTTCTATGATGATCACAGTTATTTGCATGGCAGAAGTATTTGAATGTTTGTGAATGTGGGAAAAATCTGACAATGACATACACTGTTTCATTAAGGTGACTGAAAATAAATGTTATCCATAAATTCATAAATTACATGACACTAATTACATAACATTTGGTATTGCCATTTCTACAATTTAAATAAACTAACTGTTGCAACAATTGTGCTGCAATAACAAGCATATAGTTTGACAACAAGTTTGGAAATGTCTTGATTTGTCCCTTATAAAATCAGTGAGAGAACAGCTGGCTGTTCTTGGGAAGAAATCCTCTACACTGTCTCTATTCAGTGACTGACTTCTTCCTGATGCATACTGCGCATTGTTGTGGTTTGTGTTCACAGATAGATGTTACCTAAGTCATTAGGTAGCCTTTTCTCCACCCCCAGGAAAAACAGAGCTGCTTGAGGTATAATAAATCACATTTGAACAAGCCAGCTTAATTTTGGTATAAAGTGCTGTGAACTGATGAAACTAAAATTTCATAACTTATTTCCAGACTCCCCGAGGTCAGAACAAAATGACTAGAAGTTAAATAAATGATCTGGTCAATGCAATAAGTGATTATAATAATGTCATTTCTAAGGGCCAAGAATCATTTCTAAGGGAAATTAGAACATGGGTTTTGGCTTTATGGCTCCTTCACATTGTTAATCACTAATGATAATAGGCATGTCAAAACGGAAACATATTCTGTTGTTGTACTGAGTGAAAGTAAAATACCATACAGGTGAAAGTGAAATCTGAAAGTTTCTGCTGTGTGCTGTCATGAAAACACAGCAGTCACACATTTTTCAAGCACTGGCAAAGAAAAGATTACTTCTCTGGCGTCTCCTACTGATCTGAAATGATGCGCAGTAGAAATAGAAACAAAAACAAGAAAAAATAAGCACAGTTTTAAATAACTCTCAACATCAATAAATCTTTATTTCCTCAGGACTTAAATGTGTGAGTTTTGTCCTGTAGTGTTCACCTGCAGGCCGATGCAGTTCACGCTAAATATGCACATTGAATTGGAGAGATTTAAGTCCATTCCTCCTACAGAACATCCTCAGCTCAGCTCAGCTCAGTGGTGCTTGACTTTCTTGCATGATGGTGTGGGTCCTTCCCCAGAATTATCGTAGAATAGAGATCCAGACCAAAATAGGTCATTTTAACCTGCATAGTCACCTAGTCCCGTAGAAGCCACTGGAAGCATAGGGGGCTGTTTTTAATTTCAGTAGCTTAAATCTCTCTACTTGCTCTTCTCTTCCTGTATCAGAGAACACCCCGTGTTTTGGGGTGAAACTTGACACTCATCTCAACATTTTCTGGACTTTTTTATTTTAGTCAATATATACAGTCTCAATCTCATTTTTAAGACTTATTTATTGCTTACGCTGAGCACTTCCAGCAGCCCACTCGCTTCTCGACCAACCAATAGACTGCTCTCACAGTCTACTGGCATCTTGTTTTGCCTGACCTGTGGTTCAATAAACACCCATTTAACAACTGTAGAAACAGAAATGTTCTCTTTCTCAAAGCTGGTACTCCAATTGAGCTGTAAGAGTTAAAGGACGTGCTCAAGGGCACTGCTGTCATGTAGAGGAGGAAAAGGCATGTTTACACAATAGGCCCCGTGCCTTGTGTGTAATTGTATATTTCTATGCAAATGTCAAGCTCTGAGCGTTACTGGAAGCATAATGACCCACCTTGAGACAAAGGAGAAACGTGCTAGAGGTGCTTCGCTACAGCCGAGTCCTCTGTGTAAACAGCAGCAGATAAACAGCCTCGAGGGATGTTCAGTCTTCACTTTCTTCCTCTCTCATGCAGCCTGTCTGATTTTCTTCCTACACGTGTCTCTCTCTTTGACAGTGGCATCATTGTTTGAATCCTCTGACAGTGACTGATATCGGAGAGGGGAGAAAATGTTAAACAGATGTACCTCTTGACCTTTTTTTCTCCTGCACGTATGGTGTCTGTTTTTTCTTTCTGGGAGAGATATTGATGTTGTAACAGTTTAGGGTTGTGAGAAATACAGTCCTGTTGTCGTTATTAGTGCACAGAAGCTTTGTGAGTACACATCATAATACGGTCCATAAAAGATGTAAAGATCTAAATCACGGTATGCCTCCTATATCTGTAGCAGTAATTACTTTCAAACGAAATGAAAAAAAGCTCGTAGTTCTACAAATCAGTCATTCGTAGTCATATGTACAGTTTATTTATGATCCCTTTTCTTGTACACGTCAGGGGAAAGGATCCTGCAGTGCTGACAGACAGAATGGAATCATTAAATGCAACATGAGCTCAGAAGCCTTTAGCTGCACAGTGAAACATTTATCAGAAAACAGTCATCGCCACACACATATCACTTACAACAACATAAAACCACTTTGGGCGAGTTTTAAATTGGTTTAGTGGTTCTTGAACTCACTGATTTGCCAGTAACAGTAACTGCTGTAGTAGAGGAGTAGCTGACACTGAGAGTCACCCTGTAGGGTGTGTGCATGTTTGCGCACATATGTACGCCCAATTGTGTTCATACATGCACATGTCCACTCGCTTGTTTTCCTTACAATCTCTGCACCTCGCTGCAGAATTTGAGGAGCAGCTTATTTTTTTTTGTCAATGTTGGACCATCAGTAGCAGGTCTGAAGGGTGCCTTCCATAGCAACTGCTGGAATACAACAGAGGCTTTACACACACCTACAACTTCACTATAGACTGAATGTTCCTGTTGTTTTTAGCTGTTTTCTATTACAGTTTATCAAATTGGCTATTACTAGTTCAGGTTTACAGTGTAAACATGGATGTAGAGACAACCATCACTAGATTAATTTGATATTAAGGAGAAATGTGAGATTATGTGACAGCCTGGGTTCACTGACTCACTTTTTACCCTGAACAAAAGAGCCTGCAGAAACAAGCAGCGAACATAAGTTTCCACCTCAGAGTGTCAGGGCTCACTTTGGAAACAACACTAGGAGCCTGGACATCTGGAGGTATTGCTGCATCATCTCACAATAGACCTTCCAGGTGGTTCTGGTGCCTGCTAAGGATGCCGCCAGGTTGCCTCCCTCTGTGGCTATTTTAGGTATGGTCCAACTGGGAGGGGACCCTTGGCAGACCTAGAACATGCTGGAGACATTATGTATCACATCTGAACCTGGGTGACCTTAGAATACCTCGGAGGGGCTGAGAGAAGCAGACTTAGGGGAAGTGAGGTCTATACTTTGCTGCCTGGACTGTTGTTGGACTAATATTATTACATAACTATATGGGCGTGTTCTTTCCTCAGCTGAACTCCAATGTCCAATGCATGAATAAAATACATTCACCTCTGGCACGAGAGCTTTCAAATCCACTGAATTGATGGATTGAAGAGATTGGGGGAAACTTATGTAGCATAATACACACACACACACACAGATTTAGGCCTGAAAATCTGAGCCGTCTGTGTCAGTGTTGCTCTCTGCTTTTAAGGTCACAGTGTGTTGTATCAGTGACAGAATCAGGAATTCTCAGCCTTTTCTCAGTGACTCTGGCCTTGGGGATATTTTGTCCACCATCAGAGTTAAGGGTTATGTGTGTGCGTGTGTGTGCATTAACATGCTGTGGTTTGTATTGACATGTGCCCTGAGCACCTTCATGTACAAATCCATATAGAGATTAGGTGACATTTATTTGTCCACAAGGGAATTTTGTTAAAACCTAATGCACATTACAAATCAAGAAATACTCTCCCTCTCTCTCTCTTTCTCACTCTTTCTCTCTCTCACACACACACACATCAGAAAAATCTCATTTCAGACCATAATGCAAACTTTTGTATCTTTGATACTTTGATGTAGTTAATACAGCAGGATACCTTTGGAACACCACACGCTCATTGTGGAGTAGTAAATTGAGGCATCTATATTCGACTATCTTTTTTGTCTCCTCTTTGCTTGCCTCCTCTTTGCTTGCCTCTCTCTTTCACTTTCTCTTCTCACTCTCTCTCTCTCTCCCTAACGTCTCCTCAAGCAGTATCAACTTGGAATTATTTTGACCAGAATGTCATCACTGACAAATACCCCTCCATCCCACAGGGGCCAAATCTATCCATTGCTTTTTTCACAGAGGTGCCTTTCATCTAAGTGGGAGAATTTAGCATTTCACACCACAGACACATACACACACATTTCAGCATTCAAACTGCAGTGACAGAATCCCAGTAAGAGTTGAGTTATTACACTTTTCAGACCTTTGTCTCCTTGTCAGCTGGAATGATTCATGCCTGTGGGTGCCCTGTTCACTAGCTGGGTTTTATTTCCTGCCTTGGATTGTTCTCTTTCTCACTGTTAAATGGTTATTTGTGCATTCTAAATGTGTTCACAAATGCAAGCAGGTCAGTGAGACAGTTAATTACAGTACTGTTATTTTTAATAAGCATAAATGTAGAAACCGTTGACATTGTAGTGCATATGCTAACGTGTTAGAAGCACCGGTTGTTTACCATGGTTTTTGTAAGTAACTTGCATGAATGCTGCTGTCGGTTGCTAAAACTTTGAATGTTGTTGCTGATACAAAGATCTTCAGGATCATCATCCCATCAAAAGTAAGGTACCTTCAAATTTATGTGACCCGTGACAACATACTGAAACTCTGTTGGATGCCATTTATATTCTATACGAAACAAGTGGTTTGCTTGTCAATGAGACACCTGCACCCATTGTTTACTGGTGTGACACACCAGTTGCATCTTGACATGTGTTAACGCTCCATATTTATTATGTCTATGATGCAGGTGTTGCTGAATGAGGTGTCAGTTAGTAGAGTTTCACTGCAGCTTGAAGAAAGAAGAAAACATGCTCAGACGGAGGCTTGTCCATCTTTAGTGGTAATACTAAGCAGCTGAAACCTTGCAGGTGAAAAGGTGAGATCTCATTAAAACACTTTAATGAAATATGTGTATTAAGTAATGACTGTAAAAATGACTAATGTTTTCATATATGCTGAGCTAATCAGAATACATACATAGGTGAGATCAGATGAATGCATTTCACTGCCCAACACCAGCAGCGCTCTCTTTATCTTCCTCTGTCCATTTTTTGTATTTCCTTCCCTGCTAATCACAGCCGCGCTTCATTTCGTCACCATTTAGCTTCAGCACACCCTTACCGTTTCCATATCTGATCGGCTCTCTGCGTTCTTCCCCCTTATCTCTGTCCATTCTGCCTCGTACATATGTGTCAGCGGTGCCGAACCTGTGTTAAATAAGCCCCCCCGGGCCTAGCTGGATGCTTCTCTGGCGCCGGAAGAACAGATGTAATCCCCTCTGTGTTTGAATATGGCTTACAAAGTCAAAGCTGCCCCGTACACCTGCTTCACAGATAGCCTCATGCAAATAGCGCCAGGCGTGATTTTTTTTTTCTTTTCAAAAGCGCAGCCTCCGCTTATCTCCTCGTGCACAAAGTGGACATGGCGCAAGCGTGGGACCACAGGGCTGGTTGTGAATGTGATTGAAAGGCTTACACAAAAGGTGTAAGTAATTTGGATCTTATTAACTTTTCTTTTATGGAGCTCTTTTGAAGATCGAACAGATTTTCATTTAAATCCTTGTTTGTTTATTAAATTCTTTTGGTACGAACACCACGAGACAGGATTAATGTGTTGTTCTGTCTGATTGCTGTCATCCATCACTTCAGGATGTTTTACTGAGCACTGCTTTCACACTCAGACTGTTTCCCTGCAAAATATGGGGCTGACTTGTTGTTGGCAAGTTGCTGACAGCCTTAGCTTGTTTTTATGTCATGCTGCAATCCTAAAATAGCACAATTAAGTTTAATCACTGGAACTTTTCACTATCCAAACTGTTAGTTGTTGCATGGTTAAACAAAGAGAAACCATCAATACCTATATTTGCAACTGCACATTTCCCATAATGCTTTGCAAGGTAGATGGGTTTTATAGTTTGGGCAAGTTGTGCTTCCTACAATAAAGCCCAAAATGAAATTCTCATTTTCTTCGCGATATTTCAACTGACCTGGAGGTCTTCCGATTATGTGTGCATTTCTCTGAGCTCGCCTCTCAAGCACATTCCTAACGTCCTGCTGCCTGTTCTTTTTATAATCCACATTTACTCTGCACTCACAGAAATATTAATATTTGACAGAGGCCAGTTGCAGCAGAAATGCAAGGATAGATTCCACAAGTGCAATAGATGGAATGCTCTTCCCCGCCGATCGTTTGCGGGGAAGAGCATGAGCATAGATTCATCTATCTTCATACATGTTCTAAAATATTAATAAAAATATATTATCTGATAATAATATTCAATTACTCTTGTTTTTTAATCTATTAATTATCATTTAAATGTGTCTCATTAAATTATTAAAGTTCAGAGAAATAACTAAAAGTAAATTATTTATATTGACATTTCATAATATATTTTACTGTGTTTCTTTCTAATAATAGATAACGATTGAAAATAAAATATAAATTCGACTGTTTAATATTGTAATTACTAATACCAAAATACAAAAACATACATTAGTTATAGTAGATAAATATCATTTATTATTTGAGTGTAAATAACTATAATTCATATCAATGATTGGTTTTATAACATTATCAAGTATTTTTTGCCATATTTTAATATTGAATTTAAACTAATAATTTTTTTATTTCTTTTTAATATCTGTTCGTAATTTTGATGTTGTTTA
>JAUMHF010000013.1:15671643-15711491 GCA_032359275.1 Microctenopoma steveboyesi
CCCTCTCTTCAGGACCTGTACACCTCAAGGGTCAGAAAGCGGGCAGAGAAAATCACCACAGACCCTTCACACCCCGGGCACAACCTCTTCCAGCTTCTCCCCTCTGGCAAACGCTACAGAGCTAAGTTAGCTAGAACAACCTGACACAAGAACAGTTTCTTTCCCCAGGCAATATCTGTTATGAACAACTGACTGCTGCTACTGTAATCACCGTTAGTGCAAACTATTGAAGAGTCCAGTCATTATCAATAAAATGTGCTTTGAAACCTCAGTAGTTATCGTTGTTTACCGAAGTCCAGTGGTCACCTGTGAGAGTGACGTTCCTTACTTGCTTGAGCTTGCTGGACTGGTGAGCCCTCCGGTCCTCATACAATATGTGCAGTCTCGAAACAATTGTTTCTCTCAAAGGTAAATCGTAAGATGCATCTCCCGATGCGACGCAATGACTTCTCTCATCTTCTGACGTCACATGCAGCCGATGAAGGAATGTAAACGGCGATTAATATTACATAGGAAAATTATCTTGGAATATTATATGGACGAAGTCCCATGGCTAACAGCTCAATATCAGGGGTGCAGACACATTCCTTTACATTAAAGTTATTAGTTATTAGGATGGCACCACCTGTTGTTCACATACACGGCGAGCCCCCCTCCTTTCCTCTTACCACCCTCCTTCCCCCTCCTGTCTGCCCGCACTGTACTGAACCCATCAATGTTCACGCTGGAGTCTGGGATCCCATCATGTATCCCTGGGGATGAAACCATGATTGTGCACTGACGTCAGGTGGAAGATGTGAGATCATAAACTCAGCCGGACACTGATTTGACTCAAAAAAGGTGTGGTTGTGATTTTTGTTATATTTTTTATCAAACTTCACATTTGGGAGTGGCCATATTTAGTTTACAGTCTCATGTGAAAGTTCACCTTCACTATTTCACCAAGTCGACGTATAAAGCTATGTGTTGATATTACCTAACACTCTGGATGATGTGCTGTACACTGTGTAGTGTATGAGATTTTAAAAGACTGCAAACAACAGAGCAAACAACAACTGCGCTTTGACATTACCAGTAAAGTAAAAGCATTTAAAGTCTGTGATCAGAAACTTTAAAAGCCCACTGACAGTGAGAACCAGGAGTGCCTAAGGTTCTTTAACTGTTTGCTTCCAATAGGTTACAAGAGTTTAGCTGCAACAAGCCAGAGATGAAACCACAGCACACAGTTTTGTTTGGCGTGTTTTTTCGTGGTTATATGTGGAGTTGATTTTCCCAGACATTGCATTTCATGGACAATTTCATGTAACAGTCAAGTTATAAACATCTTGGCATGTATGCGATTTCTAGCATTTTTGTTGCAGAATGTGGGCCTAATTATCTTCAGTATATGGACTGATGACCTGATGTTCTTCTTCAGGAATCTCTGGCAGGCAGCCGAATTGATGTTTTCATTAATGTTCAAGTTACTCCTACCAGTCTTAAGCATCACCACAACATTACTTCCACCTTTATGCTTTAACCTGAGTATGATGTCGGATTAGTTGAAATCTGCTGAACTAAACAGTTCATCTTTCTACTTCTAAAAAGTTTAAAGGTAATCCAGGGATGTTGAGGCAGAAATCAGACAAACCTTAATGCTGTCCTGCTTTCATTGTCCTAAATGGGCATTTAAGGGCGGCCCGGTAGCTCTGTGGTTAAGGCAGAAGGCTGGGATAAAAAACATAGCAGGATCGATTCCCAGCTGCGGCACCCAGCCCATCCCACATACCACAGACACTCAGTGCCAGCTCCCCGACCACCTCCTGTGGTTGCTCACTGCTCTCCCCAAGTGGAGAAAGGTAAAGTGCAAAGAACAAAATTTTGTTGTAATATATATTCAATGATAACAAAGCAGATTCTTCTTCTTCTGCTAAATACAGTCTCTAGGACATAAGCCTTTAGAAAATGCTGTTAAAACATGTGACAATTGAGATTTAATGCAATCGGATTGTGCTTAAAACAGATTATTCTCAGTAAAAAGAGGAAATATCAACAAAAGCTTACATGCTCTCTCCTGCTCGGTTTTTCTGCGGTGTTTCCCTTTAACATACACTGGTGATGTAATGTTGAAGGGGCCCCTACTGTAATAGGGAAAACCTGCCAAGTCATTTTAGAAAGCCACAGCTCTGAAAAGATTAAGAGGATTAAAAACCACAGTTTTGTCCAAACAGCAGAGCTTCAAATTGACAACACTGTTCTAACAGTGTTTGGACAAACGTCCCTCAGGCTAAAATCAGCACTGCTGTCTCTCATCCTCTTTCAAATGGGCAAAACACAGGATTTGTAGACTCTCTGAGACTCATCTCCGAGCGCCATGGCACTTTGTTGATCTGACTCACAATGCAGCACCTTGAGGCTGTTTGTCACCCCAGTGCTGAAAATCACAGCACTCAGACTTCACCATGCAGCTCTGAGGCTGACTTTTCTTTCTGCAACGCCAAGAGTTAAACATGAAGTATTTCATTCGACTCATTTAGTGACTGTTCTTCCTGATAACAGCTACTTCATCATCCTGATCCTGAAAAGAAATGCTGCAAAACCACATTAAGCTCACACACACAAATATACAGTTATTACTTTTCAGATTTCATGTGTCTGTACTTAACAGGGCAGATGCTTCATGGAAGCCATCACCATAGTGACATGGCAGATGTTTTCCCCTCGAGTAGTTGCCATGACAACCTTTTTAGAAACAGAGCATTTATTTATGTAGGTAAAGTGAGCCTGTAAAGGACTTTTCAGGACTAGTGATTCCATAGAGAGAAGACAGAATGCTAGTGTGCACACACCCAAGCGCTGTACGTTCCCAAAACCGACAGTGTCAAATTTGCAACCACGTAACTCTTTGTGAAAGCATATTCTTCCCTTTATTTCTCAGTTTTTGTACTTTTTGCACCTGACAAGGCCTATCGGCTGCCGTTTGCTGCGGCTAATTGAAGCGTTTGCGTTAAAAGACCTGGGGAAGGTTCTAAAAGAGGGTTTTCTTTAATGAAGACTGATCTCATTAAAAGATACAGCTGTCAATGTGAGCGCAGAGGAAAAATGCGTGGGGACAAAGCAGGAGAGGCCAGCTAGAGCATCAGCACGTTGTGTTCCACATAATGAAACACTACCATTTAACAATGTGCGAATCATGAGATTAATATGTGCCGGATGGGCATGTCTCTTCAAATCAGCATTCTTGAAGGGTCATTTGATGGTGCACTCAAGATGGTTGCGGTCGTCAGGTTGTGATGTTAAAAGTTGAGGGGACTGGGGGGTGTTTTGTGCAGAAGTTTGCAGCATTCATAGTGACTCTGTTGATGTTAAGGATGTAGCTTCCATTTTTAAATGGCCTTACCTGAAATTGTTGATTAAACATCCTGACAGGTTCATTTGCACGTGTGGTTCTTTCTTCAGTCTGTTCACAAAATGTGCAAAGGCAATTAAACTGCAGATCTAGAACAGAGCCCCACTTGTGCCAGTGAAAGCTACTCTTTGAACTCATATATGTAGAGTTCGCTACACGCTTTAGCCATATTTCAGCTGACCCGGCTCACATCCTGTTGTGCACGCTGCATATTAATGGGGCAAAGAGTTGATGCTCCAAAAACATGTAACTGGTCAAATTTCTTTTTTTTTTTTACACTTTTCAATACCAGGCTGGTTCACATAATACGTTCATACCATAATGATTACCAATGCAACAGCCCTTGATGATTGTCATAATAATTGATACTTATTTAAATGCTACTTGTGGAGGTAGCAGACAGACAGTTCATATCTGCACTAGAATCAGAATCAGAAGACTTTATTAATCCCCTAATGGCATTTAAAGAGTTTCAGGCATGGAGCCCTCTTGGACCAAGGAATTAAACCACTCACCTGCAGGTTAGAAGACAACAATTCTACCAACTGAGCTATCATGATCAACTACATAATGCACGCTATTTTTCAAGATTGGATAAGTACTACAAGTACAGAATCAACTTTAGTGGCATTACAAACCATCCCAGCTCTCAGCAGGCAAATATTTACTGCAGGCAAGTATAATTTTGAGGAACTTTTACTTAATTCTGGTAATTTTATTAGGTGATTTTATCATTTTTGTCTATTATTCAATATTTAAAACACTTTATCAAATCCAGAAGGAAATCGTTTTGCCTAGATACAGCTGGATTGTCCATGATTGAGCCAGATTGTCCATGATTAAGAGAAGTTTGGAGAGCGTCCTCCTCTCACCTACAATGTGTAGAGGGTCTAGCTTTACACCAAGAACAGAGCCAGCCCTCCTGATTAATTAGTCCAGTCTGTTAGTGTCTGCCACCTTCAGGCTACTGCCCCAGCAAAGAAGATCACACCTATAAAACATACGCAGAGTGGGGCTGCTGACATTAAAAGACCTGAGTCTCCTCAAGAAGTAGAGACGATTGTGAGCCTTTTGTAAACAGTGGCTGTGTGTGTAGACCAGTCCAGTTTATTACCCAAGTACACTACCAAGTACTTATACTCAGACACAACCTCCACCTCCTCCCCCCGTATAGTGAGAGACGTGACCCCCAGATTTCCTGAAGTCCACCACCAGCTCCTTTGTCTTACTGATGTTGAGCTGGAGATGGTTTTGCTCACACCAGTCTACAAAGTAATGTCAATACATTTACCAAAGTACTTTAGTCACTTCTTAGTGATTTGTTGATTTTTGTTAATGCAAGAACCAGCGTGGATGTGGCTCAGGGGGCAAAGCAGCCATCTGCCCATAGGCAAGACAAATACCCTAAATTACCCCCGGTGTGTCAGGTCATCTCTGCCATTGGTGTGTGCTTGCCTGCTTACATACAATGGTTAGAATAACTGATTGTCTACAAGCTGCAACTTTTATTTTTATGCAATTCAGCAACACGTGAATGAGGAATCAAAATGGCCATTAAAATGCATCTGTAAAAGCAACAACACAAAAACAAATGACATTGTATATTACTTTTTGTGTTGTGGAGCTGGGCTTTGGTAAGAGTTTTTTCTTCTTATAGTGTACACGTATATTTATTTGGGGTTGTACACAGCATTTGTTGCATGGAGAATTGTTCAGCTACAGTATATTTGTTCAGGGCCAATGTGAAGTTAATTACTTGTGTCAAAGATAATGTGAGACATTACCGTAAATAACATCCAGACAGTATAACAAGCAGGACTCTCAGGAGTCTGAATTTCATCAACAAATCAACCAAGAGGGAAGGAAAGAAAAGACAACAAATGAACAACTAAGACAAAAAAAGAAAAAAGCTGACACATCTACATTATCCAGTCAGCCTGGACTAAAGTGAAGGTTTCCATGGCAAAGTGGCCATGTGTTTTAAATCCTTCCTCCGTGTCTGTGACAAAGCCTGTCACCACTAACACTACCTCCCTATCTTTGTTTGACCAACCACTTGCACATTCCATTCTTCACATGTCAGCAGACTGACACTTGATCCTAATTGGCCTATTCTGCAGCGAGGGTGTCTAGTCTCCCAGGCCAGAAGTGTTTAAATTCTCTCTCTGAAACCTGAGCTTGCCTGCAGGGTCATTTCTCCATGGGTGGGGAATCAAAAACTGACAAACACAAACAAGAGTTCTAGCTTTGGCAAAGGCTGTCAGACAGTGTGCCCCTGTGGCGGACACATCAGAAGGGATCTCCCATCTGTCTTGCCCCATTTGGACCAGACTCCATTCCCAACAGGTCACAGGAGAAGCTTATTTCACTTCATCAGATGGACACCCCATTCCAGCCTGTCAACAAATTGGATGGGACTGGTTTGTGTTCCTCACACCTAAGGTTGTGTGACTACTAATAGGCGAACCTTATTCTTGATAATCTGTTGATGGTGATTATGACTGGCCAGGGAAATACAAGTAAGTCCTGGGTCACTGACCTCAAATGGCAGTAGAACACATAAGTCTAACATGATTTCCTTCAAAGTCTGCCCAGAGACATAGTGGCCAAAATCAGCTTATTACAAATAATAACTACAGACTAATTTACTTGTAGTAGGCTCAGGGGAAAATGTGTGGGAGATACCAGAGGTGTATTCTTTTTCTGAATTGTTATTAGCCTACTGTTATTAAGTATCAACTCTGGGTCTTGCCCTGGAAACACTGAGTTCCACTGAGATCTACACGGGTTTATATCTGTGAAGGTTCTCAGTCATCCAGGTCATGGTTATCTCAAAAAAGGTTTATCCAATAGCAACTGGACTTGTAGGTTTCTTGATGATGTTTCACCCTTCATTCCGGAGGGCTTTCTCAAGCCTCAAGTCAGACTTGAGAAAGCCCTCCGGAATAAAGGGCGAAACAAGGGCATTCCACAACAGAACACGCCTATATAAAATACAAGGAGAGCAAACAGGAAAACCAGATATCCCGGCAACAAGTGACAGACAGAGGGGAGAATATAAAGAGATGAAGTCAACAGGTAATTGACGACAGCTGGGAGTGATCAGGAGAGTGCAGACAAGTGAGGACAAAGGCAGAGGGTGAGGGCGTGGCCAGGAGAGCATCAGGAGGTCAGAGAGAGAGAGAAACACCATCCATCCATCCATCCAACACGCATAATCAAGACACGAACCGAGACTGAATCATGACAAGTAACAAACTTTAAACCATTAAAAACAGCATCAGACACAATGTGCAGGCGGCTTTGTTTAAGACCAGAGAAGAAGAATGCTTAATGAGAGCTACATGAGGGAATGCTACTGACATTGTGGCCGTCGAAGATAATGCAGGAGCAAATTACTATAAATTACAGGTGGCAGCTGGTCATTTGCAACTCATGGAAAACAGGTTGCATCTGGACATAAACAGAGGTTGTGAGAACAAAGAACAACACGTGTAACAGCTCCAATAAAAGTGCTCAATCTGTATCCAGGAGCAAATACACTGTGATTATCAGCCACATTGTCCAAATAATTACACGCCTATTCTATCAAGTTAGAGAAAGTCGTTCCAAAGGGCTGTACCGTAGTTCTATGTTGTCTTGATATATTCTGGTTTACTTGTGAGTCTCCCTAAGCAGATATTGCACAGATATTTAGCATTGTTCTCAAACACTATTCATTTATTACCTGGGCAATACTGAAGTTTAGTATTTATTCACTGTATTTGTCTGTGCTGTGAGTCAGACATTTTAGCTTAACCATGACCCTTTTAATGTTCATGAAATGAATGTTTCCCAGGCCAAGCATTTGACTCATCATGTTTTAGGACGACTAATGCCCATTGCTGCAAAGTGATCAATATCTATATTGTATGGTAATTTCCAAATGCACTACAGATTTTATTCAATAATATATTGCTCAAGGCTGAACATACATTTCATTGTGATTCATCAAAAGGATCTCGGCATCTTTGTTGAATCTTTGCTGCTGAAGAAACTAATCTGCATGAATCTCATTGGTATCTAGGTAATAATAAGTTACAATCACAAGAATGATTAATAATGATATATTTGGTCTGCTGTTTAAAAAACAGTTTGTTTTGCTTTTGCAAAGGCTAGAGAGTCACTGTAGAACGTATATCTACTTTTACAGAACATTGAGCTCAACAACAAGCACTACTATGGCTCTGTACAAGCTTTATGAGCTTTATTTTGATTATTGTTACACAGAATGTTGGAACGTTTTGTTGGCTATTGCCAGCTTCAGTTTTGATCACTCTGTTAGACCAGCCCATACTCTTTCTCTAACCTTTAACACATGCTGTAAACACAGCTGTAGAAACTTTAATTATTTTATTATATGGATATTGTACTGCAAGAGTGGATACTTTGAAACCCAGGAAATTTGGTTGTTTTAAACAGAATGTTTTGGCAAGAAGAATATTGTCTGGGTACGTTGTATTAACATGTTCTTTGTTTACATATTTGTGACCTATCCTCATTGTGTTAGACAGTAAATGCAATTTGGATGAAATTGCATTTCAGACAAAATGCATTACTCATTACAGTTTAGTTATTACAGGGTTGATAATAAAAAAAAAAACATTCATTAATCAAGTCCTCACGACTGGTATGTCAATGAGATTATGTTAAACATTCACACTTTTGTAGGATTTAATACTGCAATTTATCTCAAATCCAAAACTTAGGGGCTGAGCAAATCAATTTATGTATGCAAATTGTAGCACATAAAAGAAATGGTGAGAGAGGCATGTAAATTGACCCTTTGCATGTATTAAGAGGCTTTTCTCTTCTTAAAAAAATTACTAAAACTAAAACTATAATAAACTAAACTAAAATCAATCAATGAGCTGATTATACAAAAACTAAACATAATGAGACCACTGGTGGAGCTGAGTAAAATTAAAAGTTCAAAATGAAAATTAGTTTTAAACTTTACATCATTCAAATGGACTAGAACTGAGGTCTTCCTAATACATAGTGACCAACATAAACTAAAGAAGAAGGCAGAGCTGTCACTATCGAAACAGATGATGAATAAGATAAAAGTTGGGCTCAAGCTCCCAAAAAGTCACCCTGCACTTGAGGCAACCCTCTGATGACTGTGACTGACAGTACAAATCAGCATGTTGGCTCATTCCCTTTAAACAGGCTATTGTGGGGGTGCTCACAATGACAGTCCTTTAGATGTACTCACAGTGACAAAGATGAATTAAACATTTACCCTAATGGAGAAGGAATAAAAGCAGGATGATGGGTGGCTGTAATGTAAGACACATCCAAGTAGATCTCAGACAGTCTAAAAAGAAAGCAACCATAAAAAGATGATTATGAGATGATGAGGGGAATTGGCCAGGATCTTTGCCTGAATAAAGGATTCCGAATTCATCCACCCACCTAGATCATTAGCTGTCTTCTTAAAAGCTTGGCAAGCAGCAAAAAATCACTTGTTGAGCAGTACTTATAGTATAAGAAAGCAGCGTCCATTCAAGAAAAGCTCACACTGATGAATAATGTAATGAGATGAATAATCAGTCAAATTGCCTGAAGGCAGAATGACTTTCAGCTGAAAGCCACTGGTGAACACATACAGTGCTCAGCAGTATAGTACATGTGTCTTATGATTGACTACTCTTTTATATTTTATGTGTGGGAAATTCTACCGCTTCACCCAAATCATACTGTAAACTAGAAACACTGCATTGCGGCTGTATGCCTCTGCTAACCAGTTACATCATAGTTGACATGTATGTTGTATCCAGCCTGAGATTCTAATAACTTTCTATCTAATAGCTATATATTCAGCATATATACTGTATTTTGGTACATTTGTGTTTCTTTATTATCAACTTTTAGGTAAAAAATTTACAATTTTAATACATCTACTATAAATATGACAACACCCGATCTAATGAGAGCATTGGTGCCCTATTGTGAAGATTTCATTTTCATTCAAGTGAAAGAACATTTTAAATACTTGACATTTGTATTTATTCACATTGAAAGAAGATGTACCATTAGTGAGTTATTATTTTGAGAAACGGAAATGAGGTCATGGGCCTTTTTGGTATTTTATGGCTTTTGCTGTACTCTCCACCAACATGGAACCATGCTTTGGTTCTCCTTGTTTAAATGCCAGTGTCTGACTCAGAAGAGCCCAGAGGCCACAGAACTGGAGCAGGGAAATGGGTCACCTTCTTCTCACTCGACCACCTCATGAGTAATTCAGAAGAGCTGTGCTCCACACCATGGACTGGCAAGCAAACAGCAACCATGTTGCAAAGGTCTGAGCAAGACCTGGATACCTAAACACACAAAAAAACATGTCTCCTTTACCCATGGATGACTAATTAGCATTCAGACTGGGCATACTTTTGGATTCGTTTTTAGGGTGAAGAGTTTCCATTCTGATGGCGAATGTTCAAGTTTCCTAAGTGAAGGCCAACTCAACAATTTGCTATTTTCTGAGGTCCAGCTTCTCCCAGGCACATTTGTACAACAGTGCTCATGCATATCTGGGGTGTCCAAGACAGTTTTGACACAGTTGCCAAACATGTTTTACAGCAAACATCATAGTCTTCTGTAGCAACACAGTCAACTGTCACCAGCCTAATTACAATGCTATGTTTGCTTTGGAGGGAGGAAGGTATACATCACTTGAAGTCATTAGGAGCCAAAAAAGAGAAAAGCAGTGAGGTGCCAAAAAGCTTTGTAATGAATTCATTTTTGGTTTACGCCATTTGAATAAGCTCAGCCAAAACAAACACTCTGAGGCCAACTCTTTTCTTCTTCTTTTCAACTCTTTATGCACTTTTAGTTTTTGCTTCAGCTGCACAATGACATCAGATTCCTCAAAGCAATGTCTACAAACACGTCACTGCTGGTGTTTTGTTAACATGTGAAACGAACAGGAAAAACTCTTAGGCGTGACAAATTAAATTCACAACGTGTGATAAAGAATAAAGTTCATGACGTGATAGAAGGCATGACGTGGGTTTCTAGCCTGAAATGTATTAACCTGTAAAGAGGCAATAAAATAATTTCAGAGCATTGAATGAATGTTGTCTACTTTATGTTAGTAATAGGGGTTAGTGTCTATTTGATAGTCTTTCAATCTCAATAATATCAGCTCCAAAGTCACTCACTGGACCTTCAGCTACAAGCAAGCGCCCACTATTTTTGTGAATGTCATTAGTCTGCCTTCCTTTCCTGATATCCCCATTTTGTCTTAATGGTGATACCAAGAGTGAGATTGGATTATTAGCCACAATTAAGGACAGGGCTGCAAATGGCTTTAAATGAGGCATTAAGAGGAGAGAAGTGTGTGTGTGTGTGTGTGTGTGGTGTGTGTGTGTAAGAGGACAATGTCATCTTCAGGATGGTGAAGACAGAATGTGCCCGTCAGGAAGTTTGTGTATTTCGATATGGACGCCACATGGCTCTGTATACATCTGGGTTACATAAAAACTGAAATAGATTCATATGCTGACGCATATAAATACACATCCAAGCGAGTGCTTCAAGATGCATATTTAGGTTTTCTGATAAATGCAAACTACAGGCGTTCATGCCAAGTTTATTAGAAAAACACTTAATATATAGTGAAATAAATAAATAAATTTATATATATATATATATATATATATATATATATCTTCTTGTTGTTACTCCATTCTTGCATCTTCACTTTTTTTTTTAATCTGTCTCCTCTGTTTTCTATGGAAGCCATTCCTTTTACGATGCAGCTATTCATTTGCATGGCTTACATTTTTGATATACAGTCACGGTGATTTAGGTGGAGAAATAAAATGTTCCACACCGTTACCAAGCCAGCAGGCAACCGGAGTAACTTGATCATTAGCTTACACCTTTTATAGGTTGCTGCTGTTTTTATGGTGCATTAGGGAAGATACATTTATGCCTTTAAAACTATAGGAAGACACTATTGCTTGGATCTTTCCACTAAAATGAGAAAAGGGGAATGGAATGGTTTAATTCCAGATCGTGGAATTTGTACACACTGTAAATATGACAACATAATCAGTGAGCGTACTGACCCAAAAATGGACCATGGTATATTTAACTGCCATAAACTAAACCAGTTCATTCTTGTGTCCAAGTGCAAGTTTGTGCCAGCTTTGAAGTAATTCCCTCCTGGCATTTATGAGATACTGAACTAATAAGACTACAGCTATTAGAGGCACAGAGGCATACAAATACACACATGTCACACTGTAGCTGTGCTCTCCTGAATACTAAAATGTCATTGTCCTGACTGACGGGACACAACACATTCATGGAACATATTACCAAGCATATTTGATCAGGAGGGATTTTCTCCCCTGGTCCAGAACAGCAGGGTTTCGACTTTCTCTCAGCAGGTAAGCATGGGATGCTGCAAGTAGTCTATTCAGGAACAAAAGCTGTCATATCAGCTGTGCTATGTTGGACAGTGAGTGGCCATTATTCTCTAAATCATTGTATTTAGAATTTAGAGGAAAAAAGCGTGGGCAGACCAGAAGTCAACACACAGTAATTATAAATAACTTCTCCATTACCATTGTAACATCTTAATAGCTTAATCAAAGTCGTCGTCTTCTTCTTTTTCTTCTTCTTCTTCTTCTTCTTCTTCTTCTTCTTGTTATTATTACTTATTGTTTAGTGTGTATTTTAGAGGAAGTCACTTTACTGGGTCAACATCAGTCTCTGCTGGAGGTGCAGAATTTTGTACAATAATTTTATTTTCACTAGTAACTTGTAAAGGTAATAGCAAAAGAAAGCCTGCATAGTTTTAGAGGCCATTGTTTAACAAATAACTTTATCTTTTCACGTGGTGCAGAAATTTGTTTCATCCAGGCTTAAGAAAATAAGCTTGATAAATGTTTCAGCTTTTGCGAGAACTGAATGGAAATTGCTGGTGTCTTCTTCTTGTAAGTCGCTTTGGATAAAAGCGTCTGCCAAGCAAAGTAAAGTAAAGTAAAGTAAAGTAAATGAATTGTAAGTCTAGATCAGATGTCAATAACAGCAGACTGTGATCCAGATCCAGAACTGGAACCTATTTGTCATTAAGTTTTAGACGGTGTTTCTACATCGCTACTCAGCCAAAAGCTAGGGCGGGCCTTTATTTATTATGGAGAGAGAAGAAACGAGACATGGTAACTCAGTGTGACATGACGTGTGCTAAATGAGAAAAGTCTGAGAAAAGTTATCTGCTAAATGTATCTGTTAGGTCACAGAAAATAAGTGATCTTACTGGCAGCTCGCTAATGAGTGCCCCTCCACAAATAAAAGATAATAAAGAAATAAAATAAAATAAAGCAAATTCCTGTATATTGCATTAACACGCTAAGAAGAAGAAGAAGACGAAGAAGAGTGAGGTGTTAACCATAGATGTTAGAACAGCTGCATGAAGAGACAGAAATTTCCCCAGGCTGAGCTTTAGATGAGTTACTGATGTGTCTGACAGTGCTCTGCTCTTTTCTTCTTTATTATTTATTATTGTATGTAGCTCTAAATCTTTCAGAGTTACATTGAAAAGAAATAAAGTTGAAATGGCATTGACTTATAGCTTATTGACAGATCTAGGTTTTGGTAGAGCAGACAACATGAATGAATCCCCTTAGGTTGGATGATCATGAAAATGTTAGCTTTAGCTGTGTGTGTGTTTGTGTGGGTGCGGGTGGTCATAACTTACTTCAGGTAAAGTTTAAATATTGAATCTTTCTCTTCAGCATTGTAACTTGTGTGGAGCAGTGTGGAGCAGAGTCTGTAGCAGCCACTCAAAATTTAAACACCTTATTTTGAGACACACAATGTGCTCTTTGTGCTGTGGGTGCCTTTCATAGGCAGAGAATGACAGTAACACATAGAACCCAGAGAAGGTGATGGAAGTGAATGACACCAGAGCGTTGTGTCCCCTGGGAGAAAAAGGTACGGAGAGTGATGTGGAGGCTTGGGAGGGGCCCTGAAACCGACTGACTGACAGAATAAAAGCAGGATAAAAACAGAGACAGCAGTGAGAGTCCGAATACCTTAGCAGCTGCATTTGCATTTGACATTTCAAACCTTCAACTGACAATTGTAGGATCTAAAAATTATTGCAGCAGTAGAAAAAACAATGCCACAAAAAGTAAGATTTATATGTTAAAAAGAACCACATTAACAGGCTAACCCACAAGTGAATTGGTGCGGCTGCAGATAGGAGTATCCCATAACTCCTGACATAGATGTCACACATTCATCATCTATGTCAAAACTAATTCCAGAAATCAGGAATCATTGTTACTCGGAAATGTCTGTGCATGCAGAAAAGTGACAGATGAAGGTTTTAGGGGGAAAATACAAAACAGCCTATCTAACAGCAGCAAATGAAAAATGTGTGCATCAACAGTGACTCTGCCTGCTGAAAAAGCATTTTTTTTCACCATTTCCATATGCTGCAGAAAAACACGATTCAAGCCCAAGAAACACTTTATGTTACATTACATGTGAGCACATAATTTAATCTGGCTAACATTCAAAACATGAAGTTTACCAAGTGCAGACTGAGAATGATCCTAACCACAATTCAAGCACACGAGATGGAAATGTTGCAGACTACACTGCATTAATGAATTCTCCTTCAAGTACAAGATGGAGCATTTGAAAGGGAGACAATGATAATTGGAAGAGTTACGTCAGGTTTGTAATTCTGGATCAATTCCTGCATTATTAGACAGAGTTTAACAACTAAACTTAAGTCCTGATCCAATACTTCAGATTGTCACTGGTTGAGACTGGACTTAAAGAAAAATATCTAAATCTTGTACATGTATAAGACACGGTTGCCTGTGTCCTTTAGTCTTGTTATTGCACTAATACCAAATTAAGTGCAGATGTTATTTATTACATTCATATATTCAACCAATGTTGTTATTATAATAATAACAACTGTGTGCATCAGGATAAACTGTTTAACCATAAAGTAGTTTAATGACCCTAGACAACTAAATATACAAAGACACAATGAGATGAATCAGAATACATACCATTGCACTAAATGACTTTCAGTGCACGGTTTGACAGCTGCAGTTTTTAATTGTGTTTCACCATGACAATAGAAGCCTCAGTAGATGTTTAGATCACAAACTTCACAGGTGGATTAGGTTAGTGTGATAGAATTAAACCTGTCAGTCCACCATCCCTTTGATGGATTTTCCATTGGCTCTTCTTCTGTTGTATTACTGCCACTGAGTAGTTGTGGCTGAAGAGCATACCACTACCATGGAAGTACAGGAGCCTTCAAAGAACCTGGGAATGAAACCCTAGGATGGTGTTTTGGCCTTTTTTTCTTTGCTATTTGCTGGTCAAATATACTTCTAAAAGCTCAAACTGCTTATATGTTTCTTGTAATCATGTACAGTGGAACCTTGGACTGTGGGTAACTCGTTCTGCTAGTGTTTTGGAAGACAAGCAGGAAAATGTAATAAAATGTAATGTGAAGGAAGCACCAGGTCTTGCGATGTATGTATGTGAGTAATATGTATGCGCTCTGCAGAGCCTCACATGAGCATATTATTAGATGAATAAGACTCACCAACATTGTCACCTCATTCCAGCATAATAATAATTAATACTTTATTGATCCTCTTGGGGAAATTGTTGTTTGGACATCTGCTAGACCTGTGTCTGCGCTACTATGAGGTATCATTGTCTTGTCCAGGGAAACCTTTTTGTGGATGCAGAGAATCGAACGGCTGAACCTTAGATTAGAAGACGACTGCTCTACCTCTCTTGTGCAAATTTCCAGCTTTCCACATGACAGAAGGGCTGGGGCGAATCAGATTAATAAAACAGACCAAACCAAACAACCAAAACAATAAACCACAAAGAAGGGAAATTTACTGTACATTGAGAAGTCTCTGGGAGTCAATAGAGACACATAGTTGAAATAATCATTCGAACCAAATTAAAATAATGTTAAGCAATTTTGCTTTTATTTGTCAAGAAAAATATTTATTCTGTGGATTTTATATATTTTTCACTATTTCTAGGGTGCATACATACACACTTTTACGGCCCCAGCCGTTCTGTGTGTGCTCTCTCTCTCTCTCTTCTCTCCCTCCTCTCCCCCGGTGCACCTGTGGGCGTGGCGCTGCTCATCGGCGGCCGGCCCTCGTGCTGGACTGGCTTGGCTCCGCCCCCTCCGCGGTCGCAGCTGCACCTCGTCAGCTGACAAGGTTAAATACAACGTGGATCCGAAGGAACAGCAGCGACTGACCTTATGGACAGCTCGCTCTCGTCTCGACCACTAGCTAGAATTACACTCGTGCTTTCTGTGTTTGAACTGTGGCCTCGTTTCTACATAGGGTTTTTTGGTTCCAGTATCAATAACACTAAATAAATGAATGTATTTGTGTAACAAAAGATAGAAAATTATGTTTAAAAGTCAAGCTATATGGATTTTAAGAACAAGCATGACACCAACACTGATAAAAACTACAGTAATTAACTATCAAATTAAATCATAGACATTCTGCTGAGCTCAAGGGTTTAACCGATCTCACCACATCATTTATCTCTGCTCTGTGACATTTATTAACCCCATCCTCACTCACACTGCTGCTCATCGGTGGGAGGGTGCTGCAGCTGCACAAGTACAAACAACAAAGTACATTTATCTTGATTCTACTTTATCAGTCAGTAAATAACTGTTACTACTGCTCATGTGCTGCATGTTACTTTTAGTGTTATATAGATATGGCATATATGTTATATAATCTGATGTAACATGAGCATTTATCCCTCTCAAGACATAAAAACAACAGTAGAAGTGCTTCCTGGGATTTACCTTTTATCTTTAAGTGCATTTAGAAGAAATCCTTAGAGAGGAGCCAACAGTTGTATGTCTTCTCTTCAAACCACAGAGTAGAAAAAGAAAGAGTCAGAAACAGCTTGAACATCTATTGAGTTTTCTTTTCTCCTCCTGGCTCTTGGTTGTGCTCCAGCTGGGATTTGGCAGGACAATGTGGCAGGAACCATTAGGATGAGAAATGACAGTGAAGCCAGGGCCAAAATTCAGGGCTTGCATAGAGAAAATCCTTAAGAACCACAAGTGATCAAACATCACACACGTAGATCCATGCATATGCACATTTTGCATACAGCGTCAAAAGTCATGTCATTTCTCTCTCCACTAACATCTCTCACTCTGCTAATGCTCTTTTAAAGCAATCTTCACTATACCAGTGTCAGTTGACCATTTATGCATCTGGCTTTCTATCTGTAGTGTTCGTGTGATCAAGGAATACGGAGTCGTGCAGACAAATGCACAGAAGCACTTAGGGCATACAAAAAACCATAGCTGACTTCTCACCTCGCAGCTGTTTGACCACTGTGATGAATTATTTACGAGTCATGATGATTCACCTTAATACAGACATTGAACCTTTTCTGTCAGTCCTCTCCAAGTCTGGGTACTGTATGTGTTTTTACTGGTGACTAGAGCTCCTGTGCTCGTTATGGAAGTTAAACGCATCATTGCAATCAGTGTTTAAATTGCAAATGTGTTCTCTAAAAGGAGTCATTTGAAATCTGTGACTCAGAGCAAAAGTTAGCACAACACTACATTTACACATTTTAGAGTCAATTTCAAAGTACAAAAAAATATGCATGCAGCCAAAAAATACCACAGCAGTGGTCTGCATTTACTGGAATATGCATGTGGATGTCACAGATGAGATGTTCATGTTATATTCTCAGAAACCTACATGTGGTTCCAGACCAGTTGGCATAACATCATTGATGGAAGATCTTTTATATGAGTGGCTCACACAGATAGACAGCCAATTGAGTTCATATCTAAGGAATCTTACACTTATACTGACAAAAAGGATGCTGTGGCATATCAAATAACCATCACGACTTACAAGCACCATGCAGTCATATTCTCTCAGTGTTAAGTCTTGCTGCAGATGCCATAATAATGTCATCAGTTTACAAATGCATCCAGCGTCCCTCCAACAGCCTCCGTGGTACAAATGATTGTCTGACAGAGTAGCGTGTTGGATTTTTGGTTTGCAAACTCTAAAGCTCACTCATCCTCACATGATTTCGTACAGCAGCCTAGAGGTAGATCTGGGTTGTGCTCCGTCACCCATGATTATGTAATGACCCTCTCCGAGGACTCTTCGAAGGCCGCAGGTGCAGGCAGAGAAGAGAATTTCAGGTACTTCATCCACACTCTGTGGTCTCTGAGATCAGAAGGCCTTGGCGATTCCATTTGAGGCACAGCGCAAATGTGTGATGGAGCTAAGTTCCAGTGGCTCAGTGCCGACATTTCCCAGGTGGAATCATGCACCGGTTCACATAGAGACAGACAAACACAGCATGCTGCCACCACTTCTGCACACTCCGAGTGCATTTAAATTTCAATTTCTCTACAGGAGATATTTGGTACATGGAAGAAATTGAAGCTACAGTAGTTGCACATTTGCATATTATGGTTGAACTGAATAACTCAACTGCCAGGTTTTTAAAACCACTGATGTGCATCATTAGTACTGCAAATACCAGTGTATAATACTACCATATAGATTATAGATTACCATATAATAATACCAGTATTGAGTGGTTATTCGTATTTACTAGGCCCACTAGGAGTCATCTCATAACCATCCTTATTGATGGTTATATTGATGGTAACCTTTACTGGCCTACTGGTAGGTAATAGATAAATAGTTACAGTTTCTACTGAACTATAACTATGGGTATGGGTATGTTTACATATATACGCAAGATGCAAGCTTGCTATGGGCATAAGAGTACCAATGAAGAATCATGTTAGATCTGGCAGAATAAGTAGTGAAGTGACCATCAGCAATAGGAAAAAATGAATATTTGACACAGTGAATTATGGTAATAAATTACAAACTGTATCTACAGGTGCAAAAATTAGAAAAAAATCTGTTCCTGCATTGCAAACCATTAACTGTTGGGAGCAATTTGGGCAAGATACCATCTGAAATCAATGATACCCCATTTTCATGAACAATAAAAAGAAAAGCTTTCCATTACTTGTAGACTATGTCAAGTTCACTAGCTTGTGGTTGGTTACTAGTAATGTTGGCTGTTGGCTGTTTTCTGCTAGAATACATTTATAGTATAGATAGGCCACTATGATGTTTGTTTTTGTGTTTAGGAGTTTTGAAAATTTTTACTAGTAATAAGAACAATAACAAATTGCAGCCTCTTTCAAACGCCAGCATGATGCTAACTGGAGCACAGAATTAAGCTTCTACTGGCGCTCAAACGCAGGTGCACTCTTGCTGTGGTGCATTCCTTGAACATCCCTTGAAACACATTTAAAGCACCTGATTGTATGAAGCGTGGAGACTGCCACAATACTAATATTGCATAATATAATATATTAATAAATATAACAAGCACACTAACACAGACCATGAATCAAGTTAATAAATAGTCAAATACTGGCTAAACCCTTTTTAAAATTGTATTAATATATGACATTTATTATCAATTATATAAATTAATAAATTGTGTTTAATAAAATGTATGTAATGACACATTAGAGTATTTATTTAATGCTTGTTATATTTATCGTATTGTCCATGCTTTTAATAAAAGGTTATAATAAAATGGCAGGCCTCACTATTACCCTGGCAATGTTTTGCAAATAGTTAAAAAACATTTTGATTACCACCAAAACATTTGGGCAAGTGTTCTGTGGACTGATGAGAAACACATTTCAAGAAAACTTTATTAATCTCAGAGGGATGTAACAGTGTTTTGCCTGTTACAAGAGAAGAGAAGACAGAACCACCACCATAATCAGCACCAACAGAAATACTGAAACCAAAACACAAATATATTAGAAAAAATACAAAAAACACGAAAATAACATAAATCTCAAAAAACAGATGGGTGGATAGGAAGTAATGAATATTGTTCTCCCCTCTCCCTGTTACTGAGCTACCAGGATGCATTGTAGAGTTTGATGGCAACAGAAAAAAAATGATTTCATGTGTCTCTGTGGAGCACTTGACATTAATCAGTCATTGATCAGAACGTGCTCCTCTGTCCAGCCAGGACACTGTAGGGGGTGGGAGGGATTGTCCAGGAGAAGTTTGGTCATTATCTTCCTCTCAGCTACAGCGTGTAGAGGGTCTAGCTCCATAGCAAGAACAGAACCAGCCCTCCTGATTAATTTGTCCAGTCTGTTAGTGTCATCCACCTTTACACCACAGACTCATAGAACATCCGCAGCATGGTGCTGCAGACATTAAAATAAATACAGCCTGCTCTAGGCCTTTTTGTATACATCAGTTGTGTGTAGACCAGTCAAGTTTATTGTCCAGGTGTATATCTAAATATTTATATTCTGACACTATCTCCACCTCCTCCCCCCTTAAGAAGAGGGGAATGACAGGACCCCCAGATTTCCTGAAGTCTACCACCAGCTCCTTTGTCTTACTGATGTTGAGCTGGAGATAGTTGAGCTCACAACAGTCCACAATGCTTGTCCACCGCTCCCTGGTGCTCTGTGGTGTCTGCACCCTGAATACATCCTACAACCGCAGTTATCGGAGAACTTCTGAAGGTGGAAGGAGTATGAGTTGTACATAAAGTCTGATGTGTACAGGGTGAAAAGGGTGAAAAAGAACAGAGACAGGACTGTCCCCTGTAGAGCTCCTGTGGAACATGTGCATGTGACTGTCCCATTACATCTGGTCTAAAAATATATTGGTAGTAGTGTGGAGGACATGGACAACCATAATTGATTGAACCATAATTTCTGTGCTCCAGCAGATAATTCAAGTGCACTTGGGTTTTGCAGCATGACAATAATATGAAACATCTAAATGGCTAATAAAAAACAGATATTGTGCCTAGTCCAACTCTGACTTAAGTCTTCCAGAATTCCATAACTACTGGGATGTCATTTTGACTGCTATGTATTTTTTGCAAATAATTTCACTAAACAATACAAAACTAAGCATGAATGGATCTATATTTTAGGATACGTAATAATAACAATATTAAAACATCAGGAGTGAGATTTTTTACAATTCAGTCGTATGAGGAGTAACATCTAAATGAAAGCCATTGAACCGCTGCTATTATCATCATAAAAATGTGAACAATATTCTTCTCTTTATTCTTTCTAAAAAAAAATCTAAAAATATTTTTGAAGTTCTTCTTGGATATTAGGATACAGTAACTTTAAGAATTATCACAAATATACATTTCATAAACCTTTATATACAAAAATGAACTCTGAATGGCCAAAACCAGTATTCAGACCATTACAGACAAAGAAAGTAAAAATCTGTACCGTACTGGAAGCAATATTTGTTTTATTTATTAAATGTTTATAAAACATAAGATGTAAAATCATAAAGCATTCTCTTGTGCATCAAACAAACAGATTCACAGTCCCTGCTGCGTGTGGTCATTAATGGTATGTTGGTTTCCCTCCTCCCATCTATGGTTTTTTTCAAAAGGCATGCCTTTTGGTGATTTATACCCAAAGTTAGTGATGGAGCGTAAAATATTTCGCGGGTGAAATGATTATGGGTCAGTGAGGCGGGGAACTTATTAGAACCTGAGGCTCAAATGACATACATGTTAACTACAATTTTTGTTACTGGCTCTTGGAAACGAGGCAGCAAGGTGGTGTAGTACTTAGCACTGCTAGAAAGACCTGGGTTTGATCCCGGGTCAACCAGCTGTCTCTCTGTGTCAAGTTTCCATGTTCTCCCCGTGCCTCTGTGAACTCTCTCCCGGTACTCCGGTTTCCTTCCACAATTCAAAGACATTCATGTCAAGGTGATTGGTGACACTAAATTCTTCATAGGTGTGTATCTCTCCTCTCACCATGTAACAGCTGGGATAGGCTCCAGCTTCCCTCTTAAGAGAACAAGCGGTTAAGAAAATGTATAGATTGGAACTTTGAGGCAGTAATTCTAGTTTACTCCTATTAAACCATTTTTCTTACTTTATGAAACTTTTTGTCAGAGTTGGAAGTTTAGATTTCTTCTTTTTACTTCCCTCTGTACTTATTTACTCTAATTTGCTCGGCAGACGCGCTTATCCAAAGTGACTTACAGGGAGCTAGCACTGGGTGTCTGACACAAGGACACACCTAGTAGGGGATGGGCTAGGAGTCAGACGGGGTTTCAAACCTGCAACCTTCTGTATCCCAGTCTGACACTTAACCTATTGAGCTACCAGGCCGCCAACCCACTAGCTTCTCGACTAACTGCCATCACATGCATAAAATATGCATATGTGTGGGTCATATCTATGTATATTAAGCCTTAATCCCCACACAAAAGGCAGCACGCTAACATCTCTCTCTCTTTTTCCCTAATATGCAGCCTGGTGTAGCAAACCGTCTCCAGTTCAGCTGTCAATATACTTTCGTATCCTGTTAAAGTTAATTTTCAGTGAAGCTTAGCATGTATTTTTACTTAAGAATGATGTCATTTTTTATGTCCTATCTGGGAAATCTACAGTTATAGGAAAAAATTTAATAGTTAATTAAATTTGGACAATTCCAGATTTTAATCATAACTTGAGAGGTAACAGAATGAAGGGGAAAATAGCTAAACAGTGATTTTCCCTTATCCCCACCTGAGCAGAATAAGAAAAATGTAAGTATTTCATGTACTTGAAAGCTGCGTCTACAAGAGGTTCAAAGGAAAAACTGAGGTATTTCAAATTAGACGCTGTACTTGACTAGTTTTATCAGCAGTTAGGGTTACATCATCTTACTTGCTCATCTTAAAATCACACTCTCATCATGCGTAATTGAGCAAAAGATGGACTCATGAGAAAAAATAATTATGGTGCCCTTTTTCATCAAAGAAATTCATTTATAAATACAGGAGATATGTTCTAGGATTTTTCCCGCTACACTGTGAACACTGAGCAGTGCTCATTTCAAGCAATTGTAGACATTTTTCTTCCAAGGACACTCACTCATTATATTGAAGACTTAACTTTTGTTCGGATGTAAGAAGCCTTTTGGTGACAACCCACTGGTAATATCAATTAAATAGGTTGCTTTGTAACAATGTGATAAGTATTTGTTGTACTCGGTGTTTCACATTAACATTTCAACCTGTCCTTGCTTTTTTTTAATGTTTTATTTTCTGTCTACATTACAAAAATCTTTTATCTGGTATGACATATTGCATCATTAAGGTGTATTTAGACTGGACATTAGGTGAACTTTGAGGTGGTGTTACTGCCACAGTATCAATAGAAACAGCAAGTGCGTACAAAAAACACAAAAACTTCCTGGCTGTTCAATTTAAGCCAATGGAGTGGAGTGATATTTTATTTTTATACCAAGGCCTTATGACTCCACTTATGAATCCACATAGAAGAGAAGAAAAGATAGTGAAGGGCGTAGTACTCAAAGCGCCAATACAGCATTTTTCATAAGCTGCACAAAAGTGTGTGTGGGTAAAATGTAGAAGTGCCAGTGTTGAATTCTGCCTGTCTGCAAAGAGCTACACTGATCGCATTGGAACATTCAAAGAACTGAACTGTTTCAAATAAATGTTATGATAGATTTTCTTAAGTGGCCTATCTAGAAAATGTTACATGGGGGGGTAAAGGAGTTGCAGGAGGTCTAGTCAGAGTGGCAATGCTGGAGTACAGTACAGTTTTTTTCAAAAAAGAAAAATGTAAATGGCTTCCGACAGGCCAGCTGATAGTCTTGGCTGATTTTCATGACGCTAACACAATTGCTGCACATGTGTCCACTCTCCCCTAGTACACATACTTCTGTAATGACTTTACCTTTGTCATCATTAATATAAGGTCTGTTCAGTCTGGCCAGAACTGCAGTGGTTAATTTAGTCAGACATTACATCTGAGAGAGGGATAAATGAAAAAAAACGTCCCAGAAAAGTGTTGCTCCCATCTGTGTAGAACCGTCTACCATCTCGTGCTTGAATTTCTACAAATGTAGCTGATTTCCCCTCCATTAAATGGTTAGCTATGTTGACCGTGAATCCGTTAGCTTTTGGCTCTTGGTAATTGCAGCACTGTGCGTGTTACCATGAATAAGTCGACGTTCAACAACAAAAGCACGTTTGGGAAAGCCCTTCTGGAAGCCACAGAGAATGCAAATCTATCAAATCCCTCAAAGGAGGGGCAAGTCTCTACAGCAAGGGGGCTCTATGGCTAAACTCCCTCTTTTCCCCCTGTAGATCCAACCCTGATCATTTTACATTTACTCTAGCTATAGGAACACTGAGATATTGAGAGTTTTTATTATGCTAATTTCAGTTGCCAAGAGGAATTTTACTTGACAGAATTTGTCTGACATTTGCACACTTTCCTGTATTCATCTGTCAAAAATCAAACCCTCATATGCCATCTGATTTCTTTTTAAGAAAAGTATTTTAGGCATACATCTCATGTTAACATTAAGTGCTCTGGTAGGAGGAGAATGCTGAATGTTTGGTGTGGAATTCACTGTCATGGCACAGTTAATTCATGTTGATCAGATAAAGTATATGCTAATTTGCAAACGTTCCTGCTCAGTCCAGATGAGTGTTAGATGTATGAAAGTCACACTTTAAAGCCAACATCCACAGTGGCAATCTCTAAAGGGAGCATTTGAAAGAAGAAGAAGAAGGTGACCCAAATCAAAGATGCGTACGTTGTTAGCTGGCTAAGCTAGTTTGTCAAAGTCAAACAAATATTAGGTGAAATATAAGGTGATCATTTGCTTCAGTAAAAAGGCTTTTACAAAAACAAAAGAAAACATAAATACATTTTAGGTGTTTGTTAGGGCTGAAAGGTGATTTAATAAATGGCACATGTGGAACATAGGAACAGGAGACAAAACTAACAAACACAGAACAGGTGGAACAGATGGAGAGCAGTGAGAGCGCCTAAAAAAGGGGACATTTGAATGATTACCTAGTTTCTCAACATCTAGACTCTATTAGAGAAGTCTGCCACTTTGTTTCAAAAGCTGACTGGATTTCCAAGGCAACCGTGTCCTGCTGGATGAAGTGCTGATCCCTGGAGCTGCCTGGCTCAGCTGAGTATTTTTATCCTCTCCTTCTCCTTCTTAGATGTTGCATTACACTTGTTGCATACAAATTCCCTTTGAACTTGCACATCAAACTCTTCTCTTCATTCCACTGTAATTAACCACATTTCTACTTGCACCCTACTTCCCTCACTTTAATGATTATTTGAAGTCATTGTTTAATTTAGACATAGATTTCCTGTTGATAGTTTTTCCTTTGACAAGGAAGGCTATGTGTTGGAAATGTCCTGAACTGTAATTGTCTGACTGGAGTTAAGGAGCAATACGAATGCTATGTACTGTAACAATGAAAGTGAAACATGCAACTGGGTTTGGTTTAAGTTTTTGACGATGTTTCATAAGTGTCATTAAGATCACCTGAAATGCCAGGTAAAAAAGACCATCGAACTACTTCATTCGATTCTGCCTGCTACTTCAAACCATTTGGTTAAACTGAGGCTTTTCAAATTAAAGCTGAAACATCTACCAAGTATTTAACGCAAGTCAATTTGCCACTGAACAACAACTTTGGCATAACCATTATCTGGATGACTAAGAATCTTCATATTTGAAAATAATAAGTTGTGTCCAATACTCAAAATGCTGCCTTCTTGTTGCTGTATTTCAATTTGGAAAAGTGACAAAGTCTGCAGGCAAGGTAATGCCTATGCCATGTCTGTAATGTGTTACTCAGTGAGTATTGCTAAAGACAAGTTCTGTTTCTTGTGCTATGCAGACTATGCAGATGCATAGGGCCCCACACGCCTAGTCTCAAAAGATTTTAGAAGAATTAAATAGTTCAGATCAATTTGTTCTGTGATGTTGAAAGAATTGCCTATAAACTGTGGATGGTGTGTCTCTGATATACAGTATGTGTAGAAACAGCTGCACCAGGTATTAACTTTGATTTGCTCTAAACCAGACATTTACAGAGTCACACCTTGGAAGGAAACACTCTGGTATGTACGAGTCCCAGGTTTGTGATCAGGCTTAAATAAAGTTTGGATATCTCTACTATATATGTAATTCGATTTATTATATAAAAAACAAATGTTTTTTAAATTATTGTAGTTGTATTGAAAATATGGAATTCCCTGCAGTTATAAGGGAAATGTCCAAATTAACAAATAATAACACACAAGGAACATTTTCTTGCTTTTGGCCACCTGACCATTGTTGAATACGATATTTATTTTATTTTTTAGCTCTGCCTTGGTCTCCAGCAACTTCACTGATGTTGAAGCCACCAGTTAGGTGCTAAGTTTGTTTGTAAAGGTCTGGCAAAGATGCGGTACACTATTGACCACTGAGTTCCACTGTTTAATATCTATCTTTTTAGATACCCTTAAGTTTGTAAAGACAATTTCAAAGCCACAAGAACCCTAAAGCCAAAGGAACCTTAACGCAATTGTGTCATTTGTGGCTGTTGCACACATAGTATAGTTTATAGTCTTTAGATTTAGCACAACCAGTAACACATTTCACAATGCACAAAGTCTCATCTATTGTTAATATAATACATCAAAGCAGCTTTAAGAAGGCTACACGTGCTATGTTCAGACATCTCCCATGCGTGTACAGTAAACAACTGGACACATATCACTGTTTTAACCATCAACCATGCGATAGAATCCAGCTGGCAGCATCTTTAACATTGCATGTCTACAAATAAGCCAGAGGACCAAAGTGCAATGTTGTTTCCATGGCAATGGGTAGCAAACTAAAGTCAGCCGAGCAACCATTGGAGCACACTTCCTGGGCAGAGTGACAATTACAGTGGCTGTTAGAGCATCAAAGGCCATTATAAAAGTGTCCCTGTAAGCTTTGCAAGCAGAGGTGGGAGGTGGACAATATACAGTAGAACAGAAACACTGTTTCGGGTTTTTTCCTCCTTTCTATTAATTGCCTTTCTTTTTACAAGCAGCATTAGGGTCTTTCATCTCATGAACACAGGCTGAATGCAAGGTTTTTATCGTCTTTTCTTTGTTTCACTATTAATTGGCAGACCTTCATCCTCATACATTGAGGCTGGAAGAGCACAGTGGTCTATTAATTCAAATCTGACATTAATGCTTTCGCTCGCCTCTGCCCTCAAAGCCACCGAATCCACTTCATTATTCACTTCCCACTTTGAGTAACACTGGGTACAGCATGGCTCCAAAGCCAGCAGTGCAGCCAAATGGTACAGCATCTAGAAAAGCAGAACTCTCTGTCTGTGAGTCTGGTATGTTCATGGAAATTTTAATTACATTTACTTCCTTCATTAACCTTTTGTCACAGAGCTTCTCTGTATATCTATTTTCAGATCCAACTATACATTTATCCTCTCTGATAGCCTGTGGGCCTCATGTAGATTCCAAATATCTGATGTAAAAACATCCCGGCAAGATCAGGCTACAACAAAAAAACTATTTAACTAGTAACCTCCAGGCCCTGGGAGAACAGGTAATTTCATATTTGTTAGATAAACCTGTGTTGTTTTACAAGGGCACATTATTAACAAATGCCAGAGTGCTGCAATCTTCTCCCAGAGTAAATGACACCTTGCAATGATTCTATATCTGATTTTATCTGAGTGGGGTGAGTTTGAGGCTGTAATAGAAGCGTGCACCACATAAGCTTTTCTCTGCTGAAGGAATCCTCTTTATCAACTTGTTTTGCATAAACTGTACAGCAAATAAGTCCATATTGTCTGTTCTTCAACTGTATGTTCCTGTAGGGCTGAGATTTGAATGAATATTATGTAAATGACAGATTGGCTAAGAGAACTAATGCTTGTTGGCAGTTTTTTTTTCTTAACACAGAGATAAGAAGCAAGATATCAACCTCGTGAGAATTAAGATCTGATTCAAAGTCAAAAGGACGATTAGTCTAGCTTAGAGGCTCTCTACCCCAGATGTGTATCAGCACCATTTGTCCAAAAATGTCTGAGCCAGTTGATAGATAGTAGTATCTCTAGACATCTCCTTTCTGCTTCAGAAGTATAATAGTAGAGGTGAGTAGATGATGAACAAGTTTTAAGTTTATTTCACTCAAGTAAAGCTTGCTCCAATGGGACTGTTGGGTTTTCTGCATTATTCTGTTTACATATATACCTATATTTTTGCAAGGTCCTAAACCTTGCTGTGTAAAGTGCCCTGAAATGACTTTCGTTATGATTTGGCGCTATACAACTAAAGATGAATTTAATTGAAATGTTGATACGTGTAACAAATAAAAACAAACTGTGTGGATGTTAAAGCTTCTAACAGGAGAGGTGCTTCAGAATGTGCTATATAGTGTAATGAGGTGTTCACATATATAGATTCAAATGTCTGGACCAGCAACACTTGCCATTCAGAACACAACAGATTGAAGAGAAGCCCAGTTACACTAAAGATAAAAGACAGACAGTGTCCTCTAATACAATTCCAGCTGTAGTCAGGTGAGAGTATAGTAAAAAGCAAAGCAGGAAGGATGATTACTAAATTAAAGTGATGTCATGAATCTAGATAAAGCTGAACAACGTGGAACTGTTTTATAATTCAGCACAATGTCTATTTTTTATTTGACATAATCTAAATAAAACAAGAATAAACAAATATCTGGTGGAGATGATTACATCAGAAAGTAACTGTCATCTTAGAGGCACCTCTATTACTCTATTAAATGTGCCTATGTTCTTTTCCATTTTTTTCTGTTAGTTCTACTTCAAATATTTTATGTGTTTTTTCATATTAGAACTAATTGCAAAGAACTGTAGAACAAAGACATGACTTGTGTGGATATTTAGGACATTTCACACTGTAAAAAAAGGTTTTTACATGGAGTTCCTATACTAATTTGACTGATGTACATGATTAGTGTAAATGCACATATATTTTTTTGTAATATGTCATTTTTAAAGTTGTTGCTGAAAGCCACATTTGATCTTACCCTTGTAACCACACATATCATAATCAGGCCCTTTAACTCAAGCTTTTTATTGATAGAAGCTTTGCCTGCCAGAGTTTCTGTGTCACTTGTGCTGCACCAATTTGTTGATGCCTGCAGCCTCCTCTCAACATCACCATTACGCTAAAACTCTGTTTGGAGCTGGGGAAATCGAGTGATAAGTGATAAAACTAGACGTGGCTGAGGAGGAGAGGGCGACAAAGTCACATTCTGAAACAAACCTCCCATGTCCTCTGGGGACTCACTTCTTGAACACTCAGCTCTGCACTTCTAGAGGCCCCAGACAACAATGCTGACGGATATCCAGGTGGTTAACCATGAGGCAAGAAGGGCCCATTAACAGATGGACGAAGGACCTTGAAGCCATCGGGGTTAGTGTGAGACGCACCACAGCTGAGGGGGGCAACAAGAGCTGTCATCATCACAATGACAGCCGAAAACGAACGACCAGCCCCATGTTAATCATTAAAATTATAATAAGAAGACACTGCTGCTTCATCTGTACTGTACTGTAAATTTTTCTGTGTTTAATTGTAATAACCATGGATTTTTAAATGTACAGGTACAATGTTCAATGTTAAACCCAGCATAGGGAATACAAATACCAAGACAACGAGTGCAACTGTGCTTGTTGTGTATTTTTTTTCTTATTGTGTCATTTCTGACAGGCCTCAAAATAAAATGCTACAATAATAAAACTCTAATAAAATAAATGCATGTTAACAAACAATCTTCACTGATTGTGGAGTAAAAACAAGAGAATGTTGGAACATAAAGATCCACCTTTGGATTTTAGTTTAGAGTGTTTCTATCAGGTATAATTAGTTCTTTGTTATTTAAATAGTAAAGGCAATCCTTAATGAGTCTGTTAGTCTGTGACGATTTACTTGGACATATTTATTAAGCTAGTGGACTCAAAAAACCTATAGATCGAGTGACTCTCTAATCTCTTGAAAACTGGCTAGTCTCATATCAAAGTCTCATATCAAATTTATCATAAACATCTGTCTTTCTGTCACCAGAGGGGGGTGAACACAGGCTTGCAGTAAGGAGGGGCAACCAGGCCAAACAAACAGCGTCTTACTCTGCCAATAGGAAGCCCACACTGACTGCAGGAGAAATTGAAGTCAGAAAACCCCAAGTGACACCTGTGGCTGGAGCCTGGGATCAAGTCTAGAACTGTATGAATTTAAAAAGGATCAGCAGGTTAAAACAGGCAAACACACCTCATATTTTCAATGGCTATATTTTATTTACCAATTCTTTAAACTGTGTCGAGCTAGGCACCCATACCAATCCTCAAGATTGACTGGGGTCATAAGAGTTTGAGAAGAGTGACGATATTAAATAGAAACAAGCAGGAAAAGGAGCAAAAAGCATGTGACTGGAATGTTTAGCAAGAGAAATCTTTAAATACTTTTTAGACAGACACAGCAGGAGCACTGCAGCGTTGGTCTTTATAGTGACTGCTAAGTGCTGTTTATAAGTAGCAGGTTGTCTCGACTGAATGCAAACATTTGACAGCAGCACCTCCCATCAGTAAAATGCTACCAGCAACAAAGAGCATTCTCAAAGCACCCAAATCCTTCTATGGAGGCAACGGCAGGCCATGAGCACCAACACCATACTTGCAATCCATCGACTCCTGTCCTAGACCAAGGACAATGATCTAAGGGGCAGGGGAAGCAATCACTCAGCAAAGTTCAGGCCTCCTGGGGTGGGATAACTTGAGCCTCTTGATTATTTTACCCCCAAGGATGTCAGGCAACTCTGGTTAGGCTAAAGTTTTAAACATCTACCACTATACTATGGGGGACAGAAAGGGCTACCATGACACAGAACTATGCATTTGCTCATAAATCATTTAGTGTAAGAGGATGATTCAGTTAAAGCATGGTCAAGTAATTTTATATTTGTAACATGCCCCCTCAATACTTTCACTCCCCACATTTCCTGCCTCTACGTTGTAAAGAATATATGACAGTGATGTCCTTATAGATGTCCTTCTGAATTCAGAAGATGTATGGCTCATTTGGACAGCAAATACTAACTGATGTTAGTGTTTTGTTTCAGCTCAGTTGGCTCTAGTAAAGTCCACACCGTTTTATTCAAGCTAAGTCTTGCCTCTCATTCTCAAAGTGTTAAGAGGCTTCGCGTGTAATAGCCAACAGTCTAATTTTACCATTGTGGAAATGACATTTTTTTAAGATATAATCTTCTCTCGCAAATTACCCCAGAGGCTGGTTGTCATGGGAATAAGATTAACGTATTTCATTTTACCGTCAGCACAAAGGGAAAAACAAACAGTACAAGAGCCTTCTTCAGATATGGCACCCCCAGCCTAGGGTATGTTTTATTATTACCCAAGTGCTCAACAACAGCTAAAAGAATCCAGAGGTCCCTCTGTCACACATACACACACAAAAAAAAGAGACAAAACACATGCCAAACAACTTCAACTACAGATACAGAACAAGACTGCACTTCATTTTGCCTCTAATTACACTAATGGAAGTCCCTTTGTAGGCCTCAGTGCTTCTAAACCGTGGAGCTAAAAGAGGATAGGCACTCTGCAAAAGGCCCCATTGTGCTGGTTAAGCCCTGGCTTAGACAGAGAGGGAGACAAGACCAGCTGTAATTAGTTTAGCTCCCTCACTGATTCACAACTTGCCAGGAGAGGGCTTTGCCCAGTGAAAGGTGTCTCCACAGGGCTCTCTGACTAAAAGGAGGGCGGATCACCTACTAAAGGTCCTATGGAAGGGGGAGGGCCTCCCTAACCTCCCGTGTGACATGCTGTGACTTAATTGGACAAGGGAAGAGCCGCACAATATAGGTGGTTAGATGAGCGAAGGGACCTAATTATGAAGGTGGTGAGGGAGAATAGCGAGGCATTCACTCTGCCGTTGAGACCAGCAACCTACTTGTATAACTCTTGAAATAAAGGTCAAGAATCCATTAAACTGAAACATGGATGGGGATACAGCAGACATGGCATTTGAAAATATTTCTTTGCATAGCACAGAGGACCAGATTAATGGGATTAGCCACATGAAGACAATTCAACAACATGCGTGTTATGGTACACCATTAGATACACTGATGTGATTTTCATTATGTGATGATCACATGTGACACACTTTGCATTGTTCCAGGAGAGAAATTCCACTCATCTTGAGTTTGAATATGCAAATACAAACATAAACAATTTCCCTCTGGGATTAATAAAGTGTTTTTGAATCTTGAATCTGGAGTAAACATATTGATAATTACTGTTACAATATACAATGATGACTGCAGTTCATAGAGAATGGACAGCGGCACTAGTATTTATGGCTACAGAGGAAGCACACACAGTCCAGCCACAATTTTACAGGATAGGCTGGTATGTCCCATTGTAATTCCTAATCCGGCCTGCCAGAGTTGTTTTGCATTTTCATTTATATATTTTTTTCCCACTGTGGATGTTGTCTTTGAGAGGTGGGTCGTTCACACCTCAGTGAGCAGCCTCAATGGTTCCCAACACAAATTCTACCATTTTTCCAAGCCCTTTGCCCTGTGTGAATAGATACCCTCTCCCCTCATTTACACTCACCGTGAAAGAAAAGGGCCTAAGTAATCTCCCCTTACTCTAATCAAGGGAGTTCTGGAGGATTTTTACAGAACCAGGGGGGTTGTGCCTTTGTACTGGCCTTGACTGTCTTGATTCAGTTGGCATTTTCTGGCAAGGTCCACCACCCAGAGGCTTTTTAATTTGCTCTCTATTGACTTTGTGTTAATTGGGCTGAGGAGAGATGCATCCAGATTTCAACCCCAAAGTTAGTCATCTTAAACCTTTATTGTGTTTTTCACACATCTCACAAAAGATGCACAGCCTGCTGCAATGCAAGGGAGATTGTGGGACTGGGAGAGGTGGAGGAACAAAGGAGGGGCTGCGTTGGGAGAAAAGATGTTTTGATTCAATGTTCGAAAAAGGGGCACTTAACAGTTCACTGGATCTCTGTACCATTAATCCGTCTTGCTTTTAGGATTATTGTTTTTGCGTAGTTTCATGGGTTAACAAGGCCAGGAGTAACCTGGTATTAACATGTGATACAGTATCTGGATAAGTATGATGTAAGTTGATGCCAGGTGAAATGTAAATGCGCATAGGTAAATACATTAGATGCGATGTGCCAGACTACATCTAAGGGTTATCTTGTTGAAAATGTTTGGATCTGGATTTATTTACAGTAGAACATTGATCACCAAAGAGGGATTTTCCAAGGATACCACATTCTGCGCTGTCAACACGTCTGGACACCAGATGCACTGCTAGAAACACAGTCCAAGTGCAGTCTATGACCATAAAGAAATGTTCCCCGGGCCACAATAAGATATGCAAGTGTACAAGTGTATTATTGATGAACGGATTATCCAAGGTGTCCAAAGCATCTCCTACATCATTGCTTGAGGAAAAGAACTATATGTTGGTAAAGTCAAAGGATAATCCCATCATCACCTCAAAGTGCTTCTTCTTAATGTAATGATACTATTGTAGCATAACGTAAATCCTTATTTAAGTATGTTTATCTTCATTCTGTGTATCACTCACACAATCTGTCTTATGTCTTTATAGCAGTAGTGGAAATAATGTTTCTTTTGCAGTAAGCATTTTCAGACTTGTTTTAAAGTCCTCATCAAATCATTCTGTGACCCCAGAAATGTGGAGTTTTTTTGACTCGCTTTCAATTTTTTTCCTTCGTGGCAGCAAAACTCATTACATAAACCAATAGAAATGCCTGTACTCCCAACTGGGCTTCGTAAACACTTTTAAGGCTGACTTAGTTCAAAAACAGAACTGAAGAAACTTACAACCCAAGCAACATTACCACTCGAAACTATTTAAACTCAACACTTTCCTCATCTGTGACATACATTTTCAAAATATGCATTTAGTATTTGGTATTTTTTTCCTAGGACAGTATGCACTCAAATTGGAGGACATCTTTTGGACACCAAAAGATTGTGTAAACCAAAGGTTTATCTTTCTCAGCATTTTTCAAAATAGCTGTTGAATGGGCCTGAAGTCAGATAACTGTGGATGGAACTCCATGACAGTCATTATACTACTGTAGCACAAATACTTCTCGGACGGATGAAACAGCCTCCTTGGTCAGGTTGTGTGTTTTACACCTCATCAGGTAAAATGTGTGTTTCTTTTATAAACAGCAGAATAATTCTCTCTGCTATTTGTCTTCTTACACAAAGGAAAACTAAGCAATCACCTAGAGCACCACTAGCTGGAGGGGGTGCAGCACCAAGTCCTCAAAAATTGTTGCTTGAAAATAACATGAGTCTAAAGTATAGTTACCTATTTGTTTTCTCCCTGCGTGAACTGCTCATGATTCTCTCCACAATTAAGTGAAATGCTATGTGTGTCCTTTTCCAGCCAGTATCAGGGATAGTGCACCACCCGACACGTTCACATCTCCACCTCACAGAGTGAGAGATTCACAATGTCCGGGAATCAGTGGGGGAAATGTGGACAAATAAAAAAAAGGGTAGGAGAAAGAGAAGAACACTGGATCCAACCTCAGAGATCCAAACCCAAAGTGTGAAATATGAGCTCATCATGTAGATTTAATACAGGAGCTGAATAGACCCGAGGCTAAACAGTTATTTAACAGTTAAGTTTCTATGTTTATCGTAAGATCTGGAAACATTGATAATTTTTGCATATTGTAGCCGAACTGTAATCTCATAGGGCACTGAAAAAGATAGAGCTGGCTTATACACTTTTGTTATTTGTCAAATCTATATTCATCAGTAATAGGTGACAGTGATTTGATTCTTGGTTTTTGAGGAGTTGTGCTGGGAAAAGACACTGAAACCCTGCACTAGTGTCATCATACTATACTGTATGTGTGCAGTTGTCCAACAACAATTTCCCATGGGAATTAAGGAAGTACAGTATTTCAGGAGATGTTTTCCGTTGATGCACAAGTTTAGGCTTGTCTTAAATAGATTTTCCTTCATGCGAATGTCACTTTTTACTCTTTTGTTTTTACTTTTTACGTCGTTTATTTGGCAAAATCTTTATCTGTGGTTGAGTACCAGTATAGGAAGAGAAGTGCTATGTAAGTGCAGAACATTTACCACAATGACATTTAGAAAAGTGCAGTATCCTAAGATGTCCAATGTGGTCTCAGACTTTTGGGCCCCACTGTTGAGAAATGTTTCCCACATCAGGCCTACTACTGCCTGTGCCTTTGCAGAGGTGGGGGCACAGGGTTAAGGGATTTGGATTTGTGGTGGATGACTTTAACAAATAAAGTGTCTTGTTAGGAGCAAAGAGCACTGGGCTGTGTAACTGTGTAATCATTTGTTTTCTCCTTGTAGACTCACTACCCAGACAGAAAAAAATCAACACTTGTACAATCATGAAATCCCAGCAATTCGAGAATGCACCCCAAGGAATCTCATTAAGGAGCTCCACACGTCGATGGTGTACCATCACACTGCTGTTTTTTGTACAGAGTGGGAGCAGTCCATGGTGACTTCAGCTGAATAATAGTATTGGTTTCACATCAGTGCTGGAGCAAGAAGACCACACTGGATAAGCTGTGAGGACAGCCCCTCTCTCCCCCCTGTCTCCTGCTTCTTGACTGAGAAATTATTCCTTAAGCCCACCTACCCAGGCAATAAAAATAGAATTGATTTCCCATTATGTGAAGTATCACTCCTGCTGTGGAGGTCCTGCCAGGGTGACCAAGCAGCAAGTGGACATGTCTAACCTGAGAGTCTAGGACTGGCTGTGTACTGCAGCACGGGGCTATCGATGTGATCCTGTGCTTCATTTCCCAAAACAAAACAGCATCGCTGTTATTCCCCCACACAGTCAGAAAAGGCTGAGAGGGAGAGGGAGTCAGACCTGAAGCCACACAATCCTGCTTTCATGGATTTACAATGTAAGATTTTTTAAAGGTCCCTGCTTTGATACAGTGTCAGCTTTACAATTGAATGCAAGAAGGCAAAGCCGAAATAATTTAAACCTGTGGCAAAGGTCAAGATTTATGTTGTGTTGCTCATTCTTGAGTTGATATTACTTTTAGGCTTTTTCTTTTGTCACCTGTGTGTGTGTGTGTGTGTGTGTGTGTGTGTATACATGTATACTCCCCACTCGCCCTTCTCTTTGGGCAGTCTTTGACCTGGGAGCTTAAGGGTCCTTCACAGTATCTTAGCTGTTCCTAGGATTGTAGAGATCTCAGATGTCGTCCCTGGGATCTGTTGAAGCCACTCTGTGTGTTCCAATTACCACTAGGACCACCGTTACCTTCACTTTCCACATCTTTTCTAGCACTTCTCTCAGCCCTTGGTATTTCTGGAGCATCTCATGTTCCCTCTGGGAGTAGGATCCATTCAGTTCTGAAAGTTCTACTTTTCCAGCCCGAATGCCATTTCAATGTCACTGCTGTAGATCCTGGTAGTGTGGATCAATTAATTGATGTTTCGTTCAGTCACCAGCCTTGGTGGGTCCATCCTCATACTATTACTCTGCCACTGAGAGTACACCTTATATGGTAGATAGAGAAGGTCCGGTTTATTCTCCTGGCTTCAATATCTCTGGTGTACCTCTTCAGACAGGCAGCCAAGGCTGTGAGTCTCTGCTTGGCAATTTCTAAGGCCTCAGCTATGGACAGTTTGCTGTACTTCTTAGCTACCCCTTTTTTCATCAAAACTTTCTGTAGTTCTGGTAGCTGGCTAACTTCCCTCCGTGCTGGCTTGATTTTAGCCTCTAACCGTTTCTTCCATGGGGGGTACTGCTCCTTGCAGTTGTTGTTTATCTTATAGCCAAGTACATCAAGGATCACTGTTGCTGTGGTGTAGATCAGCTGGTTGGTGTCAGTGATGGTCGCAGTAGGGATTGTCTGTAGTGCCGCATTCAAATCTTCTAGTAGACCTTCTAGGGGTACTTTACGCATTCTTGGTAATCTGTGTCGGGGGGGGTCCAGGTTTTTAGTCATGATCTAATGTCTCAGGTCAGCTGCTCTTGTATTTCGCCTACTAGGGCTTGTTGCTCTTGGGGCTTGGTACCTGTTGTGGAAATTAACAGGTTCTGTGAAGTTGGTCTTTTAAGAGGTTTATTATAAAAGATTATAAGAAAGTAAGTAAGCGCAAAAAAGGAACAGCGACTGGTTATACAGCAATGCCCTCATGAGAGGGTTCACAATCAAATGAACAAAGAACAAACTGTTACATGCCTATATATCAACTCTACTCCCTGTCAGAACAAACTATGTTATCTTCATGGTCACCGGCAGTGACAAAGGTCTGTAGTCTGCCTTTCCATGGTCATCTCCAAACTATCTGCCCTGCCAGACACTAAGTAAACAATGAACTACCTAGAGACAGAGGAGGTTGTGAACTTTAGCACAGCACAGTAAGTGTAAAACTAACAATTTCCATAACAGTACCCAATCTGCATGTGGGGATAATGATATCTCCCCTCTGATGCCGTACATCTGTGTTGTACTTCATTGATCTCTAGTTATGATAGCAGTTGTTTGAGCTACTAGCTGTTTTGCTGTTAGTCTAGATGTTGGTTATCAAAGAATCCATAGGTCCTACATCCACTTCATCTTACCTGGAATGCCTTGCCGCTGTAGAACAGATGATTGAAATTATAACAAAAATGTGTCTCTGACTCCCTACCAGTCAGTCAGAGGAAGAATCTGAACAACCTAAAGCATGTAGAGGTGCCTTTACTCTCACACTTTAACATATACCATGGCCTAGATGACTGAGAATATGGCAAAACTATCTTTTAACTACAGTTTTTTAACACTAGAAAAACAGAAAGTTTTTTGACGATTCCAGAGATAACATTCAAATGAAACATTCAAAATTAATACAATGTGAAGATTCTGCCGAAGCAAAGTGATACTTGCATACTTTTCTTTCAAATTTTTATTGAATACTTTATAAAAATCATTACTCTGTCCCTCATCTGTCTGTGACATAATGCTCCAGACCCATTTATTCCCACTAAATCTAAGAATTTCTTATAGATTGAGACATTTTTTGTGGTCTCTATACTCTTTATAGGTGAAACCCAAGGATAAAACCAAGAGTAGTCACCTGAAAAGTCATTTGATAAAAAAGGATCATCAAATATGTAGATAGAGGACAACAATATGCATGCAAAAAAGTTCATCACATGCTTCACAGGAAATAAGCTGAGGACAATGAGTCCACAATGAAAATGACCCCTTCTTCAAACACTGAATATGGATTTCACAGATCTGAACAAGTAGCACATTTAGAAGGATCAATCCTTGGTCTTTTTTGTGTGTTGACTATTAGAAATAATATACTGTAGTAACATCATTGTCACATACTCCATTATGGTGCCAAAGACTGGACAAAGAATGGTGGATCATGCATTTAAACAATGATGCATTTATAATATCAACATCTGCCATAATTTTAGTCATTTAGGGTAAACTTGTGTCTCTACTTTGATTGTTGTGGGTTGGACTGACTGTTCCTTCTGCTGAACTGCTTTCATCTTTCATCATTTCACAGTCACACTGTCCTCCGAAGCAGGTGCCAATCACAGCAGGCTAACTCGCCCAGAGCCCTGAGCGGCTGGAACTCATTAGAAAAAGCTGGACATGTTTTGGTGCCAGCACAGCCAGTATTCATCCAGAAACCAATGTGAGACATTCCTCGGGGCGGGGAGAGGTTAATCAGTAGGGCAAAAACAATGAGCTCAGGTCCAGCAGGTAGTGAGGAAGGGAGGCAGAGGGGGAGCATGAGCAAGGGGTGACAGTGATTTTAGGAGGGGAGATGAAATTCAGTGTTTGAGGAAGGACAGTGCAGTGTGAAATGAGGACATGCATCAGGTAATGCACAGGGACATACGACATGCTACACATTTCCGTGTGTGCAACAGATTTGTGTGATATGTCACAACATATCGAACATAGAAGGAGAGTTGGACATGCACCATCAAGCAGTGCAGGCCTGAAGCCTGTTTTCAGACGTCAGGATCCACATAGTCAATGCTCTGCTAGATACTATGTCAGATGCAGATGTACAATTTGACACATTGTCCACGAAAAAATGTTATGAAAAAACACGATTCACATTAAACTAGGAATAAACCTTTGTTTTTCAGTAATTCTGAAGAAAATAATTTATTTGCAGCCAATAAGGCCAGCTGAGCAAATGAGATAGAAATGTCAAGACGATCCTGATCACTCTCCAGCCACAAGGGTTTCAGAGACTTGTCTATAGCACTCGCCTACATTTCACCACTGCTCTTCCTTCCCCTTACTGCTGTTGGACACATTCATTAGCATATCTGGTCATTTTCTCTCGTTACCATGTCTCAGTTATCAGCCTGCACCATATGCAGTGTAGGTGGTAAGAAATAGTCTAGACGGGTCCTTTGGCAACTCTATCTACCTGCCCCCTGAGACTTTGCTCTTAGTTTGACTGCCTCACGACATGAGTTTGTTCATCCTGTTCTCTGTTCGATAACTCTCCCCTCCTGCTACCTGACTGTCTGCGCGCCTGTGTCTGTGCATGTGTGTGTGTGCGAGTTTGAAAAGGCCAATGATGCTCACTCACCCCTACATGCATTAATCACTCCTCTGCAGAAATGTGTATGTGCAGTGCCCGAACTACATTCACCACTTCTGTTTGTGTTATCTGGACTCCTGTAGGACCGAATGAATGTGTTAAACTCTTCTGCAGTGCTCCACATGAATAACGGTGTCTTTGTTGCTTCCAGTAATTTGACTTAGGTTTTCTTGTCTGTTTTTGTTGAACATACACTGACTGTCAGACTTTATATCTCCCCCTGGTGAGACAGCTTTACAGTACAGAGCTGGCAGACACACAGTGTAGGGTAGCAATATTCATGTGTGATTTTTTTCTCAGGCATGGGTTTTTTTTAGTTCAGGCTGAGTGAGACTGTAGACTTCTCTGGTTGAAATAACAGCTGTAAATAGTTTTTAGTAAAAAGGTTTTTATAGTTTCTACCTGAATTATGGAAATTGCTTGCAGAAGACCAGTGTAGACTGTGTCTTCAAAGTAACTCATTACTAAAGCTGCCAAATGAATGAGGTGTAGTAAAAAGAAAGAAAAAATGCACTCAATATATGTCAATGATAAGTATATTATAACTTTACTTATAAGCAGTGCTTAATTGTGTGTATATGTAGGGTGCGAATGTTTGGGCAACCTTGTTAATTTTCATGATTTTCCTGTATAAATCATTAGTTGTTACGATAAAAAATAAACTTAGTTTCGCTTCTCAAATATCACTGTGTGTGTCTCCTATATGATATATGTGACCCGTTTGATTTAAAACAGAAGGCACACACAATTCTTATTTTGTTGTGGGTTATTTATCCCCGACTGCAC
>JAUMHF010000013.1:15720888-15742362 GCA_032359275.1 Microctenopoma steveboyesi
ATATATATATATACACAAAGTTCTATAATATAGTTATTCTACTAGAAGGAAGACTGAGAGGGAAGACCAATTAACTGCTGACCGCTCTAACTAATGGTTTTATGTTTGCAATCCAACTATAATTGACAACCGTAGTTAATCTCTTCAAAAGACAAAACACAGCAATCAAATTCCTTATCAATAATTTGTTCAAGAGTCTGCCTGTATACGCCAAGCATATTTAAATGTCTGTCTATGATAATTACAGAGGAAGTCAGCTGAAAGTGGTTTTTCTTATGTGAAGTATTAAAGAACTATACTAATACACCGCATAATACTATGGCTACAAACCAAATCGTTTTAGAAAATGTTTCAACTACTTTTATCTGTGGAATAAGAGAGTCTAGCTGGTGAACATACTGAAGCATTTAAGCCACTAAAGGGCCAGATATTTCCATCAGCAGTTGGTGGAGAACAAAAACTAAGGGGATATTTGAATTACAATCAGTACACATATCAAGCAAACATGGTTGCCATATCATCTTGATTTATAATGTGTCAAGCAGATGCTCATAAGCTTGTTTTCACTGCCCCAAAGTGACCATATAGTTTAGCCAATATTCTACCATAAAGTTTGTTGTTTTCACTCAGAATGCAAAGCAAATTTTAGATCATTCAACGACAGCAAACAAAATCTGCCGAAAGATGTGAGTGGACCCACATTCCAGCGCTAACTGAAGAACAAAGACCATGTCTATATGAGTTGAAAATATTTCAACTTCAGGGAGAAATCTCCAGCCTGTACTGAAATGACACCGCCTCATAAATATGCAGAGACAGGAGTAAAAGAAAATAACAAAAGCGGCGTTCCTCATTAGTTTTAAAAGCATCAGAGCAATGAGCTGTCACGTCATGTTCCAGGGTGGCTGCACAAGAACTTCAAAACCAGTCAAACAAATTTCTAATATTGCTAATATGGTTAAGCAAAAGTTGGCTCCAGCTTCAGAGTTACATTAGTTGTGCGTCTCATTTGATTGCATGATATGCAGCTTTTTGCTAAGTAGATGACGAAAGACAAAATGAACAAACAGGATACGAGACCTGACAAAGTAATTTTTTTGTCTTCATATGACTCATTTTACATGTAGTGATGTGTACACACTTATCTGAAGCTCTAGCTGTCATTCAAATTTTAGTAACAAATGATAGTAAACTTTTTACTAGATATTCACAATAGTGTATTTTATCCTCTGCTTGTCCTGTATGTTCCTGTTACTCTGCCTCCTCATCATCCCCGTATAGATGACCTCACGACCCAGCAGAGGTCCCCCACCTGCACCACACAGAGAGAACTCAGGGACCCAAGGATGCAGTGGGGGGGTGGAAACATCACATGTTGCCATGTCCAATAAACGCATTGTACGAGCACACTGTGTTGTCAGAGTCCAGCGAGTCACAATACTATGGAGAAGGATGTCCCATTGTCAGGGGCTAGAGACTTTCTTTAGGGTCAGAAAGGAAAAAGAGACGGAGCACCCAACTGTCTTCTCAAAGTGTGACAGAGTTAAGTGCACACAGACACACACAGGAAAGAACTGTGTTGACTTTGTTTGATGAGGTGCACAGACCAGTTAATCCTAAACTAAAATAGTTCCACATTTACCACTTGCAACATAATATTTAAACATTAATAATGTGCATCCCCAAAAATAACTGTTATAACATTTAATGAGACTTTATCTGCTCTGTCGATTTACTGGTGGAGAGCATACTTTTTGTACTAGAACGTTTCAGCTTCAGTAAAGAATTTTAAGTTATGGTGGAGTAGCTTTATACAATATTGTTCTGATTTAATAAATATAAAAACATAATAAAATAATAATTAATTAATAATTATAATTAATAATGGATTTATAAGCCATTTTAATTCACTTTAAATTGTAAGGTTGCAAAGTTAGAGATTTACTAAAATTATGCATACTGCATACATTTATATTAAAACCCACTTGAGCAGCACTAAGAGGCAGTGACGAGGAAAAACTCCCTGTAACAGAAGAACAAAGTTCAGGGACGTCGGCCATCTGCCTCGATCTGTCAGGGTGTGTGGACAGAGGAGGGAGGAAAAAAAAGCACATGTACGTATACAAAGCACTGGCAGTAACTTTGTATACGTACATGTCTAAAAGCATGAAAAAGTTACATTACGTAAAGTGATACATATTTTATTATTTTCTAAATATTATACATATTTGTTTACTATTCATACTGCTAATAATAATATATTTAAAATAAAAAAATATAAAAGTGAGATGTTTCAAAATAAAACTATAAATTGTAGACATATAAAATTATATTTAGTGTATATATATATATATATATATGGATAGCTTTTTTTTATTATCTCTTAGTAAGATCAGGAAACCATGTGATCAACTTTCAGTTCATTTTCTGTATCTGACCCATGCTGTATGTGTCATTTATACTAACACTTTGAAAGTGACAGTGTGTTCTCAGGTGTCAGCTCCATCCGAATTTCTGTCGTTAAGAAATGCTGTTAAAGCCTCTTTTCTTATATTAATTTGTTTATTATTTTCAATACTTTCTGTCATCACACTCTACTTCTTTTTCAAATTAAATAACAATCAGCTAAATATCAGTAGTTTTTTTCTTTATGCAGTAAAAGATTTACCAAGGATACACTACAAATATTCATATTTAAAAAATGTCTTCTTAAAACAGCACCGAAGAAAAGTTGAATGTATTGCTTTCAGATGTGTTTTCCTGCTGTTTCTGTTTTTCAATGCTCCTAGACAGGATATTGTCTAGCCTCCACCAATTTTGGTACACACGATCCATGGAGTTATCCCACGACTGTGATTTCTTTTTATTTTAAACGAGAAATATGATGTGTGACGTGACTAGATCTTCTGCATGGAAGTTAAACCATAAAATTATGTCTGGGTACATTCACCAACAGGTGAATCTTAATGTCAGTGATTTTTTAGAGTTTGTCATTTCTTTTCCAGCACATGAAAGCATTAGCTGTTAGATTTGTAGAGTGAATTATTTGATGTCATGCATGCTGTTCCTCCTCTGCACATACACTGGTCCACCAAGGAATCTTCTGTGACTGAAATGAAAACAGAGTGCAAACATTCTCCTGAAACTAAGTGAGACTTTACATCCTGATATATCCACATCAAGTTCGTAGTTTCAGGAGTTGTAGTTATTAAACATGTGGATGTGTTTTAGGAATACCGGCAGCTCGACCTAATGCACACGTATTAATTACAATGCACACAAACTTCACGGACTCACAAAAGCATTCTTTTGCGCGCACACACAGACATAGCTACGTGTGCACTTGAGTTCCTCTTCCCATCTCAGCTTCGTCCCGGCTCAGCCTTTGTGGGGAGAGCGGTGTGAAGCCGAAGCAGCCATTATCTCCCCCCTCCTCCCGCCCCATCTCTCACACAACGGGGGCAGGAGTCTCATGTCCACATGAAAGGACTGCAACCGCTTTGTTAAAGATTCTGGTTTGAGGTTGTTTAATTAGCAGCATGAGTTCATAGTCCAGACTAGTCTTGGATCAGCGGTTCAGCATGTTGTCGAATAATTCTTCATGAGAATTTGGCCTCCAGTAATCACAGATTCATCCCTGCCATTTTTCTTATTCTCTCTCCAGCTGGGCTTTAGATTCTTTTAATAACAACTCTTAAAACTATTCTATCCCCCCTCCTTTCTGTTAAACTAAAGTTGACCTCCTATAGGTGGAACAACCATTCATTTTGGTTATGGGAAAATGGAGCCCCAGGTTTCATTATTTTTATGTTCTGCTACTTATATTTTTGTCTGCGGGTCAATCATGTATCTTCCTTAGACAATTGCAGTGAAGTGTAATACTTCCAGCCTGCAAGTCATGTCACCTTCCAAGGCTCCAGTGTTATAACTCAGTAAAAAAAGCCTCTGTAACGGGCCTTGCCTTGCCGCATCACCTTCATTAACCACCGTGCTGGGTGCTTCTCTGTCATCCCTAGGTCGATGACTTGCCTCTCAACTCCGGCTTAGCTTCCCTCAAGTTTATTTTTCCACTTATCTGTTGCGAGGACAGAGGGAGGCAGAGATAGAGGGAGAGAAAGCGGGGAGATACTCAGGGCTCGGGCTGTGTTTTTTAATCTGTTATTCTCCTGCACTGGCATGGGCGTCTCCAGTGTAGGGATTAAGAAAGGAGACAGAGTGATGGAGCTCGGCACTGACCCCGAGGGCAGCCGAGGACTGGAGGAGGAGAGGGGAGAAACCAAATAAATCATCTCTATGGAATGAAAGAGAGAAAGACGGAGAGACACAAAGAGCCAGGTGGAGGATTGTGAGTATGTGTGGGTGTATATATGTGTGTGTGTGTTACAGACAAGGAGTATAGAGAAGAAGTGAGGGGCCGGCAGAGGTAATGGAGTTGTTGAGGTAGTAAGGTAGTCTAAAACGCCAATAAATCTGAAGGTTACCTCACAGAGTTTCACAATGTGGCGCTGCGCTGATAACCAGCTGAGGGGTTGGTGAGTGGGAGGACCACTGTGCCTTTACACTTCATTTCCCCACAGACAAATGCATCAGACGAATAAACAAGTTCACGGTTTTGTGGATTCGGGCTTATCAACTAAAGGGGAATGTTGCCTCTGAAGGTGGTGATGGTGCCTTGGTTGTTAACTGGTCTCAGATTTTCACATGACCCAGTCAGAGAAAATATAAACACTTTGCTTCAGGTTATTTTTCAGGATTATTGTTTGAGCGTGGAGACATCAGGTGGACTCATTTCCTCAAATGGACTGTTGTGTCAACAAATTCTGAAATAAGCAGATTTTCTAAAACATGTTTTTGATAATCAGCTTTGGTTCAACCTTAAAGCATCTCTAGCTTTAATTCATCTCAAATCAAGACCAGTACAGCTTTTAAAAACAGCTGTGTATCATAAGAGCTGGACACCGTCAGTCTTTCCAACTTTTTTTTGTGCCAGGTAAACAATTTTCATTCAAGTGGCTGGACATCATCTTTGAGTCTGGAGGCCAGCTCCCTTTAATCCAGTTATAGCTAAGCAGAGGAATAACAACGCTCATAATAGTAAGTGTTCCACAAGGAAACACGCGTTTGCTGAAGACTGATGAAGACCAGGTTGATTGAAACATTGCAATAATGGAAGTGCTCTTCTTTTTGTTGGACATAAAGCAACACTTGCCAGTTAATGGTGGTAATTATTTGCAGCAAAAAAGAAGAATTCAATTAATCTATATTGATACCCCCGCATATCGCATCCAGAACGACTTCATTCACTTTCCTCGGAAAGACGAATCACTGAACAGACGAGCACAGAGCCCATTAATGTCTGAACATTAATGCACGTTTTCGATTTCTGGTTCACACTCACTGAAGCCAGGAAGTAGGGGCAGCTTGTTATTTCAGTGTTGCGGAAGGTTTTGGTAAGTTGAGACGTAGGACACTGCGGAAATCCAGCCTGCGTAGATATTTAAGCATCTTATTCAAATGGAACAGCAGCAAAATCAACAGCAAGTGGAAGAAGATGGTAATGAAACACAGTTTGCCTTACTGTTTCTTGCTGCAGACTGCACGGTATCACCCCTGAGTCTCTGTGACCTGACGTCTTCAGTGTTTTGTTTCCCTGCATTGTCATTCTCAGGGATTTATTTATCAAGACTGCTTCCTGGCTCAAGGTCATTCCTCCTTATTCACCCTCCTCTCCTCGATGTGCTGATGCCAGTAGAGACGTGGTTCTTGGCTAGTAAGGCAAAATCGATATCCCTGAGCGCTCTGCACTTGCTGCTCTAATATCCTCCAAACACCACCTGCCAAAATATTGATGGTGTATTCATGGGAGATGCTTAGAGAGAGACACATAAGAACAAGGAAAGACACAGCCTGGTATGATCTTAAATAGAGCGCTGTGCAGCTTCTGTCACAGTAGCTCATGATTTATACTTATATGCAGGTCTTATTAAATGACGCAGAGTCCGTAATGCCAACTTAGCTCCGTTTTTTTGGTCTTAGCACAACTTATATGAGGAGTGTGAATATAATTGATGTGCAGGTTAGACCAGGGTGAAGCATCTCATTTGTATTTTTATTTTCTACAATATAGTGAGTGCAGCCATTATTGTGATTGTTCCGTTTACTTAAGGGAGACAGAGACTAATGAGAGAGAAGATGTTGGTGGGAGCGAAATGGAGCGTCATTAAACCACACTGCAGACTGCTCCACTTCAACACATACCGCCTGCTGATAGGCGGATGTTGGCCACAGGTGTTAAGGCCTGACAGCTTCCAGCCCTGCCAGATGGACAAGAAAGAACAAACATAGCCTGTATTAATCTTTGCTTGTCTTTCTGCCCTTCCAGCAAGTGTATATAAGTGACAGACTTTTTTGTATAAGGCTTGTGATGATTTGACCCCTTTGCCTCAATAAACTCCCCTCCGCTTTATGCAAACAAAAGCAAGTGATGAGGAGGGGTTTAAGTTCTGGCAGGGCACGCGCTATTTTGGCCCTGTCCCGTCTTGGTTTGGGGGCTGGATAAGCCCTGCGGTTAACATGCAAATGAATAGTTTATTGGGTGTGCAAAGGTCACTCTGGGTCAAGCTCTGTGATAATTCAGTGTCAGATTAAAGCGCCATCAGTATGTATGTGTGGGTGGCTGGTCAGCTCTGCAGCTGGATATTTCCCTGCAACGTGCTACGTTGTCCAAAAGAAAAGAGAGACCACAGGGCCTTTAAAGTGGCTGCTGCTGCATGGTGCCTCCAAACCCTGTCTGCTAAACATCAGTCAAGCACAATGAAAGAACTGCAACAGACCAAAAGGCAAAACAAAAATCAGGCGACTGCTGAGAAAGAGAGAGGGAAGACAGACAAAGGGAGAAGAACAACTAATAATGGTGGTGAGATGGTGTTGGGGGAAGAGAAGAGGAGGTTGTTTGGGGACAATCAATTTTGTATGAATTTTTTTTTTATTTATATGCACCCTAGGGAGGTAAATGCCATCATGGCCCCCGCACTATAGATGTCTGCTTGGTGGACGATTGATTGGTCTGGCATTTGATCCTCTGGCTTGCAGTGAAGGATGGGGGGATGGAGTCATGAGAGCGACCAAGCTGCCCTCCAATTTCTGGTTTCCCACCCAAGTGCCTCTTACAAACCCTGGTGAAAAAAGGTTTAGAGAGTTTAAAGAGTTGATGCAGGGTTCTATTATGGTCAAGGCTGACAGCTATATTAAGCAGCCCATCAGCTGTCCATGGTGGTGACTCGTCCTGGTCCGATCTCCCTGTAAAATAACACAACATTAAGAAAGCTTTTAATTTGCTAAGTAATCCAGGCAGCCACTCTTCCTCGTATTTCAGTTAAAGCTACTGTATGTGATTAAGTGTCAAGCACATGTGTAACACTCCTTTAACGATGCGCTAGACATGTGTCATAAAAAAAGTCAGACAGACAGATTGAGAGTCTGTTCAATTTAGCTGGTTTAATAAGGCACTCGGTTCACATGCAGTAAAATCTGTGTTCACTTAAAGGGGTGATAAATGAAAAAGGTGCATGCAGCACTTCATGGCACGCAAGAAGAAAGAGACTCCACTGCAAAAAAGGATATGAAGAATATGAGCGGCTGTAATTGGAGATCTGTGAATTAATTTGTTCGGCGAACATACTATGAATCACACCAGGTCATAAAACCCAGATGGAAGAGAGGAAGGACTGGCACAAGGTAGAGGAGGTTGATATTTAAAATAGCTTTCAGCGGTCTGCGATGCCACCATGTGGATCTACAGTGGGTGCTGTGTTTCTTTCACAGAGAAACTTAAATATTCTACATTTCAAATAAAACCATTCATCAGAGAAACTGATCATTTTTTTGGAGGGGAGAAACTGTGAGAAGGAGTCTAACCACTTAGTGAAGCTGAGAGGCCCGACTACCACTCGAAACACGGCTGTCCATGGGAGTCAAAGAGGAAAAAAATCCAAAAGTGGGGGAGAAGCCCGGAGTCTCTCTTATCACTTCCACCTCCTAGACCCTGAATTTATGAAGACATTTTGTTGGCCTGCTCTACGTATCATAATCTTCAATAATCCCCAGCAAGAAGGTGATGGAGGATGTACCTGACAGCTAGAAGTGTGCCCCTGCCTTCTGAATGGGAGACATTCTCGACCACAGAGCTGAAACCTAGAAATGTTTCTGGATGTTATGCCAGCTATGCATCAATGTGAAGAATCTAGCTGAATCTAAAAGAGGATTCATGCTCATAAATTATGTCCCACTGACCTATGCAATATCAGAATATAGCACATGGATAGAAATGTAATAGCTTTTCCCCCGCTTTAGCATTGTCAAGGTTTCATTTCCTTATGTTTTATTTTAGTCCCAAAAAACATACAGTTCATATGATATACAGTTACAGGTGGTGCTGCGCTTCAGCATATTCAGTCTGAAATAAAATAATGTGTAAGTCTCATCTTTAATGATTTGAGGTTGAAGAGAATACAGAAAGAATTTTAAAGGTAAAGGTTTTATTCTATAAACTAGTGCCAACATTCCAAATACAGATATTGTCACGAAAAGCATGTATTTGAAGAAATGAAGAATTTTTAAAATACCAGAACAGGTCTAGTTGTCTCCCTGAAAATGTCTGATTTGAAAAAGTTTACAGCTTACCAAGAAGCAATAGTGCCACCTACTGGTTTTACACGTGTGTGTAAAAAATCTACTCACAATTTCAAAAGGTCTCCATTCAGAAAGTGACATGTTAAATACATACATACATACAAACAAACAGTTTTGACTTCAGAAACCACGTGACAAAAAAGATTAGTAGACTTTTATAATGGCCTGGTAGCTCAATGGGTTAAGCGTCAGACTGGGATGAAGAAGGTCGCAGGTTCGAACTCCTAATCTATCCCCTACCAGGTGTGTTCTTGAGCCAGACACCCAGCCCTCTGGATAGAAGGGCGAAACGTCATCAAGAAACCTACTAAGTCTAACCTTTTTTGAGTCTGTCAAGTAAAGTAAAGTATAAAGATTTGTGATCACTCATTGTGAACCCAAGTTACCAAGTGACAGAAGGATATTTGAAAGAAAAGCATATATCTCATTTTGAGGCTTCACGTTATTTTACATGGGGATATGTTATTAGTAAATGTGATTTGATTTTGTTCTTTAATTAAACGTGTAAATGCCAAATAAAGTAGTGGAAAGCAACCGGGGAAAAAAGCGGAACACGTTGAAGCGGAACCTTTAGCAGTGTTAAGTTATTTCAGTCGGAGGTGTTTAAGCGCTGGACTCAACACAGCGCACTGTGAAAACAATCTGTGAAATAACTGCTGTGTGTCACACTCAGTTGTAGTTAAAAAACGTATTGTTAAACAATGAATTGATTAATGTTGCAACCGAGGTGAGTTCTAAAATAAGGGTTTATGATGCTTTTTTAATGCTAATGTTTTGGTAGCTTGCATGTCCACCTAACCGATCAAACCTGAGGTTAGTGTTTTTGTTTTTAAACGTAGTAGTCGATTTTTACTGAACCTAGTACAAGTTGTTTGGTTATTATGTTATTTAAGGGTAATAAACGTTTCCAATGTTATGTCTTTAACAGATTAATTAAGACAACTCTTTGTAACGTGTAGCAATAAAGCATACAGGAAGCACCTCCAAATGATTGCATACTTGCTAATAATTTCGTGGACCTTTGATCGTTTTCCTGTCTTTTGGTTTGTAGAACAACTCTGAAAACTCTGAAAATGTCTAATTCAGCTAATCATAAACGTTTAAAAAGTTTCTGTCTTGTTTAGATGTGGCTGTTCTTCACATATGAAACTAGTAACGACACTTGTCCGGTTCTGCACCGCAGGTCGGTTTGAAGTCCGCAGAGAAATATGTTTTGTGTCCAGTTACCACTGCAGGTTCTGTCCAGGACTGCTGCTCAGCGCAGTGTCCATAAACTGGCCTCACTGCAGAAAATCACAATGCTTCCTCCAAAGAAAGTCCAAAGCTTACTTTACCCTTTCAGTGAGTTGGAGGCTTACCTGGACAGGTAATGTTTCAGTGTTCATAGACTATATCTACATGTTTGATATAAAAGCGATGCTCTATTATACAGTACTTTCAGATGATTTCTTAAAAATTCAGGTCTGTGGACAGGACGCAATTCCAGCTGTTTAATCCCCATGTAAAGGACATGGTTGAAGCAGAAAAGCTCTTCTACTCTTCACCTTCTCATAGGATCGACTACTACACCTCTGCAGAGAGAATGGGACATGTACCTGCACTGAAACAGCCAGAGGTTGGTGGACAGTCGTACAAATCTGTAGATTTGCCTTTTGAAAATGAATTGCATTAGATCACAGGTATAATATGACCATGTGCTCTGAACCACCTTAAATGACCCATCAGTAGCCATGCAGTCTGGTAGCTCATCGGGATAAGCATCAGACTGGGAAGCAAAAGGTGGCAGGATCCCAGCCCAGCCCCGATACCAGGTGTGTCCCTGAGCGAGACACTCAGCACTAGCTTGGCGCCCCCTGTAGCCGCTCACTGCTCCCCCCAAAGAGGGATGGGTCAAATGCTGAAGACAAATTTTGTCGTAACATGTATGAAAAATGTAATCAGTGAAAATAAGGATGATTCTTCTCCTTCTGTTACCCGTGCACATGCCTGTGTGTGGCTGTGTTTTGGTTGGAACGCCAGTAACATGATGGAGCACTAATTGGTGTGAGCTGCAGTTTGAATAACCGATGACTCTGTGGCTGGGCTGTTTGCAACACGTGATTATTTGTCGAGGAAACTTTCTGTGCTGAGACACGGAACACAGCTTGTGTTTTACACTGGTTTCCATTCCTATCATATAGTTTAGTGTAAATACATATATAAAAAAAATAATTACATTATGAATGAGAAGGTGCAGCGAGGATGTTGAACATTTAGATCACATTGTCCCTCCTCATCCCAAAGCACAGTTGACAGTTTGTGTGTGAAAAATGTAGCTTCATGTCTCTTTACCTCCTGCAGCCTCATACATAATTGAGCATGAGCAGATACCTGATAATAAATTAGCAGATTTCTAACCACACGGACAGTTGCGTGGTCACCCGGGAGTAGAACACTGTGTTGAAAGGACGGCAGGTTCTCTTTGGCATGCCGTCTTAGTTACCACTCTGCCTTTCTGCTCTGTCAGAGAATGATGTATCCCTATATTACTGGCAGCACCAGCTTCCATCCATCTGTCTTGTGTCAGAGATGGATGAGCCCGAGCTTTGTACCATGGGACTTTGCGGTTGTTGGTACTGCAGCAGTATAGTGAGAGGATGTGTGCTGCTTAAAGTGTTGACCGAAGTAAAAACCTTAAAAATTCAGCACTAAATCGATCTGAATTCAGGAACTTGGACCACTTTGTCTCTATTCCCAGGTGTGTTTCATCGGCAGAAGCAATGTGGGGAAGTCGTCCCTCATCAAAGCTCTGTTCTCCCTGACTCCTGAGGTAGAAGTCAGAGTTTCCAAAACCCCAGTGAGTAGCCTTAACCAACATGTTGCATGAAATATCACTTTCCTCATACACTCGCTACACGTGTGATACAAATAATTGTGGTCTTCAGACTCTATCAAAGAATTCTCCATTTGCAACAATCGCCGACGTGCAGACTTTGAACATTACAGTTGTTAGTTTGTCATGAGGTCATCTGAAGAGATTTCACCCCATGCTTCCAGAAGAGCCTCCAACAGGTGGACTGGCTTTTGCTTTTTAATGTATCCTATAGTCAAGCTGCTCCCACAACAACTCAGTAGGATTCTCCTCACGCTTCGTTGTGCACCATGGCCCCCCACTCCTCTTTCTGTTTGCTCCGTTCACGACTCAGAACAAGAACGGACTCACACATTTCAAAGGTTCCTGTCAATTTTAGGCCCATAATCATATCCAAACATTGCTGAATCTCCGGATACTCAACTTATTACAGACATCCCGTTTTTTAAAGGGTTTTTCTAATGATCAGTTGGAACAGATCTAAAGTCTGCCGATAATGATCATCTGTATGCACATGTAGATATTCCATATGAGACAATGTGTCCCGCTACGCTACTCATTTACAGCATTAATCTCGTCGACTGTATCTCGGACAAATTTGATGTTATTTTAATGAACAAAAAAATGTCTTACAGTGTAAATAATCTTTCTCATCACTTCATCTACTGTTTTTTGTGGACAGCTTAGTCTCTCTCTCTCTCTGTTTTAGGGACACACAAAGAAGATGAACTTCTTCAGAGTTGGAAAAGCTTTCACCATTGTGGACATGCCAGGCTACGGACACAAAGCACCCAAAGACTTTGTGGATATGGTGGAGCCGTACCTCTCCACAAGGAGAAAGTGAGGAACTGATGTTGACTTCGAGTGTCTGCCTGGAAGCAACATTACACAGTGGTGTTTGTCTACAATCCAAACTGGAGAGAATGAATAACCCTCACATGATTGGTGTCGTTGGGGCTGTAGTACCACTCTCATTAACCATCTATCTTTGAATAAGCATCTAACGTTTGAGTCAGACCTAAAAGTGTGAAACACTGCAGAAGTCAGGAAATCCCTTCCTGATTGTGGTTCACTCACGCTGCCAAAGATCATTCATTCAAAAAGATCCATTACATCGTTATTTGGCTGTGGTAAAGTAATGTTTGCTTCAAATGAAAGAGAAAGCTGCAGCTTTACAAATCATCAGGTATAACCAGACCACTTAGCAGAAATATTACTCAGAACCCAGGACAGATACACCCATCTATTACCTAAACAGCTAATACAGAAAATATCACTGAGACAGCAAACATCTAAACACGTGTCAGAAAGAGGATGCACGTTTTCTCTCCCTTCAGAGAGACGAAATGGAGAAATTTGTGCCCTCTCTTTTGGAATCCAAATCAGAGTACCGGCCTAGTAGCTCAATGGATTAAGCGTCAGACTGGGATGTAGCAGGTCGCAGGTTCGAACCCCATCTGGACTCCTAGTCCATCCCCTACCAGTGTGTGTCCCCGAGCCAGACACTCCTTGTAAGTTGCTTTGGATAAAAGTGTCTGCCAAGCAAAGTAAAGTAAAAAGTAGCTCCAGGGTTTGGTGTCCACAGGTAACCTGCAAATCTCATTCAGTTAATATTAATAATAATACATTTAAAATCACTAGCTGAGGATAGGGTAAAAAGTGACTGGTTTGTAGCACCATTTAAATTTAACTAGTGCAGTTGTGTCGTGTGTATTATTTCATAATTAATATGTGGATCATAGTGTAAAACTGGTCAGCCTGTCTGTTTCACTTTGTGAAGCTGAATGGAGCCGTATTCAGACAGATCAACTTATAAATCTCGAGTGGCTACACCACGATCAGCCTCAACCTGATGTTTTCATTGTTGTGGTGCCATGAGAATAAGGTAAATGCAGGACTGCGATCAATGCAGTGCAGCACACCAGAGTGCCCACACTGACCCCTGTCCATCACAAGCTTCAAACCCCCAGGTGATGTTGAATTTAACTGAAGTATAGGTTACTGCTCTGAGCCTGGTCACAGGTCTTAACAAAAGTGGCTTGGATACGGTGCGGATTTGATTTAGAGTTAAGTGCAAGTAAGGAGTCAGGTTGTTCAGTGGCAGCCAGACTTTGTTTTACTTGCTTGAAGACGTTTCATTCTCAGTCCCAGACGGCTTTCAATTCCCTGGAATCTCCAGAAAACCAGTTGCCACTGAAAAACTATTTTTGAGACGCGTATTAATTTCTCTTAGTGTGTTAGATTGCGTCACACACTGCATTGAATGCATTGTCGTTTATGTGGCAACTGTTTCCCCTGGCACTGGACTACATGCAGATTGTGACATGCTCCACAAGGGGGTGCTGTGTCATCTCTGCGCTGTCATTTAGACGGCATTAGTGTTTTATAACTTACTTAGCCATGACAGTCAAAATACTGTAGGAGCCTGTAGAGGAAGAAAACACATCAGCGTTTCAGTAAGCATTTCTGCTCTTATCTTTATGTCGCTAGTCAGTCATATTCTTCCATATAAACTTGTCTCCTGTGTCTCTTTCAGCCTCGTGAGGACATTTCTGTTGGTCGATGGCAGTGTTGGTCTTCAGAAGGCTGACCTGATAGCCCTGGAGATGTGTGAGGAAATGAGACGCCCCTATGTGGTAAATTAAGTTTACTTTACAGCAAAAGAGTGGCGTGGTGACGTAATGTGATATTGTTTTATTTGAGATAGCAGTTCCTGTCTGTAGCTAACTAAGATCAGAGCTGTTTAACAAAGTGTTGAGGCTTTGGTGGAGGTGGTAAGCATTAACACACAGAAGCTTTCACTGCTCTTTTGCACATTTGACTTCTTCTTCTTCTTCCAAATCCTCATCATTATGTCCACAGGGAATTAATGCTGAACGCTCCCACTCAGCTATTTAAAAACTGCTGTCCCCTCTGAATTGCCACCGCTGTGACATTATAACGAAGCACCCTACTATTCTCTCTGCACTCTGCTGTCAATTATTCATGCTCGCAGATTATTAAACACTTTGAGCATTCTTAAAGCTGCGACAGTGCAGCTTTTAGCAATGATTAACTGTCTCTGCTAAAATCAACAGGAAGCAGCAAGCCTTGAGCTTGAATGGTCATTCATCTCATGGCAGTGCCAGAAATGTAGTCTCTACTGATCCACTGTAACCAGTCAGAAAGCCGCGTCAAATGACACATTGATCAGTACAACAAAAGCTGCAGCAGCACAGATTCATCACTCATGCCGAATACGTTTTATTCTTGTAGATTGACTTGTGTCATAGTCCTAGATTCAGTGGGTGTTATCCTCACACAGTCCACATACATCAAAGCTGATGTCATAGCCACGAGCTGTGGCACGTTAAACACCATCAGAATGTCGTATCCGTATTTAAAATCATTTCTGTAATCGCCACCTACAGTAGCCCGCGTGACTGATGTGCTCAGTTCTCCTGCTTCCTGTTAGAAGTGAGGCAGCAGCATTCTAATGTGGCATAATGTCTCCACAGGTCTTTTTCACGCAAACACAGATGCGTGATGATCATACTGACTGTGTACTGTGATTCAAGATTCAAATCACTTTATTATTCCCAGAGGGAAAATGTTTTGCCTAGATACAGCCGCTCTCATTTCAGAAGGACTAGAAGACCCACAACCAGAAACAGCACCAACGAATATAGATACAAAAACAACAAATATATGAGATCAACAAGCCAGTCCAGATTGTTTTTAATGACAGACCATTAAAGGCTGTCTGACACTATTCACTCATTTTGTATAATTTGCTGACAGATCTTGTGTTTACTAAAAGCTCTGTGTTTTTTCACTTCTCAATCATGAAAATGCGGGCTGCACACGACAGGGGAATTGTAATGCACCAAACATTTTGTTGTGCAGATGGTGGTGACTAAGATTGACAAAGGTGGACATGGCTCACTGCTGACAAACGTACTCACTCTTCAGGATGTTGTTAAAACTCAAACCACCAGCTGCTTCCCTCAGCCATTTCTGGTCAGGTGAGTGTCTCCCCGCTCACTGGCTGCTTAAAGGAAAAGTCGATTTCATGTTCCTTATTCTCAATAAATGATCAATGAAGACAAAAAAATCTAATGTAGTTATTTTCATTGCATTGAATGTTATTGAATTTTGTCTAGATCCATGAGTTTGTCAAGAAAGTATTAATATTGACAAAAGAGAAACAAAAGCAGTGTCATTAGTTTTTTGATGACTCAGCTCAGTCTTATTTTACAGTTATTTTCTAAAGTTAGGGAAACTGCACCAAAATGCATTTGGTTAGTAGAATTTCTATACATAATAATATTGAGAGTAAAACTAATAACTTTATTTTTCCTGCAACAGCTCCCTCCAGTTTTGGGGCATCTACCTTCTGAGATGTTTCATTGCCCACGTAACCGGGAGCATCAGACTAACGGAAACCTCCCAAAGCTGACGAGGCACTAGCATCAGTGAGTGAGGGCTGGACTTATGTCTTGCATCACAGAACGTTTGATAGCACTCTCTCTTCTTCTAAACGTTGGTTAAAACAATCCAGCAGGAGGAGAGGGACCGCCATGCACAGCCAGATAATATCTGAAGAAATATTTATTTTCTAATAAAATCTGAACTCCACCCTAGTCGTTTGGATGGTTTTTTGATGTTCTCCTGGGGCATCACTTGCAGCATTCTCTGCGGTTCTGTTGACCTTGGTTGTGCTGCATCTTCACACTGTTTCTATAGGTTGTGTCATAAAGGCTCTGCCTATTGCTCCTTTGTTTCACTAGGAGCTCATTAAACACTAATATAACATGATTGAAAAAGCATTTAAAACGAAAATCAAATCCACCAACTTCATTATGAGGTTACAATCAATTATATTTTCTAACTAGATCATGAAGGCGGTGATAAATCTGGGAAGAGTGCGAACCATTATCTCTAAATTAAAACTTTCACAGGGGTGTCCAAGAATTAATGGGAGAGAGGCACACTTCTGACCAAAAAGAACATGGCTCTTTTGTACTAAAACATACCTTGATGACCCTTGAACAGAAGTGTTGCTACATCTTTCATGCCGCAATTATAATAAAAAAGCTTCGGTGGCTGGTGTGTTTCTTCGGGCGGGGGCCGGGCATTGCTGCTCTCTGTGGTGGGTGGTAGGCCATACCTTAAAGTGAGCAGTGACGCCCCGGGGCGCTGTTGCCCAGTAGCTGTGGGCCTGCACGTGTGTTGTGACGGGGAGCTGGGGTGCCTACTGAGCCAGCAGCCCAGCTGGCTTTCTTTTAGTGCCCCCCAGTCACTATACAACAATCCACACAGGTAGGAGGACGAGGGGGGCATAGGTCTCTCTGTGTCTTTGTGCCACTTCCTTCTGGGAAGAGACTTTAGAGCCTCGACACAAGGACATGAGACTGCAACACTTTCTTCTCTCAGGCCATCAGAGAAATGCATAACTGTCCTTGTTGTCTTGTTTAGCTCCAGGGATCGAAATGTCATGAGCTATGAACAGCTGCATTAAACTGCCAGAGTGTCTTTTAATTCTAGTTACAGTGTTTCTTTTTTTACCACCTTTCTTTTACCATGTGTATGTTTTCTATTTATATGTTCATGCTGCTTTTGTATGGTGAGTTTATGTGTGTGCTAGAGCACTCCAAACTGAGGAGTTCTACTCCTCATTATGATCAAAGTTCATGCGTAACTCAGTAATTCAGCAAAGCAGTGAACCAAATCACTACCACCAAAAACAAACTAAGTATGTAGTTTTTGTTGTATGTTAAATTTGGTTTCAGACCATTTGGAAACATTTACTGTGACACATCCTGATGCACAGCTGATGTATTGGATGGATGATTAATTCATAAACATGTTCAACTGACTCTCTGCCCCAATGTAAATGGAAAACAAGCCGAATGTATTTTCCTCTCATGATTGTGTTTTTAAGGAACGATGAACATCTTTTACGTAGTGAATGTCATTTATTGGTTAAGTTAGTTACCACTGCACATGTGACGTCAGCTGAGAACCAACCCTTTAAGAACTCTGTGCACTTCAAAGTATCCACGTTTAAAGGCAAAGGTTTATGCGTGTTGAAAAGCCTGTAGTCATAAAAAAGAGCAAGACATGAACTTCAGTTTCGTGACATTCAATGGTATATTTCTGTGTACATGAAAAAAGGCACAAAGAGGTAGATATGCAAACAATCAAGTTGAAAGCTTAAGACTAAAGTTTGAATCCCGTCCATATGTTGTTCAAGGCACAAACCTGGCTGCTTAAGATGGAAATGCTAATGGAAAGGTTGTTGGATTAGTCATTTTTAGATTATTTTTTTCAAATGAGGTGGGAAAGTGCATTGCAGCATCTTTTTCTGCTTCCCTTATAAGGAAGTGCTTAGAGAGACATTAACCATAGTCACTATTTTTTTTTAACTTGATCATTCAACTTTAATGAGTGTATAATATCAACACGCTATTAGTAAGCAACACTCCTGCACGCCCTCTTAACTCTGCAAATGAGATATGACTAAAAATTCCCTCTTCACTGCCTGTTGATCCCAATCTAGTCTATTTTCCTGTGTTGTCCCTGGCTGGAGGAATGACTTGTTCTGCTTTATTCGATTAGCTTCAAATGATTCTTACACACATTCACAAAAAAATATTACTTAACAATAACTAACGTGTTTTTATCTTAGTTGGGTCTTATCAGGGCTCTTAGTTTGTAGTAACTCAGAATTTAAAGAACCTTCATGGTAATTGCTAGTGTCTTCTCCTAAATCGCTTTGTATAAAAACATCTGCCAAGTGAAGTAAAGACTGGGACTTTGTGTAATAATGTTAGAATATGGCCTGCTATGTTTCTCAAGCTGATTCTAATTTTATAAAGTTTATGGTGTATGAGTGGAACTAGACAAATCCAAATGTTTTTTTTCCTACTCATACACTAGTCTATCTGACAGATCAAATAAAAGAAAATGTCCATAGTACATAGTGACAAACTAATTGTACATTAAACTGGTACCAATACGTACTTCAAAACCATAACATTTTAAAACACAGTTTCAGATGGGCTTTGGTAATTGTGTTTTTAACTGACATATCAATTCTACCAGATGGATTATTTCAATTTCATGTGATGGTTTATCTTAATGGTTTCTGCTTTTTATTGTTTTAGTATGCCATATAATCACTTACTTACAGTACTAAAGTTTATTATATCTCTATGAGTAAGCGAACATAAAACATGCATTCAACTTAGTTTGGTTCAGTACTTCAAATGAGATTTCTACATCCACAACTTAAATAGAATTAAAATACATTACCCTAATGTTACAGGATCTGGTTTATATTTTAGAATGATCATTGTCAAAAGTAAAAAAAATACGTAAAAGTAGTTTACATTCAACTCAGATGTTGAATGCTGACATGGTACATGACCTAAATGCAGTTGACATGTTGACAGTTAAAAGTACATGGTTTGTCTGCCAGATATTGGCAATTTTATGTTCAATGACCTAACAGTGTGGGCATTGTTCTGCTGAAATATGAAAGTGGTTACCAAGCTAGATTGTCCCTCTTCTCTTTAGTTCAGAAGAAGCATCACCATAACTTTGCCATAAACCACATTAAATTAGCTTTACTTCAGAGACGATGACAGTGTTCCTTATTTGGTTTCTTCTTGGGAGTCAGAGCTTTTTTGGATGGCATGGCTGATGGTAAAATGTGTTCACAAACCTTTGTTACAGTATTCCTGAACCACAGGGGGCGGCTGTGGCTCATGAGGTAGAGCAGTTGGCAAGACGGTGAACCCCAAGTTGCCCCTGGTGTAAATCCTCTGAGTACCGGGCTAAGTATAAAAGCGCTATTTAAGTAAGTGCAGACTGTTAAACCCATGCAGTGATGTCCATCATAGAATCATGACAGTGATGTGTGATGACCTAAAGTCTTTCCAATTTTATCTTCACATCTTTACTCTTGATAAACTCACTCTCTAAGATGATCTGTTTACAGCTAATCTTTATTCTTCCTGCTCTATCTAAGATAGTACCGCTTACATTTCCAGCCTTCTGTTGTCTCTGTCTCAGCATTTTTGAGATATTTTTGTATTTGAAATTAATTTCAAAATTAATTTTTTTCAAAATGGTAGTTTCTTAGTTTAAACATTGATATGGTCTGTGTTCTTCCTCCTCCTATCCAGAATACAGGAGGAGGACTTCAGCAATGGCAGGTTTAAATAACATATTATAGCTACTATTTTATAACCATTATTTTACCATAAAAAAGCATTAATGGTCTGTATCTATGGGTGACAACACACTGTTTGCTAATTTTTTACAAAAAGTGTGTTCATTTTCTTATTGTTTTTCATACGGTACATAAAAACTGCCTGTAAAAAGGTACAGCATTTTCATAATTTTCTAGCCTAAAGTGAAGCCACAGTTACTGTGAAGTTAATAAATTTAAACATAAAAACAATATTCATTCCATGGTTTCTTAAAAACTATTCCCAGGTTAAGACAAGTCACATACAGGTAATATGCTGAAATGTGTTGCAAATAAGCAAATAACGGATGGCATTAGGCAAAAGAGAAATCTGTAGCCGTAGTCCATGGACCCACAGAGGTACAGCATATGACCAGGAAGAACTGGGAGCCACACCATCCTGCAGTTCATGGAATAAACGCTTTACCAGGTAAACTCCAAGACAATACACGTGCCTTTTGCAAACACATGCAAACTGGTAGAGAGTGGACTATAGGGTTGCTAAATTTAGTTTAGGAGATGAGATAGAGATTAGTAATACAGCACGCATGATGGGAAACGTTTCATCTGCAAAGAACGATGGAGGGTGAGAATGCACAGCAAATCAGCACATATCAAGTCATAAAAGTTTAGTTGTTAAAGGTTCAAGGTTACAATATGACCATCTTATTGTATCCTTTTTCATTTTTTCCCTTCAGTCCTCTTGTTACGTAAAAGACAAGCTACCATAGGGAATATAGTTTCTAAAACACCTTATCATAAGTTTCTTATTTTACAATGGAGCCAGAACACAGTTGAAATGTTGGCCTATCAGATTAGATGGCTGTTGGCATCAGATCACCTAAGATAACAGACATGACATGAGTCAAACCTTCGCACATCAGGAGAACAGATTCTCGAAAATTTACTGTAACCTGAAGAAAGGACAGAATGGATGGACACAAATAGATAAAAGCTGCTGCGACTGATAAGGCTTTAGCTACTATAAGTATTACATTATCTGCTTAGTCATTCAGGTACTGATGATATACGCACAATCAAAACACAGCTAAAGAAGGATAAGACAGGAATATACATAAAAATTTGATTAAACCATCTATATATTATACAGACTGAGACTAGTGTGTTATCTACACTCAGGTGTAGTTTTGCAGCCTACGGAAGAACCCCACAAAAAAAGATTGTGGACCTCACTTGCCGGACGTAAAAATGAAATAACACAGAGACAGGTGGTCTCCTGGCTAACTGTATGTCCTGAGACCTGAGCTTTGTTTTTTTTTCCTGCCCTCTCTGTCAGCTGTGAATAAAAGAATGAGTCTGGATTGAGTGAGCTAATAAGTATTTAATACATTTTCCTGATAAAGGGAGAAAACATAAACAGACTAGTAGCTAAATGATAAATGCTAACTGCTATGTGTCTTACAATGACTAACAATTTGAATATCATTACGCAGGTATATGAAAGCTACAGGATAGAGAATAATGAAATAACACTTGTCAAACATGATAGACTGTATTACATTATGTGGTGCATTTGAGCTCGTGTTGCATGGTCATGATAAAAGTGAACACTCTGGTGTTCACATGATGGTATTTTCATGGTACTGATAGACTTTGTTGTTCCACAGGGTTCTGTGCTTGGACCTATTCTATTCTCTTTATACATGACTCCCTTAGGCAACATTATAAGGAAACA
>JAUMHF010000013.1:15742670-15753183 GCA_032359275.1 Microctenopoma steveboyesi
CTGTAAAGTGCCTTGAGATAACTTTTGTTGTAAAATGGCGCTATATAAATAAAATTGAATTGAATTGAATTGAATCTCTGGATGCAGTGGTTGTCTTCTTATGTAGTCAACTTGAATAAAGCACTACATTTATTAATGGACCTATGCCATACATATTTTTCCACATACATTGCTTTTGTTTATTCATAATGTGATGTCTCAGTTTCATTTCACATTATAGGTCATCTCAGGGAACTTTACAGTGTAAGGTTTAAGACCTTACACATTATATAAATATATACAGAAAATGTAAAAAAAGAGAGGGGACAAAGCACAACTAGGGGAGAGAAAAGAAACAACGGTAATAACGTGCAATTAAGGTGGACAGAGAAGGAAAAGGAAGAGAGGAGCTCAGTGTGATATAGTGTCCCCCAGCAGACTAAACCTATAGCAGCATAACTAAGAGATGGTTCAGAGTCTCCTGATCTTCTTCACAGTAGTACTTGAGGCTAGTGTAAAGTCATCTAGCGTAGCAATCTGGCTAGAGACCGTGTCTCTGAAATTTTTAGTTCCAAATATAATAACCTCAATTTTGTCTGAGTTAAAGAGTAGAAAGTTACAGGACATCCAGGCCTTTATGTCTTTTAAACAAGTGTGAAGTTTCCCTTAATTATTGGTTTCATCTTGTTTCATGGATAAATATAATTGTGTATCATCTGCATCACAAAAGAAACTAGAAAGTTACTGAAACTAAAATTACCTGACAGAAAGCTACAGTCTGTCCTGTGAAGTCTCTTCCTCTATCATCTGTCACTTGTTCCGTAAATAAAACAGAAAAACATGTCTATAACACAGCCACACATTAGATGGCCTTTCATGAACAGTGTGAGCTGGCTAAACCTAAACCTGCGTTTATTCCTGGATTTGAAATGAACAGGACCTTATGCAGTTAAGTCCACTGATTGCTGGTGCTTATTACTGATTGCTGGATACGGGACTTGATCTTTTCAGTTTTCTGTGGTCTCCGTCTGAACTTTAGGCAGATCAGTCAAACACACCCCCACACACACACTCCTCTGGCTTTACACACAGATTTCCCCAAAACCCCTAAATATTTTCACTATATGAAATAAATATTTTATACTATTTGTCTTATTTTCTTTTGCCCCCAGCTTTTTGTGTTTTGCAGCAAACAAACTGAAACCTACACTATATTTTACAAAATAACATTAAGTTGGTCAGTCAAATCTGGCCTCTTTTTGAGATATCACAATGTTTGTTTTACTTTAGAAAAAACTGTTATTAGTTACTGCACATTCAGCTACAGAAAGAGTTAAGTGCACTAATCATTCATCTTAAACACACATTGTTCTTACCTCACAACCACCTTGTTATGTTTGTGAAATTCAATTTTGCCCGTAACAGCAGGTTTTTGAGGTTTCTTCACTGAACCTAAAACTGAGCAACATGCAACTGTATATTAAGTTTTGTTTTATCTCGTGGATAATTGTGCATGTATAGTTGTCTGAATTATAAGAGCTAAAATACAAAGTGAGTTAGTAGAAGGAATGGAAACAGCAGTCATGCTGACCTTAGATAAGACATTATCAGTTTGGTTTCCCACAGGAGCCAATGGCAGGAGATGATTAGAGAGTTACCTGACTTAAAGCCAAGAGAACAGACCAATGTGTGAGCTTTCATGCATAAATATTTTGCTCCTGTTCAGTGTCTAGATGTAAGGAAAATATAATTATGTAGGTTCTTTACTCATTTATTCCTATATTAGTGTACGATACTACTTCCCAATACGTGGATGTAACCATCCCTCTGTGCAATTACAGTAGTAGTTTCACATGTACACAGATAGAAGTGCTCTTGGAGTCATTTCTATAGGCAAGTCACTTGAAGGAAGTTTCAACACAGTTGCTCAACAAGACTTTCAGACTGATACACATCAAATAATTTGTCGATCATCTGTTGAATCTTTTTTTAGATGTGATTGTGTTTGAGATCACTCTGTCAGACAGCTTCTGTTTTAGTGATCTTTTGATTAAGGTCTGACAGTAACCAGGCATTTACTTTTTTCACATATGGCCAGGTAGATTTGGGCAGCTTTGACAGGATATCTTTGTGTTATATTAAAATTAGTTTGATGATCAGAATCATTAAAGTGTAACTGACATACAATAAATTGTAAAAAATCAGCACTTTACAACTATGAGTATGTTCTTATAGAGTCATTAATACCATGAACCGGCGGCCTGGTGGCTCAACGTGTTAGGCATCAGACTGGAATGCAGAAGGTCTGAGGTTTGAATCCCCGTCTGACTCCTAGTCCATCCCCTACGGTGTGTGTCCCTGTAAAATATAGAAACCCAGACTTCTCACTGAAAGGTGAATAATTATTGAATTATTAAATAATATTAATGTATAAATATAATTATTATTGTATTATAAAACAGTCAGTACAGAAATATTTACTTTTGTTGAACTAGATACATTACATGCAATGTATGTTTACGTAATCGAAGAGTTTCGGTGCTTGTTTCAACACCTTTTAGAGTTAACCAGCACTGTCTTTATGGACAATAAACTGAAGCTCACCTTGGCAAGATTAGTGCCAAGTAAAATTCCAATTTAACATTACCACAGATTACGGATTTAAAACATCCTCATTGAACCAAAATTTACCTGGCACAGACTGAAGAAAACATTTTATGTGTCATAAATCTTGTGCTTATTGCAGGCAATGTTCAACACCATTAAATTGTACAAATCACTTCATACACCACGTCTACATTGTGGTAAATAAGCACAAAATGTGGTTAATGGATGGTGAGCTTTCTAATGTTATTGATTGTTCAGATTCCCAGGACGCTAATACTTTGTGCAGTATGTAGCAAAATTTTGGCTTTAGCAGCTTTTCAAAAACGTGACTAGTTGTCCTTTAACTTTGAAGTTAAGCATTGCTTATAAATAGAGGCAGACACAAAAGTAACTCTCTAGTAGGACTGTGGGAGGGTAAGAACATTCTGTATTGTTTTTTTTTATATTTTGAAGTAGAATGTAATATTGTTTGCCAGTGAACAATCTGTACTTTCCAATTCAGCTTTATGAATTTATGATGCACCTGAATAAAGATGCTGGGATATAGATGTAAAATGCTTAAAATAACACAGTATATTCAACTTACAAGGCAAAACTCATAATTTAGGAGGAACACCTTAAACAGAAACTTTGTACAGCTTACATAGGCTCTACATAAGACTATCTATGTTTTGTCATTTTCTTCACAGCAAGGGTGGCAGGAGCGCTGGAGCCTCTCCCAGCTGTCATTGGATCAGAGGCAGGGTACGCACGGGACAGGTCAGTCTATCACAGGGTGGACAACAACACAATTTTAAACAAACCCAGCCCCATGTACTCTCAAACAAATGCAATTTAAGTTAGTTTCTGATTTAAAATGGTGCCCTGTTCACCTTTTTGTATTTGGATGGATATTCAGGGATTAGGGAGTTTTCACAATCTACAGAAAATTACTACTTTTTTATAATAGTGCCACAAATATTTTATTATCTTGTATGTTCCTTTTAATAAATTTTGCCAGCATTCATGCAAGATTTTTAGAGTATACTTACATAACCTAATTTACTTATTTGACTAAATTTATCAATGTTCAAAAGATTTTAAAAGCAACGCCTCTGTGCGTTTATCATTGGCATTTATAGGCATTATATAAACAACACCTTGTGCCTACAGGGTGTGTCACATCTCTTAGAACAAGCATCTTCCTCTTTACTGGCATCGTACCACTATGATGCTGAAAAGGATAACTGTCCAATAAACTTCTAAGAGGCCAAAAGGCAATAAAAGTTGTAGCAATGGTACAATCACATTTCACATTTCAGAATGACTGTCTTTTTATATGCATGTGCTTCTGAACACTGACCCCATAAAATATTGCATAGTGGTTAATTATTTATTTTTTTAACCTTATTGCCCTTCTGATGTGATGTGGTTGATGCATAAAGGGCATAGCCAGCTGGACACTTCGCACTGTCATTGCCATTTTCTTGGATATCTTCTCAGACTGGACCTTTCTCGTGGACTCTATGTGGTGCAAGCTCTGAGAATAATCGTTTCAGTCTCCACTCAAATTGGGAGCCACTCATCTTTTTTCTATCACAATGACCACAATGTCTACATCCATGACAACAACTGTTGTGCTTCCTGTCTGCAACACGGCTGCCACAGTCTGTTCAGGCAAGAACTGCCTCATACCTCCCAGTAACTTCAACGAAATACTGGGCCTGGTGTTGAGCACAGTGCTCACTGTAATGCTCGCCTTTGTTATGTTCTCCATGGGCTGCACTGTTGAGACCGAAAAGCTGTGGGGCCACATTAAGAAACCCTGGGGCATCATCATTGGCTTCCTTTGCCAGTTTGGCATCATGCCGTTCACAGCCTTTGCCTTGTCACTAGCCTTTGGTGTGCTGCCAGTACAGGCTGTCGTCATCATTATCATGGGTTGCTGTCCTGGAGGCTCTGGCTCCAACATAATCTGCTATTGGCTGGATGGAGACATGGACCTCAGGTAAGAAATCTGCTACACTGACCAGCAGGTTAGCAGGTTCATCTAATGTTTGTTTTATGTCTGGATTGAAAACATGGAGTTTTTGTAACTACAGTCTTATTACTTTGGTTTGTTGTGGTTATCCTTAGACACAATACTTAGTAACATTAATGAAATATTGGCATTTGGTTTGATGGAGAAATGTTAATGGTGACAGACCGCCTTGTTGCCCAAACGTAACAAAACTTCTTTGTTGCCCAAACTTACTCTTTGTTAAAATAACTCATGACTGCAGGTGTAAATTACATGTGTTTCGGGCTTACTTGGCTTCTCATACTTGACCTAGAACTGATAATGTCTAATCTAAGTAGGCACATGATGTTTCCTAAACCTAACCAAACTCATTTAGCATGTCATCCATGTCAACCACTTCCTCATTCCATTTAAGTTTAGTTCCATATGAACATAAATATTAGGAGACGTAAGTCTAATTTGGGAATTCCAGATGAATATTTTGTTAAATGGCTCTATATGCTCTATGCTATATGGTCAGCAAGAAATTGTCCAGAAAAATTGGGGTCCCTTGGGAAAAAGGTTGGGAACCACTGATGTAAGGAATCATTCTCAAGAACTATACCATATTTGTGCATATCTGATTGGGTTTAAGTGGGCTTCAGGTGTGGGCATCATAAACTGACACAGCATTGTTTGCATCTTTATTTCCTGTATTAGTAGAGGAAACATACTCTAGCTTGTTCTCAACACACTGTCTATATCTACCCCTCCTCAGTATCAGTATGACTGCTTGTTCATCTATTCTGGCCTTGGGGATGATGCCTCTCTGTCTGCTCATTTACACCTCCGTCTGGACATCTGCTGATACCATTCAGATCCCATATGATAGTATTGGTCAGTAGACAATTCATGGTAAACTCCATGCATGTACAGTTTAGTTGATGTTTTACGCTCCATGTTATGTAATTTTGCAGCATAATCACGTTTGTAAAAATAAATCACAAATAATAATACATCGCAAATAAAATTGATATTTATTATCAAATGTATAATCCTAAAAATGCATGTACCCTCAGGTATCACTCTGGCAGCCCTTCTCATTCCAATTGCAGTGGGAATGTATTTTAAACGCAGGTGGCCAAAATTGGCAAAAAAAGTCCTCAAGGTAGTAATAGCCTGCAGTGTACTCAATTTACATTTTACATCATTGTTTATTTATTTATTTATTTTTGTGGACTGGGTTTAATAAAGTGTCTGTTGTGTACAGGTGGGGTCCATCGTAGGCTTTGGGCTGATTGTCGTCATAGCTGTAGTTGGAGGAATTCTCTACCAGTCCTCCTGGAACATTGCTCCCTCCCTGTGGATTATTGGAACTATCTACCCTTTTATTGGGTTCGGCCTGGGGTTCTTTCTAGCCCGCTTTGTGGGTCAACCCTGGTACAGGTAGGGGCACAGTGTTGTAGTGATGTTGGTGCCAAATGATTAAACCAGAAACTCAAAAATATTTGACTGAACTGCACTAATGTATCATGTTTCTTTAATCAGATGTCGAACCATTGCATTGGAGACGGGTTTCCAGAACTCCCAGTTGTGCAGCACGATTGTCCAATTGTCTTTCAGCCCTGCAGAGCTGGAAGTCATGTTTGCATTCCCCCTGATCTACAGCATCTTTCAGCTGGTTGTGGCAGTCACATTTGTGGGAAGTAAGAGATTACCACACACACACACACACAGGCAGTAGCACAACAGGCCATGCGTACAAAAAGGAAGCTCCAGGTCTTTGACAAAAAGGAACAGCATCAGATATGTGTGTGTTTATATATCTATATATCTATCTATATATATATATCTATATATATCTATATATATCTATATATATCTATATATATCTATATATCTATATATCTATATATCTATATATATCTATATATCTATATATCTATATATCTATATATCTATATATATATATATCTATATATCTATATATATATATATATATATATATATATATATATATAAAGAAACACAGCTATATATATCTCCTTCCAACAATAACATGGGTGCAAGGGTCAGTGGGTGAGAAGCGGGGTAAACTTGTGACTTGTGAGGTTGCCAGTCTTTCGCAGGGCTGACATAAAAGTCACCAGTTAACGGTCATGTCTTTAGATTGAGGGAGGAACCCGAAGTATCCTAAGACAACACATGCAGACATGGGGAGAAGATGCAAACTCCACAAAGAAATTCACCCAATTGATTGAATTGCCACAAGGCAAAAAATCAGTACCTTACCATTTATTTAAGTGGGAAAAAAGATTTATGACCTCTTTGTTCTAAATTGTTCCCACTTAATTCACCTTTAAATGGACTGCAAAGCTTCTGTGACAGCTTTTGTGGTATGATTTACCTCGCTGGGCTCATATATTGATTTTTTAAATGTTAGAAATTCTATTCCAAACCAGCAGCAAAATGATGGATGCAATTTAGCTAAAGTACTCTCAAGGACAAAGACAAAGAAGCAAGGTTTATGATCAAGGCTAGCTTCTTATCAGAAAACATCTGATAAGAAGCCCTATAAGTTATACTTCGTAAAAAGTTGTTGCAAACCTCTTGACTCGTAGCTTATGCTTATGCTATTCCCAGTACATCGTACTTTTTAAATGGGGTTGAGTAAGTTCAGAAGCAGTAGAAAATATTTCTAGTGCTATTAGCTTTGGTTAAGAGGGAACCCTTTGGTTTGGACGGAGCTTTACTGACAAGACAGAGAAAACTATTTGGACAAAGGACCTATGCACCAAAACACTGTCTTACATACGTGTATGGACAAATGAGTGTATCTGAATCCACCTTTCTTTCTCCACAGGTTACCAGGCATATAAAAGGTCACGAGGCCGTAGTTCAGCTGATGCAGACAGTGAGGCTCCATCAATAGAAGCTCATGACGCTGACCCAGCAAAAGAGAAGGGTGGTGCTGTGAAAAATAAAGCCTTTGAGTTTGATGAGAATGGCAACAGTGAAGAGAAGGGTAAGGAAACTGACAAGAACACCCAGCTGTGACAGAACGAGCCAGCACACTACAGACTCTGAAGTCGCTATAACCAGCACCACAGAAGAGGAGCAGCCTAGATCAACTGTGAGCACATGCTGCTCTCTGCAGGCCAGAGCTTTGCATTACAGGTTCGGTCCACCATGCCAGAAGAGTGGTGCCAAAATGTAGGGTCAACAGTTACCTTCATGGGGGCTAGTGACTTACACGCTGCACTGTTTCCTGTTGAATTATTATTATTATTATTTAGTGTAAGATGCAGGGTGCTTGTTTGCTTTAATTTATTCACGTAATTATTTAAAACATTTTTTTCTGCAAATTCTGTCAGAAAGACTGAAGACAGTTTAAAACTGAAGTTTTAATGCTGTTTATGTAGATATCCATAGCCATAATTACAATAACCATATACAGGTATTCACTGCACTTTGTGCTGAACAGATGTATACACACACACATAACATTCAGTCATTAGTCATTCACAATAAAGCTGATAATATGCAGAGTTGTGTCGCATAAGAAGTGTGCATATCTGATACATATTTGCGAAATGCACAGTTTAATTCTTTTTATGTTAAAAAGTTGTGTTAGAACCTATATTTTATATTATATCATGTAGGCAATAGAATCGGGTGACCAGCTTTGGCATTTCAAGCCACAGCACAGACATGTTCTGTGTTTACTGCTATTTTATCTTCTTATAATTGTATACTTCATACTAATAAATGTGTTGAATGTTGATGTAAAGTTCTTAACCAAGAGGACAGGACTTATGATGTTCAGAGACTGAAATGCTCAGTTTTTCTAAGCACGGCTTCTCAGCACTAAAATATGGAAGCCTGCACTTTAACATTCCCAACCAGATTACTGATAAGAGTTCAGTAATCCCTAAATGTTTAACACTAGCTTTACTGAAGAAATTTAATTCTGGTGACTCATTAGCATCCTGGGCCTGTCCATTGTCCTCCTTTCTTTGTTGGGTAAGCCAGTGTTTCCCAATTAGAGGGGTAGTCAAGAAGAGTGTGAGGCACATGAGAATCCATTATTTTTAGCATTTTTTTCCATGCTGTAGCACCAAACCACCCAAGTGACTAGGTGGCAGCAGTGTTCAAACTAATCTACCAGTGGCCTGGTAGCTCAATGGGTTAAGCGTCAGACTGGGATGCAGAAGGTTGTGGGTTCAAACCCCGTCTGACTCCTAATTCATCCCCTACCAGGTGTGTCTCTGAGCCAGACACCCAGCGCTAGCTCCCTGTAAGTCGCTTTGGATAAAAGCGTCTGCCAAGCAAAGTAAAGTAAAGAAAGTAATCCAATCCTGTAATCCTGTTTAATCCAAACACACACACGGGTGACAGGAGGAGTGATGGAGGAGTAGAGATAGAGAAGTTTATAACAGCAGAAAAACAGCAGAGATGCAGGAGGCAAGTAGGAGGCAAGTAGAGAATGTTATGGTAACTAGAAAAAAAGACTAGAAAATATGATGAATAAAAAAGATGGAAAAAATTAAAAAAAACTTGGATTTACTGTGAATACGGTCAGAAATATTTCTTTGTGCTTTCTACCTAAAAACCTTGGCAGTCAACATTATGAAACCTAACAAGTTTAAACGGCACCTGAAGACCTCAGTTATATTAATGGACTTTTTCTAACAAAAATGAAAATGATGTTGAAGTGGACAATTAATGTTAACACAAAGTTTTGAATAAGTTATTAAACTGAACTTTGAAATAGTTTCTAATTGTTTAATCTAATTTTCTTAATTTGATAATCAGATTTGCTGTGCCAGACACCACATACAGCGGTTTGTACAGATAAATAAATAAATATCCTCTTGTTTTATATAAGATTTTAATCCGGTGGGGGTGCAATTTTATTTTTCTCCAAACGGGTAGCACAACAGAAAATAATTGAGAACCACTAGTGTAAGCAAACCAATTGTTGGCATGCTCTCATATTTGCAGTTATTTGCATTTGTTTACTCAAAAAAATCACCTATAGCTCACATCTTTGTGTGTGACATTGACAATCTTATAACAGGGACAAGAAGAGTGTTATTTTTTTACAAAATATATCCCAAACATTGACTAAACTGCAAAGACAAAAGACAAACTCTCACAAAACAAGTGTGTTTTATTGCTAAAAAAGGAAGTGAAAAATCAGCCAAAAAGACTAATAACACTCAGTTATAGATTTTATGTGCCCAAAGTCATGGTCCATGGTCTCCTACATTGAGTTGGCACATTCTTGTACACATGACGAAATAACGCTATTTGGTGCTGATTGTTCATCACTGAATGCTAAAAGTACATATTGGTTGATAAAGTTTCTGTGTTATCTCTCCAGCTTATTATCTTCTTGAGCTGCTCATCCAATCAACCATTTTTGATCAATCTTCTAAAAATATATATTTTTTACTCCTTCAGCTCAGTCCCCTCTTTTTCTTTTTGCCTTTTACAGAATATGTATGTTATTATTTGCATTCTTCACAGACCCAGTGATCCTGCTCTCTACACTTGGCACAGGAGTACTTAACACAGCAAAACCTGCGGTTATTTCTAATGCAGTTTTCCTTTCTTCCCTTTCCTTTCTTTGTACCTGGCACTGTGTTGTCCAACTGGGTACACCCCAGTGTAAGTTTATAAAAAATACCCCACGTTTTACCCTCTGTGCAAAAGAATGTACAGCTCCTAAAAAGTGCTATAAAAATATTGTAAATTAAGATTTCGTTTACTTTCACTGCATCATCTTCTTCAATCTTTTTACCAACTTCAGTCCATAGCATAACAATCAAATGCACAAATGCATTTATTAAATATTTTTACCCCTATAATCTCAAAAAAGGTTTATCCAATAGCAACTGGATGTAGTAGGTTTCTTGACGACGTTTCGCCCTTCTATCCAGAGGG
>JAUMHF010000013.1:15754144-15782056 GCA_032359275.1 Microctenopoma steveboyesi
ATAGTGTGGGAGCATTCCATGCTCCCCCACTAATAAAGAGACCAGTTTAGAGGTGGAGAATAGTAGGTGCCTCCATTTTTATATGGCAGACACCTAATAACACCAATTAAAAACATTGTGTGTGTGTTCATGTTAGTGAAAGAGATCAGGTCAGTGGCACAGGAGCTGCAGATTGTTTTCATATGAATGACTGCTGAACTTGGCACACTTGTTTATCCAAAGGAGAGGGAGGGCTATGCTGATCCAATAGAACTTCTTCCAGGACTTTGTTGCACAAAATATTGAATGGCCTGTGTCTGCAGCCCAGGAGCAATGTGTTGCCTCATACTGGGATTTGTAGACTCCAGCCAGGACTAGCAACCCAATAAAATTAGCAGGATTAGCAACCCAATAAAAGCACATAGCTCCTTCTTATCCCAATAAAGGCACATAGCTCCTTCTCATCCTTCTCCTTTCCATCTTCAATCTGCTACTGTTTGTCTCCCCTGCAGATTGGTGTTCTCGATGATAAACTGAATAATTTCCTCATTAATAAAATGGTCAACAGATATTTTCTTTGGGACCAGCTGATCCTGGCTGCAGCATAAAGTGTTGGATCTGAGTCTCCTCAGGGGTTGCAGCCCAAATTAGCTGCTCATTTCTTGATCTCCAAGAAGCAGCAGCTTCTCCCTCCTCTGTGTCCTCACTTGAACCAGAGCTGTAGGACTCATCTTCTGCAAATTCAGGTGGAGCCTTCCCTGATAATTCCTCACTCCTTGTGTCAGTCCTGCTAGACATCTCCTCACCTTTAGAGGACTGCAGATCAGCAGTCAGAACCTCTTCTAGAGAATAACCTCTCTTGCTTTTTGCTGATGAAATGACTAGCCAGGCAAGCTACATGCACTTATCAGTTATAAGCAACAAGTCCTGAGTAAACATGCTGCACTGACAACCAAAATAAAAAGGTCTTTGCTTTGGTAACAAAGTGCTTGTTTGATATTTGGCCTTTTTACTTTGATTGGTCTCTCTTTTTTTGACAAGTACTGTAATATGTATGGGGTCTGTATTGTATTGTGTGTGTGTGTGTGTGTGTGTGTGGTGGAAATGTGTTTCCCTGAGTGAGGGTCATTTTGAACATCACACACATTCTCCTCAGTTTCTCTTTCTCTATCCTAAACATCACTCTCATGACCAAAGACATGACATCAACAGCCTTATACACAGACACATAGATAGACCGGGGCTAGGTCACCCTGGTCCTAGAGAGCAAATGATTTCTGCCCTTCAGAATCTGGAGGTGCTGGATGACTCAGCTCCCCAGGACTTGGGTTACCTGCCCCTGAGTCAGGTAACTGAGTCAGAGACTGTTGCTGATGTTGACTAGAGAGCTGCTGTTCACTCTACAACATAGTTGCAGAGATAATCCCTCCCACCTCACAGGTGTGACATGTCAAGGTGCTGAGTAGAGCTTGACATGTCTCGACAAAGGAGAAGTGCGCACTAACACACATGTAGACAGATTTGAAGACAATATCATCATGGGTCTTTTGTGCCTGTAGTAACTGTCAGGTTTATCCACCTAAAACACTTATTAAATGCACAAAGAAGAGAGACAGACAAAGATGAGTTTTCTTGTACAAGTGAGAATGGGTAAGAACGCTCAGCCGAACAGTCCTCACCAGCTCTGAGCTCCCCCCGAAAACCTTGCACTTTTATTTACTGAATATAGATAAGCAAGCTGGTTACAAAAATAGCTGAATCACACTTTCTCTTCGTTATAGAAGGCAGCTGTGTAGGGAGGGAACAGGGTGTTCTCTCGAACAAAGTTTGTTTATTAAACGTTGCAAGTGAGATTGTCCTTCACTTTTGCTGCTGAGTATGTGCTACACTTTAGTCAACACACAGAAATAAGCAAAGATTACCAAAATTAGTGCATGGGATAAAATAGTTCACATATTGAATCCAACAGTAACATTTTCAGATGTTTGAGTTCAGCTCATGAAAAATGGGAGAAAAAAACAAAGTGTTGCGTGTATATTTTTGTTTAGTGTATATGGACAGATATAACATTATGCATTATCAACATGGGGAGTGAAATACTGTGCTCAGCCTGCATCCTTTGATTTTATTAGTTATACGTGTGTTTAAAGTCCCAAAACAATTTACTGCATTCTAACCAGAATCTGTGTCGGGACAATTAATAATCATGAATAATTAATAAAGTTATGCTGTTAAAAGCTACAAACTACATTTTGTGGACTTATTCGTGTTCTCAAACAACTCTGATCATACGTGGAATGATTATCTGTGAGTCTCTATATTAATACTCGGCACACTGGGCTTGAGGCTCAGTTTGTAACAGATGTTTAAACATAGATTAAAGTGAATACAACGATAGAAACGCTGGTTTATGGATGAATATTGTTGTGTACATCATCAGGGCACAACTGTCATGAATTACTGTTCTTGTCGAACTTTGTAATAGTGTTGTATTAATAGACAGACACCCAGGTCAGGCCACACCTGGTGAAACTTTACTTTGCAGACGCTTTTATCCAAAGCGACTTACAGGGAGCTAGCGCTGTGTGTCTGGCTCAGGGACACACCTGGTAGGAGATGGAAAATCTTGGGGAATACTTAAAAGTAAAAGTTAGAGCAGCAAAAAAGAGCAATAATTATATTTGCCTTTTTGACACAGACACAGTTCTATATATACTGCGTTAAAGATGTGTAAGTTGCTTTGGATAAAAACGTCTGCCAAGCAAAGTAAAGTAAAATAAAGTGTTGTGCTTAGCATGTTAAGTATAATTAGCAATTTAATACGATGTAAAACGGACTGACCTCAGACTGTGTGTTCTGATTGTAACTTTATATTGCTGTGATTTTGGTTTGAATTGCATTGTGGATGCAGTGATGGTGTATTATATTAAGGTGATTATGTGGACCAATAATCACAAATACCGTGCGTTATAACTAGCTATGGGCTCACAGGACAGACAACATAAAGAACCATAAACCACACACGAGATGCTTCCCAGGACAGACTGAGTTCCTATCAGACATGTTATACATCAAAAACCACAAAGAATGAACTCAAACGACAGACTGTAGATTCCTACCACACATTATATATAGAAAAACAACTGTGCTTGGTAAATATGCTATCTGGTTGGGGAGATCGGTCTAAGGTTCAACGGCACAAGGTGGCAGGCACTTTCAAAGTTTCCCCAGGAACTTTCCAGTATCCACATATGATGTTACACAGTTAAAAACCGAGCGATAAATCTACACTTAGAGAGTTGATATTAACTCCGTATAGATTAATTTGGTCCCACTCAAAATGAGAGTAAAATCTACTCTATGGTCGGTGTTAACTTTTCAGTGTAAATTCTACTCTATTTATTGTCAAAATTAGCAACAAACGTGAGCTCTGAGACCTGCACACCTGCAGACTGGTCCTGATCAACACCGTGAGAAGTTAAATCTGTACACTGACTTTTACCTTTGCTGTTAGAGCTGGTTTACTCCTCATAGAGTTGGAAATACTCTATCTAGGTTAAAATAGGTTAATATTGACACTGCGTTTTCTACTGGGTATCTGCCCTGCACTGACTATGTTAAAGATCTGTTCTCAGAATTGGAGCAGCAGTCACCAGGTGTCACTTTATGTCTACATTATAAGACACTTGACACCCTGCGCATCATCAGTGGTTTAGATTCATTTCAGAGTGACAATGATTTCTGTTCTCCTCTCTTCACCAGAAACAGATCTGTGTGCAGGAAGCAAGGACCCACACTACTGGCACCTAGTATGTCTAACAGATACTGTACACATATTATAGATAGATAGATAAATATATTATATAAAACTACACTTGATGAATGAGACATTTAACAAGCAAAAATACCCGAAGGTTACACTCTGCAGATATTATTCTATAAGCTAATATTTCAGCAACAGCATATGTCCTTCAGCTCTCAGGTAACACATCTTCAATGCAGCATATATAGAACTGTGTCTGTGACAAAAGGGCAAATATAATTATTGCTCTTTTGTGCTGCTCTAACTTCTACTTTTAGGTATTCCACAAGATTTTCACCAGCAGCCCGGTAGCTCAATGGGTTACACGTCAGACTTGCCTGCAGAAGGTAACACGTTTGAATAGAGGGGAATACCTCCCTTTAACAGATGAAACCTCAAGCAGAATCCCAGAACCAAGGGTAGGCAGTCACCTGCCTTGACAGGTTGTGGTGCATGGAAAGAGAAGAAAGAAAACACCAGGCACGGAGCAGCAGACACTGGGCAGGTTAATAGGTCCAGTAACTGCAAGCTGTAATTATACACCTCAGACACCGGGGATACCGGGAGAATGGCAACAGTGAAGAGGGACAAGAACACCCAGCTGTGACAGAACGAGCCAGCACACTACAGACTCTGAACTAGTCGCTATAACCAGCACCACAGAAGAGGAGCAGCCTAGATCAACTGTGAGCACATGCTGCTCTCTGCAGGCCGGAGCTTTGCATTACAGGTTCGGTCCACCATGCCAGAAGAGTGGTGCCAAAATGTAGGGTCAACAGTTACCTTCATGGGGGCTAGTGACTGTTTCCTGTTGAACTGTTTAGTGTAAGATGTGGGATGCTTGTTTTTGTAATTTATTTATAACCTGTATGTATTTATGCTGACATCCATTGTGTATTTGATTTGGGCACCACTCAAAGACTAAAGATAGTTTGAAACTGTATGTTTAACTGTTAATGTAGATTAACCATCACTAAAATCAATAACATATACAGATATTTACTACATTTGTACTGAATGGATGAAAACACACATACACAGATGTACAGTCCCTTGACAAATTATTCATTCAGATTGTTTATCATTGGCGTGTGTGTTGATGTGTGTGTCACGTGGGTCGGATGATGGTAATAATTAAGATCTCCTGCACTTGTTTGTGGCTTTTGTTTGTTGAAAGAGGAGTACGGCGCTATTTTTCTGTTGCTATTACCGCAATTATCGTATTATGATTATAATAAATCCACTGTTTAGAGCCAATTAACTGTTTTGCATGTCCATCAATAAATAATTCAGAAAGACAAACGAAGACATGCTCGTATTTGGATGTAGCGTGTGCACTGAGCGAGTCGGACAGAACCCTACCACCTCCCACAGCGGCAATCATTTTTACAGAGCCACAACAATGCCTCTTAAACTCTTACATGTTTTGCCAACCACAATTGTAAATTTAAAATCTTATTTTAGTGAACTTTTATGTAATAGACCAACACAAAATAGAGCACAATTGTAAAGTGGAAGAAAATAACAATAGCAGTAATATGATAATTTATTTAGTGCCTACAATCTGGTTGTAGGCACTGTGGCTTTACAAAAACAATAAACAAGGAAAAGAGTAGGGAAGAGTTCGATTAAAAAAGAGAGGTACATGGTATTCAGTCCTTTGCACTTAGGACACACACACACAAATGGCGAGCATTTGTATTCAGCTCCCCTGAGTCAAACTTCAAACCACCTTTCGCCACAATTATAGCACCAGGTCTTTTAGGTTATGTTTATACCAGCATCACATTTCTCTTTGAAAAATAGCTCCAACCTAATGAGATCGGGTGGAGAGTCTCTGTGAACAGCAATTCTCAAGACGTGCCACAGGTTTTCAATAAAATTTTGATCATGACTTTGACTGGGTCATCAGAAACTTAGATTAAAGTCCAAACTCAAATAATATTTTATGGTGACTGTAGAACCAGGTTTTATCATCAAGTTTCCTTCCAAAGTTCCTCCCTAATGGCATGAGCATGTTCCAAATGACATTGGCAGGATTCATCAGGCTCAAACATTGAAACTGTGAAAAAAAAGTTTACACATTGATTGACAATGACAACCACAGACCTTAAACCCACTGAGAAACTTTAGGCTGGACTTTTTGCAGCCAAAAGCCATTTTTGGTGTGTTGGTACCTTGTGCCAGTTATTTCCTACAAACATTCCTACTTGAAAGAAGCACATAGTTAAAGTTATAAATCATATTACATCATGATTGGAAATTGGTGCATCTTTCTACAATGGGTTTCACCAAATCACAATGCTTATGCAACGTATGTGTAGGCCACACAATCCCAGCACATCACATACGTAACATATTGCTTCTGAATAATGGAATAAGAACATTAAATTACACACAAATACAGTATAGTAGATGAAGCAGCAATAGGAAAAACATGTTTAAGATATGTTGTTGAGCTAAGCCAAAGGGCTGGATACTACAGTTTTCTTCAACTACACCCTTCCTTCCACACACTTGCCCCTCCTCCAGAAGAGTAACCTAGTGCTGCCTTCACTCATTCTGAGAAAATGTGGGAATTCACATACAACTGTACAGCTATTACAGAGACTACAAAACAACATGCATCTCTACACGATTCATACTATTAGATTAGTAATATAAAATATGTATGGATGTTTGTGCCATAACAGTTATCTTAGTCCACCCTCTGCAGTTTGCCCTGCATTATGCCTCCTCTTTATAGGGCTCTGTAGGAAAAATTAGTCACAATGAAGCATTGATGTGGAAACCTGGGCAGAAGGAATAATAAATCAAGATAACCTTGATTAACATTATACAGGTGTGATACAGGTGACACTATTATAACAAGACTCTAATTAAAAATACAAGACCAAAATTCTGAATATGAATATGTATTAAATACTATGTATAGTATTTAAAGTATTTTTCACTAAATGTTTTTACATGCCCACAATTTTACTGTGGGCTGCTTTCTAATACGGAAGAGGATTAGGGCCACCATGAAAATATTACTTGAGTTCCGTGTTTTAAAGTCGTCGACTCAGAATAATTTACGAGGTGGCCTTGAATGCATCAGCAAGACAATTCTTTGACGAAGAGGATCAGCCTCGAGTAAGAATACATTTTATCCAGCAGTTCTTATATTCCTCTCTATTTTGAAGCGCACAACTGTTTATTACGGGAACATATAGTGACTCTTTTCCTACATGAATCCAATGACGGTCCAGTCGTTAAAGTCTGTAACTTACTTAACTTTACATCCCTGTTTCCTCTTCTTTAGGTTTACCGTTAACTTACCCCTTTGCGTTAGGTTGTTCTAGCTAACATAGCCAGAGTATTCTAAAGTTGCTAAAATTATACCTAAGTTCTATTTTTTATTTTTTAATTGTGTCAAATAGTTAAGCTGCTAAAGTAAAACGCAACTCTACGACAGGAAAGTGAACTGGGGTTGTGCTTTTCACGAACCGTTGACGTACGTTAGCACGGTATTTAGCTAGTCACAGCTACTACGCTCGTGTTATTACTGTCATTATTAGTACAGTAGCATTTCACGGTGTGAAAAACACACGTGGACCACGAACATGCAGTGCTCCACAAAACACATTATCAAAATTGAAACGGAGTTTCCGTCTGCCTCTCTCATAAAAGTGAACTATGCTTTTAATTTACTGCACTGTTACTGTAAAAAACTGTGGGGTGTAGAGTTATCCATGTTGTGAGATGTTCAGGGACAGAGCGGTGTCCATGTTTTGTAAGACTTCAGTCTTTTATCCCCAATCCCAAAAAAGAAAAGTAAAAAACAGACGTGTGTCAGTAAAATACCATAACTGGGTGTGGGTGTGTGTGTGTGTGAGGAGAGGGGTATGTATTGAAAAAAAACCTCCTAATGTTTTTTCACTTCCTGTTGGATTTCAAAATACAGGCTATGCTCCCCATAATAAGGGCGAAAAAAATGGCTGTTGCCAGTTTCTGCGGTGTGGATTGTGTTTTAGTGTAGAGGAGGTGCCACAGAATATTCTTGTGTGTTTTATACATATGTTGTGTAACTGTTAGGAATGGATAGGAGATGAGGTATCAGACAGAGGCACGACTTTAATGTTAGTCTTTGGCTATGACTGAGGTCATTGTATTTCATGTTCACATTCCAGTGTTTCTTGAATCATTTGTCCTGCCAGTACACTTGAGATAAGCTATTAGGTACTCAAATAAATGTAATAATCAAATAATACCATTGTCAACATACTTCCACTATCTACCTTGCATATTTTTGCAGACATTCACCACTAGACCTCTCTCACAGCAGCTTTTGCATCATATGAAATTGATTGATATGTCACATCCTTCTTCACATTGTCTAGTTAGTGAGAAGTGTACATATTATTTAGTTATTATCCACTCAGGAGTTCCCTGTTACATACTGTATGTGGCAGTGAGCATAACAATAGTTGTCAGGGAAGCTACTGTAACAACATCTGCGAGAATCTGTCTGATCAAGGCAAAAACCAAACCTAATGACAGTCACCCCTGCAGGCTAGGCCATGCTAGGTCAGTTTCACTCAGTTCAGTTCATTTCTGCTGCTGTGTTCTCTTATCATCTTTTCTCTGCATTCTTTCTAAGTCCATGACATGTCAGCTCATTTTGTTTAGTCATTAAAAATGAAAATGAATGAATGGGGATTGTAGTTAATATGCTTTATCATTAAAACATGAACATTAAAACGACAGGTAACAATGGATTCTAACTATATATTTATCCCTAAGTAATTCACCCAATACAATTAGAATGAACCTAAAAATACTCCACTATAAGCAACGTTACTACTTTTATTTATTAAAAAGAATTAAAGGTAAGATAACTAAAAATTTAATTTATTTTTTATGTAGGAGTTTCAAAAATCCCTTTGGGAAAATTCTAGTGTAGGAGCAGCTGTATTTAAAGTGTCAAAGGCACTATGGACTTCAACATGTGGTCAGGAATTTATAGAAAAATATTTATTGTTCATCTATTTCTTGACATTTAAGAGACCAAATGATAAACTGATGTGATGTGAAATATGATGGTATTCAACAGATTATTTAGTAATGAAACATCCAGTGTACATGTGGTGACCACCATGTTATTAAAAATGAATGTCCTCTGTAGCTACAGTATGTCTTGAGGGGCCATCTTTGTGATTTACAAATATTTGGTTTCCCAAGTGATCGAATAGAAGCTGAAAATGTAATGAACATTTTGTCCCCTGTGGCCCTGTCTCAACTATATGACAAAAGTCATGTCCTCTGTGAGTCTTGGTCCCAGCTGAACAACCATAACAACTAAAACCTGCTAAGACACAGTGGTCATGTGCTGTATGTGTTGTCACAGTTAAAGTCCTACTGTTTGTCACCTAAAGTAATTAAATCATTAGTTTTTTTGCACAAATACATTAACTTGTCTATTCTCTGAATTCAGGAGTAGAATGTTACAGGAAATCCAGGCCTGTAAGTTTGACTAATTCTATATCTGGTCTGGTTCCACAGATACATATCTGCATAGAAGTGATAGATACAGTATGTTTGGAGCAATACAATAAGTCAGCACGATGGTTCCTATGTTGTACGTTCCTTATCACATCCATGTTAATTCTGGTAGGTTCAGTGAGAGTGGAGGATGCCAGCCATGAATCAAAGTGGCAACTCTCTTTGGACTTCGCCCGCCCAGAGCAACCCGTCCCCATGTGATCGATATAAGCACTCCTGCTGCAGCTATGATGGAAGTGTCTACATCCTGGGAGGCAGAGCTGTCAGCTGTCTGAGGGACCTCTGGAGGTACAGCGTAGGTAAGGGCTACGTATAGAGACGATTTATGGCTTTTAAAATTATTCTTAACAATGTTGTATGGCATACCTAAAACAACGAAAAAAGAATAGCAATGTAACCCAAATGTATTTGTAATATTTTAGTGCGTAATGAGTGGACAGAGTTGAGCTGCACCAGTGAAGCTGCACCAGAAGAGCTAGAAGAACAGTCTATGGTGGCACACGAGGTACAACCACTTTACAATCTGTATTTATATTTGAATCTACTTTTTCCCTTTATTACTTTAAATCTCTCATTAATCTCATCGCTGATAATATCACACTATCCTGACCTTTCCAGGGCTTCCTCTATGTGTTTGGCGGCATGCTGGACTCTGCCTACACCAAGTACAGATGTGCCCTTTTTGTTTTTGACATTGGTGAGTTTCACTGTGGGGTGGTAGTGGCAGCCAGGTCTTCACACTATTTTCAGCAAATCTAGGCATGAAATACAAAACATGTTGGCAGACGTTGATTACAGCGTTTCGCCTTCCTGTCTCTGTGATACCTGATAGAACACAGTTGTGTTTTCTCATTCAAAAAACATGTTTTGCAATTATACATGTTGAGAAAACAACTTGAACAGACAAACTACCGAACAAAAAGAAACAACAAAGCTGAATCAATGTATGCTGATAATTATTAGTCATACAGAGGACCTAAGCGTTGGGAGGGCGGAGGCTGTGGGATTTGCCCGTTCTGTTTCAATTACCTTCCTGATGTAAACATCTCGGCCACCGTACTTTTACTACTTCTCTCTGTTATGAGCAGACAAGCATGTTTTTCGTCTGCTTGTCTTTCATGTGGAAATGTTCACATTTTACTGCTTTGCTCTGAGTGTCGTGGACAATTAATACTTTACTTTACTTTACTTTGCTTGTCAGACGCTTTTATCCAAAGCAACTTACAAGGAGCTAGCGCTGGGTGTCTGGCTCAGGCTCACACCTGGTAGTGGATAGATTAGGAGTCAGACGGGGTTCGAACCTACGACCTTCTACTTCCCAATCTGATGCTTAAACCATTGAGCTACCAGGCTGCAATAAAAATATAATAATAATTATAATTATTAATAATGTACAGCACAGACGTTCTCTCTGTGCAATACAACGATCAGAGGAGAATTATGCACATGACTATTTAGAGACAGAAATGTCATGTATACACGATGAATAACATGAGGCTATTAGTCAGTTTAATAAAGGAAGAAGTGTTCCATAGGAAAGGAAACTTCTAATGCAATTCAAAAATGGAATTAAATAAAAGTATACTTAAAATGTGTTTGAATATGCCCAGTTATTTCAGTATTCTCAATCATAATTTGAGTGTTGAGCTGGACCCAAAATATGCTGAAGTCCTGCTTCATCACGGCCGAGCCTGCAGCTCACAAGTTGCCAGTGTCTGTAGACTGTATGCACCAGGCGTCATAAACAATTTATCACAGGTTTAGAAACTATGGAAATGGGAAACTTGTGTTTCAGACAGGGCAATGCATCCTCGTTGCTGATCTGCGCTCTGTCCAGCGCTCACACAGCTCTGGCACTGCAGTGCGCACAGTTTTTATGAGATCAACATTTTATTATTATCAACACGGTTCATTTTTTTGATCTGGTCACATTTGACCAGTAGTAACCTGTGGTGCACCAGTTTTCTGTGGCTGCCAAAGTGCTGCTCTGTACTGTGGTACTTTGCTCAGTGGCTGAGAGCTTATTCAGTTACTGAATATAGTCACAATTACAAGTGGTCCTTTTACCTCAACCGTAATGGTGATGTGACTGGCAATGTAATTGAGTTTCACACCCATAATAATTAATAATGTCAATTTCATTACTCCTTTTTGTTCTATTGATCTTTGAAGCTTTTGAATGAACTCGGCAGGTACTAGGAGTTCAGTCATTGACTCTGTGGTTTACAGCTGTCTCGCTGTTATTTGTTCTCTCCAGGTCCTCACAGGATAAAAACACCTAGTCTTTTAGGATTATTGTTTTTATTTGTGTATTTGCATTTCACTCAGTCATAAAACTAAACCTGTAAAGTTCAAATAACTTTGTCTGTTAATTCTGAATTTTGTTCTTCTTTTTAACCTTAAGCATGAACACCTCAAAACCTTTTTTTACCATGTTCCTGGTAACATGCTCTTTCTCATTAACTGAGCTCTACATTCATTTTCTTTTCTTGTTTGTTTGTTTTTCAGAAAAGCAGAAGTGGGTACACTGCCAAGGAAAACCAAGTTCCTGTCAGGTACTAAGCTCACACAGTGATTTGATGTAACGTGCAGATATTCTAAAATCACTGCCAAGTTTCTTTCCAGCAGATATTGATCAGTGTTCCTGAATAAAGAGCAAAACAGCTGCTTTCTTATCATCAGCATCCAGCAGGAACACCTTTAATTGAAAGAAATATACGACACACATCATGAATCATTAGTTTAATTTTATTAGTACTTCACTACAGTAATCTTCACACGTCACAGACTGACAAATTTGTGCCACAGTAAGAAATCAGAAATATGAAAAGAATGACTTGTCATTAGCACACTGTATGTTTCGCTAAGAAACGCATGTCCAAAGTCCGGCAGCTGGGCCATTTACAGCTGCAGCCTGTGGCTCTGGTTTTAAAATATATTATTGGCATGAAGTAAATTGTCCCTGTCATCTTGGACCTGATCAGCTGGCAGGAAACAATCATGCTCACACATCTTTTCTTAAAATGTAAATCCTACTGCACAAAATGTCTGAAGGAAGGGATCTTTTATGAATCATATTTATTTAATATTTACCAAATGCATTTCCAATTGTAATTTAAAAATGACCATTTAACTTGTATAGATGTTGTGCTTTATTTACTATATGTAATGTCGGACTCTACACATTATTAAATCTGGCCCTCATTAAAAAAAGGTTTGGACACACTTATGAAATTAGCACAGGACAAATGTATCTAACCTGGTGTTTGTCATGTTTCTAAGCAGGTATGCAATGTCATATTTTAGCGTGCATACTCAGAAACTCCAGAGTGTCTTGAAGATAGCGGGAGCTGCACATCCGTACCCTCCTGTGTGCACTTCTAGCCTGCAGATCACTCCTGATAGCAGCTCTGGAATCCTGTAGAATCCAGCCTACCTAAACGGACAAAATGCTCCAATGTTACAGCAAATCATTAGTTTGTGTAATATTACGCTGATATTAAGGAAATGAAAGCATGTACAGTATTTATGTGCTTTTAGTGCATGTTCCACTTATTTGTTTTCTTATTTCCTAACATTACGTATTTCTGCAGTCTGCTCTTGCTAAATAAGAGGAATCTTCGGAGCGTCCTTCGTCAAGCCTGCATCTGAACATTTGAGCAAAAACATTGATCCATGAACCACAGAGAGCAAAATTTTAGAAAGAGCTTCATTCACTTAACAGTTTCCCTGCATGTTGAAGTTCAGGTGCTCATGAATGAGACTCAGCAATAGGTCTTCTCATTCCAGCTTAATCTGAGTGGTAGTCACTGAAGTTTAGTTTGTCGCTTTCAGCTGTTTCTGCAGGTGTGTGAGGTGTTTATTGTGTGAGGAGTGTCCCCATGTTTACATTTTTACAATAATGCTGCAAAACTCACAAAGTGACTTCCATAATGAGAAACGTAGCAGATGTACGTGGGCCAGGGAGTTTGTGTGAGACTCTTCCAGTGAGTGGTGAGCTAATGCTTAGCTAATGTTGCCTTCAGACCCCAACGATTGTGTGTGTGTGTGTGTGTGTGTGTGTGTGTGTAGCCAACTAACAGAAAAGGACACAGTGCTGTGGTGATGGACTCTGCTATGCTGGTGTATGGAGGCTTTGTAGACATGAAGGGTTCCTCTCAGGACTTTTGGAGTTTGAAATTAGGTGAGTTCAGAAAAGCTTTTCTTCATATATGTACTGTATGCTACAAACAATAAGTTAATGCTATTTTAGTTCATGCCTCAACTAAATGTAGCATCTTCTGAGAACATGTCAGTCTGATGGACTTGAGGATAAACAGACATAATTTCAGTTGGGTTGTTTTTGAAATATTAAGGATGTGACTTTCTGCAGAGAACACAATGATAACGTGATGTCTCCAGAAAGTGCCTTTTCATATGTTTAGATATTCACGCGTGTTTATGTGTTATATGACAGATACCAAGGTTTGGTCTCTGCTAGGTGGTTCTAAGAGGGAGTCCTTAGGGCCAGGCCCCAGACACAGTCACTCAGCTGTGGTCTACCAGGATTGCATGTATCTCTTTGGGGGTTTGAAAGGATTGCGAGAGCAGAGAGACTTCTGGAAGTGGAATTCCACCAGCCATGAGTGGACTTCTCTCAGAACTAAGTGAGTAGTGATTACATCCTAAATGCTGCTCATACATCAATCCATATTTCATTTCAAATGGGATTTCATTTATAGTAGAATTTTATTTTTCAACATAGTTTTTATTCTCTCACCTCTGAGTTGCATATGCATCAAGACACATTCTTTGCCTGTATCTTTGTCTAATTAAACAGCGTGTTCAGGGTTTACAGGGAGTAGATCCAGTTACTGGTTTTTATTGGCTTCTTTTAACTCTTATGATTGTGCTCAGGTCCGGCCCCTCTAAACTGATGGGGCACTCGGCTGTGGCCTACAAGGACAGTATGCTTGTCTTTGGCGGAGGTGAGAGCCAGAATGCTCCAAAGAACTGCCTGTGGAGGTACAGCTTCACCACTCAGACCTGGGGGCAAGTTGTCACACACCTCGGCTCTATTGCCCCAAACAAGATTCACCATTGCTGCACCGGGTTGGGTCCTAGCTACGAGTTTAACGCCAGCGACCCTTCCTCCAGCTTGAGACTGGGTCAGAAACTCAGGCCCTTTAACAACAAGTGCCTCCCTGCGCCTCTCACTTTCCTAGGATCAGAGGGAGCTATAGAGCTAAAGACATTCAGCACGGACAAATGTTTTTTAACTCCAAAAAAGTCTGAACTGGAGCATATGACACAGGACTCAACAGAAAAAGATGCCCAAGGGGTTGGAAACTGTATGACCTTTGAGAACAAGGCTTTTGGGAAACAGTGGAGCTGCACACAGGAGGACTTGCTGCACGAGGAAGATGATGACATAGTCAAACACTTGCCCGACCTGCTGCTGTTCCTGGGAGGAAAACCATGCGCCAGTCACAGCCCTATCTCCATATGGCACATGACTCTGACTGACTGCTAACATGCTGTGAACAACAAACGTCTACAAACGTTTCTCCATGTGAGAAGTGTGAAGTGTTGGATTATGAAGCTTGTTGTTTGTTGATCTCAGTGAGATTCCAGATTGAAATAAAACAAAGTAGCACCCAAGGCTCATGTTATTGGTTCTTTGATGAATGTTTATGGAAACAAATCAGCTGTGATCCTCTGAGGAGCTTTGAAGCCTGCAAATATCTTTGATTAGTTTACTTTTGTGCATAAGAAAAAAGGCTCAGAGATCTACTGACTACAGGTGAAAGCTTCCATCTGTCTGAATAAAAAGATCTGTTTCCTCTGATCTGGGAAAGTGAGCACAAGGATCTTGGATGAGTCCATTTGAAGGTTAAATCCTACTGCCGGGTATTTAATACTGCCTAGAACGCCAAGTGTGTATTATTCATAAGCAGCTGTAATTTTAGGAAATGATTGAGAATTTGAATTTCACGTATTTGTGCTTTTTCTATACTGTATATATACATCAGAGCTGTGGTTATATTTTATTACCTTACCCGTATAATAATAATAATCCCTTTTAGTCCCTATTATGGTTAGTGTTATTGCCATTAATAGAGATCATATGTGCAATGAAACGTTTCTGTTGCTAGATGGCGCCATTTGTCAAGTAACAGTCATTTCTAAAAGCATCTTTAAATTTGAACCTTTTTAACCCGCGTGGTATAATCCTGTCTGTTTTCCAGAGACTCAAAGCTTCACACCAAGGTGACTTAGAGCTTTTCTATGGAAACACAGTTGCACTCGCGGATGCAGCAGTGCAGCATCTGTGTGAGTCTGGTTTTGATCCTGACGTTGGATCAGATGTCTCACTGGGAGACAGACTATAAGTCAGCGTCTTGTTTGGAGAAAGAAATGTGCAACCTCTCGGAGTGGGGATAGTGTGTGGGAGGAGGGGGGGTGTTACCATAATAAAACCGTATTCCAGCAGAGGAGTCGTGCCTCTGAAGACGTAGTAGTCTAATAATCCCCTGCGTCCAGTTGGTGGAAATCCCCACGTGGTTTTGACTCCTGTATAAAAACTTTGGGTGTGCGGCGCCCCTGCGGTTGTGATTGCAAAGAGGGGAGAAAACGGGGGTTGCTTAATTTCTCTGTCTTAGGGAGCAGCATCTTGCGTGGACGCACGGAGCTGGCATTCTGCTCGAAGAGCACGCACGCACCGGACCGTGGTACCCAGGCGCGCGCCCACAAGAAACTCGGGGAACGGTATTGTCCACGGGACTGCAGCTGGAGAAGCGGACTCTGTGCCTCCTGTTTGAATGGGAGAGAGCGGACTGAAGGCGTTTTAGGACTGCGCGGAGGACGCTGGCGGTGCTTTCATTCAGCCTACAGCTTGTGCACACATGTAATGGTTTGGTTTTGGCAAATTACACGTCTGATGTGACACGAGCGCGTCAACAATCAGAGCTTCTCAGTGCGCTTTAGGGTCAGAGAGATGGACTTTCATGATGTGTAGGGACCAACACGCGTGCGTCTGTGCGTAATGACTGGAGGTAATTAGCGTTGCAGTTGTATGTTTGGGAATATTAAGATTTCATTGGACTGCTGGATTTCTTGAGGCGTCTCACGTTCGGAGAGCAGTGGATGTTCTTCCGGATTTTTAACTTTGTAAATAATAAGAAACTTTAACCTGACTGTGTCTATTCAATCTATTTTCTTTCGCATCATTTGGACCATTAAGTTTAACTTTAGCAGCATGAGTTTCCACGCCTTAGCACTGGCGTGCGCGCTTGCGTGCGTTCTGTCCGTGCGCTGCAGCTCGGTCACCGGGACAGAGACTCGGAGCTCGCCCCAAGAGTCGTGCGCGTCCTGCGGAATCAGGACCACGGATCAGTCGGAGCGACTGAACGTGGACTTCTTGGAGGCGGTGAAGAGGCACATACTGAACAGGTTGCAGATGAGAGATAGACCCAACATCACCCATCCCATTCCGAAGGCTGCGATGGTAACGGCTCTGAGGAGGCTGCACGCCGGCAAAGTGCGAGAGGACGGCCGGGTGGAGATCCCCAGCTTTGACGGACAAGCCGCCTTCAACAACGAGGTTCAAGCTGAGACCTCTGAGATTATCAGCTTCGCCGAGTCAGGTAATAATCAATAATTCAATGCACACGCTTCACCGTCCCCTGTCTGAACCCTGCCCGCGTTTTGACTTTATATACACACAATAGGCGCAGCTGCAGGGAGGCAGGAAAGTGAAAACCAGCCACATTCGTACTGTACGTGAACTTTCACATTTGGGGGCTTCATTCTCTTGGCTTGACTAAGCGATACAGACTAAACAATGGTTTTAAAACCCCATAAACTAATTGGATCAGTTCATCATTTACATCGTCGTATTACATCACAATCCACTGCGGTGGAGCCGATGGCTGCTGTTAAATCCTCCTGTTTTAAAGCGATGAGCATTTAAAAAAAAGGAATGTCACTGAGAACTGAGTCCTTAAATCACCCCCGTGTTGTCTAGGTGATAAAAGAACCTCTGAATCTAATTTCATCACTAAAGCAGGGCTCGCACTCAATACTCCAATGTATAAAGCCCTATTTTAAATACAGACAAAGTCCTTCAACTGGCCGTTTATCCCTTACTCTAAGAATGTGTATCTAACTAATTCTCAGAAGTTCAAAGAGAACACCCATTCCTCTCTCTTTTCCTCCCCTCTCTCCCTGACACACACACACACACACACACACCTAAAATCATCTGTGCTTGTCGCAATCCAATAATTGTCAGTTAGCCTGTGAGAACCATGTCTTTGACACAAACGGTTAGTTTAACAAAAAGAAAACATACAATTAAAGACACCAAAATAGGACATCTTAAACACACACACACACACACACACACTATCCTGCCGTTTCCCACTGGCCCTGCTCGTACAATTAGCCTGAATGGGCTGCTAGGTCCTGCCTTGCAATGGGAATGATCTGAGCGCTCTCATGACAAGGGAACAAAAGCCAGGCAATTATTATAAGAGCACTATGTGTTCCTGCTGAACCTGACATGTCAAAGTTGGAGAGAAAGAGAGAAAAGAAAATACAGGGCAGAGAAAACAAAAGAAATCGTTTAGAATAATGCATGAGACATTTGAGTCCATGCAGCGTGGGGTGGAGGGATGATAGTAGAGTTGTGTGTTTGTGCCCATATTGCAGTGTTGTTAGGAATGTTTTTGTCGTCCCAAAGTTTCTCTGGGCTCCTTTGCTTCTTCTTCTTCTTCTACTTTTGTTTAGTTTTTTCCTCTCTAGTTCTATTTTTCCCCACACCTTTGAGCTTTTGTGTAGCATTGTACCATAGAGCTGGCTCCAGTCCCTGCTCCCTAGACCCTTTCTGCTTCCTGGCCAGCTGGCTCACGCCCGCCCACATCGGGTGCTGCCAGCTGGGGGCATGGCTCAGAGTCAAGGTCTACAGAAAGCTCTGAAGCCAGGGGTCATTGCCCCAGCCTGAATTGTTTTTTTTTATCACAGTTAAAGACAAGGTGCATTGGGGGAGGCTGGGGTTGGCATATGTTTAGACAGCAATAAGGTGTTGATGTGCTGTGCGTATGTGTGGAGCAGTAGGGTCAGTTTACATCCTCAGCACAGGGTTAACTGCGCACTTGTCAGCCAGAGAGCTGGCTTCTTATCTCCGTTGCTGTAGTGCAGAGGTAAGAGGTCTGCCAAGCAGCCCCGGGCGAGCGAGGAAGAAGATGCCAATCTCCCTTCTCCCCTGACATGGTTCTGCGAGTCCACGCCAAGGGATTCGGTGTCCCGTATCCACGGAAGCAGAGCGGGAGAACACAGGCAGGGTAAGGGAGGGAGGGTGAACAAGAGCAAAGTTGGTTGATGGAGAAGTTTAGATCTGCACCTCTTGATTGTTCACTTGCAGTTGTTCGGACCCAGTGAACTTGCAAGTGGTCCAAGACATGGAATTAGGACTTCATTATAGCAGGTCATTAACTCTGGCCTGGTTCCTCCATTGGATCAGGTTGGCAGGTTTACTTCAGGACACAGCTCTTTCATGAGGAGCTGTCAGTCAAGGCATTCCTGGATATTGTCCAGACATTTTCCACATTTGCTTGTGAGTGAGCGTTTGTGTCCTCAGTGGACCTAGCTGCCTCGTCTTAGCTTGTGATCCTAGAAAAGATTTATGCAACTTTATTAAAAACTCCCCAGGTGCAAAGCTTTAACAAGAACAAAGCCAGTTCGCAGCATCTTTAACCTCTGGCCAAAAGTCCCTCCACCTCCCTGCTTTGCTCTCTCCCTGTGTGAGGAATTGGTGGAGAGCTAAAACTCAAGCCTGAGGGATAGCTGCTACAGGCACGCCTTTGCTCCCTGTGGAGCCACGAGTGCCGTGCGCCGCACCCTTATCCTTCCACAGCGTGTGGTCTTGTCGACAGCAGCTCTCAGTAATGAGCTCTAGGGCTGCCTGCCTGCATCCACGACCTTCTTGTCTGACTTGGTGGCACAGGTGGGGACATGCTAAAGAAGCTCTTTATCCACACAAGCCCACCCAGGTGTCCTGTCTGCTGATAATCACTAACAACTTTTCCAATGCAGGGTCAGGTGAGGCATGTTAGGGCCAGCTCCAAATTGTTTTTTAACCCTGGATGAAAAGAACAATTCATTCCTCAAAAGGACTTGAGTTGAAGTCATGTGGTTTGTTGGTTTACACTCTCAGTACTAAAAGAGCTATATGATCAAGTTTGAATGCATGTTAGTAGGAGGAGGGTAAAGCGCTGTAAATGTTTTAAGCTGATAATAATGCTTTATCTCAAGATCTATTCTATAGTTAGACTTTGATCTGCATCAGCAGATGGATTTTGCCAACTGTAATGGAGTTCTAGGTATTTCATTTTAATACATTCATTTGAACTAAGTTTCTGCAAACCTGTATGTGGACGATTCTATGACATGTGGCTAATGATGACGACCATGTGGACAGTTGGAAAGCACGTGCAACTAACGTGACTTCTCTCAACTATTGTGTGACAGCTTCACTAGATTAGCTAGTAAAAAAAATAAACCCTGTGTCACTTCTATCCCTCAGCACTTCATAGGAAATGCTTAAACTTGGGGATCCTGAAAGGGTCATCAAATGGGAAGCCGACGTCTTAGAAATGGCGTCAGAGCATATTTAGTATCATTTTCAGGCTTCCCTCCCTGTCTTATCACCCTGTCACCTTGAGCTCTGTGCTGCGCGATCCACCACATTTTCTTGAACACAGAGCTGTTGAGGCACGTAGGAACGCAGCGCATTGAATAAGGTGAGGTTAGTTACTTGTAGCCCAGAGGGGCCTTTACAGTGGTCGCAAGCAAAAGCTGCTTTTCAGCCAATGTTTTTAAGTCGATCACTTCACATGAATGTCAGCGTGTTTTGCGCTGTGCATTGGATGCCAAGTGGATTGGATAATTTAGAATGGCATAATACCTCAGTGGGCAGAGCTGTCACCTTCAAACCCCAGGATGAGCTGTCCCAGTCCCGGCAAGCTACATGTCGAGATGTCCTTGGACAAAGAACCGAAACCCTCACCCTTGGTGCCTCACAGGGGCAGCCTTTCCCTAAAGGAATTTCCTCAAGGGGATCAATAAAGGATCAATTATTCCTATCTATATTATTTCTGTACACACAGCCCTGTAGAAAGCTGATATTTTATGTATTGCTTTCTTTTGGGGGTGAATGGATGGATGCAAATGTGTGCATGTGTGTGTGTGTGAAGTGCTACGGAGCAGAGAGCTGGTCTGAACAGGCCCCTATGTGAATGTAGGAACTGTGGTTTACAGGAGGAAGAGGCGTGAGGCGCCTTAAAGAGTGAGTGGTGGGTGTGGGGTGGGGTTACCGTCTTTGGTGGCCACCTGTTGACACTGACACACACTGATCAGTCGGCAAACAAAGTAATTTGGCCGCTTTGAAAGGCGCCGAATTGGTTGAGCACATTGTACCAAATCTCCTGAAATAGAAACCTTTCAAGTAACCTCAGGCTAATTTGGAAGACATCATTAGGCTTAGAAAAAAAAGAGAGATAAAAACCACTGCCAGGGAGAGCCCATTGCCACCTTTAGACGCCTGGGATCTCTTCATTGTGCCCCGTTAAAAGTGTCCAGTGTCATGTAAATGGCTTTTATTTTTGCCACATCATGCTTTCTGCTGGAAAGCCACGCGTTCAATGCTGAGCTGCAGCACGGCTGTCTCCCAGTGCCTCACAGGGGTCTTTGTGCTGTCACTCTCAGGCTGCTCACACTAGAAGGAAAGAAGGGTGGGTGGAGTGTTGGGAATAGTTTGAGGGTGACGATGGTGGTGGGGCAATAACAGCGAACTCAATGAACCCCTGGGGAGCCTTGACTAGTGTCCGCCACCCTCCCACCTTTTCTACTTGCGTCTTCCCTTCATCTTCCTCTCGTCCTTACCCTTGCTTTCCCTCCCTTTCCTTCACTCTTTTTTTTGGACCTGTCACTTACAAAGCTGGAACCGAGGCCAACTGGGCCTGATGCCAGAACTGGTCTGTCACAGCTGGCCTATGAGGAGCTGCCACAGAGGTCACCTGACACAGTGATTGAGAGTAAACAGAGACAACAAAGGAAAAATAGTGCTTTAGAGACAGAGCGGTGCCCTGCTACTGAATCTTACTGCTTACTGCTTGGCGTTAAATGCGATGTCACCACGTATCAACAACTGACACATGTTTTTGCGTGAGAGATCTTAAACCCGTTGCTAAGAATTATTTTCTAACTCATGTTCCATGTTTACACTGTTTAACAAAACATTTCTCTATTCTTGTTGTCTCCACCAGATGAGCAAACATCCTCCAAGTCCGGTCTGTATTTCTTCATCTCCAACGAGGGCAACCAGAACCTGTACGTGTCCCAGGCCAACTTGTGGCTCTACTTCCGTGTGCTACCAGCTGGTCCTGAGAAGGGCATCCGGAGGAAGGTGACTGTCAAGATCCACTATCAGGAGTCTGGTGCTGCAGGCAGTTCAGGAGGAACAGGCTGCTGGGCCCTGGTGGAGAAGCGGGTGGATTTGAAGCGCAGTGGCTGGCATACATTTCCCCTCTCAGAGGCCGTGCGGGCTGTGTTTGGGAAAGGCAGTCGACGGCAGAACCTGGAGGTCCACTGTGAGGGCTGTGAGACAGCTGGTGTGGCGCCAGTGTTGGTGGACCCAGGTGACCCGTCCCACCGGCCCTTCCTTGTGGTCCGTGCACGACAGGTGGACGGAAAGCACCGCATTCGCAAGCGAGGGCTGGAGTGTGATGGCACCAGTGGTGGTCTTTGCTGTCGGCAACAGTTTTACATAGACTTCCGCCTTATTGGCTGGAACGACTGGATCATTGCACCAGCTGGTTATTACGGTAACTACTGTGAGGGCAGCTGCCCAGCCTACATGGCCGGTGTACCAGGATCGGCTTCCTCCTTCCACACGGCGGTAGTAAATCAGTACCGCCTGAGAGGGATAAGTCCAGGCTCAGTCAACTCCTGCTGCATCCCCACCAAGCTCAGTACTATGTCCATGCTCTACTTTGACGATGAATACAACATCGTCAAGAGGGACGTACCCAACATGATTGTGGAGGAGTGCGGCTGTGCTTGAGTTCACGCTGACCCTTCATGATCTGAACTTGAAACAGTCAGAAAGGCCTTTTGTACAAACAGGACATTATTGTATGGTACACATATACAATATATCTATACCTACTGTCTGTGCAGGCAACTCATGCACACGCTGGTACAGTCTTGCAAATGCAAGTATCAGTGTTGTGTGCGTGTCTTTGCACGTGTTCGTGCATGTGTATTTATCAGACTGAGTGACACGCCGGCTGTCCCAAATGTTGTCCACTCAGTGGTACGTGGTTGTCAACGGGACGAGAAGGGAATGATTATGACCAAATGATTCTTTGCTCTAGTTTGCCATTTCTAGTCAAAAATAATGGGCAGTCATCCTCTCAAATGAAGATAAAAAGCGCTTAAGGAAGGTGACAGGATCGGTCGATGACATTGTCGGCTTCACCCCGACCTCCCCTAACCCTCTGGCAGGTTGGAGGAGGCGCATGAAAGACTTTTGTTTTTATAAAGCACAGACAATTCATCAGCTTATACAATTCAGAACACCAGCACTTCCCTGCTACGCCGACAGACACAGTCTAACTGTCTTCTCTCATGGAATTACACCGACATTTGCATCTTATAACACCATGCAGGATTATACCTTCTGCAGCAGCGTGGTGGCAATGTATCTGTTCAAAAGCATCGCTTCACGCCACTGAATTACAGGCCTTTCAACCTAAACTTCCAGCTTGTCGAGACTGCTGCAGGCCCTGCTACCGTGACAGCCAGGTGAACCAGATCTCATAAGTGCACTTCACCTGTGCACTGGGTACAACAGAGAGAGAACTGCTTCCTTCAGTGCCACACGGCTCGAGAGAGAGAAGTGGGCCTCTAGCTCAGGCCCAGTGGGTCACTGCAGCACTTGTAACTGAAATGCACACCCTGAATAGCACTTGTATAAAGAAATGCCTTCCAAGGGGTACCAAGTTTCCTGTCCTATTGGTAAATAAGTGCCACATGAGCTATGCAATGTATAATAACGTGTACCCATACTCGACATGCTCTATTAGACTGAAATCTTCCCATGTTCCTTCTCCCTCTCTCATTGTTTTTCTCTTTTAGTCATCGACTCTTTATCAATACTTGAAAAGTAATCTTTCGCTTCCTTTCCAAAGCGAATGATTGTTGTGACGTTTGCACTGAAAAGTCGCAGGATTAGTGAAACAAAAACTGCCATTGAAAAATTATTTTTATAGAAGTAAATTTAATTGTGTTTCAAATGTATTTTACCTAATTAATGGAACCAAAGAGGCCAAGATTTGAGCTGTTGTACCAAGATGGCGAGGCCATTGATGTTACTGCGTACAGTACGTTGTTTTTTTAAGATTTTTGCAAAAGGCCTACCACTGTATCAGGGTACGATGTGTGAGGTTCATTTCAGTAGCTCTGTTTTCATTCTGTTTTGTACAATAAGCAACACTTTGTTTATTCATCTTTAATTCTATTTTTGTTTCAGTTTTCTATTTAATAAGAAAATTATTTTTAGCTCCTGTTTAAGAATCATTCAGTCAAATAAATGTCGCCTGTACAGTTTATGTAAAATAAAGTGTTTTCTTAAATATTTTGTCTTGACTGCTGTTGTGTCGTTGAGACTTGTGTGTTTTTACTGATGGGAAATCAATTCTATCCAACACATACACATCAGTGTGTAGTGGTGTCGGGTGGAAGGTGCTCTGGGCTGTTACGTCTCTAAGTAAAAAAGGTGGGGCTCAAATAGCTAGGTACTGCAAGAAAACACACACACACACACTTGTCTTCGTCCATACTGGTTGAGACATAAAACATCTCTGTCTTGCTGCCTGTCAGGTCTGAGTCTCTCCTAAGCTGGAGCCGTGGAGCAGTAATTACAACAATGATTAACAGCTACTGTGGCATTCAGTGTCTCTGCCAACCATAGAGACCTGCAGATGTTTAGCTAATTTGCAGTTTTGTTTTTGTTTTTTTTAAGCTGCAGTTCCCTGTCGACCTGTTGTGAATCTGCACGCGTGCATTAGTTGCTGAACGAGCAACTGCCGCGCGGCCTTGTTACGTCATACCCTGCAACACCTCTGTTTCTCAAAATAGATTCACAGTTGCCATAATGTTGGTAACATGGTGTGTCAACAACTGTAACAGCGCAAGGCCTGCCCAACTACCTGTCTGACACCTACCAACGGCAGGATTTTGTGTAATGTTCCAACAAAACATATCACACGTCCCTGTAAAATATCGGCTTTTATAATTGCTCTAAATGTATCTATTATTGCAATCTGCCAAGGACACAGTGCAATGGGATTTGTTTGGCTGCAGGGCAAATAGCATGTTAGGGAGGGATCGAGGTAAATAACTCTTTACCTGTAGCTGGATGGATGAGTTGGCAGCAGTACAACGTCTCCCTAAGAAGAAAAAGTGAAGAAAACAAATCAAAGTTACAGGGCGTGTGAGTGACAGGCAGGCAGACGAGAAGACGAATGATCTGTCACAAAAGATCTGAAGCGACTGAGGTTGTTTTTTAATCTCCTCAGTGCAGCCCGGACCTCGCTCTGCAAATCTGTGCTAAGAGCATGGGAGGGGAGGGGTAGGAGAGTGGGCTGGTGGATCGACGTGTAGCTGTCTTGTCATGCTTCCCAATGCATGCCAAGATCTCCACAGCTGGAATGTTAATGACGCTGAGCAAAAGAGCTCTAGGCTATTGAGCGTGCTGCCGTTCATGGCTGCAGCGAGAGGCCACACACTCGCTCAGGCGAAATCACATCATAGGTGTGTGTGTGTGTGTTTGCACGTGCAAATATACTCTAGCAGTCATCTAGGCATCTATGTACACGTCTATCACTCTCATGCTCTCTGCCTCATGTGCTCTCTGCCAAAGTCACGCTTGCACCAAAACAAGACAAATATGTATGAACACACACATGCAACCTCCACAGCCCCAGTTATCAGCTTAAACCAATATGGTACCTCTGCTCTCATTCATCTAATACTGCCACAGGTTGAGGTCATGACAGCTGCCAAGTTGACAGGGTCAGCTGGTTTATCACTGCAATAGCATTCATTCTTCCAAATCAGCCACATTCACTAATGAATTTATGACTATTCATCGCCCAGGGTCAGGCATTCCTTGGCTTCAAACTGCTTGTATTTGCCTTTGTTTGCCTGGAGGAATGCACACACGCATGTTGACGACGAAGCCCCTGATCATTCACAACCCCCCCGCCCTCTGCTGATTGCAATTAAATTATTAAACCTCTTCAGAGGTTTACCAACGACAGAGCACCCTCAGCTAACACAAGTGTTTCTATAACTCCCGATTAGAGGGTGACCCTTTGTTTCACCTTCATGTAAAGGCACTCTTATTCTAAGGATTTATGGTGTGGGGCCCCTAAGACACGAGGCTTATTCCAACCCTGTTTACTTCTCTCCTACAACCCAAAGTGACATTTTGACCTTTGGAGCAATGTGGACTGTGGTCCCTACGAGCTCTCTTTCACAGGCGGATTACAGGAGGAGTAAAAAGGGCTTTGCAACTTGAAAGCATATTTGTGAGCACTTATTAGCAAAAAAACGCAAAACCCTCATTATTCCTATCATTCCTAATGTCTTGAATTTAAATATTTAGTTTTTTTGTCCAGACACATGCTTTGCTATTATTTTTCCAAGGTAACAGCAAACAAATGACTTTGACGTCTCAGCATGAGAGCAATGCTCACTCAGTACAATTTCACTCAAAGGACTAATGACACACAATTCATTCTTGGTAAACACACATTCGAGTTGACTGACAGCAACAGCAACACTGACCTGTGCCTCTACACATGTCGAGCATTTAGAAAACAGCATTACCTCTGCCTCTAATTGTTGTGACCCAATTGGTAATTCTATTTTCTTTTACTTTCTTCCTGCTGAATGCTGCAGTGAAGGAGGTGACAGGGCACACATGGCTTAGTAGATGGTGTGTGTGTGTGCGTTTCAGCGTCCTCTGTGTCATAATGTCATGGTTGTTTCTCCCCAGTTTGGGAAAACAACTGAAGCCTTGTCAGCATCTCCACCCTCCCCACCCCCACCCCACCTTCTCCAGACTCTGTCTTCCCATCAGACCCTAAACTCTCTCACCTCCTCACCCCACCTTCTACCATCCTGACCTTCTGACTTACAGAGTACTGAAGGCGCACTCACGGGCCACAATGCCCTCATTTGTGTTGTCTCCCCATGGTGAGCGCCGGCCCGGGGATCCCAGCCACTCATGGAGCCACGTAATGCCCGCTGTGTGAGACCCATCCACTAGGAATGGATGGAGGGAGCGAAAGTGGTTGGGAAGGTAACAGCATTTGTTAACTACTTTTGAGCAAAAAAAGCAGAGCTTGTTAACATGTCAGTTTCAGCCCACAAGAGCAAGAACCTTGTTCTTTTATCTGAAACTCTGTTAAAGTTTTGAGAAATACTTTAACGTTGTCAAGGAATCAAAAAGTGCTTACCTAAATCAAACAAATATGTGAGTGCAGGTGTTGCAAACTGTAGAAATTTTGACTTAACCCAAGACCTGGGCGCTTTTGACCTTAAGACACTTTTACCTTTGATGACCATGACGCATAATATAATTTAGAATGAGAAGAGTCTCTTTGGCTCCACTGAGATTCAACAAATACTGATACAGAGATCTGAGACCCAATCCAGCTTAATTTAACCCATATTTAATCTGATTACTTGAGAAATGTAGTAAACTGATTACTGAAAACCTGCTTTAAAGATTCTAAATGTGTCGCAACAAAAGAAGGTGCTTTCCTGAGTGTTGCATGCAAACTGTCTGAAATTAATACAGTGGGAACTAAGTCATCTACTGGCCACTCAACTTTGAAAAATGTTTAATTAAAACCTTTATTTTTGAGGAGTCACCACTCTCTCATTCAGTAACTCAACTCTGTAACTTTCAATGTCTGTAGTGTGTTGCTTTCTCTCCTGAGGTGGGAGATTTCACTAAGATGGCTATTTGACATAGAAAAACAGTGACTCTAACCCTGTCAATTAGAAACTATGACGCCTATAAATAGCAGCCCGTAGTGAAATCCCCCGTGGAGCTGTGGTGGGGCCTATACACTGGTGTTGTGATCAGGGGGAACCTGCTATGCAGCATAGATGGCAATTACAGTGGAAAGAGACATTTAATGTTCTGCAGATAGGATAATGATTAGATGAAGGGGATTCCAGCATTATCAAAATATCAGGTGAAATTATTTAATTCAATTCAACTTTATTTGTATAGAGCCAAATCACAACATATATGTATATATATATATATATATATATATATATATATATATATATATATATACAGTGGTGTGAAAAACTATTTGCCCCCTTTCTGATTTCTTATTGTTTTGCATGTTTGTCACACTTACATGTTTCTGCTCATCAAAAACCGTTAACTATTAGTCAAAGATAACATAATTGAACACAAAATGCAGTTTTTAAATAAAGGTTTACGTTATTAAGGGAGA
>JAUMHF010000013.1:15790626-15820769 GCA_032359275.1 Microctenopoma steveboyesi
CCTTACACTGTAAAGTGCCTTGAGATAACTTTTGTTGTAAAATGGCGCTATATAAATAAAATTGAATTGAATTAAATAAAGAGCAAAGATGTATTGTCATTAATGACACTGTATTCATGTGTCATTAATGTGCTGATGCCTGAATTCCTGCAGTGTCAGTATTTATGTGAAGGTGCTGGTTCCAACCATGTCCCGGACAAACACAAATAGGTCAATTAAGTTTTCTTCCTGGATTAAGCCAGAGATAGGGTTTGGAGTTTGGACATCGAGAGGTAACTTGGAGTAGAACCACTGATCCTTTGTGCCACTTGAGGTGATTTGGACACCTTATCAGGGTCCACGGCCACCTCCCAATTTCACAGTAGGGATTTTTCCTATGCTAGTGTTTTCCACCACCCCTCAACTTATTCACGCTCTATGCTCTGCCGCAGTCCTTCAGGGACAGTATATATTCTCCACCCTGAGCCTGGTTCTGCTGGAGGTTTTTTCCTCTTAGAGGGAGTTTTCCTCTCCACTGTCGCCCAGTGCTTGCTCAAGTGGGACTGTTGGGTTTTCTCTGTATATATTTATATATCGTGTACTGTAAAGTGCCTTGAGATGATTATTATGTTGTGAATTGGCGCTATTTAAATAAAGTTGAATTGAATTGAATTCTTATGAAATCACAGTAATTAAAAAGCCACCACATTAACCAGTCAATTAAAAATAATTGACCATAACTGGTTTGTTCGATGGTTAAGATTCACTCAGAAACTGAAGGGAATAACCCTGCACTGCTAGTAAGAGGTTCAGTTTGTCTACACCACACAATTTTTCTTTCTACATTACTTTACTCCACAACATTTCTTTTATAACTACAATTAAAAGTACATTTACAAAATCTGATTTACAATACAGAATACATATTAGATCAGAATGATTTAATGTAGTTCAATAAGCTTAATCTCCTTATCAAAGAGACAAGCATTCATTCATTCATGTAAAATGGGTTTTGGTTTTGGTCAAGAGTTTTTGAGCTAAAGACTTATGAATGTAGGGGTTTTACTTGTAACAAAGTATTTCTAAACTGCAAGATTTCTGCTATTATTGGTTAAGTAAAATTACCAAAGTACTTCTTCCACCTCTGTTATTTTCTTGTTTTCGGTTCCAAACTTCCTGCCTCATTTATCCTTATTGTAAAACAGACAGTTCTTGAAATGTAATAAATCCCATGCTGCTTGAATTGATAAGAGATGCCGCAGGCTAGCTCTCTGTACAGCTAACCAATACAAAGAGCCCATATTTACATACAACCCTCTTTATCTCAGCTAAGGCACTGCTTTTTTTGATTTGCGGTTAACTCCTCAAAGCCTCTGTCAAAATCCAAAGCTTGTACAGCTTGTACTTAATTACTATAATTTCCAACATTAACAGCTTATGGGTTGCCACTGCAATAATAAAAAGCGTGCTTTGTCAATCAGGCCTTTTGATCTTGACACTTTAAAAAAACTAGTCCCCTAGGATGTTGACAATGAAGCCAATTGACAGGCCTGTTTGTAGGCCGTGAAGAAAAGAAGATTATTGCTCTTTGTAGACATGACCCCATTTGTCTTTTTGAGAGGTTTGAACCTTGAGAGGTTTTTGAGATGTAGAACCCTGCTCTGTTTTTTTTTTATGAAAATGAACACGCTTTTAAGAGGGACCAAAGCCACACAAAGCGACATTTCTTTATTCCCACATGTTTAATTGAGGGGCTGTAAACACAAGAATCAAAGTAGAACCAGAAGAAAATTTTCATTTACATCCTACAAGCACTGTAAATATATAGAGAAAGAGTTATAATTACATTTTAAAGACTGACAAGTTGACAAATTGAACAGAGCTTTTGGAATGTTTTCAACATATAGATACCATATGTCTTTTCCACTGTTTGTCAGGAGCAGCACCGGTGAAGACCATGAAGTGGAATTTCTGGACTAAGCAGCTGTCATTTTGCTCATTGACATTATGCATGCGCTATATTTGCCATGCTGTTTTCTCCTCCCACGGGGTTAATTTAGGGCACAATAAAGAACTCTTATAGGTAACAGAGCCCTCTTTGTGGCACTGGCCCCTGGGGGCCACTAATCTCTGCCAAGGAAAACAATAGCTCACTGCTGCACTAGGGCCTGCTCCTGTCAGTAATTCATCAGGTTCAAGCACATGCACACGCGCGTACACACATCTGACATGGTTGCCGCCCATCGTTTCTGACAACCATGACAAGCAAGCTCCTGGATCACAAACCGACAGTTCGGCAGACGATCAAGACTTAAAAATGTATCCTAACGACTCCTACTATGTACAAACATAGTTTTTAATTACCATGTTTGTTACCAAGCACCACGTCTGTTGATAGCCATATCAACTGGAACCCCTGTCGTATTTCTTCAGTAACTCAATGAGAAAATACTGAGTAATGTAAGCTAAGCTGTGTTTGTTAACTAAATAACCTGTAACTTGACATACTATAATCTCATCTAACTTTCTTTTTGCCATGCAGCTCTTCATCTCCGATGTGTGACTCGTTGAGCCCACGTTAAAACTCACCAGTCATCCAGATAGCTCTCTACTCTTAATCATTTAAAGGACTTGAAGCTTAGGCACGGGGGCAGAGGAGTTCACAGGAGTACACAGCCTCAGTATTAAGTAAACATGAATATATTGTTTGATGCTAACAACCAGCAAAGAAGAGAAAATTACCAAAAAGATATTCAGTATGACCACACATACTTAAACAATTACCACACCAGAACCATCCCAAAGAGATAAAACAGAGCAAAAATAGGCAGAAAATGACTCATGGCCTCAATTAAATTAAATTAAATTCATGTTTATTTGTATAGCACCAAATCATAACAAAGGTCATCTCAAGGCACTTTACATAGCAAGGTTTAGGACCTTGCAAAACCCCTAAAGGACCTTGTTGTTTTCTGTTTCTCTGGTTGTACTGCAGATCTTCTAGCACTTTTCCAGCTGACAAATTGGCCGTCATTTAACCACATATGCCTCAATGGTTTGTCATATTTGGGTGCTTTGGGGACAGTAGTGTCTTACTCCATTCCATGTCCCAACAGCATGCTTCACATCTTGACAAACAGTAACTTTAGACAAGCTGTAGCAGTATGGTTGTGTCACATCCTTGATAGTTACAACACTGATGAAATCCCCTAAAACAATGTCAGGAGAACTGAACTATACCGGTTTCCGTGTGCTTTTCAAACTTTTGGCATTCTCCAAGAATTGTAATCAGTTATTCATATTTTACTTGCACATATTACTTTATCTATCTCTAACCCTAGCTTGTGGGTACAACAGCTAAGACTGAGAATCTTTTAGCGGTAAAGGGAATTTCAATAATAATCTGTCATTGCACAATAAAAGTTATGTGCATGTTAACAACAAATAGACAAGGTGTATGAACTATACGGCCCTGATACAGGCAGTTATGGCATCATGAATATATAATGAATACATGTTATGTGGCGTTCACAACCCCCAAATTACTTGTGCCCCATATACAGTACAATCATTCGAACATCTGTCAGTCATAGTCACATTCAGTTATTCATTTATTCTCTGCCTGCTCTTTGAATTTCCACTAACTGTCCTGTCATTTTAGATCCAGTCATTCTAACAGTCATCTTACCAGTGACTTCATTCCAAACACTCCCTTTATTGCCTTCCTCTATTTGTGCCTTAACCTGTTTTTGAACTATGTTTTTTAAGCCTGTCAAAATGAATTAATTAATGAATCCCACCACAGTATACTCTGAGTGATTACAAGTATATTATTCAGTTTAATGGCACATATAAGAAGAAGAAGAATTAAAAGCATCTGCTAAGCAAAGTAAAGTAAAATGAAGAATGCAAATGCCTGGATAATTGTAAAGACTTGGAAAGGGCCACAATGCTTTCAAGCAAGTGGTTGTAGGAAGGTTAGTATTATTAACAGGAGACCTAGTAGCTCAATGGGCAACGTCTGTTTTATTATGTAGAAATGGAATTCTCAGGCCACAGGGTTGCAATAGGACACACATCAAGGAGGCAGGATTAAATCCCAGCCCATACTCCTGGCCCATTCCCCATACCAGGTCTGTCCTTGAACAAGAACAACAATTCACAACATAAGTAATTTCAAGGCACTTTATAGTGTAAGGTTTAAGACCTTACACATTATATAAGTGTATACAGAAAAACCCAACAGTCCTCTAACAGAAGAAACCTCCAACAGATCCAGGCTCAGGGTGGGCGGCCATCTGCCTCGACCGGTTGGGGTTAGTGGACAGAGGAGAGAAAAGAACAGCAGGTAACATAGATCACAACAACAACAAGGAGCAGCAGAAGAAGCACTGGGCAGGTTGGGTGGACCAGCAACCAAAGCTCCAAGGTTGAGGATACCTTAAGAGAGAGAGAGAGAGAGAGAGAAAGAAAGAACAACTAGGGGAGAGAGAAGACACAATGTTAACAAGATGTAATGATGTCATGGTAAGAGAGAGAGAGAGAGTTTTTTCGGTCCAAATAATATAACCTCAAATTTGTCTGAGTTAGGGAATAGAAAATTACAGGACATCCAGGCCTTTATGTCTTTTAAACAAGCGTGAAGTTTCCCTAAATGATAGGTTGCATGGATAAATTTAATTGTGTATCATCTGCATAACACCAGAAATTAATTGAGTGTTTCCTTAAAATGTTGCCCAAGGGAGTCATGTATAATGAAAATAGAATGGGTCTGAGCACAGAACCCTGTGGAACTCCGCATTTAACCTGCATGTGCTTGCTACAGCAGTGTGGGAGTCTTTGCTTGTCCTCTAACTTTTTATCACCCACATGTTGCTGCAGGAAACTCTCATGTTGATATTGAGGCACATGAACTTTGTTCAAGTTTAAATAATGTCTTAAATATGCAAAACCAACTAAAGCATATTATGGTTCATTCACCAATGGAGTCTTGTAGGTGTTGTATCTTCTACTCCACGTCAGATCAGTCACATTAAACATCACGTTATTAATACCAGTGTGCTGGCACCTGTGTAAAAGGGCAAAGGTTTCATACTGAAGAGGCTGCCTTCTCATCAACACAAACCAGTTTCTGTATAAAATGAACTTACCCTGCCACTTGCATTTCTTTGAAAAAACATTGGGACATGTGGATGATTTCCTGTTGTGTTATATGTGTAAAAAGGAATCTCCAGACAGTCTCTCTTCATGTGAGAAACCAGTTCATAACTATCCTTTAACAAAACTATCTTTCTTTTGGCTCATGTTTAGTTAGCTGTATTCAGTAGGAAAACACATATAATCTACTATTGGAAACAGGTTGCATAACAAAAAAAAACTATTTAAAATCTCTGGAGTACAATAATGAAAAATATAATTCTCCTTTGGGTTCATTTTACCAGCCAATAACAATGTAGGAGTTGAATTAGAACAGGAACCAAACCCTGCAATCTGCGTGTCCTCTTTACATCTAACCTAGATGTGTTCTTTATTGGTTAACCACATGTGCTACAATGGCCAAACCACATGTGAGAGATTGTATCAATAAGAGCAGGTAATCAATCAAGTTTGAGCACTCTGCATATTGTTTGCTGAGGTTTCCCTGCCTTCAAATGAAAGGCAGAATCGCTGCATGTCAAGCTAGTGATAGCTCAAAAAACAACATTAGCTTCAAAAAGGTGGATGAACAGCCAAGTGTGACACGCTACACCAAACAGTATGACTAATATTACCTCATATTTTTGGACTCATGTTAAGCTTCTGAAAGAAATCTTTCATATCATACTGAAACTGATGTAGGTGCACTTATGTTTCAATTAAATTTCTGTCTTTCATATCTGTAGACACTGACAGCTATGACAAGTCATATGGAATTCTATACTCAAAGGGTAATGTAAAGAGGACAGTTCGGAATGTATGAGGAAGCAACACAGTGAGGGGGGAGGGTGTAGGTAAGTAGGCAGACGTTAAACAAAACTGCTGATCTTAACAATTTGTGTAAAATCCTTATCTCCAAAGCACTTTGCTTTATAATCTTCTCATCACTGGGGGAGACAGAGGGGTGGCCTGGGGCAGAATGCCTCCTCCTTACCCCTGTCAAGTTAGATTTGGTTTAGGTTTTCAAATTACCAAACAGACCTACTAGCGTGGGCTCACGTGACCTGGAAAAGACAGTTAACTGGTTTTATGAGAAACTAATTCAGCTGCTACAAAGATATTCAAAGTGACAACAAACAGAATAGAAACATATAATTACTACAAAAAGATGCAAGAGATGAGTAAAATATACCAACTGAGAATAAAAGAACCACTTCTACACAAAATAGCCACAAAGAGATGTAAAAAAATGTAAAGTCACAAACAGTAAAAAGATAAGAAAAATGAGCACACAGTGTGTTGTCTTTCTTTTTTAGAAAAATGTCAGTGTCCTGAAGCCAATTTTCTCCTAATGTGTGACTACGAAAAGAATCCACTTTTAAAGCATAGGTTTTTAACTGTTAGGCTGGCTGTAGATCAGTTAGTCCAGTCATCAAACACTAACCACTGTGTGAGTGGGTCAACCCCTTGTTTTCTCCTGGCCACACGTGGAAGTGAACCTTTAATATCACAGCACAACACTGAGCTGCCTCTTTCCTTCCTGTATCACCTCCCTTCCTTGGTATTGTCATATGGAAGAGCTCTGAAGTGCATAGCTGAGTGTAGGGAACTATTCAGGTAAAAGGCAAAATAATAACCTACCCTCATCACCCACATCTAACAGACACTTTAGACCCTTGCATGTGTTGTCAATGAATCTTCGGAGAAAAGGATTAAGCCCCTTTTTCATCCCTTTCTTATGGGTTTGGCATGTGGTTCTACGGGTCGTCAGATGCAGCTGGGAGTGTCCACCTTGCCCAGAACTCCTCCCTCCTCGCCTGTGTGGAGACAGGCATACAAACTGCAGAATCAAGCTGTTGCACTACTTTGAAGATCAGCAGCTATTATTCCTCAAGTACCCTCATTGTTGTATGCTTGATTTAACGCACCTGAATCCACTAATCGATGGCTGTTGGTTGTGTGTGCACATGAATGGCATGTGAGGGCTGTTAAGTGATGTTTGAGTGCTTCACAAGGTAAGGCTGCATGTGGGTCAGTGGACCAAGATGCCCGTCTGAGGTTGTGAATCCATCATAAGCCACTTTGGATGCCGTCCCTTCTCACTCTTTTCTTTATCTCTCAGCAGATGTCCAACATGGTTCAGTAAAGAATAAACAAAGGTGGTATAGCTGTGTCCTTAAAAGGGTCGACAAGCAGAGAATACATGCTGTGCCCAAGTGCCCATGAGCTTAGTAAGATATGTGATTGATAATCACAATGCAGAGTTTAATTGTTTTATGAAATAATGTTCCACTTCTATTTGTCAGATTCTAAAGGCTTGTTTAAAAAATACTACTGGAAATAAGAAGATAATTAAAGATATTAAAGGTGCCCTTACACAGCATCACACCAATGCGTCACATCTACTGTATTTAACACATGTAGAAATAGAAACCCGGACGCTGCAGTTTAACAAGCAGCCAGTGGTTAGCTGCAGCTCTCACAATGTATCTGATCAAAGTGCACAGGATGTTACAGGAGGTCAATATAGGACAGGGACAACCTTTTAAAAATGATTTTGGATCTGTGTGCCACCACAAAGGATAGAAAATGAATCAGTCAGATTGAGCATTACAACCTTTTTAGACCCCCCAGTTTTAGGCAAAAAAAGTACAAAGAAATGATTGGATTGATGCAAGAAGTATCTACAGAAGACTCAGTCTTTGTGAGCAATGATGGGTCCTGGTTCATCACTTCTTGTCACACCTCTTGAGAGTATTGTGAGTCAGATCAAGACTATTTCTCAGTACAACGTCACACAGACTCACACTGGTTTGTAATATTGTGAAAAGATTCTAGGGAAATCCTACAACAAGTGAAAACAAATTTTTATATAGAAGATTTGGCCAATAAAAAGAAAAAATAACTTTCTTTGGACATGAAGTTTGAAGTGAGTTAACACATTCCAGATTACAGATTTTAGCTTACCGCAGGGGTCATAAAACATAATGATAATCACAGATATGTCAAACACATATTGATTGTGTGTACAAGATTTAAGATGGAATGAGATTTTGCATTTGATTCAACGTGCAAAGGCATCTGCAGCCTGATAACAGACAGCAACCAGTAAAAGTTTTACAGGGATCAGCATGCAGGACCCTGTGGACTTAATGAGTAATGGAAAGTTACAAATCTGTTCCATGGGGATCTGATGAGGAAGGGAGAGAGACAGACATGAGTTGGGGGGAACCATGGAGAAATTACTTGTAGGCTTGAGGCACTAGAGATTTGGTCACACACCTGCACCAAGCCTGCATTGTGGTTAGGTAGAGAGCTGCATTTGGCGATCGCTCCTGAGGGGCTGATAAATCAACCTCAGCTACAGTACCGACAGACATGATGATTGCAAGGAAGGAGCTAGGACTCCCAGTGGGAGGTCTGATGAAGGTGTGATAAACTGCGTCATGGTATTACACCATGACATGGGGAGTTAATGTGCAGCGTGAGAAAGGTCAGATGAGCTCTATCTGATCAGTCGAATGACCTTTACACGGTGAATCGCTCTCATGCTAATATTGTTTTGACAAAGGTGCACATTTGTCCCTGTAGTAAGTCTAATATAACAGTAAGCAGTAAGTTTGTATGAACAAATCACTTTCTATATTACACTATTTATTTTCGAATAAGGACCGTGACATGTTAGGTGTTAAGTGTCGCATATCAACCATGTGTCCTGGACTGCAACTGCAATTATGTTCATCAGAAACTTAATGAATGCCTAGATCTTAATGAGATCATGTCCATCCCGGACTCAAGACTAGATTTTGTGTATCGGAGTACAAGTCATGACCTCATTCCATCACATTCCACTGAACATATTATCACAAAAACACCTGGAGACAATTCCTTAAAAACAGTCACAATATAACATGGAAAGTCATGGATGAACTGATTATTATGTAAGTCAACTCTAACTGGTGGGAGAATGAATATTGTATAAAAAAGTAATAAAAATAGACACGATGACAACAACAGATGATTCCTCATGCCTGCTTTTACTCTAAGCTAGACAAGTTGTCAAGAATCTTCTCACTTGCAAACAGAAATCGAAGAACCTTTCCCCAAAATGTTGTGATTAGTAAACATGCAAGGATCACTAAATTCTAAAAAGGTTCTATCTGTGGTAATACATTAACGAGTTGTTTTATAACTTCCTGGTCAAACCAATAATAATAACAATTACAAAAATATAATAATAATAATAATACGTCTTCCTCCTAAATCATCAGCAGACTATTTAGCAGCATGAAAAGATAAAACGCACCATGTCTTTACGTCACAAGCACAGCCTGAATCATTTTTACAGTCTGGTGATGACATGCTGTAAATGAGCTCATGTTTAGGATCATCAACTGTTTCCCTCCAAAGGAAACCTGAGACACAATCATCGTTTTTCAAAATACTGCTGCCCTGATTATGTCTGACAAAACAACCATTGTGAGCGATCTGCTGGCCCTAAAATAAACAGCCGAGGTAAACCACGATAAAAGAATAGATTGTTTATTCATTGCTTGTGAGATGATGTAGCACAGCAGGAGCTGTATGGCAGGCTACTCGAAAGGCTAATCTCATGAAATAACATTTAGGGATTAGCTTTAATTGGAGGTTGTGCCCAGCACACAGCAACATCAGTCATCAGAGGCTTGAGTAGCACTGGCCTGAATGATCTACACTGTCATTAGATGATGATATCATGTTTGATTCTACATATTGCTAAACTGACCCTAGAAAAAATACATTTACATTTTTGGGGTTTTTATATGTGTTATATTTTTCACCTGCAAACACAGTACAGAATGCTTTTCTGTTTTATTTGTTCATATTCCAAACTAACTGGGAGCATAAAATGATAGGAGGGTGTATGTGCTTTTATAACATTATGACAAGATAAGGACACATTTCTAAATGTACAATCTTACAGTATAGAACTAAATACATATTATTAATTACTGTGCTGTTTCACATATTATTACAGGTGTTGGAAATGTTTTAATGAGCATTTCAGTGGTCTTTGTTTGTAATGTGAAAGTAAAACAGACAAACCACAAGATTTGTGTATGAGTTAGTATATCGCTGGCATGATTTATATTCATCAAATCAAATCAGCCTGTGGTATATAGCTAACAGAGTCTTTAAAGTCTTGTTTGATCCTCCTGAACTGTTTTCACTGCAAGCCTGAACTTATCTGGACATTATCTGTAGGAACTGTACATGACATTACGCTGCCAGGTCCTCTAGTACAAGCCCCGTGTAATGTCCAATTGAGTGAAATGAGCAGCTCACTCTTCTGGGAATTCACAGCATGTGAGCTTAATGATGACTGTGTCATACAACTGACACAACGTTGATGTGCTGTTGACAAAACACTGTACTTTCTGCATCGTCTCCTGCCTCCTGCAGGCGCCACCACTCAGCTAAACCAGACAAGTGCTTCCAGTAGGTGAGAATGCATCTGACAAAGACAAATGTCTTTACATATATGAAAGGGCAGCTTAGGACGATATCCAGACCTGATTCTCTGGACAGTAAAAAATAAAAAAGTTACAAACACACAAACAGGCATAGAAGGCAGAAAGGACACCGCTTACACAATGAAGAGGACTCTGAATCATGATGCCAAGTTAGTTAAACCTCTCAATCTCTCAGTTTAGGACGTGTCTCTACTTCACTGCTTAGTAAAACTAGCATGTTCATGTTTTCTCACGTTATCAGGAAAACGTATTAAATCAATATTACCTGTCTGCTTCCAGACTCGTTCTTTTCCGCACAGCTGAAAGAGGAGGCAGGAAAAACAAGCCAATCTTTTCGGGTGGGGTTCTTCTGTGAAACGGTTCAGTATTTAGTCTCTGAATGATCTCTCTCCATGACTAAAAACTGCTCCTCTGAGTGACTGTGAACAAAACACCAGCATCACTAACACCAATACATCACACTACAACTGTTCAGACACGGCAAACGAGAAAGTGACAGAACATTTTCAAACTAAACTTAAATGCAGATTATACACAGTTGTCTGTATAATGTATAGATTGTTTATTACATTTTTCATTTTTTCCTGAAATTATTTTATCTTCTTCTTCTTCAAGTGGGACAATTTATTTTTTATTTTTCACATGAATGTGAAAACCCAGAAATCAGTTTCTCTGGGAATGTGTTATGCCAAAAATGAATCCCAGGACTGGTATATTTATGCCCATCTATCTGTGTCATCGGTTAAGGTCTATTGTTTGAACAAGGTCTTTTTCATGTCATGTTTTATCTCCACATGAAAAGTGGAAATAACCATGACACTGTGCATGCAGCAGGGGAAAATCCCCAATGGAAACTTAATGCTCTGTCCAAAGATGTCTAAAGCAATAAAGCAGCTGGGACAGTAATCAGTATCAGCGCAGATGCTTGAAATAGTTTTGAATCTATAGATGAGCGTGTTCTATTCAGCTGAACGGTGCATGTTAGACACTTGAACACTGTTTACTCTGTGGGAATTTCTTGTCCCTCTAACTGGGGAACTTCGTAATAGATGAGCATGTTTGTAATTGTGTTGCAATAGAAAAAAAGAACAATAACTTTTGTGTTATTCAAGGTACAAAACAAAACTCAACATTTGGCATTAAAGCTGTAAGTATGAAATAAGACGTTTAACAATGGGCTCCATTATAGTTAGAAATGGCGTGGGAGAATGATACTGTTTTTTCTTTTCATTACCAATGGATGTGTACACCTTTTTCCAAATGTTGTCAAACGCATCAAATAAAATTCCCCGGAACTGGGTCTGTGTCATCGCAAAACTTAATAAAGCTGGAACAAAGACAAAAACAAAAACAACTTTTTCTATGCCTTTTAAATTACAGCAAGAGCTCGTTTAAACATCCTCGCTGTGTCATTAAGATCAAACGAGTTCGGTGAGGATGCTAAAATGGAAGTGACGAATGTAAGATGTGCTGGATTCCTGAACCCAATCATGGCCTGTGGTGGGACTCGTCTGTTTTGTGTAAACACACGCAAGAATCCTTTTATTTCATTTTGACAGTGTTTCTTTTGGAAACAGTGCCCTGAACCCAGCGTCATCAGAGGATCCCATGCTAAGGATGTTTTCTCTGCATTGTTCTGTATTAAGTATTTTGTTTGCACCGGAACTTCTGAGCAAAGTGAACGGAAGCAGCTGAAATGAATCGTTCAAAACAATCTTCCAATTAACTGTTTAATCAGCAGTTAATCATGACATTAAATGTGACCTCCTACACACACACACACACACACACACACACACACACACACACTAGCTACAAAGAGTGACACATGACTGAAGTATTATCATTTCTGCTGTTTATGTAGTAGACATACGATACACTTTGTCTGTGATATGGTATTTGGAGATTTCACACATTGTATTGATATATTATATGGGAAATACCCAACACATCATCCCTCAGTGTCAGATAATGACACTTTGTAACTCCTTAGAGTGCTCATACCAACACTTCAGACATTCTTTGGTGGCACTGTTTGGTGCCACTGGAAGGATTATGACTGTGTATTGAACCTGTCTTCATGACTATCAGATATGCTCAGTTAAAGTCATTAAAACATCTACATGTTAGTTCACTTCCAGCACAAAGACTGGGTTATAAAACAAGTGAAATGATTAAATAAACACTTCTTAGAATGGTCTTTTGTACAACACACAATGTCTCACACTGGACTCAAAGTTCTGTGTCCTGTGGGGAAGTCCTGAGTGTTGTTGATCCATTAAAATTCACTATGGGGGATTTTAATATACTACATCACTACTATACGCAAAACTCGTGCACCTGGGTTAATATTGATATCAATGTGATTCTCATTGCAACACAAACGACATGTGACTAAAGATGAGCTGGAATACTATAACATGTTGATGACAGACCTTTTCTTCCATTGCATCCCTATACAGTTATTACAGCAAAGCAACAACCTTTCTGCAAACACTGGCTTGTGACCGGTCAGCACATGCTCAAAAGTTTGAATTTCTAAGCAGTCATCATATCCAAAATGCAAGTCTTTCAGTGCTCGTAGAAAAAAAATGCTTCTGCACTGAGCAAAAGAATAAGTTCTGAGAGGTTTTGAGCAGTCACTCAGCCCCAGGGAGTCCCTCATTTGGCAGGAGTTGGGCTGCTCTGGAGCTGGTACACTGGGAGACATAAACCACACTGAGCAGAACAAAGGTCACGACTCAGAGACCAGGGTCTAAGCTCCCCACACCATTCAGCCATGGTCATCATCTGGCTCACTCTTTGGCACCGTCTTATCACAACAAGCTCATAGCTGCAGGGACAGAACGTTAGAAACTGCACCTTGTCCTGTTGCGCTGCTCCTGCTTGCCTGCGTAACAGAAAACTCACAGTGTAGGCTAAGCCCTTCACATGTCAGTGCCTGACCCCTGAGTGGTGTAACAATGCCAAATGTATGCCAAATGTTCCTCTTTAATGGTAGGTAATTTATAGACACTGGCAAGAGCAAATTTGGACTTCTGTCCAGAGGTGTTGATTACCCTTTTTATCTTGTTTGGGAGCATGATCAAAGCCATCACCCATTAGCAATCATGTGCTTTTCTTCCCCCCCACTGCCCCCTGCTAAAATACTTTGGCACACAGCCGTGCCTCAGCCTACTTTTCTTTGTTTTATTACTTCAAAAGGTTGCGCCTAACCCCATTCATCACAGAACACTGCTCCCGTCAAAGCTGTAACAGAGTCAGATTGTTCAGGCATTAGAGCATTGAACAAAGCACGTTGAGCATCTCCAAATCTGATGTAATTCAAGGAGGGATAATTCAGCACACTGAGAGTCATCTTTGATCTGTGATCTGTACCATATCTGCACCCACGCTCACCTAATTTTATCAAGCTTTTGATATTTCATCTCACCCTGCCCATTTGAACACAGCACCACAAATTAGCACTGTGTTATGGAATATCCCTGCACAGTGTGTTTAGCTTCTTCTGAGAAAGAACTTTTCAATGCATCTTTTTTTTGTTGAAGAATTTTTATTATGATTAAAGACACAAAGAAATGTTGGGTAAAAGGGTGGAGGGTTCTCTTTTATTATGTTTGTCAGACATATCTCCAGCCTCCAGATCTATCAGTAAGACTATCATTAAGCATTAAGTGTGTCCTTTCATTCAGGGCTTTCTTTGTAAGCAACTCTGTGGCTGGTTGGGGTTGAGCCTATTTATCTTCCTGTTGTACCTGTGTTTGTGCTAATGTTGGCTGTGAAGGAAAGGCACATGAGGAGGAGGAAACCACACCAGCTCATTCGGAGGCACCCTGCCCGTATCTTGAAGCCTAATCCGATGAGCTCACACTCAGCATGTTTCTCTCGTGAGTTCTGCATGACTTACGCTGCCCCCAGAGATAAAGGATGGCCAGGGTGCTGCTGTCCTCATAGAGAGGCGGGTGAAATGGGTGTGTATGTGTATGTATGTGTTGGGGGTGTTGTTACAAGGAGGTAGGAGAACTAGAGTTTGGCTGTGGGGAAAGGGGTGGAGAGGGGACATACTCAATCCTCTGTGTGCATGTGTGGGGGAGCCTCAGCACTCAGCACCTCTCCCGCCTTCGGACACTGACCTCTTTGTAGTATTCATATTAAATACTCTTGCCCTGTGAAGATGACCCCCCGAGACTAATCCTTTGACCTCCAGCGCATTAAAGTGACCGTTAGTGGACATGGGAAGGACAGTCTGTCATCTCAGACTCCCACTACAAGGATGCTGGTGCGTGCGTATGGTCAACGTTTGAATGTGAATGAGTGCAAGGTGGGGTGCAGGGTCAGTTTGCTTTGGAAGCGGGCTTTTGCGTGCAGCATAGCGGCCAACAGAGAAAATGCGGGTGAATTCATGTTTTGGATATTCTGGCTACAACAATCATATCAGATTGAATGTTTTTAGAATAATGTCGGCTCAATTGGTTGTTCTTTACTCTAAAACCTGGGGATGAAGCTTGTAAGACACAATATAAATAACCTGAACAAATGAGTACTGCAGAGTCATCCATGACCATGACTTTATTTTCTATTGGTCTAGTCTCTATAAGCCATAAAATATGCTTACTTACTAGTATTTTAGAAAGAGCACACATGCTTAGTGGATTGCTTTTAACAGTGCTCAGAACTAAGGAACAATCCTTTATTGCTTCCAAAGTCTTTAACCAGCCAGCCATTTGGTCGGTAATGTTCAATGACAGCTCAAAGCACCGACCTGTTGTTTGCGGGACCTGTGGACATCTTCTGAAGCTCTTGGAAGACACTTTATGTGGTGATAAAAAAAGGTACCAATAAAGCCTTCTCACCGGCAGCAGATCCTCCCAGACCAAGAGTCCTTGTTAATTACAGCAAACAGTTGGAGATCTTTTCAAAGGGGATTATATCAGGGTCAGGAGCATTTGGACCTTAATTACCCTTGACATAATGTTTGACCATTCTGTTACCACCGGGGAAGGCAACACTTATTAACGGGACATGAGCCTAGGGGTCACCAGGGTTACTAAGGTCAACTTTGCAAATGCAGCACTACCCCCACCCACTCCCAGCCAACTTCTTCCACATCTTATCTCTAACAACAGCTTTGTGCAATTAGCTCAGAGAAGGGATCTGGATATTGTAGGAGTAGATTGAAATTTGGGGGGTAGTTTCTTGTTGAGAACCATCAGCTGAGACATGGCTCTGACAGCAGTGCTCACCCATCACGTGTAGACACATGATTTTAGGGTAACTGAAACCAAAAGGTTAGAGGTCACTGTAGCTAATGTTCTGACCTGCAGGATGCATCTGCACTTGATAATGCTGCATCCTTTTTCAATTGCTTGAACCCAAGAACTTAATCTTTCATGTCATTTCATTGTCCAGACTTAAACCACTATGAAAGACACTTAGAAGGGTCAAACTAGCGTGCAGAGCAAGACAAAATAATTGAAATCCTGTACCTACAAACGCTACCGACTTGCTTCTGTGTGGAGCACCTCTAAATATGGCCGTTGTTTGTTCCTGCCAAGTGGCTGCTTAATTGGCTCTTCCCTGTGGAGGAAGTGAAACAATGAGAGCATTTCCCTCAGTAATCAATAAGACATTTTTATATTGTGGACAGCATGAAGCATTCACTGCATGCACAGCTCATAATGAGAGGCTGACAAAAAGTGGAATGCAATCAACAGATGGGAATAAAGTCGAGCGGAGTAAATCATAATCCTCCTCCACACCAAGACAAATTTTCCTTTCTTATAGCTGTTGTTCAACAAAGAACCGTCAGCTTGGCAAACACCTTAAAGGGCTCATTCATCCCTGTGTCATTGCAGTATATAGGAAAACCTCAGAAGTCTGTACAATATTACTCTGTCTACCACTAATCCCTGCACAATGACTCACAACAGATGATGAGAAATACTATGCATGTTTGCATCTCTCAGACTGTTGAATACACAGCATGTACTTAAGAGTAGATAACTCTATGCTCTACACAACAGAGTACATTCACATGTAAACGCACAATTCTGTGCTGTTTGGGATGGTAATGTCATCACTGCTCTGTCACAGTTTTTAAAGAAATATTACTCTCCACATGTCTGAAACAGAAATGCCTCACTGTAGTGACATACATTTCCTGGTAGTTTAATTTTGTAAGTTTAACTACAGCATTTTCACTGTTTACCTGAAAGCCACCTACATGCTACACTTCTACATTGTTGCATAATCCCGGATAAAATTAAGATTCAAAAGTAGGTGCTTACATAATAGGACAAGATACTGTGGTTGCAGGGGAGGATTGAGAAAGGATTATGGAAAGGTAGGCAGGGCTGGGGGGAAGAAGAAAACAGCGAGGGGGAAATCTGCAATTAGTAATTGCATGGTAGATGGCTTAAATTGCCATTATGACATATGCTCAAGACTGGCAAAGGATATGACGGAACCTAGTAAGACATCTACATAGGGCTTTGTAACAGTCACAGAGTAAACAGTACCAGAAAAAGGATAATAATGTACATAGTACTCCACAGAAGGTCTGCTACACCAGTCACTAGAGAACTATTTCAGGAGAGATTTATGAGACGTTAGGAACAAATGATCAGTGACCAGGCTGTTATTAAAGATAGCTCTCTGTACAATAATATTCTGTGTGCTGAATGTGTTCGGGCTCATGTAATGAGCTATGACTTGTGTGTAAAGCATGACTGAATCGTCAGCCGTGATGCCACCTGTGTTGACAGACGGGAGTACCAATAACTAAATAACACTGTCACGACATGCAATCAGTGATAAATCATATGTCCAATATGGACATAATGCCTGGGATACTGCGCCGATCCACCTGACGTCTTTTTGTGACTGTATTTCAGGGTCATGTGACTTCCACCTTTGTTCCAGACAGTCATTATTCAAGAGGCTGCTTGTCAGTTTAATGTAAACATGGCTCACACTTGAACATTTGTCAAATGATTGATGCTGTTGTTTTTCTTTGAATAACCATGTTCTCATAACAGCTAGGCCTTAGTGTTGGCCAAGTCCTTTTCACACAAAGAGGTTTTTAACATGATTCCTGTAGCAAAGTAACAGCACTAGTTTGTAACTGTACACTGTGTTCATAAGAAGCAAATTTATTGATAGCTCCATATTTGACCTTGGGTGACACAATGTATGTCCAGTCTGAGTAAAAGTCGGTTCTAAGCTTATATTAAGTAAAAAAATGAGTGGTGGAACATGCACAAGTATTAAAGAGTTGAGGAAGCAAGACTTGTGGCATTACGTTGAAATGCTCTTTCAGACATTTTGTCAGAGAATTAAAATGAATAAAGGTTTGTATTAACAGAGGTATTGGAGAACACTTGTAACTTTTATGACGTTGCCACAGGGGACAGCAACAACATACAAGGCATTCATCAGAGTCTCAGGAGAAGTGGCAGAAAAACATTTTCCACTAATGAAAATGACAAAAGTGCTAAATGTGTACAGTGAGGTGCTGTTTTAGAAGCTGCTTTATGGCCTCCCTCGAGCTTTACATGAGACATGGTGGCTGGAGTGCACAATGAAATAATGGACAGGTACAGGGGCCACATTTAAACCAAAGTCTCTTTTTTACATACACTGCCAAGCTGAGAAGAGTGGAGCTTTCACTCTTGTTCTCATAAATCTATCATTGATCTGTTAAGTGATCCTAAAAAAAGAAACAGGGGTTTTGTTTGTTTTTTTTGTTGTTTTTTTTGAGGATCCTAGCAAGTGGCAATTAGAGACCAGGTTAAATGAAACATTTTATGGACTCTGGTCTGCATAGTTTTATTGCAACTGTGGAAATAAGCATAGCAATGTTTCCAGTGCCACATTCTTTATGCGTTCACAATGGAAGAAAACACATTGCAAATATCAATCAGTATATTAATGAATACCTAATGGCTGTTGGGAGCTAGAGAGCCAAGGACAAAGTCATGTTTTGTCATCAGGTTTTTTGTGTAGGCCTATGGGGCAAAGAAAAATGAAGTGTGAAGGAGACTGAACATGTTGTCTTCCTGTTTGGCACAGCAGTAACTAAAATTCAACTCTTGCCATAAGTCAAACAATAAACCCACAGTAGATTCACTGCATACTGCTCTGGATACAGGGAGTACTTTGTACATAACAAAGACCTGAGCATAATGCAACTCACATCATCACTCATAATGCAAGATCACATCATCACATTATCCTCCTTTTGTACTTTACAGAAGCAAATTACAATACCTGACAAACTTTCATCTGCTCTTCATGTACATGCGTGTAAGAGTTAAAAAAAACAGTAAAAACTCTTTCATCCAAGCACAAACGAGAACCTGTACAAACACATTACAAAATACAATATATCATGCATGGACAACTATTACATTTGAATTCATTAGAATCTTTATTTATAGAAACAAACTTGGGAAAATTAAAGATTTTGTGGTATGTTGGACATATAATAAAGAGTTTGATATGATTCTTTGATATCTGTACATATTCACATCATCCATGGAGTGGGCACTGATGCAGCCCCATACATCACAGATGTTTGGTTTTATCTTCAGCACAGAAAACCCAAAATGTATTTGTTCCTGAAAACAAGCTGAAATGTGGACTGATCAGATCACGGAGCACAGTATTTGTGTCCATCGGAAATGAGCTCGAGCCCATTTCAGATGCACATAACTGATGTTTTGCCTCCTCATGTAATAGAATTTCGTGTGGTTGAGAACCTGCATATTGTGGTTCGTTAAAATCTGACATAATCAGTCATCTTTCTAAGGAACTAACAAACATAAAAAACTGTTTCACTACATAGCTGCCCACTGTCTTTTCATTCCCCTAAAAATATTCCACACGTGTCCAGTACCCAATTTATATGCATCGTCCATTCTGTGTTCACAAACTAAATGAAATCACACCACTACAGTGGGACTAGACTATTTTTACAAATGGACCCCCTGTAAAAAAAGCATCCATGCACCTTTTAGTAATTTCTTTAGTGCTGTTCACAATGGTGAGTCCTTCTTTATTTCAAGCAATGTGCCATCCTGTTGTTTACTCATACAGGGAAACCAAATAACTTTTTAGTGTTAGTGTATTTGCACAGTATTGTTTGCCTTCAGTTATGTTGGAAAAAACTGTTATACAGACACTTAATAAGAAATAACAGTTATTAAAGTTGATTTTTTTTCATTAGATTAGATGTATTTGACACATTTTACCTTTATGGACATAATTTGCAATTGTTAAATCACAATTTATCTTATCGTCATACTTAGCATATCACAGAACATTTAAAATCTCAATAATATCTAATTGTGAGTTAGGTATTACCATAAGATCATATCGCAGAGTCTCTGGTGATTCCCACCTCTACCACTCCGAGTCCTCAACATGTCACATCAGGCACAGGTGAGCCAAAAGCACAAAAGGTCAGGAAGGAATTTGAAATCTGAAAGTGAGCAGGAAACAGGGAGCGATTGAGAGAAAGCCCTATTTTTCTCTCTATGGTTTTCATAAAGGCAAGCTCTCTGATTGCCAGTGTCAAAGTGACAGGGTCTTTTATGAGCACTTGGCGGGTCCCCACCCTGGTTTGTGTAGCCAGGCAGTGATAGCAGTGCCCATTGTTGGGCTACGGAGAGAGGCGCAGAGGGGAGGGGCCCGGCCATGCTTGCCCGCCCTGTGCAGTGTGTTGCCTGAATAGGCAGCTAAGGTGTCCATGCCCCCCCAGTGCCCTTCAGTGTGGGAAAGCTGGAGGAAAAGCCCCTGCAGCATCTTGACGGTGCCTGATATAGGATTGCGTGCTAGCTTTGGACACAGAGGCTACCGTGAGGTGACACTCCACACTGATGGATACAGTAGAAGAGTCGCACTCCCAGACTGTGTTAACGTCTCCTGCCAGAGATCAAACAGATCAAGTTCACATGTGTCATAATGTACAATACGCTGTTGCATTGTGCACACTTGCACCGCGCACACAGAGATATGCTACACATAGGCCACATTGACATTGTAAGATGATTCTCTCTACAGTACAATGAGTAGACAATCACCACACATGCACTTATACAATCATATCAGTGCACATGTATACATGTTATACAACAACAAATTACACTACACAATGCAACGTGCCTTTTATGCCTTGGTAAACTGACTCGTACAAAAATCTGGTAAGATGCTACCATGTTAGCAAAGCTCTCGGGAACAATATGTGATATATTACATAGAGCAGGTTTCAACATGAATTTATAGGTTACGACGAATACTTGTTTATCATAAAAGAATCTCTTCTAAAAGAATTATTATATTACCTGCAACTAATTTCAGCCACAGAATAAAATGCCGTCAACACTTTTCAATATTAACTTTCAGTCAGTCCCTTTATTGCTCGGCATGTCCCATGTGATTGGTCTCTGTTGCAATGCTGCCATTCCAAGCATTCCAGCACACAAATAGGACCCCATGGAATGGAATCAAGACAGCAAAACAAGACAACATACCTGAGGCATGTTTAAACAAAACAAGTCAGTGCCCCTTTATATACAGTAATGCATGGTCGAGAGATGGACGACTTCATGTCACTCCCGTGTTCAGATTTTTTCACTTTTATGTTGTTTTCTTTTTTTGCAGCTATTGTATAAAGATCTTTCCAAAATGTCCATTAAATTAACCAACAAATCATGGCACATATATTTGTCCTAACGGCCATGGAAGGTAATAACATTTTCCAACATATTTGGGCCAGAAAGAATTCAAGTGTCTCAGCTAATATTTCTAAGCCAGTGTGTCACATACAGAATTGATATTATTGGAATGACTTTATCCATGATACTTTGAAATGACCCCTGGTTACCACTGATTAGTTGATGTAGTTTCTCTGGGCAAGGAAGCAGCAAAGCTACTTGGCACATGACAAGCAGCTTGAAATAACTTTTGGGTGGGGGTTGGGGCTGAACTGGCTTCACCACAGTATGGCTGTTGTTCCAGCGCCCAAGGATTACAATTAACCAGCCACTCCTGTTGAGGCTTAATGACCAAACACTGCAAAAGCCATCAGCGGGACACTTCCTGAACAGCGCTGTGTTAGCCCTAATTGGTTCTGGCACAGCAAGCCTTGCTGTTTATCTCATAGCCAGCTGAAAAGAATCACAGTTAAGAATGAATTAAAACATCTTGAATGTAGAAAATTCAGGGTTCAGTGTGTCTGACTATGCTATTTCATGAGACAGCTTAAAAAATAATTTCGGTACAGAGCTTTGGTTTAACACTAGTTAGAAATATATAACACTTGAGAGCGGATCATAGAATCTCCTTTTTTATAAGAGGAACCTGCCAACACATGTCCAACCTCAGAGTCAAATGGGGCAGGGGGCTTTGAATGGGAGGTCCAAGGGATTTGGGTAAACCATCTGTTAACCAAAGCTTTTGGGAAAGAGCACTAATATGGATTTAGGATATTATTCGCTCTGCAGGTGGGATGGTCAAAACCCCTGTGGATTTCTCTGGGATGAAGGGGGTGAGCCTTAGAAATTAAAAAAAAAGATTTCAAAAGAGGGACAGGTTTAAATGAACTGGACAAAAATGTATTTTTTAACTTTTCCCTAACGTCCACGGCTCATTCATTCATATGATTGTTTGATGAAGGGACAGAACAGAAAAGGAAAAAGTCACCTGTGAATCATTTTTTCACTGCAAATATCCACAAATATTTAACGTGTTATTTTCTTTCTGCCACACTAGTCAACACAGCAACAGGAGTTTCCTCTCAACACTTAAAGACTCACCCTTGTTTTTGTTAAAGCTAGAGGGACAGAGGCATTAACTGCCCTGTCTGGTTCTCTAGCCTGGGTTATTCCAAAAGGAGCCGTATTTACTGAGCTTAACAGTGACTTGCCCTCTTTTGCTTACTTGTTTGTTTATCAGGATGAACAACAGAGCTTTAAGCTGCAAGGTGCTTTCACTGTATCACAGAGGGGGGACGATGCACAGATGTACCAAGAACAGAAAGGGAACTGTATCTTTTGTGGACACAAATACAAAAACTCTTCTTATACTCTAAGACTAAACTGACTTATATAGTTCATATAAGCATCAGTTTCAGCCGATACTTACAGCATGTATGCTCAAACAAACCATTAAAGGTATTTGGTAAACTACTCGATATCTGGGATCTGCTCAACGAAAGGATCTGGACTTTAGGTGCAGTCAGATGTGGAGTGTCCAGGTACGGTAAAGTTAAAACTTCGTGGCACCTTTTGCTGCTTTTTAGGCCGAAACAGATGTTTAACAAAAGAAAAGTATAAAGACCTAGCATAACAGGCTAAATTATGTATGTACATTTTTGTAGATAATTTCACTGTTTTCAAATGTAAAATAAAGAATACGAAGAGTCACATGGCTTGAGGGTAATCATCCATGAAAGAGGTGGTGATGATGGGAAGCTCCATCTCAACTTCTAGTCAGTAAATTACAGCTTCCCTCTAATCCGTCTCTGATCCCTCACCCCCCCAAACACACACATACACACCCCATCCTCTTCTGCACCCCCCTCCTCCACTCCAGTTTCCAATCCGGAGATACTGAGTGAATTGATTCCAGGAAATGTCTATTTTGAGGAACAGATTGTGGCATTGTTGTTGGCTCAGTGCATCTACATGGAAGTGGAAACAGGAATCATTAACTCACCATGGTAAGTGCAGTATTTCGACCTGACTTCTTTAAATACAACATATCTTCAACTCACTTGTGTTGTGAACATCAGTGTATGTAAAAGTCCGACTAACGTGGTTCTGGTAAATAGGTAAGCTGGAGGGTGGTAAACCAGACATAGTTTAAAGCAGTTAGTTACTCCTAAAGGCTTCTCTCGTTTAGAAACAACACTTTGGAAACCTTTCCAGTTTGTATGTTTTAAAGTCGTCTTCATCTTGCTGTGGCGTGTCAAACTATAACAGGCTCGTTACTCCCCCTGCGGTTGGACTGACCTAAAACACCTCCTTGTATGTTTACGGAAAATTACATTTTGTCAAAATCCATAAGAGTCATATGAAAAAGGTGTTTTCAAACATGTGAACACACTTAAGGTTGAAGAATAACTATGATACAATGACAGTAATAATAAGATTTATCTTGTTAATATACCGTGTGTCTCTCAACCTTTTACAGTTCATGATAATTGAGACATTTCACTCTGGAGGAGTTTAAAATAAAGGAAAAGTGAGCTTCCACTTAAGAAAATATACCTTTTCAGGCTAAATTTAACTCTTAACCCATTAAATTATTGTTAAAAGAAAAAAGACAATATATGGTCAATAAAGAAAATGAAAGTCTGATTAGTGGACTGTCTCTAGTAGATACAGGATCTGGCTGAAGTGATCCCATGCACCAGGATACGTGAATCTGACCACTTAAAGGGGCTCTGTGGTTTTGGGCTGATTAGTTTTACGGATGTCCTTCCTGATGCTGATCTGGAAAACTACACGTCTGGTCACATGCTGCAAGAAAACAGTAATTTCCCAGCAAGCAATTTAATGAGAACCATATACAAATTAAATAAAAACAAAATAGATTTTAGTACTAGGATTTGAACACTGCTGTGATCTGTTATCAATCACTTAACTTAATTTCTAAGAATTTTTGGCAGATGAACAGGTTGAAGATTTGGAATCCTCTATGCTAACTAGTAGAAAGACAAGTTTGATTAACAAGGAGAGACTTTGTGATCAGGAGACCTACTACTGAGCATGCAGCTCACAGCGAAGCTACACAAAGAAATACAGTCTCTATAACTGTAATTCACAATAAATGGCAAACTTCCTCCAGTGGTACTTTTTGATTGTTTAATAGTTTGCATGTGGGTGAACTAACTGGAATCTTGTTAGATTCTCTTGGGGATTAACAAATTGGTAAGAAACCCAAGAAGAGTTTTACAGTCGACATAAAGCTGAATTTTTTCATTGCAGTCGATTTTTAGTTGATCATCTAGTGTTTGCTCACTGATTGAAAACATCCAACATTTAGTCCACTCTGAGATTGGTATGTATGCCAAATGTACCAAACAGATACATTTAAATAGTAGTCATATTGTACATGACATGTTCACAGTAGACCTAGAGAAATTACTTTCCAAATACAGCACGCTCAGTCTCAGAGATATGACACGAAGTTCAGCCTAGCAGTAGAGCTTCTGATCCTTTTTACTGAAATTTCAAGATGCCTCCTAGGTGCCATCCATTGCAGGTTTTTTTAGCACATTCCAATAGTAGGACCCCAAAGGTTGACCCAAAACACAGTGGAGAGGTTATATATTAGTGCCAGGTAGTGGCTCTTTTTATTTTTTCCCTTAGTATTAACTGGAACTGCACATCTAAATCTTTCATCTTTCACACAGGACATAGGTCATTAATGATGGCTGCCCAGCCTGAGAATGGCTCTGCTGGAGGTTCCTGCTGTTATAAGGTGTTTTTCCTCAAGTAGGATTTGTGGCTTTTTACATATTTATATGTGTAGTAATATTCTTGTAAATTAACTGAATTGAAGTGAATTCAAAAGGCTTAGTTATTTGTTTTGCAGGAAACATAAAGATAAGATAAGATAAAATAAACCTTTATTAGTGCCACAGGTGGGAAATGTGCATTACGCACACTCTTCAAAATAGTCGTGGCCTTAAAATGAAAGGTGCTTTTTACCTTCTTAAATTAAAGTTAAACATTTAAGCATGTGAAGTCTCTCTATAGCTTTTCATTCTCCTCATACATGTGTACACAAAACATTATTTTCTATGAGTGTCTTGTTTCCAGCTGAGCAGATTATCCCACATTACTCCCTGATATTGAGCTTTCACACACCTCACACCTGGAGATACTGTTTCATTACTGACAGGCAAGAGCACAGAATAAAATCAGCACAGAACATATTTCTGTTGAAAGCCAACAGGTGAAAACAGGTAAAAGCTGTGGTTGCTGGTCCTTCCAACCTGCCGGTGCTTCGTCTGCTGGTCCTTGTTGTTGTTGTGATCTCTGTTACCTGCTGTTCTTTTCTCTCTCCACTAACCCCAACCGGTCGAGGCAGATGGCCGCCACCCTGAGTCTGGTTCTGCTGCAGGTTTCTTCCTCTTAAAGGGAGTTTTTCTCTCCACTGTTGCTTCAATGCTTGCTCAAGTGGGACTGTTGGGTTTTCTCTGTATATATTGATATCATGTGTAAGGTCTTAAACCTTACACTGTAAAGTGCCTTGAGATGACTTTGGCGCTATATAAATAAAGCTGAATTGAAATAGAGCATTCCTATTTATTTATCATGTTAGCACAGGGTACACAGTAAAGAAACGAGTGTCAAATTTACACTTAGAGTTGATTTCAACTCCGTACAGATAACATTTGGTCCCATTAAAAATGAGAGTAAATTTTACTCTATGGTTAGTGTTAACTTTTTAGTATTAATTCTACTCAATGTAGTGTTAAAATTAACAACAAAACGTGAGCTCTGAGAGCGCGCACACCTGCAGACTGGTACTGATGAACACTGTGTGGAGTTAAATCTTTGCACTGACTTTTAACTCTGCTGTTAGAGCTGGTTTACTCCTCATAGAGTTTTAAGTACTCAATTTAGGTTAAAATAGGTTAACTCTGCTGTGGATTTTTCCAACTTCTTTTCCTGCTAAATGCAACAAAACTACAATAGAAACCTGCACAGTGCAGGTGATTCAGCAGGTAATTCATCAAGTGGCCTAACCAAATATGCAGGCTCCAAATTACAGTCCTAACATAATGATCAGTGCCTCCAAACACGAAAACGACATGCCAACATGGCCTCAGGGCATGGAATGTCCTTTCCTGCCATTGCACACAGTAAACCTCAGTTCATCTCTAAAAACATGTCATTTACTCCCATATAAACAGCTCAGGCAAGTTTAAACACACAAACAGGATAAGATAAGTCCGTGTGGTTTGCATTGTTTTCCCCCCTCACACAACGAGACATGATAACGTTTGAAAGAAATTAATTTGCACAAGTATGTGAAGGTATAACATTAAAATAAACACAATGAGTAATGTGTACCCCAGATATAGTCAGTCAAAAAGTTTGTAAGTCATACAACTTGTTTAGGCTACAGCTAAGTGGCATGTGCTAAAAGCATTCAGCTACATTCAGGGCGCTCCCATTCCTTCCTCTTATAAGGTGGCTTTTGTTTCTTTTGCTAAAATCTGAAAGAGCAGCAAAATACTGCACACATAAATACACATGCAAAGCTGCTGGCTTCCCTTTGTTAAACACATGGCACCTAACATGACATCAAGTGAGACGTACAGCGTGTGATGAAAACACACGACATCCCACTGTCAAAACATTGACAATGGATAAAATATTATGTAGTGCTTCTGCTATGTTTATTTAATTTCTGAAATGATTACAGTCCTCAACGTACAACACAATTGTTTGAGTACAACATGAGCATAAATGATTATTTCTTGAAAGCACCATTGGAGGAGAAACAGGTGGACTACTGAGAAGCCCTGCAACATGCTGCTCAGAGGCAGTGGGCAGGTATAGTGTCATGACTGGTTGGGCCTACAGAAAAGTAACTCATCTGTGAGGTGTCCTGATCCAAACTCTGCAGGTGTTATCTCAACTGAGTACCTGTGTATCCTCTATGTTAGTCTGTTAACTTAATAGAAGTCATATCTAAACCTTTTTCCTGACTCAATTCTCCTGGACTCTGCCGCCCCGCATGGTCATGAGTGGCTCATCCATCTGGTCTCTGCTTACTTTGATCCCGCTAACCTCACCTGCTCATCTGTGGCTTCCTTCTGCCATCAGCTCCAGTCACTGCACCACCTTTGGAGCATATCCTAATCCTAACAATCAAGAGTAGAGTATCCCAGTGGGATATGTGTCTCCTCTTATCTTAATCTGAACTTAACCCTATTCCCGAAACAAACCAGTCATGCTACCTACTACAGTCTTGCAACACAAAATCTACTATCGAATCTATCTGTCTCTTTTGGGTGTAAACTCCTTTGACAATGCATTAGCAGTGTGTTAACTGAATCCTTTTATAACTGATAGATCAACTGGAAGGCTGTTCATTCTTTAAATAGGTGTTGAGGCAAAAAAAAGTCCAGTTTCTAAACTCATAAGAAAAAAACGTATGTATGTCACATATAAACATAGCCTCGCTCAGTGCTTATTTTTATGACTGCACAATGAATTTCCTGAGGGCAGACTTTCTTTCTTTTTTTCTAATTTTTTGTGCATTTGTAATACCGTCACTTCTAGTTTGGTGACTTGAAAACAGTGCTGGGTGGCAGGAGGTCTTTTTACAGTGGAATTAAAAAGCTTTGGGCTCCTCGTTTTTTCTTTTTTTTGGTTGTACAGCAGAGGAAGCTGATCCAGAGCCCTGTGTTTCAAAGCTTATTGAGTTCCCCACAATCCTCTATCTCGCCAACCCCCCACCCCTGCTCCGCTGTAGAGCTGCTAACAATGGACACTCGTTCATCTCCTTTTAAACACCAATAAATGTTTTTAACATTTCCTCAGCAGGCAGTAAACATTTGGCTGACTTTCCCAACATCTCATAGCCCTTGGTTCAACTCTAACTCATTTTGAGAAGAATAACACACCAAAGAAGGTTTTTCTACACGAGGGGGCCATGTTTGTTTTCCTAAGTCACATTTTGGTTCTGACATATGAGAAGGATGCCAGATCTTACATATCATATATAACAGCCATTTGAACGAGCTGTATTTCAACTATTCCTGACTTCTTAAATTGTTAAGATTTCATCCTCCCTTTTTTAATTGTATGTTTCCACTTATCTCTTCCTACCACCTTCCTTTCTCTCCTACATCCCCTTACCACCTTATAAGACACTGCTTAATTACACTCAAAATGTGAGTGTTTGTCTTTTCATCTTTGTCTGATTCCAGCCTTTTCAACCATGTGACCAAAATCAAAACCAGCTCTGCCATGTGGACAGTTACAACCGAGGGGCAAGGAACTGCTTTTGCAATGAACTCTTCGGGCAGAAATTATCTCCAAACCTCAGTAATTTATAGCGTGTTTCCACAGCAGGAAGTTTTCCATGAACCATTGGAACCCTAGCAGCACTTAGACCAGAAAAGACACGGCGTTCCTCAGCCATAGTCCAACAACACATCATATACACATCATGTCATAATTACTACAGTAATAATTTGAATGTGTGTCATTTTAAAGTGCTTGCTTAAATGACTGATGTTGTAATTCTTAAAACCGTTTCATGCTTTCTATCCTCGTTTGAAAGGATATGGAAAAAGTGAGTCCACACAGACTGTCCTGTAGGTCCAGCACATGACTGCACATTTGTTCTGTTCATTTGAATATCCTTAATACTCTTCTTGCATATCATTCTTACATTGTTCATTCTCCCGTTTCTAATGCCTCCCTGTAAATAGGTACTGTAAATTTGTGTATGTGTGTCCAACCTTGTCTGCATCTGAAATCATGAATTGGCCTACAGTTCCTGACCCCCCAAGACTTCCTGACCCTGGGAGCCTTTCAATAGCCAAACAACGACTGGTGTAAAGTTTGCTATGTTTCATTCTTACATCGCAATTATAGGACAAAATAGAGACTGTTAAAAACTGTTAAATTGATGATGTTTGATGTTAATTTTCCACCTGTCCTGTCTCTTTTAACACACAGTGTCAGATAACTATCGATTAACCACAAAGAACAAGTCAACTGTGATTTGTTCAGAAGTGGAAATTCCATCTCAAGTGTCATTTTTGAGTTTCATTTCGAACCGAGTTATGCTCTTTTATTAAGTACAAGTAATGATAATGGAAGTGATGATATTAAGAGAACAAGTTGTGCTGATATCAGAAGGAATTTGATACAGCACTCTTCTGCACAGAGGTGGGGCTCTAAGCGCTGCACATAGAGGGATATTACTGAAATGAATGCAGCATACCAATAGGCTTGCAGTGAACTTCCTCTTTCAACATGTTAGAACCTGACAGCCAATTGGAGCTATAGAAATCCACCAGGTTCCCATAGCCAGCAATTCACACTAAGTAGACTGCTTTTAATATTAATTAGGTGTGATGGCGGGCTGCGCGGTTGTCAAGGTCAAGGCTAGCACTGCTTTCAATGCAGAAAGGTAGTAATAAGAGCTATAGTACACCTCAGTGCTGGTGAGAATGTGCTGCAGGAAGAACACTGTGACCAGTAAGTCTGCATATGCTGTGATGTAAAAGACAGTCTGATACTATACAGTCTTGTTCAGTCTCCAAGAAAAGTTTAGTTGTTTGTTTTCTGTCCTATCTGCACAGACGTAGAGTTAAAATGTCTCCAGTGGATTAATACTGAGTCGTCAATGATGTGTCTCACAATGAAAAACACCCACACATGTACTATCTGTGTAGAAACTACAGGTCCTTCTCAAAAAATTTGCATATTGTGATAAAGTTCATTATTTTCTGTAATTTACTGATAAACATTAGAC
>JAUMHF010000013.1:15820869-15840090 GCA_032359275.1 Microctenopoma steveboyesi
AGTTTGGTTAGCGTGTTGTCCGTTGGTGTGCGTCTGTATAAACTGTCCCCTTGCGTGTTCGTAGGTATGTTAGTTTGCTAAATTAATTGTCTCTTTCAATATTATTGTGTTTATGCATTGTGATATGAAGGATGTTATTCGAGTAAATAAATTTGCTTTATTGGAAATTTTACTTTGAAATTGAAATAAAGACCGTTGGTGACGCTGTTACAGGTGCTGGTGTCCTTCAGAGTGTCGAAAACCATATGAAAACTGCTACACAAACATTGTGCAGAATGTTTCCTGAATGAACATAAACCAGCAGAGTAGCTGTCTTAAATGAGCATGCTCAGCTAGTAAGAAAGAAATATATTCCATCTTAAAATACAGTACAGTATCAAATTACTGACATTGGTAACTTGTACAGTATTATTACATAACATTTTTGTAATGTTGTTTGAGAAAACCGGACATGAGACCACATAGTGTTTATGTGCCAGTGTTTTTGAGGTGCACCCAGAGTCAAACTCTAGGACTGATGTTATGTCCCAGTCTGCCCCTGGCGTATAAATATTTAACTAACTGTGATGCAGCCATCGGCGAAACCTGAGATGTGCAGACTTGCACATCTTCCACTTTAATTTCTTTGAGTCTTGTCCTTACTCTCTCACTTGCCAGTAAATTAAATTACACATTTGGTGCCATTGTTTAGTTTACCTTTGTTCTTTTTGCAGGGGACATACTTAACTCTTAAAATGACACCCCTTCTGATACCCTGCACCAAATTGGTGGCTGCCGTCTCTTACAACTGCAATGTCAGCTGGTGTAAATTGGAAGGATGGATTGTAAGCGTGTAAACAGAGTAATTCAGTTGGGTTTGATCACAAAAACATCTGAAGTTAGTTTAGTCACACAAATAGTTACAATAACAGCAAAAGACAGTGTTGTGGTACAGGACTTGAACTCTGGTCTCCTGTAAAAGTTATATTATTTTGTTGGTTCATTCATCTTTCTCCTGCCAAATGAGGGCTAAATTATCTAAATTATCTTGTAATTTTCTCTCTCCCCTAGCTGTGCCCCGTCCTCTCTCTCTCTCTCTCTATATATATATATATATATATATATATATACGTATATATATCTATTTGCAGGTATCCTTGACCTTGGAGCTGTACTTACTGGTCCTACCAACCTGCCCAGTGCCTCGTCTGCAACTCCTTTTGATTTCTATTGCCTGTTGTTCTTTTCCATCTCCTCTTTCCAAGTTTCCCTTTTACTTGTGTTCTTGTAGCAGGAATCATGTCAAATGCAGCATGTCAAAGTGAAACTGTGGAGTCAGACTATGAGTACTGTGTACTGAGTACTATAATCTGAATTCAAGTGTAGTTTAAAAATTTTCTCTCTCATTTGTCATAGTTCGCTGTTAGTAAAAGTCTGGATTCAGACAGGTATTTTAATACATTTTCCTGATAAAGTGAGAAAACATGAACACGCTGGCAGCAGTAATGTAAATTAAAGTTGTAGATAGATAGCGGAACCAAAGTTTGTCTGATACGTTAAGTCAGTGTTTCATTGTCAGCAACACAGCAGATAGAGAGAGAGAGAGAGAGAGCTGCATTGTGTTGATAGTTGAGGATTTTGTTAAAGTTAAGTTGCTGTGTTTTTTGTTGATTTTTTTGAGTGACTCATACAGTTTATTACCCTTCTTGCGAGTAAAAGCAAACAGTGAACTATATTATGTTGTCGTTATTACGTTTAATGCTGCTAAATATTTGCGGACTTGCTAATAAAGTACGTAGCATGTATCAACATTTAGGTGAATGTAATTGTCCAGTGAGCGTCTTTCTAGCTGAGACACCCAGCCCATCCCCCACACCAGGTGTGTCCCTGAGCGAGACACCCAGCGCTAGCTCCCTGAGCGCCGCCTGTGGCTGCTCACTGCTCCCAAGGGGGGATGGGTCAAATGCAGAGAACAGATTTCGGTGTAACATGTAAAAATGGAATCAATGACAATAACGTGGATTCCTTTTCTTTTTCTTCTTCTAGTTTTACAAAGCAGTGAGCTGCTTGACTGCATGTTCTCAGTTGAAGGAGAGACAGATGAAATGCAATTATAGTAAACAGCATATGACACACTGATGTGTATTTTCACTTTAATTAAATATTTCAAAGCAGTGTGATGCATGATAATGGTGCTTGGGTTTATACTATTGATAGGTGGTTAGGGTGCAATGGTTTTCTACAGCCAGGCTGAGCTTTATGTCAACACAGTTCTTCCCCAATGCACATTCCAACCTAAAGTCCAGGCAACAGTCAAAGCAACCAGGCAATTACATCGCAGTGACATGCGGCATGTTTTTTGTTTAGTTCTCAAATGTTTGGAAGTTACATTTCCTTGTATAAGAAGGCTCCTCTTTTGAGGAAATTATTGAATGTACACTGCTAAAACCGTTTTCAATAGGGATACATTACTTAATGGTGTTACTATATTTATTAACCATTTGTTAATATGAATTAGCATGTAAGCCTTAACTACATTAAACAAAAGACATTTGTGAACTGATGGTGATACGGTATTTGGTGTATTGCTCAACTTGTAGTTAAAAGGTTTTACTACATTATGTAAGTCTAATATGGGTTTTTATAAACATTAAATAATGACAAAACTGAGGTTCTCAGAGCAGTGCTGGCCTGACCCATGTTGGCGCTTTAGGCAAGATTACAATTTGGAACCCCGAAATAAATAACCTATAACTGCACCCCCCCGAAAGCACATACAGTCATATGTAGCTGCAAATGTAGACTGGGAGACAGAGCCTTCAGCTATCAAGCTCCTCTCCTGTGGAACCAGCTCCCAGTAAAAGTTGTGGAGGCAGACACCCTCGCTACCTTTAAGATTAGACTTAAACCTTTCCTGTTTTTAAAGCTTATATTTAGGGATGACTCAGGTGACTCTGTACCCTCTCTTAGTTGGGTATTTGCCAAAGAACACGACGACTGGCAGGTCCTGTGAGCTCATGTGACAGATGTGAATGGGTCTGATTTTCCATTTTCATTTCTTGTCTTAAAGAAACATGTGTAGGTTTGTAATTTTCCTTTTCATCTGATGATGTGACATCCTTTTGTTTCTAACACATTACCCAGGTTCTTATCAGTATGGATATCCAGCATGTTTGTTTTCTAATTGAGATCTGATGTGTTTTTCAAAGTGTGAGATTTTTTTAACAGTGTAAGGAGTAAAGTAAGTTTTGCTTTTCACTTACAATATACCATGGAATAACAATGATGGCATATTCAGCAAGGGGGCCTAGATGTTACCTTGCTACGTCCCCCATCTGAGTGACAACAAGGTATACCCAGGACAGGCAGGATATGCAGTCCCTTCAGCATATTTTGATTCAGCTCTGGCAACCCACTGGGAAGGCCTGAGATATCTTTACAGTGAGGCCAGGAGGCAGATCCGATGTCTGACCCTCCTTTTTCATGCAAAGCAGCATGTATCCTAAACTCTTATAAGATTCTTTCTTCTTACTTTACTATCTGTTTATCTCACTTTTTCCACATAGAATACACTTCCAGTGGTTTCACATGATCAGTCTAGTAAGTATTTGTGTAAGTCACATTAGTGTCTCAGGGGCTCCCTCATATTGTCCTGTATGCAATGTATAGGAAGGAAACTAACCATGAGCAATGTTCATTTCACAAAGCTTAGATGCTTTGGTCATAATGTGGTTTCTGTTCCTCCCTGGACGTTAGGTCCATTTAAAATTTGTAGAGTCTTTTTTAATCCTGTTAAAATCATGTGTGTGTGTGTTGGGGAAAGTACCTTGTTAGATTTAAAAGTTTAGGGACAGAGGGTGTCATTCTTGTAGCAATTATAAAGCCCTCTGTGGTGAATTTGTGAATTATAGAAATATGTCACATAGAAACCTGTGTTCATCTGACTACCAACACTCAAAGCTGAAAGGTTTCCTAATCTAATATCTTGAACCCCATTGGATATGACTATAGTGCAGTTATTGAATAGTTATTTGGGTAGCATAATCCCAGAAAGGCACTGCCTATCTACCACCTCTATCGGCCCAAACTACAGTAGGTTAACATGAGGTATTCCCTGGATACATTGGATAACCTATATACAAACCCGTGCACTGACTCATTCCACAGTAAATATACACAGTATATTTTTAAAGTAATAATAAAATGTGAGGTTATAAAATGTTATAAAATAACTAAACAGATGTCTATGAAATAGGAGACTTATTCTGCATTTTCCTACAGACAACCAGCATATTACTGCTATAAAAAGCTTTTTTTAGTTTGATCTCTGCTGTAGGAAATATTCTCTGGCATGATAATTCGGCTTTTTTCTCAGTGAAGGGAATGAAACTTCCTGTGTCATAAAAGCTTTGTTGAATGTAGTCCTATAGGAAGCCCCAGGCTCCAGGGCAATTCAAGCAAGCTGCTGTCGGCAAGTGAAACCAGAGAAATGGCAATGCTCATGGGAGTAGGAATAGTCATTGAAAGACATCCATTCAGTGGCCAAACACACTTCCCAGGGGTGTAAGCCAAACAAGCAAAACTACACAAGGATCACAGATTATCTGTTGCTACCTAAATGGAGTTATTAATTGATCAAAATAAAAAAAATGTACTTGAATTAGACAATATAAAACACTTTTGAAAGCAATAGTGACATTGAAAGTGTTGTGGCCAAATGAATGTAGTACTCCATCTTGCTTTATGATTGCGTTATAATCTATAAAGTGTGGTATTTCCGTATATAAACACAGTTATCATTTTTCAATCAAGCCACTGTCTGACTTTTCCTTTCCTCTAACCATGACATGCAAGCGCTTGCAGGATTAGTTTATACTGACATCTACCAGCTAGAATCCCATGAACTTCGCATGCATGAGTGGGCAACTCTGGTCCATGGGGACTTAAGCTTGGCTATTGTTTTTCAACTATTTCTGCTGATTACCCAGAAGCAGTGTGTTCAGGAGAAAGCCAGTTCACTTTGTCTCCCACCACTCCATCTTCATCGGAGATGCATATTTTGCTTTCACTTATGTGTTGATAAATGTTAATTACCTCAGTGGCTCTTTGCTGGATTGCCAGGATGGCAAATTTAGAACTGTCATTGTTGCGTCCCAGAAAATGTGTATCCTAATTGACTTTGTTGATTTTGTTTTCCAGGTAAAATGCTTTTCAACAGGAAATTTTAGAGAGACATTAATTTCCCAGTGAATGCAGGCTAATGACATAGTAACAAAATAGGATTTGATATAATAAAATCCTTAAGGATTCTAAAGAGGGGACGGCGTTCTGTAACATTCACCTCAGTCCCTAGTTATCACACTGCAATCCTATTTCTCACCTTCTGGATTATAGTTGAACTATTTTGTTGAGGTTTCTGCAAATCATGTAAAGGCTTTAATCTGAAAGCCATAATCTGTATTTTCACAGTAATCAAGTTGTTTGTGAATGTTCTGTGTGAATATTGCTTTATAGTATTATATGATTCATGTTTGACTGAAATAACCCCTCTACACTTCTGCCAGCCCTGTGCTGCCCTCCCAACACAACATCACACACTAATCAATAAGAATATTAACACACACACTCTATGTGTGGCTTTCACATTCAGCAGTGCCACTGCACACGGGTATATCACCTGCATTTTACAAACCCACATGAAGAGGTAGAGAGGTAGATAAACAGCAAGCAGCAAGGGTGCAGTGGAGGAGGAAGGGGCTGACAGAGGTGGGGTTTATGGAAGCTGAGCGGAGAGTGATGACTGTACAGGAGGGAGGATGGAGAGAGGCAAAAACCTGGGGGGGAATGAGTCGATAAGTGTGGATGAAGGTAGAGAAGAAAATACTACTTTTTCTGTTCATTTTTTTCATTTGGATAATCTGATATCTGACTGTTTTGTTATCATCTTAGTTTTTTGGGGACTGTCCTCAAAGGTCCCAGTGCCCACCAGCTGCCATGAGTGCCACAGGGTTAGTAGGACCTTGAACCACACAGATAATCAGCTTTATTAGTGCTGCGGCTAAAACCAATTTAAGAGCAGACTATAGGGATCAGACGGGCCAGCTGTCCACACCAGCGCCATGGCAAGCATCTCGGCCCCTGATTGCACAAAACATCAAAACAACAACAAGCCAAGTGTGTGTGGGGAAAATAAACCGTGCAAGGCTTGTTACCGTACACTAGCCTGGAGAATGGATATAAGACACAACCTGTTTTCACTGGTGAACCTGAAAACACTATAACGCTTAAAGGTTACTGGTAATGTATGGTAGTTTGTTGCACGATTATCTTTACATGTATTCTTTAATGTTTAGTTATAGTTAGTTATATAGACAGAGCACTGACCCGCATTTGTGTGTGTGTGTGTGTGTGTGTGTGTGTGTGTGTGCCCAGGCCAGCTATAACTCACCAGTACAGTCAAAACTTCCTCGCCTCATTAACAACCTGACACTGGCCCAACACCGGCCTCATGACCTCATGGCATTTCCTCCCCACGTAGAGTCCGTCTCTCAGGCTGCCTCTACTGCTAATTACAGAGCACCAAAAGGAGGTTAACTCCATATTATACAGAGCCAACGCGCGGCTTCAGGCACAACCTTACGTCACGTTTCTATCTGGGACTGTTGCGAGACAACGGGAAGCATCAATAAAGTTAATCTGAGTCACAGCCGTATCCCTCACACGACGCCACTCGTCCTCTCAGACAGAGGTTTCCAGACCAGATTAACCAGGAAAGGGCAAGTAAAAAACAGGACACAGTAATAGAATTAACAGTCAAACAAAGTGCACCAGGACAGGAATTCTGCCTGAATACCTTTTTAACCTTTTTGACAGCAAAAAATATATCACTCACATTTTGAAGAATTCTACCAAGATGAATATAAAACGGTTGCCTGGTGTTGAGGAAAAGGATTGGTCATCACACTGTGTGCAGGCAGAAATAGTTCAGAATGTACAGCATGTTTTGTTTTTTACATAAGACTAAAGATTGCCATAATACAATCATAAATAATCTAAGAATATGTTTACCCATTGCAGAAAATAGGAATATTATAAACCTTTGGTGCAATTTGGTGCCAATGTCTATACACTACTAAAATAAATAGAAGCACCACCACTGCACTAAACGTCTTTGAATTCAGATTAGAAATCTTTTCTCCTTCCCTGACCAAACAGAAACAAGGAACAGGTCTTTCCAACTGGAACCAGTTGCCGGCAATTCACATTGTCAAAATGATCAATGTTAATGAATATTTATGTGAATCTCAGTCAGACTTGTTGATTTTAGTTTTCACAAATGAAAATATCCAAATTCTTTTACTTAACTACTGACTGCAGCAAAGACAGCACAAGGTGACAGTGACAGCAAGTGTCTGAATTTTCTTGTATTTAACAATTTCCAATTTCAATTATAATAAGATGTTTTAATGAACTGTAAAACTTTCTGAAAATCATCTGCATGTAAATGTATTGTATGTATTAGTGTTGTACACACACCACAAAGTTTCACCACCAAAATCACATTGGTATACAAATAAACTGAGATTATGTTTTTGTAGCAAACGTAATTATGATGCTGTGGTCAAAAAGAGAAATTTAGCACATATTCTCTGATAATATAGAATTTATAGGAAATGTTTTCCTACTTCAAAAAAGCAACCGTAAGACACAAATCAGTCTAGTTTAAATTATTTTTCTACACACTAAATCATTAGAGTGCAGATATGCCCAGGAGCTACACAGAGATACATGCATACACACAAACACACACACATATAGCTTGTTTTTCTGATCACTGTGTATGTGCCATACGTATATGATTATATATGTATGGCATGATCACACAAAACCACACACACACGCACACACGTGTCTCTGTTGACAAGCCTGGTTTCATTCATTTATCCATGTGCTGGTTTGTACTTTTGTGTGCACGTTGTAGTGACTGTGTGTACGTTTGTTCCCGTGCACTCTGATGTCTGTACAGTGAGTGTGCATATACGGGGTATAAACGGCAGATTCTTCGAAGCCAGAGGTGCAGATCTTATTTAATCTGCAGTTAATGGCTGTTTAAACAACCTCCATAAATGTTTAGCAGTGCTGCCTATGCCCTATTGAATGGAAGGCATTTTCCCTTGTGAAAAAACAGGCCGGCAGAGGCTCCCCCCTTTTGACTTGCATTTAATGCGTGTAAGAAGGCGACCATTATCAGCCTCACAAAGACACAATTCACTCCGCCTGTGTGTCTGCTGTCCCATTTGGGCTGTATCAGAGCCTTACTCCTGCTGATGCCTATCTGATTGTTAGATAGAGTTTAGTTATTCTGGAGCTAATGTCTGAAGAACCAATGCATTGTTACTTCTTGGTTTAGGCTTTCTTTTTTCTGGTAATGCTTCATATAATGTGACAAAGCAAATTAAGGAATTTTGTACATTTGGTCTAAATGTTACTTTTACCTGAATAATGAAAGCTATTAAAGACCTTAAAGCCGCAGCCTTGCTGCTAAGTGTTATTCCATTCGAAGTTTTCATGTTCTTCCATGTCTGTGTAACGTTTCTTAAGGTACTTTGGTTTCCTCCCACCATCTAAGGAAAGCAGTTGGGGTTAGGGGTTAAGGTTAATTGGTGGCTCTAAATTGGCAATGGCTCTGTCTCTGTATGTCATAGACTGGCAGCTTGTCCAGGGTGTACCTTGCTATACCTAGCTATACTCTTGGTATAGCTGGGACAGGCATCAGCACCCCTACTACCTCTAAGAGGATAAATGGTTAGGGTAATGGATGATTGGATGGATATTATAGTGAAATTTTTTATGATGTGCACTTTTAATAAAATAATAATATAAATATTTCTTTAAATGTATATATACTTTTCTGTATAGATTAGTAATGAACTGTGATCTGATCTTCACCAATGTTCCAAATATAAACAATGGCAGTAAAGATCGACTGGAGGCAGGTGTTAGCAAACCTGGAGCCCAATCAATGAAACAAAAATGGAGGTGGGGTTTAGAGTTACCTAGACCAAGAAAAACTCCTAAACAGTGCTGCATTACTACAATGAGGTGAAAAACAGCCACAGACTTCATTTGTTGGTCATAGTTTTCTAGCATCACATACAGCCACAAGAGAGGTACTTTTCTTTTGATCTAACACTAGCAAATCTACTACTTCTGTTCACCCTTCACTGTCAGTATTATTTTGGATTATTCGGGGGAATGTAAGGAAATACTCCACTTTCAAGAAGAGTGAGAATAAGGCCACTGCTACAACTATTGTGTACACATGCACATACAGTCAGTGTGTGTTTTAGAGGGCAGGACTCCCTTCAGTCAGTGCTCTGGGGGAGCACAGTGATTTACTGTTCCTCTTAGCAGTGTTTTAAACCCTGCTCTGGTCCTTAATGAGCCCCTGACATGCTGCATGTTTCCAGCTTGTTTTCCTTTTGGCTCAGTGGCTACGGCTGCCTGATTGCTGTCGCCATTAAGAGGGCATTCCCACTGACACCAGCATGCGCCTTCAGCCTTATGCACTCAGGCATTACAAGCAATCAACTTAGGCTAGGTAATAACAGGGTAAACACAGCACCTGCTGTGCCACTGGTTGAAAACAGTCATTCCAAAACCAAGAGAATATTTACAGGTAGACATTAACAACGGAGCCTGCTGGAATAAGAGGAAGTTTTAAGTTTATTTTTAGACATTTTTCAGTGTGTTCTCCAGTCAGAAAAACACCAGAAAGCAACATTTTAGTATAATACTGTGCAACTATCTGGACAATATCTCCTGTACAACATCATTTTGAGTTATACAGTATCAGCAAACTATTAGACTGGCCATCCACTGCAATGCACACAGTCTGGACACAATCCAGTATATGGTACTCACCGCAGGTTTGCATTGCACAGGCACAAACTGGTGCTCCAAAGTTTCTCCTTATCCATGGAAGTGGAAAAATATATCAAAAATCATCTTTGTAAAATCCTCACCCCAGAAGCTAAACTCAGCCCCAAGCTAAAGCGGTTACTTACTGACAGCTGCCAGCACAACAGCTGATATGCACTATCTGCATGCTGCCAGTTGCAGCTGGACCAGTGGGACATGACAGGCACCCATTGCTGCGTCTGCCCCAACTCATTCAGTAAAACCCAGGACTTCATTCTGAGCACCACAGATCCCAGTATGCCCCACTTTCCCACTCCTGCGTGACCAAATCCCCTCTTTAGGTCTGTCTGGACCTGCAGCGTCAAGCCGCCAGCCCCAAGCGTGCTGTCCAGACGCCATACGATGCTCGCACTCTCTCTCCTCACAGGGTTGGATTATTCTTAAACCACCTGGACTTCACAAAGAAATACAGTCAGCAAGAAACAGTTCACCATAAATGTCATTTAGATATGGAATTAACTTTGGATGGTTTTGTGTGCTCACATTTGGTTTAAGATTGTGTGAATAAAGAGTCTCAGTCATCCAAGTGACTTAAATACTAGACTTTGGTGTTATGACCACAATAAGCAGTAGGTTACAGTATTGTTTTAGTTTAGGCATTTAGTTGTGATGGTTAGGGTTAGGTTAAGGAATGGAATGTCAAAGAGTGTGTGCATGCGTGTAAGGAGGAGCTCACTAGTTGCAGGGACTGCTTAATAAGCATTAAAACACTGGTGGCAAAGTGTGCTGTGCTTTAGCTCGCACAGCATGCAAACTAATCCCTCGTTCTGCAAACTGAATGCAGCTTTGGCTAATTTGACCTCAGGTTTTAGGAGGCAACCAGCAAGCTGCACAGGTTGAGCTATACTCCTTTTTTTTATGTGTGACTTGTCTTCATGGTAGTTGAATAGGTTGTTTAGCTCATGTCATATCTGTTAAAAAAGCAGGGTAAGTATAGAACAGCTGGACTGCTGACTTACCATTCACAAGCTTGCTTCCCTAAACTTTTGACCACCACCTTCTAATATATGTTTCCTGTCTCTGCATAATTTCTGTATCATCCTGGTGTTTCCAACTGTTTTGTGTTCTGCACACATAATGTGTTTCTTACATGTTCACCGATTGAGCTTATTTCCTTCTCCTTGATCCTACTGAATCAAGGAGGGAGTGTTGTACGCTTGACATGTTTTTAAATGTGTGATGTGTGATATTTGATACGTGGTTTACAGATGTATTTCTCTGGGATTCCTGCCCACTTTATAGAGGTGTGTAGCAATGCTCTCTGTATAAGTATTGAAAAATTATATGACATCTTAACACCACAGAACGCTCTATAGGTCTTTATTGAAACCGCATTTTCATTTAGTGAATAAAAAAGTGTTTAAATAGCAACATGTTTAACAGGCTGCAGAACTTTATCAATGAAGACTTTTTTGTACATGCTGTGGGGAGCATTTCATCACCAGCTCCTGTTACGTATGAATCATCATGATCGATGCGGTGAGAGAAGGTCTTTCTCAAGATGATTCCTGATTTCAGACAGACGTAACAAGCCAACAGCTAGATGTTCTGCTGGATGTGGTAGATGTGCTTCAGGCTCCAAAATGTAATGATGTCCAGAAACAGAATTAAATAAAGAAAAATTTGTGGAAACGCATACTTACACATTTTTTATTATTCTTTATTGTTTCTATTCAGTCAAATGGCTTGAATATTATCATAAAAGCAGAAAAATGATCAACAAGCCTATTTTATTTTAAGCATATTTGAACACATAATGGCCAAACTGTCTGACAGATCTGTGACTTTCTACTGATCTTTTTTTTTTGTTGTTCAGGTGTGACTCCTCCTAGTTCTTCTCATTTTCCAAAGCATGATCCCGAGTTATGGATTTGAGCTGAGGAGTAGGTCAAGCCAGAAAAATTAACTAAAACAAGGAAAGGCTTTCCAATAAAAGTATGTTTTATTGGAAGATATAGAAGAGATTAATGTTACTGGTTCATCATACCAAAGGGACAGCAAGTGTTCGATGACATTAGGGACATAAAGAGCATACAGGGTGCATAAGATATATAACACAAGCTGAGACTGTGAAAGTCAGCAATAAAATTTTAGAATTAATTCTAAAAGATAAAGGTGTTTTAACAATTGCTGTGACCCAATAACAACAATTTCTGTTTTGTTTGGGTTGAGAACATTTTGAGCCATCCAGCTACTGATGTCATGCATGCAGTCATGTAAAGAGTTCAGTGAGGCAAGGTTTGACATTCAGGCAAGTACAGCTGTGTGTTATCAGCATAACAGTGAAAAAACAAAGCTACAATATGAATAATATGTCCAAGAACTATCCACAGTCTATCTCTGACACTAACCATAAGTACACATCAGGTCACAGATACATTCTGTAGCCCAACATAATTGGGATTGCGGTTTAGTTGTATGTGAAGGTAATTTTTAGGAGGCAGGGCTATATGTGCATTTACTCTTAGAAAAAGGAATCTACTACTGATTTAATTGATCCCGAGTCTCTCTTCCACCCATGTAAAATAACTTGCTCTCCACTTTGTCAGCAGATCTGATATTCCTGATTTTAGAGGTCAAATCTGCACATCAGAGAGACAGAGTAGACGTGACAAGCAAAGCTGATTTCTTGAAGACCCAATGGGGATTTAAGTTGGTGGTTGGTTGATGACGTGCTGTGTGGAGGTTTTGGCTGGGGAGAGCATGAGTTGAAGATGTCTGCTGATGCAGTAAAGCAGACAGAGCCAGTGTTATAGAGCCAGTATAATCATCTAAAGGAAAAGAAGAGAGGAACTGAGTGTGATCAGCAAACACTCACCAGCCACTTTGTTAGGCACACCTTGCTAGTACAAGGATGGAGCCCCTTTGCCTTCAGAACCCTTCGTGGCATAGATTTCTCAAGTCCGAGAAAGCCCTCTGGATAGAAAGGCGAAACGTCGTCAAGAAACCTACTAAGTCCAGTTGCTATTGAATACCTTTTTTGAGATAACCATGACCTGGATGACTGAGAACCTTCACAGATACTTTATGACATGGTGCATTATCCTGCTGGAAGTAGCACCAACAATCATGCCCCACTAAAAGTCACTAAAATCATCTTTCTCCCCCATTCTGAAGCTCAGTTTAATCTGCAGCGGTTTGTCTTGACCATGTCAACATGCCTAAATACATTGAGATGCCACCATGTTAATGGCTGATCAGTAGTTTGAAGGGGGTGAGGAATGGAGCCCTACGGATGGTCAGTGAGGGTTGGGTACTCCCTTTAAAAGATACCTTTGCCCAGATAGGAAGGACCTGAAGCAGCCAAGAGTTGTTTATGAGACTCTCAATTAGGGAAATGCAGACAGTAGGATCCAATGATTTATGAAGTCAAAGGCAGCAGAGGTCACAGAAGACCCCAGGGTAACATTTAAGAAATCAAAGGCTCCTGCTAATGCCTAATAACAATGTTTACGAGTCATCAAAGGAACACTGATCATTATTGGTGTGCATGACAGAGCTGTGAGAAGGAGGTCACTACTCTCCAAGAGGAACATTGAGATCCAATGCTGATAAAGTTGTGAAGTAAACTATTTCCATGTGATGTTACTGTACCTTTTAGTCCGCTACTTACTGTACGTTTGAACTGCTTGGTAGCTTGCTGGATCTGTTTTGCATGACTCGATTTATATAAAAATGATTTTATATAATATAACACAAATTCATTATTTATGGAATAACTTCCTGTCACGATTAAATCTGCACCTTTACCGCCTGTCCACTCACGTAGCCGATGTTTCTACAGGATCCCAACACAGACAAGGTCGCAGCAGTGATGTGAGCGAAGCTATATTTCAATCAGAAAAAATAACAATTTCACATGTCAATCTATCCTTCTTCCTGAATATTAATCACTTTAATTATAGGAACACGTTTCCTCCAATGGTTCACTATACAAAACACAGTCGTTAACGTGTTTTGTGGCTTCCTTCAACACAATGATATCTTTTGTACTTGCTGGATGCACTTTGTATTTATTATCTGCATTGTGTGACCTGATCACCATTAGAGGGCAGCAGCATGGCCGTGAATAGTTAGCTTATAGAATAAAAGTGTGTGTGTGTGTGTGTGTGGTGTGTGCACATGTGTGAAAACATATACCTACCTTTCCTCCAGGGAGTAATACACACTACCATGACACATCTCTCTGAGGAGTTTCTGAATATTGAAATGTGAAATTTGTGTCGCATCGTGACCAAAACACATAACAATGCCTTTGTAATTCACGTTATTGATACTGCAGAGGTTCACAAAGGATCAAGAAGCCAAATAATCACATTATCGCATCTGTAAGACAGACACTGTTTCACAACAGACCTTTCTGGCCTCTCACATGATTGTAATAAAGACACACACTGTATAGTTATTGGATAGAAGTGCTGCACAAATACTAAAAACTTTTTTTTATTATCAAGTTAATTACATCATTTAATGATATTTTTACATTAATATCCATGTATTTGTAATGGATAATGTCTGTCGCTCAAAATCCTGTTTTTTCCATTATACAAGTCTAAAACAGGGAAACCAGCCTGGAGCCAAATGACTCTGGTAGAGAAACAATATATTGCCCGAGTATCATCAGTACTGAGCTAATAGATAGCAGGTGAAGGATGAGAAAGAGCAATGTCAACAGTGCAATTGGAGATGCCAGTTGGCAGACCTCCAGACTGGCTTAGCTTCTGAAACCAAGTGGTACTTCAACATTCTGTAATGCCAGCGTGCATGTGGGGAGGGACCACTGAGGCATTTTCAAGGCCACAATCTGGACTCTAGCTGTCTCTTGTGGAACAGGCTTTAAGTGAAGATTTAGCAAAGATGTCTGCATATACAGCAGGTTCCCACACTCACTGTGTTGAGCTAATGCGATGAAACAAGCATTTCACTGCATATTGTACTGTGTATGATTGTGCATGTAACAAATAAAATCTGAATCTGAAAACAACAGCATCATGTGATTGTTGTTTTCAGATGGGCAGCAGGCACCAGCCCTGCCTTAAATACATCTCTTTTGCATGTTGTGTATTGAGTGTCATTGAGCTTTAGGGTGTTGCAGAACATGAACAAAAATGTGCACTAATCCTAAAGCTGGTAGAAATACGAAAACTTAGAGAGAACAAGATCAACAGGAAACCGAGCCGGAGGTCTGAGGTCACTGTCAGGCCCATTTTTGTGGAGTGAGCACAGTGGTGGCACTAGTCAGAGCCCTTGCTGGCCTTATCCTACTGCAGCTGAACCAGTGGCAGAATTGAGTGAGTGAGTGAGTGAGTGAGTGAGAGTGCACTCTGATTGGCTGTTTGTCTTAGCAACATATTATCTATTAACTATAACACTTCACCAAAACATCTAATTCTTCACCACCAGCAGGAAAAAGTGCATTTCTTACATCTATGTCAACATTATTAGGCAGAGTTGGAGATGCATGTGAACTTCTTTCTAAGGACACTGTGGGTGACAATGTTTTCAATTGTCCTAAATTTTTTGATTGTCTGGGTGCATTCAAGGACAGTACCCATCACTGACAAAACACATAAGGACATGTGAACTCATGTCTATGGGGAGAGTTTTAACTTCAGCTGCAGAGTAAATTTAGAAAAAAAACATTTTCATCTGTGCCGGGGTTAGAGTGTGTCCCTGTGCTCTCTAATCCACGTGTTTGTCGGGAACATGTCCTGCTTCATAAAGTGGACTTTTAAGCACAATCAATCCACTTAGCTGAGAAACCAGGGGGCATGGTGATAGACGCTGAAAAACAAAACAGAGCTGGTGAATGAATGCAAAACATGTGCATGCATAATATAATGCAGATTAGTGAGATGGATTCTGCTCATTCATTTGTTTATGCTAAATTTGAGAGACATTGCAAATCCCCTGTCTAATATCATGCTGCAGTGTGATTTAGGTGGATTATTGGATGGGTGTGTGAGTGTATGTGTTTCTGTGTGTGGTAAAAATGTAACGGTATAATGTTCACTGATGTCATATGAGTGGTGAGTTTAGAACACTGCAGCAATCACACTGTCTAGACTATGGTAGTGCTATAATGGGATTGAGACAGATTACTGTCATTACACTTGTTGTAGTAATACAGTGCAACTTTCCAGATCTCCAGCAGGCTTTGGTTTCATTCACTGCTGTGCCTGGTTGAATTGCTCAGTTGTTCAGACTGCAACCAAGGAGGATTAAACTTTCTCTACTGTAATAGAAAAGCTTTTCAAAAGAATAAAAAGAACACTGCAAAACAAACAGTGTCTCAGATTTTGATGTGTATTTACTAAGATATATTGTAAATAGAAATGATGTTTAGATAGCACTCTGCAATGTGAGTGAGTCTTATAGTGTTTATTCTCATCTAGGAGACACATAATTAGTGTGATGTGTGCCAAGCACCCATGCTCCATCCCAACTATCTAGAAAGAGGTTTTCTGGTTTGTTTAGTTCAAACTGGTCATTTGAGCACCAAGGATGATCAGAGAGGGATGCACTACACTGTCTAATAGTTCTAAATCAACCTCAAAAGACCTGACCGTGAACACAAAGATGTCTGCTTGCCCAATCCAGTTTTATAGACAACTTTTACTTTGCTTGACACAAAGTCTGTGATGATGAAAGTATGTTATATACTGCATGTCTGTGACTTATATCAAACGTCACCACATTCCTGGGAATGTGGAGAGAGCTGGGACTGTGAGGAACTGTGAGGACCTGCATTCACCATCAGCCTTGACAACAAGAAAAACAGCTTTATGCTGGATTTCTATGTCCAGCATAAAGCTGGAGGCAAGGAGGTAAGGAGGCATTATATAGTTGGATTGTCCAGGCGCCGGTTTTGTGAACACAGCATCTCAGGAACACTCAGATTTGGCATAAATTCCACTTGTTCCTTGTTTCCTCAGTTAATATTGATATGTGTACAAATTAAATCTTATGAATCCATCTTTGTCGTGTATGAGACCAGGTTGGTGAGTGCATGTCAGCTTTCATTACACAACATAATGCTGCTTAGAACTAGAATATGTAGAAAAGGAAGTGGAATGAATGTCTTTCTAGCTTTGGAGGCAGTGAAAAACCTTTGTTCAGTCCAGCAGATGTTTTACAGAAGTTTTTTTTTATTCTGCACGGCTTGGTATGACCAGGAGGTTACAGCCAATATTTTATTCAACACTGGTAAACTTTACAGATATTGCTGACCTTACATGATGTAGAGAATGTATAGTGATTAACCACGGACATGACTCACACAATCTATGCTTCATTCAACAAGAATGAGAATACATACTTGAGTCATATTTGTTGTTTCCTGCTTGTGGCTCTATGGTCATAAGGGTTATGTCTGGTCATAAAGCTCCTAAACATGAAAATGGCAAATTAACATAAAAGAATCTTTACAAAATAAGACATAGGATATAAAGGATGTGAGATAGTCATGAAAACTCTATCCACCTAGCTCCTCAGGATCCCAAATCACACAATTTTTGGTTTGTTTAACATAATATTACAATGATGCGATCTCCAGAAGCAAGATTCACAACTACTGTGTTGATGTTATGTGCAATGGAATCTTCACTATCAGGACTTAAGTAAGAAAGTACTCTTTGGACCTTTTCAGCTGGAAGAGATCACAACATTGATTAAGCCAAAGATGGCATCGAGCCACTTAGACACACTCACGCACAGGAGTCAGGTGAGTGCTTTAAGGTGAATCCCTGCCAAGCGAAGGTCTTACAGATCTCAAATGAGGCCACCCCTCCTTCCACTGCAGACACGAGTTAACGGGTTTAGGTCGGTCGAGACAGTTGCTTAGGGAATAATGTGAAGTCCCAGACAGTGTCCCAGTCTGACTGATGCACCTTAGATATGTCTGTGGCCTACATGTCATGTTACTCTGTGCGACCTGTTTACTCCGTTTCAATAGCTGTCCCTACATTATGGGGGAATAATATGCTTTCCAAAGCAGCTGCTTCACGACTATAAAAGACCTTTTGTTCTCCGTTTTTGTCCTTAAAATACCTAGTAACACACAACACGGCATACTGTATGCGGGGAAGGTAATGTGATAGCAGGCTTGTGTTTGCCTTATGGTAATGTATCAGATACCATTAGGGATTGTTTCAATCAATGTCGGGTGATCTCTCTCAACCGTCAATCACAACAATGCCTCAAGATGTTTTTTCCACCTACACACTTCAAATGTGTCAGTAACATGTCACTACAGGCAGAAAGGCTTGATACACAAGACAATGAGTGACATAAACATGGTCATCTGGGATTTCGACTTAGGAGGTTTTAAGTGCACTCTTGAAAAGCAAATCCCCTTAGTTACTTCTTCAGAAACAAAAAGTAGATAGGTTCAAGGCTGTTGACAATGCTAGGGTTGTTGCCTTTCATCATCACTCACCTGTCTGAGAAAGATACAGTACCATTCACCCACCCCCACCCCGTCACTTTCAAGCTCAACTAATGGTACATCAAAGCATCTTTACTTACTCGCTGCAGTGAGAGAGACCACAACAAAAGCAAGAAACAGCGGGAAAACCCTACAACCTTTGACCTTTTCCAGTTATGAGCCTTCCCATGAGAATTCAAAGAGCTCAGATGTGGCAGTGAACCCCTTATTTTAGTCCTCAACACCCCCCTTGTGCCCCATGAGCTTCATCTGCATTTAAATGTAGACACCCCCTGCAATAGACTCCGCAACAAGAACCAAGGTGGGGTCAGTTATGGTGACTGAATCATATCTGAGATAGAAGAAGTGGATCCTCTGGAGACCACAAAATGCAGATTTCAGAGAGAGGTAGGAGGCAGACAGTCTAAGTCCAATTTCCTTGTCTGTCTCAGCGTTTGAGGTTCCCAGACGGTGTGGTCATATGGGAAAAGCCAGGTCTTTCAGTTGACAGGAAGCATCAAGCTAGCCAGTCATGGAAGTTACTGTGTAACATATCAAAGGCAGTGTATAAAAAACAGAGGAAGACATGTCAAAAAAGAATGGCCTTGATCTCACGTCTGCATAGCGTTTATGCACAGGTGTCTGAAAACTCTCAGATGAAGTTCAGATTGGAGGATTAGACAGTAAAAGGCCTACATGCTACAAGAATACACCTCTGGGGTCAAAGGTTAACTATCGTAGTAGCAGCAATGTTTTACCACTATTCAATTCAATTCAATTCAGTTTTATTTATATAGCGCCATTTTACAACAAAAGTTATCTCAAGGCACTTTACA
>JAUMHF010000013.1:15840502-15912341 GCA_032359275.1 Microctenopoma steveboyesi
CCATTCTACATTTAGAAACTCTAGGAACCACTAGTAGACCAGCACTCTGAGAGCGAAGTGCTCTGCTGGGATAATAATACCATCTACCCAGATCCTCAACCTTCTATCCCCTGTTTGTTTTTTCCACTACTCTAGACTCACTAGACTTCAAATTACTAAAACTAAAACTAAACAAGGCTTAAACAGGTATTGGCACAGCTGATGGTACAAGTGACACTTTTTCTCTATTCTGCCTTAACTGCTATATGTATGGTCTAACAAAACACAGTTCAGCAGCACTGAAGGTTGTTTTAAGGAGCTCAGCCGGAACCAACTACAACACTAAAATGGTGCTTCAGTGATGTTCTTTCTAAACTTCAAACCATGTGTTTCCTTGTCTGGATCATTCCAGTGCACTGTAGCTGCTGCTGCTATACAGTAGGTTCTCCTGAAAAGCCCTGAAAGCCTTGTTACAGTGAAGGGACTAAAGTTTCAGCTCACCGGGGTTGCACTGAATTAGGCCAAATGGTTTTTTTAAATGTTAGATTTGCTAAAATGAGAACATATTTATGGTCACACCCCTAAGTCTCCATTGTGGAGAAATGTGGTTGCCTCCGCCAGGTTTGCACCTATTGTCAATCATCTTGTTTTCATATTAGAGCAGAGCGAAATGTCACCTATTGTGCAATTATGTGTACAGTTTAGCACTTGGTATTTGGGATCCTATTAAATCAGATCTCTTTGATTAGAATCACTTTCTAGCCTGTAGCCCTGAGTTATTCACACTGTGGCTGATCTTACATTATAGAGATATAAACAATGAATGGATTGATATATTACAGCATTTGGGGCACTTTAAGGATGAGACATTAAGTTGAGCAGTTGAAAAGTTTAAGCCAACAACTGAAAGAGTTACATAAAGGCCAGACAGAAAGCAAGCAACATGGGAGGGAGATGGAGAGATGAGGGGGAGTTTATTCCTTTCCCCTTATTTGCTGTCCTTTATTCTCTGAGGCTCAGACCAGATGTATATCAAGATCTGACCTGCATAGTTTGGCTTGATCTCTCCTGGGGTTCCTCAAACTGGCCCTCTGTGTTTGGGCAAGCTTAAAAGAGAGTTGATAGTATTCAAAGTACCATGACAAGAGAGTGACGCACACAGTTACTGGGTTTTATCTCGCCATCGGCAGCTGGGAGCACAGCTTCAACACATGCCTGTCATTTCATGTTTCGGAAAGGTGCTTCATAGGTCAATGACTACGTGATTTATGAGACGGCAAAGCACCACACACTGACAGTACACTGCGTGGTGTCACCTAAAGGTGCGCTGGAAATTCATTAGCTGTACTTCTGTTAAAGTTCACAGAAGCCACAAATACATAAAGTGACTAAAAATAAAAAAAACAGCCTGAGGAGCAGACAGCTGACAAATTAAATATGTTAATGTGCCAACGTGGTTGGTCTAATTTCAAACAGCTTGTTCTAGTTGGAAAACAACAGGATGCATGTAGTAATTTAGACCAACCAAGATGCTGACTGCATTACTGTCACGAAAACTGGCAAACAACCACCACAATAATCGAAGTCTAAGAACAGAGCGGAAGTTGTTAAAATGGCCTTAGGAGAAAATGTGCGTCTGTTGTTTCCTCTTTCGTATCAGCACCACAGATCACTGTGGACTGCTGGGAGGTCTCACACACACAAAACTCATTGCACCTCTTGACGTGGCTCTGATACACAACGATAGCAGCTAATCTGCAGCTAAACTTAATAATAATAATAATAAAGTAATCTAACTCCAAATATTTCAAATGGCTTTTTTAAGACAAGTTCTGGGATTATGCTGGTTTGCTGTGTGCATGTGTGACGCTGGTTGTTTACAAAGATGTACTGCTATGAATGAAAAATGGAAAGCTTCCAGGTTTACTGTAGATTTTAATAAATCATTAATTGTAGGAGATGAGGTGAGGTGAGGCGAGATGAGACGAGACAAGATGAGATGAGATGTATGAGATGAGAAGAGATGAGACAAGATGAGATGAAATGATATGTTGATATGTATATACGCACTACTGCCTAGTGCTTGCTCTAATGGGACTGTTGGGTTTTCTGCATTATTCTGTTTACATATACACTTATATTTTAGCTAAACCTTGATATGTAAAGTGCCCTGAAATAACTTTCGTTATGATTTGGCGCTATACAAATAAAGATGAATTGAATTGAATATCAGATGTATGAGATGAGATGTATAAAAATATAAAGCCTTATAGACAGCATGCATCTCAGAAACAGCATAGACAAAATATCTGCATCACCTTGTATCTGTTCTTGCCCTTTTAGCAACTGTGTGATTTGATGTTTCTGTAGTCTTTTTGCCTCTATCTACACTGATATTGAGTCTCTTTTTGTTGCGTCTCTCTGTGGATTTTTGTCTTTTCTAGTTACAACATTGGAAATGTACAGTGGAAGTGGGTCTTCCAACACTGTCCTGTCCTTGTCATAGAACCTCTGCTACATACAGCACATCACATTTTGAATGTAGTTCTTGTCTGTCTCACTTGGGCAAATAGCATTATCATAGTACATGAGTACTGGTTGGTTTCTTGGCCTGAAGGCAAAATAAAATGATTGACACCCACTGTGTACACAGAGTAAACAGGATACATTGACCACTAACAGGGCGATCAGTTCATTTTAGCCTCAGATCTCCTAAATGGTGAACCCAGCCCTGGTAATTCACCCACCTTTCAAGAAGTGCAATGCTTGTACATGTGTCATATTACACAATTTGTACAGATAATCTACTCCTACATGATACTGTATTACATTGCCTACGGTCCAATACGCAACTGAACACCAACATTTCTGGTTTGAACCCACTTGTTGCATGTCATCTCTCTTTTTTTACTGAAGGAATGTGATGACTTAGAGATGCCTTTACGTGTGTTGGCTTGAAAAAAAAATTGAGCATATCAAATCCAAAAATGCTGAAGAAGAATTTAAGTTCCTGGTTTAAAAACTGTGATACAGGACCACTGGCAAAAACAGAGCACTGGTACCTTCTAGTGTTCACTGCAGGTAATGCACCTGACACTGGCACTGGTCTGAGTGAGAAACTACAGGGAGCACATGCAGAGAAAGCATATTTATTACTTCTATAAAAAACACTGGCTCCAGCTGTAAACCTTTCTCCAGTGTGTGACTTTGTTGCTCCTCTTTACCGTAACAGCAGTGAAACTTTTTACTGGATCATTTGCCAACATCACAGAACTCCCTCGCTGATTCCTCCCCCTGAGAGACCGTTAACGTGTGATTAGTGGTCAGGGTGTGTGTTGACGTCTGATGGCCTTCCACAGGCTTCTGCGCCGCACGCTACCATGACTCCGAGAGCCAGACTGATCCATGAGTCAGAGGAGGCCCCAGGCAACTTGTGGCCTGCAGTACTGCCAGCTAACTCAGCAGTGGTGACACCTAGCATATCTGCTGTAATCTGTGGTCACAGCTCTGGACCTCGATTGACCAGGAGGACATTCTCATGGTTCTCAGAGGTGGCATGTAAGTAAAGTCCCAGATATGGTCATTTCAAACATCCTACGTATAGTTAGGGATCAGATGCCTTTAAAATGATCTGTTCCCACCTGCTCAAGGCCTCAGCGTGGACTTTTTGACTACTGCTCCCAGTTAAGCAAACAAAATGCCTGCACCGGATGTTGTAGGCTTAATCCTTTGAGGTTGATCGTGAGATGCTGAAAGGGGACAACACCCTCCTGGCCCCCTCTCTTTTGGCCCCCTCCCACAGCTTTGAAGTGGTGGCAGATTGTGCACAAACAACATAAACCTCCCTGTGACAAACACTATGATTTACCACCCAAGGCAAGGAAATTGCCACTAAGAGAGTTCTATTGGGTTTATAGGGCTGTTAGTAGCTTTCGTACCTCCGGATGGATGTTCTTTTGTGATGGCCACTTTGAGAATGTTGGAAATGAGGATTCCCAAAGTGGAGCCAGAACAAATGCCGGGCAAAGCACCTAACTGAGGCCAGCAGACAGGTTTTGTCACAACAACACTCGCACTCGACATTCAAAGACCAAATGTTCCTGGATTTAACAGTAGAATTGTATGATTTGTATAATTATTTAATTTTAATCCACTGGTGATTTGTGTCCAGACTGTAAATTGATTCCAACCCAATAAACTACAGGAATAGTTGGTCAGAAATAATTATACCCTATTTAAATATAACTATGAAACGTTATGCTTTATGTCATAAAAACACGCATGTGGTGCTGGGAAAACGTTTTTAGGACTGTACAAAAGTCAACTAAACAGAAAAAAGTAAATCACTTAGACAGTTCTTTGACTCACATTTTCAGAACAAATTCTTTAATCAGTTAATTAATTACTAGGCATAGATCATATGTTGAGAAGAATATTTGCCTCCTAGTGGATTTTATTGAAGTACTATTCTTCGGTAAAGTTTCAAAGCCCCGCCACTAAAACTGTGTCCTAATCCCTGAAACAGTGCAAACAGTGAAAGTCATTGATTATAAATCACTTCTAAGACAATGCTGCCTCTTTAAATTATTTCCCTATGCAACTAAACTGATGTGATGTCAGCGTGTGATTATTTTTTTTTGTAACATATTGAATGAATGAATAAAGTGTTACATTTAATCAGTTGGGAGCGAGTTACAAGGAGGTGTTTAGGGTGGGGCAAGATATATGGGATGGTTATACCATGGATATACTATGTTGTGCAGAGGAGACAAGCCGCAGACCTCATTTAAGGCCCAGAGTTTTGTGTCAGGTTGGTTTTAGGCAAGAAGAGTGCTGTGGTTAGGGTTAGGGAAAGGTCACAACTTTGGTAAATAAAGACAATCAGTGTGAAGTGGCTGATTTTTATTAATCAGGTTTATTAAACATGATCGTTCTGTTGCCTTACCCAATGCAATAAGAGAACACAGCCATTTAAACATTCAATAATGCTGGTATTAAAGTCAGAAAACACTGTCTGGGTGAATTAATCTGATTAACTGTTATTTGTGTGTGAACTATAATGAATGATTTATCTGTTAATTTGACACTGGAACCTCAAATATGTGAATCAAAGCAGTTCAGTTCATAAGTCAGGTGTTCTTCAGAGTTACGGGCTGTTGCTGACATTTTCTTCAAAGTCACCACGAGTCACATTTGTCTTTTGATTATGAGCAGAGTGAGCAGATTCATTGTTTAGGACGGAACTCTCTAAAGATTTTTCTCAAAGAAAATATTATTGTCACAAAACTGCAGCGGAAAGAATAAAATGACAATGTTCCAGTCCATGCCGTGGCTGTTTGTCGGACTCGAAAGAGTGCTTCTAGAAAGACTAGAAAACAAAGTTATGAATAGCTGTCAAGTACAGGAACAAGTATGAAAATAGCTGGGTGCTGAAAAAGTGCAAAAGTTGTACAATACAGGTGAGTCAAGTAGTTCAAACAGTACATATTGCAAATAAAAGTATACATATATCTATATGTATCAATATATATAGTATAGTATAGACAGACACACACACACATAATTCATCGTCTGTCATTAGAGGGCCGAATGTTAAATTAATTTCCATAAGAAAATAAGCATATGAACCTTCATTATAAATATGATCCAAATGTAAACCTCATCTAAAAGTATCCTCTTAATTTTTTTTAATCCTATCATTCCCACACTGAATTTAATCTCCATTACTATCACTAACAGGCCTAACTTTAAATGGTCAGCAGATGGCAGCATTTTCTAACAATCTATGCCACGTTTTCCTTTTGACTGATTGAACGCTTCAATTTCTCCAGTTGAAAAGAAATGCATGAAATGAACTGAGGTGCTGCTGGTTGTATATGTGATGCAAAGTAATATTTTTTTATCCAATTTTATTTATATTTAAACATTTTAGCACTGTAAAATCTTTCAAATTAAACAATCTGATTAGTTTCTATTCAACCGCTCACGTTGAGGCTTTAACCTGTGATGATGCATCAGGACTGTCAGAAAGGATTCCTAACATACCAAACAATATTATATATATATTGTGAAATATTAGTACCATGGATAAATGGATACTGCTGTGTAATAAGTCATGCTGTTCTTTTCATCTTAAATATTATGTAAACTCCAAAACTCATGTCCTGACACACCTATAAACAATTTTTACAACCTGCAGCTTTTTCCCTATCTGTGAGACACAGGTGAAGCTTGACCAGGCTGCCACCCTGAGAAAACGCTGCGAAGCTGTCAGGAGCCCAGACAGCGTGGTTGAATAGACTGTAAGGAACTCAGCGATGGGAAGATAAGAGAACAAAGTCACTACTGTACTCCAGGAGAGGGCTGCCTCCCTTTACTCATCCACGCTATGTCCCTGAAGGTAATTTCACTTTACTGAGGGTCTAAATCAAACTTGACTTGGAAAGCATCCCTTTAAAAAGCAACTCTGTTATCCAGTTTACTTTACTTTGTATCTCTACACACCTTTCAGTTCATATTTAGATCTATATGATAAATATGATTCTTCACACCCTCTCAAACGATCCTAAACAGCACTAAGCTGAAGATTAAGCTAAATATTAATCACTTCATATTTCAACCCATCGTTTGACCTTAACAAACTATATTGTATTTAAATTTTAAATAGCTCTAAATATAGCTATTAACAGAAATTAAACTAATGTTCTTATCTGCCATTATCATGACTCTAATATACATGATAACACACCAACATATCAGTGAATTTGTTTATGATTACCCACTAGACAATGAGGTCATTACAACAACATGATATGCACCTCATAAACATTTTGGTAAATGACTCTGAGCATAATCTTATGATCTTCCTATCAAACAACTCCTTTTACCAGCTCTTCACTTTTATCGCTTTACCTCGTCTTTCCTGTTTGATTCTTCATCCAGCAGGTTTACTGTCCCTGTCCCAGCACTATTTAACATTCTTCCATTCTGAAGTGAAAAGCCCAACGAGCTCATTAAAATTCCTGCTTGTGAGACTGTAGCAGCATGAACAGCATGGGAGAGAAGGCCTGACCCTGGCATTCAGCCTCTTTTGTGGCTGCGAGCATGCAGCAAGGCACAGGAAGCTGCAGAGACAACTCACATGCACTGGATGATTTTGCTTGGTCGCAATGCAGCTTCACTGACAGGGACAATAGATGGCAGCACCTCGAGCCCTGAAAACAACCGGGCCTGACAATCCTTCCACGTCTCCATCTGTTCGTCCTCTGCTTCTCTCATGTCTGTCCCCTCAACAACAAATGACCAGTCTCTGTGGAGTTGTGGTTATTAATGGTGGAGAAATCTGGGTTCACCATGAGACATTGTGCTTCCCTGGTTTAAGCAGGTTTCACATTTAAAGCTCAGTCACGTTACTCTTTGGAAGTGAGTTACAGCACACAGCATTTCAGCTCTACTTCCAAGTAAATCTACTATTTACTCTAAACAACGTTACGCGTTCACATTTTTAGTTTTTTTTCCTCTATGCTGCTGGTTTGCAACATTTTCAGGGGAAAGAGTGAATCTATGTTCCTCTGTTAAATCAACGAACAAAGCAGTTAATAAATATTTTAAATATGATTCATGGTTTATGAGTACGTGGTACGTACCTAAAACAGTATGAGAAAATGGGATCAAGCACGGCCTCTAACACAGACAATCCAGCAGGATGTTCACTTAGTTGCTGTGTAAGTTCACACGTTGATGTGATTAATAATTCAAATAACAAACTGCACAGACAGCACAGATCAAACAGGCACCTGATTCCTGTACAGTCCAGAGAGGAAGCATTCGGATGTGATGCACAAAAAAAGTATATTCTGCTGTGAAAAGTAATCTTAGTTTTTATTAGAAATATTAGTATAGAAAATCTGTGAGAGAGCTACGTCCCCACCAAGCTGAGAGTATTACCGATGAACAGGAAGTGTGCTGTTGGATGTTTACCTCATTATGCTGCTAAGTTAAACAAGACTTATCTTCTGATACTGATAAATATTGTTTTGAACTGAACTGAACTTGCTTTGTATTGATTCATATTAATATTTGCTGCATATCTAAATGTATGTACTTTACCCAATGTACTGGATGAAGTTAAAGTCTGAGGGAAAATTCAAGCAGATGATTTTCCTCTTAAGGGGGTTTAAATGTTGGACCAGTGAAATGAAATGAAAGTTTGATTTTATTTTCTACGAGTACAAACCGTCCAGATTCTGTCACCCGGAGGAGTTTTTCCACAGATGATAGTTACTGTAATTGTGGACTTGGGTGGACATGCTCCACAGATCCACGAGGTGCATCAGATGAAATAAAATCTCCTCCAGACATCTGCGTCCTCTGGGAAAATGTTTCAGCGAGAAGCAATATTTTAATATGTAAAGGCAGAATTAAGTTTATTTCCAGTCCTATACTGTACATAAAGAAAAGTTGTCCCAACAGCCCCCAGAGCCTGAAACCAAACATGTGAAAAAATCCAGATCCTTTCTGAGCTGGTCTGTGGTCAATGACAGCATGTTCTGTATGATGATGCAAAGGCTTGGCTTCATTAGGCTACGAACAAATGTGTGTCTGTTACTTCAGTTCATGAGTTGCACGCAAAATGTCCAAACATCTGGACACATCATATTGTCATGTGAAGTATTTTAACGCTTAATGGAACATTTTTGTTCTATTTCATTTTTTCAAGTAAAAGTAAACAAGTACTTGCCAGAAAGATAGTCCGCTACAACTATAAGTGCCACTTAAAATGAGGTGCGTGGTCTAAAATGCACTTTAAGTACCAAAACACAGGAACCATTACGGAAAACGTTTTATTCTTATTACATTTCTCCAGATTTATATGAAGGTAAATATACAGAAATGATTTCAGTGTGTGATGTGTGTACTGCTGAGTAAATGTATTTATATATGTTGATGCTTATTAACACCTGGTCGTTTATGAGCTGATCACATTTTTCTAGGAATCTCTGTTTGTTCAAAGCTGCAGATGAAACGTTTACATTAAGAAAATGCCACTGCATAAAACAATATTACACTTTAGTATTTAAAGTATTTTTATATATATTTATATTATATTTTATATAATATTTAATATGAATGAATATTAATAGAACTCGAATCCATGAGGACAATTTCTACTTGAGTCTAATGCTTTTCACTTTGACTTGCGTTTGCAATTCTTTTCAAATGGAGCTGTTTTCTGTTGCATTGACAGTTACACTGAGTTTGACTTGGCGAGGATGTGGATCCGCCACTTTCTTTCTCCTCTCTCTCTCTCTTAAAAAGGACTGAACGAGTACTGAAATGCACGGCACAGCACACGAATCATAAACTAAATGTTACTCTCACTACCTGCTGCTTTGCTGTAAATAGGGTTAGTGATGTTCCAGCTCAGATTGGAACAAACGAAGGGTGAATGTTCTGTTTGGGTGTTTTCTGTTGGTGGATGTGAGTTGGGTTTGTTCAGAGTGCCTTGATGACTCTTCCACCCACTTCTCCTCGAGAGAAAACACAACTAGAGCTCCAAAAAACGCACTGAATTCTCGGACACCACATCTGTAAGTGGTTTACATGCAATCTGACCAACTGCGATGACTTCTGGAAACTCTGCGCGGCCAGTGAAAAATCGAACAGTAACTGAAACTTTATCTAACTTTTCCCCGTCTGCAACTGCTGGATTGAGTTAGCCCGTCCCATCTGGTGCAGCAAATGGCCCAACTCACCAGGGAGCGAGGGGAGTGAGAAAGGAGGAGATGGTAAAGAGCGGGGGGAAGGGGTGGAACGGAGGGGGTCGGGTTGAAAACAGATCAGCAGCCTGGAACTCTCAACACCACCGCATGTCTCTGCAACAACTGCGAGTGAAGCCAACCGCCCCCTGCTCGTCCTGAGCCCTGAGTCTGCAACACAAGAGGAAGAAACCAGCTTTTTCTGAATCATGTTAGTTTGCTGAAGGAGCGCGCACATTACGCACGCGGAGAGCGCACCACTTGGAGAAGATGGATTGTAAGAAAAAGTTAGACGCGAGTTGTGCTCCTCCGCTCTGAATCGCTGCCGGGACAGAGGAGGAGGAGGTGGAGGGTGGTGGTGGTGGTAATTCCGTGCAAACTTCGCGTGTTTTCAAACTTTTTTTAACTCACTTCATGGAAGTTTCGCGTCGGGTCCGGACAGACGTGTTTGCGCGTTTTGCGTGTTCAGGAGTCCGACTTCAGATTTAAGAAGCGCTCGGAAAAACACAGAAGCACGCACAAAAAGAGAGAGAAAGAGAGTTTAAAGTGAAGACAGACGCAGTGGAGGTAAGGAAACCTTTGTTTTAGTGTTTTCTGGTAAATCCACACTGTAGTGATGGTAAAGAAACAAGGCTTTTCTTCCTCGCCGCCACATTTTCGCTGTGTTTTGCGTGTCAGCGGCAGATGAGGCTTGTAGGGCAGCTTCACATCTCATTTGCACTTTGAACTTATCTGACAGAGGAATCCAAAAAATGTCTTTCTGTCCTGCAACTTGATCCATATGGGAAGAGATGCGATCAGAAAGCTCGGCCCTGTCTCTCTCTCTCCACAGTTTTTAATAGTTGATCACAGACTGCTTACACCATCGGTTCCCGCTGAACTCTGCAAACAGCGAAGCTGATGGTGATTTTTTAATGGTGAAAATCAATTTCAAATATTTATGATTGAGAGAGAAAAGTTTTCACTCTGGCTTCCATTTGTCTGGTTCAAATAAAACACAATGCAACTTCTCTCACGTTTAGAACATTTGTAACATTAAGGGCCTAAAAAAAAGGCACCAAACATCAGGCTCAAAGTGTGAGGCGTTCAGTAGCAGCGTGGACACGTTAGTGCCTGTGACAGGCCTGTGGGAGATGTGTGCTTATTGTTGAAAGATTCAGAGTTTACTGTTTGTTCTGCAGCCTGAGCAGTCAACAAACACTTGACGCCTTTGTGGGGCCCTTAAGCAGCTATATTTGCTCTTGGCTTTTACCCCTGTCTAATAGGCGCTGCTAATGATCTCCAAACTCATGTGTGGACACATAAATCCCACTTTTTTGTAAGTTGTTGTGGCCTACATATAAGTGTGTTTGTTTTCTCATAGAAGTCGCATTTGAAAATCAAATGGGTGCTTGGATATTTTATTTTCCTGCATGCTGATGACACACAGACCTAGAAAAGTGGAAGAACCTCTCAGAGTTTTAAGTTTCAGTCAAGAAGAGGATCTTTAAAGACTAATGCAAATGAAAAAATGTGTGAAAGTATCAAATGATGTGATATTTGCGATGGTTTTGAGCTTGTGCATGTGTGTTCTTTCCGCTTCACATGATGATAAACCCGGTCAGAGCTGAGGTGATTTGCATGAGAATAAAACAGAAGAAAAAAAAGGTTTTAGTGCATTTGGCCATTGTGAGGAATGAAGAGTTCCAACAGTTAGGGCCTGCGCACAGTGAAAGGAGGGAAGAATGGATGAGCCTTTTCAGCTCATTCAGCTTCAGATTGGGGGCTCCGCTCTGCAGTGTTCAGAGACCCATAGTGGCCATGTCACTTTCATCTCCACAGCCCCAGCCCCTGTGTGCTGTATTACGCTCCTGCAGCCCCACAGTTTTCACACATCGCCTCTGTGCACAGGCCCCACTTTATTGATCCAGTTTTTGTTTTGGGTTTTGCCTCTTTTCTGGAAGAAAATTGAATGAACCAGATACTGGAAAAAGAGTGACTGGATGGTGTGTGTGCGTGTTGGAGGGGTACAGGCTAAGGAGGAGGAGGAGAAGGTGCAAAAGAAGGGGGGCAGCATTTTTTGAAAGCAAATACCGATGAAGTCTAGCGTACAGTGACAGAGAGGAGGGTTGGAGGAGAGAGGGTGAAGTCTGAGTGACTCTGACGAGGAGAGGGAGGAGAACCCAACCACCTCCTCCTCCTCCTCCCGCAAGACCACAATCCTGCTGAGTAAACTCCTTCAACCCCAACTCATCCCACTGTGACCCCCATTTCACTGAGCTAAGGCACAGTACTGTGCCAATGAAGCCATTCAGCAGCCTGTCCCCTCATGATGGCAGCCACAAGAAAAGGCAAGCCAGCGCGGAGAGACGTTAGGTGTGGTGGAGCGGAGGGAGGCTGTTGGGGCCTCAGTGGTTGGGCTGAAAATGTTTACACTGGAATTTCGTGGCTGGGGATGAAAGGTAGCTGTTGGTTTTTTCCCCCTAAGTACTGTGTAAACCCTGAAGCTGCAGTGGAACGGTACAGTGATTCTACAGTAAATCACTGATCACGAAGAGATATGATCATTTGGCTTAAATGTGAAATCTAAGATTGAAATGAATTAGTGATGAGCCGTACCTTACACAACCCCTAATGAAGAGACTAAGGATCAGGCCCAGTGCATGTCCAGGAGTGTGGTGGCCGAACCTAACAAGCGTCAAGTCCCTTTCACCCCGCCCCCAAAATATGATCAAGTTCATTTTATTTCATTAGATTTTATTAAGTTATTTCACTTCATGTTTTATTAAAACAAGTGAACAGCCTCTATGTGATCACTTTGAGTGACTGTGCTGTCACAGCTCATATTTAGCAAACCAAACCCTCTGCTTCTAACATATCTAACATATTTGATGATATATGAGTTCTTTCTTGTGCCTTTGGAGACTTTCAGATAAACATTCTCACAGTGAGAACGTCTGTGCGCATTAATGCAGGTGTCCACACTGCTAACCTTATTAATTATTCATGATTAATAATTGACCCGCCACAGATTCAGGATCTTTCAGAAAGACACTAAATTACTTACTAGAACTTTTCGACGCGCTGGAATGTCTGCAGATTTCAAAAACACAATAACTGTTGCAAAACTACAAAAACAGAATCAGAACTGAGAGGAGTAGTGACGTGCTTCAGCACTGGGGGAACAGAACAGGGGCTAAGGAAAATGTAATGAGAAAAAAGTGAATAGTCAGTTTTCCTGAAGCTGAAGCGGGTGTAAAGGATGCAGACATGATGCCTAAATATAAGCATCAGTTTCCAAGTTGAACAGCGTCGGTGTCCAGCAGCCTCACAGGCCTGTTCAGTGAGGCCTGGAGCCTGGAGCCCCACGTCCTCATGTCCTCAGGCATGAATTGATGAGACTTTAATGGCCATTTAGGGGGCTGCAAAAGGCGATACCGCCGCGATCTCTTACAATCAGCCTGCTCTTCAGACAGAGGACAGAGCGGCAGAGAGAGATCGCTGCTCACATTCCCGTGTAGAGCCCTTCACTGAGCTCTGTGGCCGGCGAGGACAGCACGGAACAATCCTCTCTTGTTTTAACGCCTGTTGTTCAGCTCCCCTCAAGACATCCTGTTCATTCTCAGTCAAGTGTATGAGGGTCGATGGGGGACATAGGGGTGCGTCGCACATTTCACTCCATCCGCTCCACTCCTCTCCCTCCTTGCTTCCCCCTCTTTACACTAGAGCAGCTACAAGTGGGCACTCCAGTCCCAAGCACAGAAAGTGAGGTCATGCTGGATTGTGGCACCGCCGTCAAAAGAGCACATTCACAGTGCCCGGCACCTGAGAACACACAGAGCCGGAGAACGGGGTGGTGGCTGATGTGTGTTTAACGAGCCGTTTGAAGGGCTGCAGGGTAAAATAACCGACAAGCTCGTTACAAGGCGATTGACCTCATCAGTCACTGGAGGCGCTTCTCCTCGTTTAAAGTGGGAATGCACAATTGCAGCAGAAGAAACATTGCTTTCCGAGTCATGCTGCAACTTTTAAAAATGCTCCTCCTTTCACTGTGCCTGAATTGTTAAACTGTAAAAGACGAAGAAACACAAGACAGCCAGCTTTATTATCTCCAAAGAGTGGAGGAAGACCTGAAGAGATTTAGTGCTATATACAGTGAACCCTGTGTGTGTATCATGTGTCATCACCAAAACTCTTCACATACTCCTGAAATCCCACGCTGAGTCATCGGAAACCCCATTTCCCCAACGCATTTTTAGCAGTAACATCATCATTGTCTATCAGCCCCACAAAGGAACAATGGAGTTTGTAGCACTGGGGTCTTCTGGTAAACCCTGCCCAGGTCACAGGAGGTCACTTCATTTGTGGGAGGGGGGATGGTGAGGCTGATTTCATTATCTCAACACAAGATAAACTCAGTGGCCAATAGAACAAAACTCACTCATTGTGTGTAACGTAGAGTTTTAACAAACAGTCTGCTCCTCGTCGTTCTTGTAGGTATGCATCCAAGGTAATGTAGATACCAAGCGTTTACTAAGAAGAACGTGAGGGATAAAAACATACATAGCTCTGGTCCCATTGCATGACTTTTTTCATAGTGGCTCCTTGCTGGGGCACAGGCACGAGCAGGTACAATTGTCTCGTTTCCATAATCAGGGTAGAGGTCTACAGATACCTTATTTTGGCTACCCGAGTGTCTGGAAACGCAGCCAGTGTTGGCCTCACATTTCCCATTCATTGTTGCTGATGATGTGGAAGAGCTTGCACATTATCGACCACGGGAAACGTCTTCTACCTGTAACAGTATAATGCTAAACTGGTTACATTTTTACTGCCGTCTCCCTGAACTGGATTGGGGATCATCTTTTTAGAGACTTTTAAGGTGAAACTAATAATAGGCAGAAGGAGATTGTTTCCTGGTCAAACACCCAGCAGGACTTTCTATGTGAATGTTAGCTATTGAGATGGTTAAGACAATCAAGTATTGTCTGGTGATGTTTGCCACGGCCTTAATCTGATGCAGAGGCGACAAAATGCAGCCTGCACACAGAGCAAGAAAGGGGGGGGTGTTTGTGCTTCTAACTCTGGTGTTTGTGTTGGAAGTTATGATTTACACTAGGCCCTCCCACAGCTACAAAGTCTTCGCAGCCTCGGGGGGCAGGGTGGCTGGGCTCCTTTTCTTACGTTTCTATATGACGGGAGATATTAGATTCCAAATCTTGCTGATCCAGCGCCAAGCCACAGTCTCCTCTCAGATAGAAGCCGGAGACAAGAGATGGAAAGAGTCAAGAGTTGAGCTCCAATGAAGAGACATGTGGTTGTCTTTAGCAACCATCTCCGTAACTCTCCCCCTCGCAAGCTCTCTGGCTGTCTGTCGCTCGGGCTCTGGGCCAAACTGAGGTTTGCTCATGTTTTGTAATCAGCTCATTAGAGAGAAAGTGGGATGAAGACTGTGCTGATTATGTGCGGTGCTGTCTTTGCATTCGGCTGCTTCACATGTAATGTTTCGCAATTTCAGGCTGCTCTAAGGGTGAACTATGCCGTGTCAACAGGTGGTCATTGTGCAAGATGGGAATATTAGAGGTGTTGGTTGCATTATGGGAAATGTAGGACACAAAGTTTGTTCTGTCTGTGCTTGATAAACCTATTTCGCCCATTTCTTTCCTTTAATTATCTAAATAATAATAATAATTGTCTTAATAGACAGAAGTTAAACGATTAAGTTTGATGATTCCACTGTTTAAAATTAGTTCTAGAGTGAAAAGAAAGCAGACTTATGTCATGGTTTTCCAAAAAGCTAATTTTTCCCTAAAACGTAATTCTGGTGTATATATACCCACACTCTCCAGACTGCTTTCTAAAAGCTGGCTTTGTATGTGTGAACAAAAACAGGCCTAAAAAGTAGTTACAATTAACACTGCAAGGTCTCACCTGCTGACATGCTACTGACAGCTGCTACCGACGTGTCTCCAGCCAACGCAAATACACACGGACACTGACATCCCCCAAACTTCACGGGTCCCTCATGCTGTCTGTCTGTGGAGCTGGACTCAGATCTGACTTGGGAGTAGAAACAGCTGCACACGAGCACTCTTTGGTGTATCTGCCAGGAAAGCGTGATCACACACACACACACACACACACACACACACACACACACACACACACACACAGTGAGTAATGAATTCAGAGCAACAATGTGGAAGCTGCAACACAAAAACCTGAGTGTAACAAATTGCTTTTTTGATTTGGTTAAATCCTTACTCGCTGCACACACTACACACACACACACACACACACACACACACACACACACACACACACACACACACAGGTTATTGACAGCTGAAGCAGTTGAGAGTGAGTGCTAACAACACATTTAGGATGAATGACCCAGGCCAAATGCTTCAGAGAGGAAGCTGGCTCAACTCAGCAGTGTGTAATGTGGCACTGGTGACAACTGCGACTTTAACACACAGACGCTCACACACCTCCACCGCATGCTTACACAGCCGCTGGTGTTCAGCAGTGACATGTCACAAGGAAAATTGTTGCAAGTCATGATTAGTTGTTGTCAATGAATAGGACGTGCGCGTGGACCCTCACAATAGCAGCTGTAATTGGCCCACTTAGTAGCACTGCATTGGTCATACGGCCAACATCTATAACTGGGTTTCATTCATTCAAAAAGACTATGAGCTAAGCACACCTCTGTAGCTCACTCTTCATCTCAGTGTGGGGCTAAATGAAGGCCCTAAGAACACCTCAGCTGCGCTGCATTGGTGAAGTAGTGTGAGTTTGATCTGAGTTTTGTTGTGTGTTCATTGATGGAAGTTGCTTGGTTCTCTCAGTAAAAGTGGATCCGTGTAGACTCTTCCCTGCTGCGGTGAAAGGCCGTGAGCTCTACATCTGTTTTCTGTTGGTTGAGGGAGACGAGGAGATTATCCACAGGATATTGCTGTTACTAGCAGGAAAGGTCAGGTTCAGGGGTGGGGAGGAACTCATCCATATGGCTTTTCTCTGCTGTTTTAGATTCCATTTATATTAGATCACTTGTTAGATGCTGACTACTATGTATCATCTGCAATCCACTGAAGGGATTTAAGCCCTCATGTTCAGATAGGAACCAACGATTTCTAAATACAGGACATTTCTAGCACAAATAATTTACATGCCTGCATTATTTGAAAATAGATTTGAATGATCTAGTCCTGGGTCAGTGTGATACATCAGTTTCATCCACAGGTTAACCCCTTCACCCTCACCCCCACCCTGCACAGAAAACCTGCACCCAGCTGTGGACAATGCTCTCCTTCTCGCTTGAGTGAGCTGAATCTATACATATGTGACAGCCCTTAGTGATGTTGTTTCAACCTCTGAATCAGACTAATGGGTTGCTGTCAGACCTTGCAAAGTCTATTCCATGGTCTCATTTCCTGCTCCTTCTTTTTGACTCATCTTTCTCCAAAGACAGGTGATTCAGCCATGGAGAATGTGTCTTAGTCTGAACTTGCCTTCTCCCAGAGGTCTCACAAACTTGTGGTCCACTGGCGTGTATGATTTCTCAACAAAAACATTGTCAGTTTCATTGTCAAGTTCTTAGTTTCCTAACGATTTGGAAAGTGACTCTAATTCTTTTGGTTTTTAGTGTCCAATATGGTTGGTGGGCCCAGCTTTGCTTAGACAGAGGCGTTGTTGATTGTAAGATATTAGGGGTTTTTTTAGGCATGTTTAAAGCTGCAAAAACTCATTTTTGGCCACTTGGGGGCAGCAGAAAGGATGTCTAAAGATATTTGACGTATTGTGGATGTGGGAAACCATGGGTGAAAGTTTGAGAATGTGGTTTTAAGAGTGAACACCCTTTGACTGTTACTGCAGCAGACAGGACTAAAAGTGACCTGTGTCGTCTAAGGATGGACCTATTTGCCAAGCAAAAGAGCGCCCATGAACATTTTGTACGTTAAATTAAAGGCTTCTCATTAACCGCACCAGACAACGTGTGGCCATGGTGGTTAGAGCTGGTCAGGAGCGGGCTAAAGCAGCTGCTTTTGTCTGGATTATGTGACAGTTCTGTGGATTCAGATAGGGTTAGGGTTAGGGTTAGTGTGCTCAGTGGAAGCAGATGCCTTTGTGGACTACCTGCCTGCCTGTAAACTACATTTGATGGTTGCAGTGTTTTTTTGCAGTGCACCATTGTGGATAGCCTTTGCATCACGTGTTTAACTGAGTGTTAAGAGTAGCGTACGCTGAATGGTTTTCTGTTAGTCATGGAGCAGAAACACATGTTTAAAGTTCTAAACACATACAAAAATGGCTTTTTGAAATGGAAGCATCAATTCTAATCTGAAATACAATATAGACATTGTTAATAAAAAAAATAAGTTATTCCTTGCTAATCAGCCATGTTCTCCTTTAATAACTGTTGTAAGCGTCACATTAGGAATAAGAATCTATGACAGTACCTTCAATATCTGCATACTGTAATAAAACAATATATTTTTTTGCTCTTCTGCTTTTTGAAATAGTCTTCTAGCTTTTTATCTGAAATTTAGTCGCAATTAAAATATGTAATGTGTTCCTGTGTTAAAGTTTTTAATTAATTAATATGGAATTTCTTTTTCCTTCTTATAATGGAGAGGTGCTTGTTTGTGCAGTGTGGGTTGGAAAGTAGCGTACAAGAGAAGAGTGGGGTTAAATTGTATAGCATATCATAGCTATAACTTGAGCTGAGGGTTAAATAAATTCTTGTGGATTTGTCCATACGAGAGTCATGTGATCTACTATTAATAAATAAACATTAAGAAGGGACGCTTTAACCCTTAAATAAGACACATCATACCAGAAGACACCCATTAGTTGTTATGTCTTATGTAGAAAATAGTATTGTATGTTTCTAGATAATTATATTATTGAATTCAGCCATTAGGATACTCAGGTGTGAACTGACACATTTATATTACAAACACTGAAATAAAGTACATATCACCACTGTTTACTGAAAGATATCAACAATAGGTGATAAAATGGATGAAAGAAGCTGAAATCGTATATTGTTAATTTTCTAAATGATCAACAGACGCAGAAATATGTCAAACTAAACTAGATTTGGGTGGTTATGTTAACCTGCATGAGTGTTACTGTCAGAAACCTGAGTGGAGGTAGGTCTGCAGGTGGTATAGGGGCAGGAGACCTCACCTATCCGTCTCTCTTGTGTTTGCCAAGTAAGCAGAGTGCGGGACAGCAGTTGGTGAGCCTGTCCTTGTGTTACTGTGTGTGTGTGTGTGTGTGTGTTGGTTTTACTGTGCACATCCATGTGTGTGAGTGTCGGTTTGTATATCTGAGCTGCCGGGAAAAGAATGCCTACCAGGATACGATTCGCACTGACTGAAAGATAGGAAGGAAGAAAGTAAGAAGAGCAAATCCTGAAAATCTTCAAACTGAGAGGCTCCCTTTTGATGTGTGTTTGCATTCCTTTCAGTGTTGGTGAAAGGGGAGCTGTTGAACGGTAGTGGAGGAGAGGGAACACTTGAAACTGAACGAGGCGCTAAGAAAAACACACACCCGGTCTCAAAACAAAAAGTCCTGCGAGTTTCGGAAGCGGAGGGGGGCGGAGAAGGAGGAAGAACAGATCAGATAGAGACTCTGTTGTCCTTAATGAGAGGTAATGGACAAATTGAGTAACATATATCACTTACTGACCAAACAGCATAAACATTGTTCTGACCTTTATATTGGCGTATCTGCATTTAGTTTTCTTTCAGAAACCAGTAGTTATTTGATGTGCCTCTTGTGGTTGAGTGGTATGTCTGGATGGTCCATCAGTCCAACAACAAGCTGATTTTCATCCAGGATGTATTTATAGTTCTCCCATTGTGGAGCGCTTAAGCTTATCAAATACAAAACATATTTCTTTGCATCTGCGTCTACTTCCAAAACATGAAAATAACAATTTAAAAAAAACATGCACGAATATGAACCTCACATTGAATGTCTGGAAGATAATTCACGAAAAGCGAGGACATTTCTCAGTTGAAAAAAAAAACATCCAGTTTTGTGGCCATGTGGCAGGAAGAAACAAGAACAAAGCACCCGCACTGTAAAACCCAGGGTTAAGGCTTCGGATATGGTTACTCCAGCCCTGCCCATGAATAAAAGTATTTGAAATAAAACAAATAAATCATGTAGAGCAGTGATCTGTAACATGCATGTTTTGGGATTTAGCTAGTTTCCTGTTTTTGAGTGTGGTGTTTTTTTGCTGTGCGCTTCCCAGAAGTCACAGTGAAGCCGATGCTGGAGCATCTTTTAGTGAAGGTGGTTGTGGAGCATCACTTACTGTGACAGGCCTTTACCAAACCAGACGCAGTAGTAGTAGTAGTTATTTTCATGACAACAAAGTAAGTAAAGAGGTGCAGCATATTCTTGCCCAAATCTCCGAGTCCTCCCTGAAAGATGGGGAGAGCAGGGGGGTCTGTTTGTGAGCTGTTCGTGCAACCAACCAGAAGATGGGAAAAGAAGTGCACCCTTGTTTTTTGTTCACCTTTGGCCCATGCCATCTGTCCCGCGGTTGCTGACACCTGTACCAGCCCATTGGAGCTGGGCTTCCCTGTTATCGAGGGCAATGTGGGTCGGGCCTTAAGGGGGACTCCCAGGTAGGGGGTAGTGTTGCAGCTTCACGCAGTGAAAGGAAAGAGCAGTAGGGGCCAAGTTGAAGGTTGGGACACTTCTGTACAAATAAATCCAAATCCAACAAATTGTACTCAAACATGTTTTCAGTCCTCTAAACAGCACCTGCTATTTTTTAAATTTAAATAGGACGTAATTGACTTTTACAGGTGCTCGTACCACAAACGTTGGCCAGATGTTCAGAAGCAATTGGAAAGCAAATAGTTGGCACAATGTAAAAGCAGGGAAAGAGCTATTAATGCAGTGCCAGATGTTAATGGCGATGTTAGGAGAGGATTCACAGGCATGAAAGACAAACACTGTTGCTGTGAGCGCTGGGCACAACTCCTCTGAGCCAAAGAGGTTCACCCCACCCACAGACACCACGACCAAAAAAATCAAAGAGTCTGCTTACTGGCCAAATGTGAATATGATTTGATTTGTATCACTTTCTTAGTGAAATGACAGTTCTCAGAGACAAGACAAGCTTGGCTATCTTGAGGTCTTTCTGGCAGCAGAAAAATAAAAGAAACAGATGCAGCCTAAACCTGTTAGTTACCCACCTATAATCGGCTTACACTGGCTCGGTGACAGGCAACTGGCACGTCTGAGGGGTCACACACACACACACACACACACACACACACCTCCCGATAAAGGACGACATGTTGGATATCCACGTGAAACCAAAAAGCAGCACTTCACACATTTGGTTAACCAGATAATCACTGGACAGTTATTTTTCCATTTTAATGGTATCATTCTACTGCTCACTACGTTAGTATTTACATTTGTGTGTATGCGTTCCTTTGAGCCAGTAGGAGATATTTGTGGTGCATGAGTCAACTCATGAACACCTAATAAGAAGATGAAAATGGTTGCTTTACATTTATACGTATAAGGTCTTAATAAACTGCCAACAAGTGTGAGGAGGGAACTGGAGGGCTTCATTTGGTCTAAACCTACACGCAAAGATTTCCTGTTTCCTCCCACCTGCAACAGCCTGAAATACGAGCAGTAGTTTTGTCTTGCTGTCAAAACTTAAGACGTTTGTCTGCAAGCAGGTGGAACGACGGCAAACCACAGCCAGAGATTGTGGACTGACTTCTCCCTCCCAGGCTGAGAGCGGGTAGTGTTTGCTTTCAGCAGTGGATGATCTTGTAGCTCCCTCCAAGTCAAACAAGGGACATGTTGCCGAGTCGTTGAGCCTTTGACACAAGCATGCGGAGGTTTTGACACAGTGTGTGTGGCTAAAACCTCAGGGCCATTTGTGTTTACAATTGGTCATTACATCAAACTGAGAAACCTCGGTGTGTGTGTGTGTGTGTGTGTGTGTGTCTAGGGCCTGACTGGACATCAGCTACACTGACACAATAAATACACTACACACACATTTGTAAAAAATCACAGTAAACTCTAAAACACTTGAATCCCTGTTGAAAAGGGAATTTAAATCTCCTTATCGGATGCAACAACCTGACTCTTTGTGTCAGAAAAGCTTATTAATCATTCATATTTTTCAGATGAAGAAGAAATATTTAAAAAATATAAAAAGCAAAAATTAACAACTAAGAATATATTAAAAGGTTTTCTTTAAGATATAAAGTAACCATAAAGTGATCAATTTAAACCTACATAAAAGCACAAAAGTATAAAAAATGTAAATAAAATGTAAAAAAAAAATTTTCTTTAATAATAGTTGAAATGCATGTGATTTTAAAGAATCGTTTTAACCTCTTGTATTATTATTGTTTTTGGTCCATGACATACGTGTGTGCAGGACCTAACACCAGCCTTTCTCTTGACTCTCCAGGCTGCGACAGAAACTGAGAAGCAGCATGGAGACTTCAGCAGCAACAGCCACTGAGAAGAAGGAGTGTAAGGGTTCTGGTCTGGATGGAAGCAGTTTCTCCGAGCTCCCAAAGAAGCCCTCACCCACCACTCTGACGAGAGGTACAGCTAGTTTCCAGCTTCCTTTACTCACTTTTCATTTGTAAATATTTCACACAGGCATATTATAATAGTAACAAACTCTGATGTAAAACAGACAACAGTAGTATAATGTGGCATTCTTGCATCCTGATGTTTTTCTATAGGGTCATGCACTCACCAGAGCAGTAAACTGAAACATGCCTACTCACATAAGTAGCAGGGTGGCACATGAAAAGAGAGAGCTCCAGAGATGGGGCTGCATGTTTCAGATGTCAGAGAATGGGTGATGAAAAAATGTTATAATGAGGTCGAAAGACCTTGTTCTCACCTCCCAAGTGTAAATTTCATGAATTACTAAAAATGGCTGGCATAGCAGTGGACGACACGGTGTACCACAGGCCTCCACTAGATTCAGTGAGGAGGGAGGCACCTTTGAAATGCTAACAAGATGTCGTATGACATTGTGGTGGTATTTTTTTCTTAATGATGGGCTTGGTGGCCTGCCATGAAGTGCAGCCACGAGCATTAATTGTTTAGGGATGCGGGGTGAGAAAGTAGGACGTTTCAGTGCGTCCTCACTGGCACCTCCACAAAGAGCCCACAAGTTTTTAAAAGCAGCCAGAAGAAGAAAAAGAAACTACTGTATTTGCCACAGTATAAATTATTCAGTCATTTACACACTTATGACCGTTGTGTGTCATGTTGGCTGCGGGGGTTGAATTTTCATAACCTTGCACCAATCAAGGATTATTTGCGCTTGTACTGCAACGTGAATCGCAGGCTGCAGTGCGTGTGTATAAAGATTCCCTTTATAAGGGAGTCATAATTAAAAGATGAGAGCTCATGTTTTCATTAGGGAATGTGTGATGAAAACTCCTCGTAACGAGGTTGAAGGAACTTGTTCGGACTTCTGAGGTACCAGCATTATAAATTACTAACGCCTGCTGGTGGACACTGAAACCTCTCGGGGAGACATGCTGGCATCATCTCGAAGGGGGGGGCATAGGACCCAAGTAGTTTTACTGTTTAATGAAGGTCCTGGTGGCCTGCCATCACAAAGCCCACTTTGCCACCAGTGAAAAAATAGGATGTCTCTGTGCAGTTTTAAAGCTCTGTGATTTTGATCCCTGTCCCTTGTCCCTTTATTTACACTGGTTCTTAGTTTAGCAAAGAATAATATGTGGCACATGTGAATAAATCAAGTAGTTTGCAAAAGTTCTTTGGAAGATTTTACTAACAGGCTTATTTAAAGCCCTCTTTTATTCAGCATACGACTACTGCAAAGTACGATACTCTCTAAACTCTTTGAGTCTGGACATAAAACTGCAATGCAGGGTCACGTTCTTCTCCCTAATCCACTGTGTCAGCTGGCTACGAGTCTCATAACTTGTTTCATGGGAGCTCGCTTGTGTTTCATGGAGACATTTCTCGCCCTGTTGAACTCGACTGTGGATCTCAGAGTGAAGACATAATGTAAATGCATCTGGCATTTAAAACAGTGTGTGTGTTAAGGGAGAGGAGAGAGGCCAGGGATGCTGGCACAAAGGTGCAGGTCGGGTTCAGCCCATATGATTCTCTAGGTCTTGTTAATGATTTTAAATGGGCACCCACATTTGTGTGACAGCCTGCATCTGTCTTGCAGTCACAGGGCGTGCTTCCACAGGCTCGACCGTTGCAATCTGACTCTCCGGCTCCCGGGATTTACGAGTCTGTGTCGGCTTGCACTTTACCATGTCAGAGAAACATGTGTTCAGATTAGGTGCCCGCTTCCAGGGCCGTAAAACATCTCACGGTTTCAAAGGAATACCTGTGATTGAAGCACCCCAGGATCTACTTTGCACCTTCTGAGCACATATAGATGCTACAGTAAAATAAACGACAGTTTCAAACATAGATCTGCCAGCTTGTTGTTTTACTGCCCTTATTATATTTCAGGAAAGTTTGCCAAAGAAAATGTTTCCATCATCCCTCACTTTGGTGTTGACTGTACGAGGCCAGTGGAGCAGACAAGCTCGGTAGCGCTGATTATGTCTGCCTAACCAGAGTGTTGTATTCATCTTTCTTGTTTGGTCATAGTCTGTTGGCCAGTGCTTGTGAGCTTCAAGCTAGGATTGATGTTCCTCTGCATGTAAAAGACTTTGTGCACAGATATTTATTCGCAGCTTTGATGTATCTAAGGAGGGTGCCAATGAGAGGCGCCCTCACTTTTGTTGACTCTTTGTCTCTACGCAGACAAGAATACAGCATTAAATCACCCCGTGCACAGTCTTTACGGATGTTAATGGATCAGCCACAAGTCTTACCAGTCTAACTCAGAGCAGATATAGTAGCATAGATGGATGGAGAGGAGCATGTAGTATAATTAGTCTTGCTGGGAGTGGAGCGTGGCTTTGTGATAAGGAGCTGAGTGTTAATCACAGCCATCATGGCCGAGTCTCAGGTGTAGCTGGAGCCTACAGGAGCTCCACCAGGGGATCTGCTCTGGAGTGGAGCACCCTCCAAACCTCCATCCCCACAGCAGAAAGGAGCCCTAAGCTCCCTCTCTTTCTACATGCCTACTCCAAAGGGACAGACACTAATCTTCCTGAGAACAAGATTTCTGCATTTCTGTCTATTCTCCTAAATGAGGCTCTTACGCTTCTGTGCTTCCACAGACTGGATTGAGAGGTGGAGGAAGAGGGCAAGTGGGGGTAGGGGTGCTCAGTGGCTAGAGTTATTTAGGGGATGACCATATTCATGCCAGAGCCCTATTCCTCCTCTGGGTTTAACTCCTTGGCCCGTCCAGGAAATTTTACACACCGCAATGTTGCCTTTCTTGTATAAAGAGATAATGCGGATCACCTCCCCTGGCTCCTAAAGCCACCGAACAAGTCATGGATTTCACTTTTAACACTATGTATTGGTGTCCCCAGTGTTCAGGGAGAATCAGCTCTATCAGGTGTCATCTACAGTAACATTTCCTAACCACATATCAGTAATGCCTTGCCTGATACTTGAGAAGATCTGCAAGCAACAAGCTTACAGGAAGGCCTATTGACCAGTGTTGTTTATTTTCCTGTCAGAGTCTATAGCTGCACACTATCAGGAACTCACTGCTGTCCTCCAAAAGTGACTCCAACACAGAGCGATACTGTTTCTGTCCCGGAATCACTTTTACTCTATTGGCCTTCTATGTGCAAACTTTTCATCATTTGCAGTTTCAGGTTACACCTGCTTTGGTTCCTTATGTATCCAGTACTGTTGCCTACTTTAGAACTGCACTCATCTTGTTGGAGATTGGTGCTTATATTAATTCATTGGGCTTTTATAAACGGTTACCTCTGTCTCGCCTCAGCTCCTCGCTCAGACCACATTCCTGCATTTCTTTCTCTGTCTGTCTTATCTAGTATTTCACTTTAGGGCACTGGCTGGCCAAGACAGAATTGGGAAATTAGATATGCTAAGTAAAAGCAAAAGAGCAGATCGTGTTTTTTCATTGATGTTTTTTGGCCTTGCTGATTGCTGTGTTAAAACCCAAAACACAGGTTTTTGAGCCTTGAGCTTTGCTGAAGTCGCTGCTTTTATCATTGCTCATTACTGAAGGTTCTTATCACAGAAGCGCTGGCCTACATACTAAGAAAAGGGAACTGTAGTAGAAGGCGGTGTGGCTCTCCTCCAGAGAGCGACTGCAATGGGTCACAAAGGTTTTGCAGCTTAATACACAGACTTTTTATGTTAAATTTAACACTGAATTAAAAAAACAGCATGTTTCCTGAATTCTGCTTGAAATACATAAGTAAAATCTTGATCCAAACAAGGCAGACTTTCATTTATTGAAAAAGAATATCACAAGGCCAGTGTAGGGGAAGCTGAACTTCAATCGGACTTCTACTTTAGAGGACTTTAGAGGTTTTAAAGGCTATTATTAAGCAGCCGGTCTTTTCTGGACCATTTCATAGTATGTTGACTCAATGATGAACTGGCAGCCTTTGGCAGCTCTCTAATGTGGTTATGAAACATAAATCAGGCTCAAATAAGAGGACATTTCTGATATTGTTTTCTTTTTTGAACATGCTGCATCTGCTTCAAAGAGCTAAAAAAGTGACACGGCGTGTTTTGGGCAATGTCTGAGAATATAAATCTCTCTGAACCAGAGGCGTCGACACACACGGGGGCCCAAAGACAACATGTTAAATTCCTCACTGTTTACAAGCAGTTGGAGCGGAGGTGGTGGCAATATATGGATGCTTTATGGGATTAAGCAACACCCCGTCCACCAGCTTTCTTTTCCTTTCCCTTGAGTCTTTCCCTTCTCCCCGGTTTGTACGTTTTCTGTTTTTGTGCTTCATCCTCTCTTAAACTGAAAGCCCTTTCCCCAGCATGCAGAGTGTAATCCAGAGCTTTGTTTGTTGGACTGATGGGAATCAGCCCAATACGGTGCCTGGCTCTCTCCTCTTCTCGAAGGTGTCGCCCCAGGCAACCACTTTCTTTTGACAGGAAGACACCGCATGTTATTAAAGAACTCGCTGAAAGTCCATGCCCGTTGAGTTCAGTGCTGTAACTCTCCCTCGCCACTGTATCGCTCACACTGGAGCCAGCGGTCTGCGAGTCCTGTGAATGTAGCCCTAACACTCACAGTTCAATGAAGCAAAATAAACGGAGTTCAGACGCAGTAAAACAAAAATGTGTTCTGGCTGTAAACACGGGCAGGAGGCGCTTATGTAAACAGGTCTGGTTCTTATGGCTGCGTTGGTCTCGAGGAGGACAGTTTGTGGTCAGGCTCTTCCGGATTGTAACCCCCCTTAGATTCACCCTCCCACCCCACCCCACCCCCCGCCTACATACACAGTTGTGGTCCGCGATCGTGAAAACACTGCCGGAGAAGAGCAATCAGTGACTGCATCGCACAGAGCAACAAAAGCTCAGTCACCCGTGATTCTGCTGCCAACAGTGCGCTGGCATTAGTTATAACGTCTGCATTAAGCAGCTCTGCTTTGCAAACTTTGATTTGATTCTTTGCTCCAATAATTTACCTGTGTCCATGACTAGTAGTCTCTCACAAACTAAAGACATAAACATCACGTTTATTAGTGACTCTTCATTTCCCTGCAATATTCAGACTGACTGTAACTATGTTACAATCATGTCACCAACTACCAAGGTGCACGGAGAAGAGAAAGCAAATGTCAGTAAACAGGCATATAGTGGCTATATAGTGGAGCCCATAACCTGGTAGTAACTTTGGAGTAAGCCAGTGAACAGTAGGTCCTTATACCTGGCATAAGTGTGGTAACCACTCCACAAAGCAGAGGAGGAAATTGATTTTTGCCATCTGTGAAATTTTTGCTGAGGGAAATGCTGCTTCTTATAATTACAGATCTAAGGTTTCACTGCTGGTGCTCTCCAGCCTCTGTTAGCTTTTAACAATTAGCCTAATCACTGAAACCTCAGAGGCGGAGTCACATGGAAGCAGGCTTGTTTGTACAGATCACCTGCCAGCTTGTAGGTTAATCAACTGAAATAAGCTAGTTTTAAACTTTGAAATAAAATGGACATGGCTTGAAACATGTCCAAGCCATGTCAGCAGCTGGCTTTGTTGTGGAGGAGGAGGACATCTATAAACATTTCTAAAGAAATCAACTTTTAGAATACATTTCTATAATCACATCTCCTCGTGGTTCAATGTTTCTCCAGACAGAGCGTGCAGCCGTAACACCTCCTGGCCCTAACCCAAGGACAGGTCACAGACGAGTTACCAGGCTAAATAACAACCAGCAACCAGCAAAATAAGCAGATGAGGTTGGTTGAGTAAATATAACAAACAAAAGCTGCCGCTGCTAGCTGGCTCACATCCCAAATGGGAATTAGAGAGGAATGATAGAAAAGCCTCGCAAACAAATGTCATTGTTAGTGACATTTTTCCAGAATGGCAGTAGCTAAGTTGGTAAAGCAGTCGTCTATGATCCCAGTGGTCGAGGTCAGTGCTTCCTGCTTTCTCCTACATGTTGAGACACTGAAAATTATTTTTTTCAATTAAATTAAATTTTTATTTTAATTATTTGAAAAGACGTCCTGCCAGTCATAAGCATCCATGTGCTACAGTGTCATATTGTTTGACAGTGCTTTGGGACTGCACTACAGTTAGTTACACTGCTTTGTAATTACAGAAAAGCCTGTCATAAGGCCTCTGCTATGGTTTTAAGTAAAAAGCAAACAAAATGCTGAATTGTCATTTCATTCATCATACAGCTGCAGAAAAGATGATGGAATAAAGCCGGTTCCTTCTGTAACTGCCACGTAGCAACAGATGATTGAGTATCCATAGCGGTAGACAGGGTAGTTTTTTGTATGAAAGAATCTATTTCTGAAAACAGGATGTCTGAGATTTAATTCTTAAGTTCTTTGCGAAACTATACCTTCTTCCCATGACGGATAGTCAAAGTGCCATTTTTACTTTGGTTTTCCTCAGTGCAGTAAAAATCCACATTTGCTAGAGGTAAATGTTGGACCAAAATATACAACTTTAGATCATCACAGTTCATTGTTTTGCGCTGAACCTTTGCGGTTTTAATGCAAAAGTTGACAAACCTTTTGTAATAAAAGGGTTTGTGGTATGAAAGCCAGTGTACATTAGTGCCGTGTGTAAAGCCTGTCGTGTTTTGTTTGCTCGGTGATTTCCCCAACGGTGTGAGCTAAACCTGAGAATTTCTGGCTCTGGCTTCAAAGAGCAGTGAGGTGACCCCCCCAAAAGTGGCGAATTCAGGCATGTCGTGGTTCTTACACGTGGAACTCAAATACTTCTGTAATGATATGATCATTGCAATCCGAAAATGAAAAGTATCAGTAAGTTAAGCTGATAAACGTTTAAGTATGTTAGCAACATATTAGTGACGTGTAATTTACCATAAGATGGATTAGAAGTGCCAGACCAGAGCCCAGACATCTTCTCCACCAGCGTAACCAGTTTGTATTATTCAAACCATTTAGTGTGGTTTGAGAGCTTAACAAAACAGTTGTGATTCATTTTTGATTAATGCAGCCTGCCTTTTCAAAGATTAAGGCTGGCATGGCAGAGTCATGGTAAAGATTGGACTGGGTGGCGTGTTCTGGCACGGCTCTTGGTGAATTAGCTGATAAACTTTTCCCTTGGAGTAGTTTTTGTGTCTGTGGTTGTTTTAGAACAATTTGAAATCAAGCAAATAGCCTAAAATGTAGCTGCATCTGTTGCTCATCCACAACATGCAACACGCAAGACAAATGACCAGAATGTATACTCACAATGATGTGTGTGCAATGTGTAGTAGCTGAATTCTCACAGTGTTAGCTTTTGCAAAACAGGAGATGCTAAAGTGATAAAGGTGCTGTAAATACTACTATTTCTGCAGAGTTGTAGTCTTAAAGAGAATCTAAAATTCCCATGGAACAAAGAGGGAGGTGGTGGGGGGAGGGTACGCGGGGTGCTGTAGAAGAAGAGAAAGAGAGCAAGGGTAGTCAGCTGAAGAGAGGGTATTGTTTACATATCAAGATGCTTCCTCTAACTCCCAGGAAAAGCAGTAATTTGCCTTGCAAGGTTTTACAGTTTTAATTTGCTCCATTGTGCGGGGGGATACCCCATAATTATAGAGAAGGAAGTAGACCTAAGCCCAGGACAGAGGGTGAGTGCTCACATGGAGTCTCTGTGAATTCTGGACTCTTTCTCACTCTTTCTTTGCTGTGTCATTAGCACCCACACAGTTGTGGGCTCTATATATTTCCATTGTAGACTTCAGGGTCGTAGCATATTTAGTGACTGGCACGAACTTCCAAAACCACCATAGCCCACCAACCCCATCACAGACCTGCAATCACTTTATAAAATCATCCCAGCTTCTGGAACAGCGAGTGTTAAAGTCATCTCATGACAAGTTCAGCAATGAAAATTCAGACAGGGCACTTGTGCAGTAAGCCATACTGACAGACGTGTGCAAATATTGACCCAAGTTATGGTAGAAATGTTCCAAGAAATATACAGTGAGAAATATATGAATACTGCAGAGCCATCCATCAACAAGTCATTAGGTTCTGTGTTCAGTCTGGAGAAACGTGTCAGGGGCTTCAGTTTTTCTCTTCATTTAAAATGCGTGTTATCTAAAATAAAAAACTAAAGTTGATTTGTCTCAAGGTTTTTTCCAGTGTTTTTTAAGGCGGACAAGAGTCCATCCGCTTTTTTTACGTCAAACCAGTGCGTGCAAAACATTGTGCGTTGTGCATTAACTTAACTAAAACCAGACAGCCGGTGATTTTGTGCGTCTATATCTGTGTGACTGTTAACTTCAGCAGCTTGTCACAGCGATAGAGACAGTGTAATTACCCTGTAATGTAAGGTTCTCATTTTGGGTTTAAGAAGTTGTAACAGTTTACAAACCTTTGCTATGTATTAATATGTACTTCTGCTTTTTTTTCCATGTGTTCTGTCTAACTGAATGATTTGAGAGTTTGTGAAATGTTTGCATTTCAGCTTGACTGTTGCCTTTGTTACACACTGGTAACTCAATACTTTTTACACACTGGTAATTTGTGTTGCCCTTGCCACTCTGAAGACCCTGGTCTGGGAAAAGGAACAGGAGGGGTTCTGTAGGCTCATATGAGAACAAGAAATATTTTCCTTCATTAAAGTTTAGCTTGAGACAAACACTATTCTTCACCACATGTGTAAAAATCTAATTTTACCTCTTGACATCCCATTTCATTCACTGACCTTTTTTCTCTCAAAAAAAAAATTCCAAAGATTCAATGATATTAATTCAGCTGCCAATGCAACACTATACCTCCCATGTCCAATAAATCTGATCTATTATTGAAGGAGATGTAGATTCACATTCACCCCTGTCTTCCTCTTCCTTCCTTCGGTTTTTTACCCCTACCCTTCCTCGTAGTTACTAGCACCATTAGACTGTCATAACTCAGCACATATAACCTGAGGTGATCCCAGGACTGACTGAACTGAACTTCTCCATGGGTAAAGAGTTGCAGCAGCCTAACAGGATCTCTACCTCTTGGTCTGGGGTGATGGGTACCATATGTAAGTGGAGGCGACCACTGGCCCTAATAAGAGCTGACAAGTGGCGGTCTTACAGGGGGGAGATCAGATGACATGTGCTGGCCTATTACTATAGAAACAGAGCTCTGTTTCTCTAGGCCCTGTGGCAGAGCGGCATGTTTTGAATCCAGTCTTTGTACAAGGCAAATACTCAGCAGTCTCTGTGACTCTAGAGGGAGCTGTGTTAAAATATCATAAACTGTCTCCAGTGATGTCACTGGAGTCAGTCTTGATTGGGGACATTTTGAAAATGAAACAAATCTGCAGGCGTCGGTAAAAAAGAAGCGAGTTTACCAGACGTCTGCAGTTTGGCTCAGATCTAGACACACAGTCGCTCCTGTAGAACAGCGAGAGACAGTGCTCATACTTAAAACAAACTGTTTGACTGTTGATAAGAAATGTTTGTCCTCAGATAGTCATGACTGTGCATTCGATCAAACTGCTGCTGTCACTGTGCCTCGACACCACTTTTGTGTGGGTTTCTGAATATGTGTCATATGGAGCCAAGACATTCGTAGGATGACAGAAAAGATACCATGGACTGACGTGGGTTAAAGGAGATGGGTGGAACGAACCGGTGCATGTTGGTAACTTCATCACTCTTCTGGAAAAACACTCACTGATGCTGAGTCTGCCAAAGCTATCTTTACAACCTTTGCTGGAGTCATGATTTATCCCTCCTCTTCACTTTCTCTGTCTCTCTCAAACCTCAGCATAGAGCACAAATTCACATCATTTACAGCGAGCGCTTAATGTGGCGCATTTAGAGAAAATTAAGAATAACACAGTGGCGGCATGCGACACCCTTTCCCAACAGAAATGCGAGTACAGTTTGTGGATGAAGATTGCAAGTGTGCCACATGTGGATCCGTATTAAGACCCAGATGGGAATTGTTAAAACTTCAATGCACTTGTAGATTAGGGCTTTGAAGAAGGGCAAAGGGAAAAGCAGTCTAATCAAGGCCCTGGAGAAACAAAAGCCACAATTCAAAACTCCAAAATGCTCCTTTGGGGTTTCTTTAAGGAGGTACACACTATTTTCTAGTTTGAATACATTGAATTTAGCTCTGGACTTCAGACTGTAAAGCTAATTTACCATGTTTTTTTTTTACTTGGATGGAATCACGATAAGCATACAAGACTTTACCCTGGATTTGGTCTGGAGCCTGGAGTTTGGCAGAGGTCCACAGTGTAATTGTTTCACTATGCTGCTGCACAATTGTGCCGTCGCTAAGACCGAGACAGCATATGGAATTCTCTCCTACATTAGGGCAGTCTTATTTTAGTCCTCCTTAAATATCAAAGTGGGATGACAGTGCTGTTATCATTGTTGCTGTAATCGGACTTAGTATTAATGAACTGTCTGTTCAATTTGTCCCCCACATTTTTCATTGAATGTGTGTTGATGGAGGCTCTCAGTCTGAATGTGCACTCTGTGATAGACCACACTTATAGAATACCACTTCCCTCTACCCAGCTCTGTGGGCATTAGTCTTATTAAATGACAATAAATAAAATCAAAACCAAACCACTACATATACCAGTCCAGCAGAAATAATTGGCCTTTTTCTGATTGGTTGAAATGGTAAGACTCTTTAAAACCTTTAAAAGGGAATTTCTTTTCACTGTTTAATGAATCTGGGTCACAGAATGTCAAGGGATTGGAGTATATTTCTAATAAAACTACTACTCAGAGTTTTATTATGTAGCTGGGTTCCTTCATTTCAGTTATCACATCCAAAAAACATGTGCTCACACATGCCCACTGTTCAATAACTTCCAATAGTTTGGTCTGCAAACTTTCTCACATATTTCCAAACAAGGTTATTCACTTAAGGTGAAAACAAAGGTGAAGGCGTCTGCTGGTCCAGCTGCCACTGGTGAATCTTTTCCATGACTGAGAATCTTTACAGACACTGTGGAGATGATCCTGATGACATGGCTATGACATCATATGGGTAAGGTTTTCTCGCTTGTCAAAGCTTCACCCGATTCACAGAAGAAGTGATCCACCACAGAATAAACAGAAGAAATTGACTCTCGTGTGTATCAGTGGACAAAAGACTAGTATAATCGATTGCTTGTCACTCACCATGAGAACAATTTCCCATGAATGCCAACCCTGCCACGGTTGTGCTTTTAACCTTTTTATTTTCTCTCGACAATCACTGACTTCTCCTGCAGTTTCAAGTTACATGCAGACCAGGATTTAGAGACCTCTGGCCTTAATAAGAACCTGCATGCTTTAGCTGCATTCTCAATTATGTGATTGTACCCTTGTCTTCACCATCACGCTGCCACACGCGCACACACACACACACACACACACACATACAAACACAAACACACACAGAAAACTCAAGTCTTTCACTTTCTGATCATATAACATTATGTAGACTTGAATGTTTTGCCATAAGGGCAGAGTAACTTTGTTGTTTAGTGACAATAAAGACTAGATGCAGTCAATTGAAATTTAGTGATTTCAGACGAACAAAATGTCTTATACCAAATTCCACCAAACCAGTTTGGGGGCTGGTTTGAGTCAGTTTCTAATTTGAAATAATTTCTTTGTGTTTTGACAGCTAATAGACTGGCTATGGGCCTAGAAAACTGCTTCCAGATTGACACCAACTCTTAGCTGGTCTAGAAGCAAGGACTCCTTATGTCAGGGGCCATAGGTGGGAATACAATAACCAACTAAAGACCAAACAGACTTAAACTTTTGTTGTAAAGATGAAAGGAAATCAGTTGGAAAACAAATCATCTCAACATCTAGTACTGAAGTGGTTTGAGCAAGGCACTCGCGACAGGCCAGCTGCCTCAGTAGGGTTGGTCCTCAGTAGAGGTTTGTGGTTAACTGCCCAGATTCCCAGTGGAAATGCTTGTAACTATAAACAGAGAACTAGGACGTGTGAAAACAGGGTCAAGGGACAAAACTGAGATGTGCTAAACCTAAATTTAAACCTCAAATCCCACTAATAACTTGCAGAAATATGCATACAATTAAGATTTCTCCTCATGCTTCTGTCATCAGTTATCCCGTTATAGCTCCATAATGTATAGATTTACTGAACAGGATCCTTATCTAGCACGGAGCAAAAGTTATATTTCAGTACTGCAGCACTTTGATGCCACTGATTGAGAGCCCCTCCTGACCAGGTCTAAAAAAACATTCGTCAGATAGAGGAGATTCCCCCACAGGCAAACCCCAAGGTGACTCACCTCTCTCTCAGTGTCACACAGGGGAAGCACTGTGTTAGCTAATTTTATCACACAATGCATGCTGTTTGTCAGTGCAGCTCCAGTGACAAATGATTCCTTATTTTGAGGGCTGTGTTTTGTTGTTGCTGAGTAATGTCCTGTACCTCACTTTCGTCTCTGGAGCTCTCAGGAGCGTCAGCTACTCGCTTCAGTTGTCTGTGAGCGTCTGAGCACACAAAGATATACACCATTTCAAGCACAGCTGTGCAGAAAAAACCCCCCAATTTTCTCTGATTTGTACACAAACTCGGATGTCATTTATACTCTGGGCTGCCTATTTCCTGTGTTTGCCATTTCCTTTAAAACTCTGTTTTAAAAACAGTCTTCCATTTGCCTGCATCCACAGTAATCTAATCCCTTTCGGCATCACCATTTCCACTCGTTTATAAAAAAGTAACATGTGTTACTCATAGGGCCCCTTGTTTATTTGACTTCCATATGTGCATTAGGCCGAGAAAACAACATAAAAATCTGACTCTTCACATCAGATCAGGAGCAATCCTGTAACAGAAGTGCTGTGTAAAAAAACAATTTATGGTTTTTGAAAATGAACAATTTTATATGTAGGATCTAACAGTGCTTCTTGTTCTCAGGGTATTCTACAGAGAGGGCATTAAAAGCATTAAAAGCACATGTTCTGTGACCTGGCAGATCCCAGAGGTTGCAGCCCTAGTAATTCCCTAGTGCCTTCTTCCCTTCACCTTTCCTGTTGGCCTATCTACACGTCTTCCCTCCTTCAAGCTAAGGAGTCTTCTTTAGTGTTTGTAGTGACAACTCTTTGTATGCCAATGAATGAAAAATGCTGTATTGATCCAGTCCAGTTGTAACTTAACAGCAACCTTTGGAAAGCCACGACGTGGATGAGAGGAGAAGAATTTTCAATTTAAACTTTTCCCGGGGTTTGATCTGAACACATTTGTGTTATACCACACCATATTTATATTGTTCATTGAAATCCAAAGGGGTTATGGGTCTGTGTAAGCAGTGTTGTTTTTTTAGGCTTCTCCACTCAATCAATCATCAATATAGCCGGGCAAAACCCAAATCAGAAGGGGAAAGAAATCACCTGAGAGCCAATGCAGTTGGTCGGAGGCCCTCTGACCTGCTTCACAGCTGTTTCTTGTTAGTGCTTTAAAACAAATTCCCAGAGCAGGATGGTTTCCAACACTGAATCCTGCCCCGAAGAAAGAGGCCAGACAGGAGGGGTGTTTTTAAGACCCCGCTGCTGCTGTGTGCATGCCTTTGTGTTTGTATATAAACAGTGCAGTCTTAACTTTTTATCTTATCGGGATAGATGACCTGAGAGCGTGGGGGCCTGCACTTAAGATGCTCTGCCCTGCGTTACGAACGCCACTAACAGTCAGTGGAGTCGGTCTTGATTTCCTCAAAATCTTTCAGTAAAAGCATCAAGGTTTTAAAAACAGACATTTAGTGAGAGTCAACCTTTGATTCATCTCTTGCCAAGTATATACAAGTGTAAGTAGGTCTTATCTTAAATGATACCGTGTGCAGATGTAGATGGGATTTGCTCTCACATAGATTCATATGTGGTCGGCCAACTGGTTCTGACAGTTTATTCTGACCTGTCACAAGCCTGTACCAAGAAGAGTGTTATAATGCAGAAAGAGATGAAGGGAAAGTAGAAGGATGTGCAGTGTTCTACAGTTTAGTCTGAAATGGGTCACATGGATCTAGAACTGTAAACTTTGCAGCTATTAATGTCCCCCTGGAACTATAAAGATATCAGTAGTTTATTTAATCAAAGCGCTACGCTGATGGATGGGGATGTTAAAAACCTTCTTAGTAACATAAATGATTTAAAATATAAGTTTGAAGGTTCGAGACTTTACCTCCAACCTTGAATAAGATGTCTTGTGTAAAATACCATAGACACATCTGAGGGATTTAGAGTGGCAGTTTGATGGAGACCGTGCTCTATTCTGGAGATACTCCCCAGCCTCCCTATTGAGTCTGGTGAGCCATCTCCCCGGCGGTGGTGCCTCACCTCATGGTGACCCCGGCTGAGACGGCTGAAGATTGATGTGCTTCCTCCTTCTGCACACTGAATGCTTTTTTGTGGGTATTTCCTCTGAATTTCCCTTTTTTTATTTAAAACAGGCCTTGTTTATTGGTTGATGGGAGAGGGCTTTCAGAGGTGGGTGAGATTGTACTGAGGATGTCGTCATAGGGCGCTAAGGACACTCTTTGTGTGTACTGGCAGCTTCCCCCGTCAGCTGTGTCTGTGAGGTTAAAGGGCTCACAGAAGGAGAGTTTTGTGTTCCCGCCACAGAAATGACTTGGCTTCCTTGGTGCCTCTGCTTATGCCAGGCACTGGCAAACAAATACTATTTGTACGTAATAAACTGATGGAGTCGAACATAAATTTATAACGTGCTGCTCTCAGGAATAGCAGAAGTAGCAAGTACCACTCAACTCAAGACATCTCCAACTGGGACCAAAGCTCGATGGTAACAACAAGAAACTAATTACCTGAGCAAGCACCTGTGTCCTAAAGCGGCCAGGTATGGGAAGGTCTCTGCCCACTGCCTGCAAGGAGAGCCTTCCTAAGTGAAGCTCACTGTATGCTAACATGAAGCAGGATACAACCAGCTCTGCTCAACAATCTGGGTGATGCATGGCAGTAATTAGGCAATGATCCCAAGGCGATACTGCTGGATACCGGTGATTTTATCATCAATGCCAAGATGAAATCCTTTTACCTCTGATTTTTCCTTTGGGATCTCAGTGAAGGCATAGCAGTTTGTTAGGGAGTTTCTTAGAATAACAATATGGTTTTAGAAATTTGAAGAAAGTCTTCTAGTAACATTGTTGGAACACAAACATCTAACAAACACAGTAGCCCTCTGAAGTCTGCGTGTTTCCCTTGGCACCCAGTTTACATTGAATAGACTTTAGAACTATTGGATAATGGCAGCCCAGGTGAGATAAGGTCTTAGTAAGTGAACAATTAAGCGAGACGATCCAGTGCCTTGTTCTCCCAGGTGATGAATCATACTGAAACAGTGTTCGCTGGGGTCGATGCTAAAAAGAAGTGATTGGCTGCGGCAGGCAGTCCAATTTAACAGAGACCGATCACAGAGGAACGAAGCCAGCTGGAACTGAGTGGGATCTGTGAACATGCTGGAACAGATACGGAGAGAGTGGAGGCAGCAGAGGCCCAGGTGGTTACACACCGCACAGTCGGAAAGATGATACAACACATCTGGGGGTAGTGGGGCAAGAGGGATGAGGGTGTCATAGCAACGAGATATAAACACAGGCTCAAGTCCCTGATAGCAGTCCACTTTCTTAGATTTAAATCTCACACTCACTCCTTTCATCAAAACACACAATGTAGAATACAGCATATGCTTTTTAAAGCTGTAGCAACTGATATTTATACATTAACTCATTTATACAAATGAAACCGGGTTATGTGAGTATGGTTGGACTTTTAAACTGCAAAGGTGCACTTTTTAGAAAATATCAAATCAAAAGGCCAATGGAAATTTAATTTGGCTCTAAAATACAATTGCAAGGCTGATACTAAACAATTGCTATAACAAGCCCTCACGTGAGTGAGCTGGATTGCAGTGTGTGAATCATGATGTGATATTTTCCCATATCACATCATGCAGGTTATTATTTTGCTTTATTGGCAACTTATTGCTTTGAGTTCAGTTTTTCTACTCTTATCAACCTTGTTTCTAGAAATGTATAGTTGTCTTCTGGATTCTGTCTGCCATACATACCAGTGTAGAACAAACTGGTGAAGGCAGCAGAGCAAACAACAAACTGAAAAAAACCATAACTGAACCAAAATGCAAGCCAGTATTGGATTTAATATTGACGAGTGAAGCTGCTGCCAAAACCTGATTACTGCTACTCTAAAACAGATACAGTGCATTCGGTATTTGTACTTTTGATATGATGCAATCTTTTCTATCAGTTATCTATATCTTTTTCTAAGCCAAACAATGACTCACATTTTTGTAATCAGGAAGTGGCTAATCAAGAAGAAAAGTCAGTGTCAGCATCACAGGCAAGTTTTGGTCTAGTAACGAGGTTCAGTGCTCAGCTTAGGCCTGGCCACAATTCCTGACTAGTGAAAACTGTGTTATTTGAGAAATAAATATCTGATTTCCTAATGCACTATAAAAAAAAGTTACGGGCTTCAAGTACCATGCACATTTTATGGTGTTGACTCCAAACTTGTGGAATATTTTCAGGGAGTGAGTGTTTGAGGTGTACATCATAACATACAAACCCAAACCCTCTCATCTCATTATGGAGACCATTGGTCTAATCCACTTACCTTTCGCCCAAAATCCCCCTATCAATAAAAAGGTATAATTTTACCCTCCCAGAGGGCTGTTAAAAGGAAAAAGTCACCCTGTTAAGACTTCCTTTCATAGGAGGCAGTGGTTTCGTGCTCTCCTGTAAGCCTGTAATCCCTCTGTCGCCATCACTTGCCCATGTACTGCCCCAAAGGAAGCAACGTCTTGCAAACTAAACCTGAGGTTTCATGTTGTATGTGTACAGCAGGATTCCTGGATTAGACTAAATACACACTTTTTATTAACTTCTGGCATGACACTAGCTGCAGCGTGACTTTGGGAGCATCTTTAGTGCATTTATATATGTGTGTGTGTGTGTGTTTAGGAAAAGTGGTTCTGTTCAACCTCAGAGATTGTGTTTGTCTCAGTCACTCTCAATGATTTCTTGCTGAGAGTGAACTGGAGAACAAATCAGTGTCTGTGTGTGTGTAATTTGGAGTGTGTATGCACGCACATGAGCATTTGTGTATAGCTGTTGGCACGGAGCTGTGTAGTTAGGACCCAGGCCAACTTTTTCTGTTGGAATTTCCTGTCTGAATCGAGCACCCCCACCTCTTCTACTTCTCTGCTCTTCACTTCTCGCTTTCTCTCTGTGCTTGCCCTCTCTCGCTCTCTCTCTCTTTCTGTCTGTCTCTCATTGCACTTTTTTCTCAAAGCACAACAAAGGCTTTTTTTCTGAAAATTATTCCTGGCCTGGCCTCTCAGGGCATTATTATTATCGTTGAGTACTTCCTCAAACACATGAGACCATTCCACTCTCCACTTCAGCATGGTTCTGATCTAGGGCTTCATTTGGGCATAATGAGAGAGTGCTTTTCCTTCTCTCTCACTCTGAGTCATGAGATTCGAAGAGGCCTTTGTTAACATGGAACACCTGGCATTGTCTTTAGTGAGAGATCAACCTAAGGGCTTTAGGATGCAAGCTAAAAGGAGATGATGTGGGGATGACAGGATGACAGGATGTTTGGCAGGTATGGAGCCTCATTATGAGGGCTAGGGGGCAAAGATATGTTCAGTGTTAAAGCAAACACTGCACGAGAGATCAGAGTGGATATGGTGTTCTGAAAATGACGACCAGTCAAGTGTTGCCTATGGGCTGGACTCATTCATGCTATACACAAAGTCCTTCAGACATGAAAGTGAGATGTCAAACTTCCCCTCTGTAAATGTGTGCCTGTGCAAGTTACGCTGGTGTTCACTGCTAAAAATATCTTTCTACTGGTGAGGACATGTTGTTTCAGGTACCAGTGAGATAATGAAAATTCAGTCCAGAGTCTCCAGTTTGAGTAACAGATACATGGGTTTGAAGGCTTATTAAATGCTAAAACACTGTCTAAAGGTTTTAGTACCATAAGACAGGATTTTCTATCCATTGGAAATTTAACAATCACACTTTTATCCTGCGTTTAACTGTGTTGTTGTAAAACTCGAGACGTGTTGTACTATGTCGGACTAAGTCCTCTCCATTGTTTTGGATATGTAAGGCTGAGGGTGGAGCAACCAAACACAGCCAAAGGGGACAGACAGGTGGTAAATCAAGGAAGAGAAGCGTGCATCGTTCCAGACACGTACCTGTCAGTAGCTGTCCCTACAGCCCAGGGAACAATGGAACTGTCTGAGTGATGGAAGGAGTTGTTTAGGCTTTATCGGCCCCCACTTTTCACGGCCGTGAGCTGAGACAGGACAGTCTCTTGGTGCATTCTGCTTAGCGCCCATTGTGTCACATAGGCTTAATAACATGAATGAAAACATAAAGTAATGAGTACTAAAGTACAGAAACTAAAGGAAATAGGTATACAGTAGACCAGGAACTTGCATTTTGATTAGTTTATTGACTGGAAAATGAACTCCTTGTGTTATTTTTTTAATCTCTGTAAAGCACTTTGGTCCTCTGATGGTTGTTTTAAAGTGCTTTATAAATAAAGTTGGATTGGAATGTGTGTGTCATAGACTCTATGTCCCGTCCTCTCCTCCAGAAACCTGTCAGACAGCACAAGCAGAGGGCACCTCTCAGACAAAGCATGGACTCCTGGCTCCACTTGTGAAACAAAGCTCAAACTCCTTTTCCCAGCTCACTCCCTCTCACCCATTAACTTGGTGCCTATTCTGGCTATGCAACACACAACTTTACTAAGAATTGGCCGCCTGTCTCCTACACAAAAGATATGGATGGTCACTGGCCAAGATCCAACAGCATAGATCTTGGTAGAAACACAGAGCTCTTGGCCGTCTCAGCAACAATAAGGAACACAGGGCACCAGATGGAATTTTACAACTCACTTTTGGTTCACAGACAGTGTTCTGTGTGCAGTTTGACTTTGACAATCACTTTACCTGGAGACATCCAGTCATTTGTAAATCTTTCAGGGTACTCGTTTGTTAATTGCTACGCAAATGTTGTTGTCTTTGATTTACTGAGTACAAATTTCAGCAGAACCAATTTAAGCATTTTTGAAGACATGTAGGTCCGTTGGCAATAATAATAATGTTTTAAATTGAAGTCCATTCAATCTGCGATTTCAAGGGTAAAAACAATCACCGGCTGCTCGTCAAACACATTCCTCTCCGGAGAAATGTTTCACAATTTAGAGCTGCCTTAAGGGGAACTCTCCTCTCCTAGTCATATGTAATCCCATCAGAATTACCTAAGAACAAGATGGTACAACGTCACGATGATTGGCTCAGTCACAACAACAAAAGCCTCAATCAGGCTTAGGAAGGAGTAATGTCAGTCTTTGTTACTGGCATCACCTAAAAACAACATCCAGCTTTTTGCCGTAGCCTACAGGCACAGAGTCCTGTTACACGAGTCACGATCCCTAAGGCACATCTAAAACAGGAAGATGTTTCAGAAATGCTAACTTCTGGTAATAGCTCCTATTTAATGTACTTGAAAAACACAGCCAACTGAAACATAAAGCATTTTTTTATTTAGTAAAACAGCTGGCAAATCTTACCTCAACTTACAGAAACAGAAATGTCTACAATAAATTCTTAAAAACCTCTTTTTTCTTTTTATGTTATATACATTTAAATTTATACATTATATATTTGTTGCCTTGATGAAGTTTACTACATTATGAATTATAATTTGTGTTCTTTATTATGAAAATGCACAGGAAGTGTTGGATTTTACAGCAACTGACTTAAAAACACCAAATTCGAAATGATTCAAATTTAATAGCCAAAGAAAGGTTTTGTGAATACTGGTGTTGAAAAAAAATACAGCAGATTTTATTCTTTAATTTTATTTGGGTACCAATCAGTCTCAGTTAACCTGAAATATTTTATAGAGATAATGGTGTTTGACCTTTAACCTCAGGGATGTGTGCTCCCAGCTCTAATACGTTAGGCCAACGGTCCAATAGCAACCCGGGGCAGCTGTATCACATTTAATCTCTCAAGATTGGAGAATATGCTTTTGGTTTATTCCCTGCTTTAAAATGTGACACGTGAACATGTGAAGCTGGAGAGAACTAGTAGAATGTTTGTCTATGATTAGAGCTCCCCTCCTCCTTTAGTCAAGACAACAATGCGCCCTCCTCAGACATGGTAATGACAGCAATTAATGAAGATCAGTTGTGTTGTTAGAATGAGACTTCCCTCGAGCCAGCAGGCCATTTATGGCAGGATATGGTGGATTAATGCATTCTTTGTCTGACACATAAAAACACATTGATTGTTGTGTAAAACCTGCTTAGGTCTTACTGGATACAGAGAGGCATTAATGAACATACAGTTCTCAGGGCAAAAGCCACAGACACTGTACAAGGTTTCAATTACTGCAGGAATACGGGAACTGTAAAATGGTAGAAGTGCGTGTCATGCTTTACTTTACTTTGCTTGGCAGACGCTTTTATCCAAAGCGACTTACAAGGAGCTAGCGCTGTGTGTCTGGCTCAGGGACACACCTGGTAGGAATGGATTAGGAGTCAGACGGGGTGCGAACCCACAACCTTCTGCATTCCAGTCTGATGCTTAACCCATTGAGCTACCAGGCCGCTGGTTGCTGGATGCTGCGTCGTTGGCGCTACTCACTGTATTTCTGAGTCTGTTAAGTTCTACATGTCATCTTTATTATTCATTATATTTACAGCACAATATTTCATTGTGTTTGATTAATGACCTTTGTTCTCTTCTTTGCATTCACAGGTTCTCACCACCTCTTCCCTACATTTCACACGCCCATCCCAATTGACATGAGGCACCACGAGGGCCGGTACCATTATGACCCGCATCCACTCCACGCTATGCACGGGTAAGCGTCGCCAGTCATTCTGAAATGAATTAGTAACGGTGCCTCACAGCAAACTACCAAAATAGAACAACAGACAAATAGTTTTATCTATGTGATGGACGCATCATATACTGAAAAAAAGCTTATTAGGAAATAAACTAAGTAGAAGTGTAGCGTCACTTTAATATAATAATAAAAGCAACAGTTCTGCTGAAGGAAATCCTTGAATGAAACCATTAGAAGAAGAACATACAATGGATGCAAAGTAAAAATGGCTGCTCCAATTATAATATTAAAAAAACATGATCAGCTATTTAAACAAAAACGTATATTGGTTAGAATAAGTAGGTTGGTAGTCCAGTTGTGTATATCCTATCCTGTATTTATTCTCTGACTTTATTAATGTGGCATTACCATAAAACTCTGGCCTTCTTAACGTTCGCCAGGCCCAAGCCTATCTAACATGATGAAATCCAGGAATGTAACCCGGGAATAAGATCAATAGAGCCTTTGAAAGAACTGCGCTGTTACATTAAAATTCAGCAAGATCGGGTGATACACGGTGCAGGCAGAGCTATTCATCACCTGCAGAGTGAGGGGGAAGGAGGGTGAAAATGCGCACCCAGTTTGTTTTGATTAATGTGATGTGACTCTGACAGAGTGCTCCCGCTAATTCATCTTGATCTAGCTGTGTTGTCTCCGGCGTGCGCCAAATTCACCTAATTACAGTGCGTTGCCGTGGCCAAATGGAGCAAGGTGTCAGCGCAGAACGCACGGCAGCACTTCCTGTTTGAAAGTACTGTATCTGTGTGGAGCGCTCTGTCACCAGGCCACAGCTGTCATAACACTTTTTTACCTTCCTTACTCACTCGGCTGACATCATGTGGAAGGTTGGATTTCACACTATATGATTTATGCAAAGGTTTGATTTTCATTTAGCATTTGTGGTTAGGAATTGATAAGTAAAGAACTGTGTAGCTCTTTCCAGCATGTAGTGCATGCACATGCTTAAAGGCTTCAGTATGCTTCAAACAAACCAGGTTGCATGAAGAGTGGCCTGACAGTGCCTAAAGGTTAAAGTGTTCATATCTGTTACTAATGTAAGCAAGCACCGACAGGCGAGGAGAAACGATCACCTCATTCTAGCATCACGCTTTTTATTCAATATTCTGTGTTTTTCTGTGTATTTGTAGCTGTTGCCATAATTGATATCTGGATAATGTCTGGAAAATCAGGTCTGGATATTTTTATGCACATGGGTGAGAAACAGCACGTTTTCAGGCAGCACAACAAGTCACAAGCAGTGTGGTGCTGAAGTCGCAATGTTTTTTATATAGCATGTTAAGACAGCACTGGCGTCAGGCTAGAGCCATCGTCAAAGCTGCCACTTGCCCGTGTTGAGCTTGTGACATTACTTGTTCTGTTCTTTGAAGCCTGTTAATGCGTGGACCAGCTGCTTGATGGTGCTGCTGGTGACATTTACATACGTACACATCTTTGGAAGCGGACAGTCTTTTTCTACATACACAAAGCAACTGTGAAGAATTTGAATTTTTCTGACATATTGTGTGTCTAAAATAAACTATGTGACTCAACTTTAAATGCATTATCTTGAGTGTCACGGTCTTTTTGCATATTCATTATTAAGCACATTTGTAAATGTACAAACCAGGATTTAAAAGTAGCAACCTTCTGTCTGTGGTTTCCCAAATTTATATAAACTTCCAGACACAGAAAACATGCCATATCTTTGCTGCCTCTGGAAAACATTAACAAGAGCCTCTCATGAGATGACAGTAGAACTTGGATTTAGACACAGCACTTACACTCTGTTGGCTGCATACTGTAGAGTCGGGCATCTTCTGTCAGAACCCACAAGCCAGAAAAGACAGCCACAGTGCCAACATGTTTGACCGGATAATTAGTATTTCAAATGTAGCCTTCCATTCCCAGAACCTCAACGACAATGCGAGAGATGGGAAAAACATATCCCCCGCTCATTCCACAGCTTGTATTTGTGCTTTCTGGGATGCAGTTGGGGGGCAAATTGCAGCATTGAAAAGCTGAAATATGCCCAAGGTTTTTGTGTGGCAGAGTTGTGGCCTACACCACCCCTGTATACAAACATATGTGATCCCGCCATCAGCCTGTTCAAGGCCCACAGCCCCACAACACGGAATGTGTTGATTAAATGCAGTTAAGCGTTTAGATTGTTTTTTTTCCTTTCATTGTTTTGGCTTGGTTAACATGGAAAGGGGAAGGGTGGCTGTTGTTGTCTTACACTGTTGCTTGTTGGCTCCAGCTCCAGCCTATCGTCACGGTTAATAGTTGAATGTTGATGCTCCCCTGAGTTACAGCCAGGAATGTTCTGCTAAAAAGACAAACGGGCCCATCAATCAGAAGACTGTGAAGCTGGAAATCAATGGCCAACGATTTTCACGGCCTCATCATAATTTCCCTGCACTCAAAAAAAGACGCAATGGTATGTGACAGCAGAGTAGCTGAATAATAGATAATTACCCCGTGTATAATCCCATCTCATTTAAGTGTTATTTCCCATTGTTTCACATAGTTCTACTGGGCCCCTCCTTTGTACATAATGCTCACTTCACAGTACAGTACAGTTCCAAGTTGTGTCCAAATCCTCAGCATCCTGATCAGACCATAGGAGGACTAAGGCGGGTTCCTACCAGCATGTCCGTTGTGGGTAGTGTGGTGATTTATCTTGATCGCCTCAGCTGCTCAGAAGAACAGATAGGGAGTGTGCCACATCATAATTCATCCCACCCTGAGCCAGCAAGGAAAATATCAGAGAGGCAGGTAACCAACCGTTTGGTCAGCTACAGGGCAGAGAAGGCAGGCGGACAGAGAAAGGGAACTTGAAGTAGAAGTGTACCCACAACACCTTAGTATGAAAACTGGTTTCTTTAGCCAGCACTTTATACTGTGCTTCTCATTCGAATGGTGATAATCATGCACAGTTTTAGACATGTTGTACAAAAATAGAGTCACTCAGGCAACAATTGCAGACTTAGTGAGAGAGCAGGCGTCTGATTCTTCTCGATAAACAAGCAAATCAGGATGTGTGTGTTTGCAAGTTGAATCTAACAGTCCAGGAAATCAAAACTCAGACTCTTACTAGATTACAGAAACGCTAGTACCAACAACGTCAACTTCATATAAGATACAAAAAAATAAAAAAGCACTTTCATCAAGATGATTGTGACATTTCATCATTGATTGTGCTGAAGTCCGCCCCTGCCAGCAGCCCAACATACATGTGCTCTGGTATGCACTTACTCATATGCTCAACAAGCTGTACCATGTCCAAATCACTTTTTCTCACAGCAGAGTTTTAACAATGGAACAACAGACACCATGTAATCACACAGTTCAGAACATAGAGACAAACAGCAATTACCTCTTTGAAAGCATGTCTCACATCAGCTTCCTATCCTCTGTCTCCTCAGGGAATAATAATTCTGATTTTCAGCTGCATTCAACTACTGTTTCCTATTTCTTAGTCTGTTTCCAACAGTGCAGCCACCCATATCGTTCAGGTATGATGGAAGTCTCTTTAAAATGCCAATTGCTGATTAAGAGACACGGCTCTCCCAGGGATCTGAGGCCCTCTGAGCTTCCCATTCGACCTCTTCAACTGAAGCCTCTGGAAAACATAGAGACTTCAAGTAATATCTTGTCAGAAAGAGGGTGGATCGAGAAAGCTTCAAAAAGGGTACCTGCCAGAGACGACTATTATGTTGCAGTCTCCTGACAGGCAAAGGCAGTAAATTTCAACTTATTATCAAAGGCCTTGCATGCACTCATGGTTGTCTGAGCGATATACTGCAGCTTGAGTTGTGTGTGCTGACATGCTGGTTAGCTGTCGGCCAAGAAACAAGAAACCACTGTTGATGGATGAAGGTTTAAAGTAAAACGTTACAAAATAGTTTTGGGAGGTGGAACACGATGAGTGTAACGGAAATTAAATGAATTTGTGTGCCTCCAACAAATAGAATGAGATTCTAATGCTAGTGAACTCATTGGCTTTAGGTAAAACTTAATTCACCCTGTTGCATTTAGAAACAAAATATTAGAACTGCACAGTAAAAAACTGACTGTCAAATGTACACTTAGAGAGTTGATTTTAACTCTGTACAGATAACATTTGGTCCCATTAAAAATGAGAGTAAAAATTACTGTATGGTCCATGTTAACTTTTCAGTGTTAATTCTACTTAATTTAGTGTCACAATTAGCAACAAATGTGAGCTCTGAGACCGCGCACACCTGTAGACTGGTCCTGATCAACACTGTGTGGAGTTAAACTTTTACACTGACTTTTACCTCTGCTGTTAGAGCTGGTTTACTCCTCATAGAGTTTTAAGTACTCTATCTGAGTTAAAATAGGTTAACTCTGAATTATTGACACTCCGTGTTTTACTGTGTGCAGACTGTGTATGTAGCTTAAAGGAAGCCACTGATGTACTACACCAGGGACCTACAACAAGTTTCCGACAATTCAATTCAATCATGTTTATTTGTGTAGCGCCAAATCATAACAAAAGTAAGTTCAGGGCACTTTACATAGTAAGGCATAGAACCTTGTAAAAATATAACTGTATATATGAACAAAATAATGCAGAAAACACAACAAATATATTGTCTCATATTTTGTGCCATTGCCAAAAGGACAACTGCACCTCAAGACCAGCCATTAGGGTGAATGACTGGATGGGTGGCAAGCTTTAAAGACACATTCTGCAGACTGGTTGGTGATCACCACACTACACATTGATCCCATTTTCTAGTTGCGTAAGGGAGGACTTGTTGAAAACTTCTCCCTTACATTAGCAACGTTCTTTTAACATTCTGATGTTTACATACAATGCAACGTCATATTGAATGATGGCTGGGAATCCCTGTGTATGATTACCTGGGAGAGATTTGGGTTACCTAGTCTGATAAGCAGAGAGCCAGCAGCAGTGCCAGTTTACCCAGGTAGTCCTTCAGTGCAACACCCAAACACTAATCTGAGGAGGCGCTGCCAAGCTCCCTGTATGCTGCTTAGAAGCGGACGGAGGGAAGCATGTTTTTGTGTATGAAGCGTCTGTTTCTTCTCACTTCTCCCCTCCCGCCCAGAACAGAGGGCTCTTTATGGCTGTTTGTAGGGGAAGAGTGGGCCTGACGGCAGAAAGTTGGCCCACAGACAAGGCCGGCAGTCTGCAGGAGCTTACTGGAAATGGAGCGAGGGCCGACGCTCTGGGTTGGTTGGCCTGGTCTAAGCTGGGCAGGGCCGGGCCGTGTGCAGTTTGGCGTTTGCACAGAGGCAGTGAATTAGAGACTGAGTAAGCAAACTGAAGGAAAGATGGGGAGCAGAGGTTCTGCCAAGCATACTCGGTAGGTCTTAGGCCCACCTTTCATAGGCACAGCCAGTAGCTACAACCTGATTTCTTTCAGAGGCGTACTGAAAACATATCATCATTTCGCTATTTAAGCTTCATCTGGACGTTGATTTGTAGTATTTACAGATGCTAATTCATCTATTTTCAGTATTATTCTTGGTTTGCAGACAGACACAAACTATATATGCAGACCAGTAACTCGTAGTGTTCCATTCCCTACACCCTCCTCTTACACACACATACTGTGCACCCAGCATGCACTTTTTGCTGCCAAGAATCAAAACCACACATATAAACACTCATTTGTTCACAGCGGCCATTGAGCTGCTATAGTGTCAGCTCAAATAGCATTTGTTTTCGGGGACTCGTAAAGACAGCTATTCTTGTGTTTTTTATGATATTGCGTTGTTGTTTGTGATTGTCACTGCGGTCGCATTATCTAAAAAAGAAATCCTACCACTGAAGCAAACACAGACAAAAGAAAAAAATGTGTAACTGAAAGTAGAGGGTGAAAAGTGACTCAGCGAATGCAACATTTTCAATCAAAAAATATCCACACACACCCTCGACTGCCTCCTTTTATCTTCCTCTGTTCTTTTTTCCAGAGAGTGAATGTTGACTTGTTGCTATATGGACAACCACAGAGAATAAAATACGTATTTTTTCTATTGTTACTGTGTATTGATAACACCTTTTCATGAAGACCTTGGTTTATGGGGTTAATTGTAGGCAGTTATCGGAGCTAATATTTAAGATTGTGAATCATTCCTTACTTGAAAGTGTACCAAGCTAAGTACAGCTCTAAACCTGAGTTAACGTTAGGGTTAGGGGTAAGGCATATAACTATACTTTCTATTAATCATCATTTCTCTCATCTAAGTCCCTTTCTAATGGCTAGATTTTTACCAGGTGTTCTTACCACACCCCAAGGGACTGACTGGCAGCTTATCGGAGCTAAAGTGCACTGGGTCGACATAAATAGTGGTGCCCTTTGAAAGGGTAAGGGTTAGGATTGTGCCACTGCCAGGACAAGAGTCGGTTTTATCTTGAGTTTACCCCTCTGGGCTGTGAAGAATTACAACACCCACTTGTCTGTGTTCCTGCAAGTAAACTCAAGATATAAACGACTCTTGTCCGCCTTTTACCGCCCAGAGATGACAAATTTATTGTACAGGCTAACATGACTGGCAGGCTGTCTGCGAGCTTCACAGAGCGCTTCATTCTAAAGGTGGCCACAGGCACAGGCTTTTGAGCATCCAATTGCACTCTCTTATCAGACGCTATGTAATACCTAATGTTAGACCCTGTAGTTTTGCCCACCCAAACAGGCAGAAAGTAAGCCTTCCCGTAGCCTCGCAGTTCAAAGCCCTTGGTTTCAACTTGTCTGTATAACTGTAGGGCTAATAGAAGAAGGCGAGGACAAAGGGGGATTATTATGTGTTAGCTGTGGGACTAAGGAGGGGAAAGGGTGTAAGTAGATTGAGACAGCAGACACTTTTGAGAAATAACAGAAGTTAAGGCTTGTCTATGGCATACCAGTGTAATAACGCAATAATCAGATTACCCCAAACTGTCACCACCGCCTCGATGTTCCACTATCTTATTTTTCTCTTTGCGTTCATCTATGGCCTACACTCCTTTCCTCTTGTGTCTATATGCACTTTCAGGCTTTCTCTACTTATATGACATGTTGCATTTTGTAACTTCCTCTCCACAGACCTCCAGGACTTACAGGTAGCCCGGTCATCTCAGATATATCCCTGATCCGTCTATCGCCGCATGCAGCGGCTGGGACGGGCGAGTCACCGTTCAGCCCGCCACATCCTTACATTAGTCCCCACATGGAGCACTACCTGCGAACAGTGCATGGCAGCCCCACCCTCTCCATGATCTCAGCTGCCAGAGGCCTGAGCCCTGCTGAAGGTGAGATTTACCTCACACACCATCATCATTAATCATGTAATGTTTTCTAATATTTTTGTATTCTTGCGCAATGTACTTACTCTTTGGTCCCTGCCTTTATAGAGAAGCAATGCGCAAAAGATGATGTCACTGATAAAGCGGCAGGGATATACAGTATGTCTCAAAGAAGGTTTTATCCAAAGCAGGGCAGATATACAGTATTGCACCAAATAATAGTCTGTGGAACCACAGGGCTCAGTGAAGCATGTGTAAATGTCTGATAGGGATACCGTGGTGCCAGAAACGTGTAACAGCTAGTTATGTACAACTCTATTGTCACTATAATGTACAGTTTTTACTAACAAACAGCAATTCATGCATTCTGTTGAAAAAGACACTGTTACAAACCTCAACACGACATATGGCAATTAATTAATGTCTAAACTCTGTGGCTGCACTAATGTGATTTGGCAGAATACATCCAGATCTCTGCTGTTGCTGCACAAACACTTTGCCTGTGTGCTGTTAGCCACAGCTTCGGCCTAATAGGTTCTGATAGATACAGATTCTTTTTTCTGAGCTCATGTGTATGTGAATGCGCTTGTGTGCGCAGAGAGTGGGGGAGGCCTCCCCAGCTTGTCTTACCAACCCCCATTTCCACCCGGTTTCCACCAGCGTGCATGGTAATCCAGCATCAGTCCACACTCGTGGCCCTTCCACACACCCAAAGCCATATAGGCAGGAGGATAAAGAGCAGGAAATGAAGGAAAAGGGGGACAGAGCCGCAGTGAGACGTGGGAGAGAGGAAAGCAATCCATCTCTCACTCTTATAGTTTCTGACACGTTTAAATGTGGCTTTACTGGGTGCAGGTGTTAACACATTGTACGTCAATATTACCTTTGCACATGCAGCATTTAAGGCTTCCTCAGCATTATGAGTTTATGTGTGCGTGTGCACCTGCACTCTGTGTATGACTTCATCCTGTCAGGCTTAATGCACAACACCAGAGAAATGCAGGAATATGGTACTTCTTCACACTGTAACACCCCCCCCTTCCCCGGCCCTGCTCCTCTTCCTCTGCTTCCTTTATTCCCTGAAGACATAACCCAGCAAACCTCAAAGACATCCAACATCTTTTATCAAAAGCCTCACACGCCGGGGCACGCATAGAAGCAAAAATCTTCAAATCTGGAAAGCGGGGAACCCGTCCCCTCTGCTGAACCCAACCGTTCTTGTCTTGTCTCTTTGTTTTTTGTTTTCTGTCAAGGGCTATGTCAAGCTTTGTGCAAGAATACAGTATATTACTTCATTACAGGAATAATAAAATCTCAGTCCAAATATGTTTCACTGGGTTGTTTATGTTGATTAGTCTGTGATATTGCATCATCCCCTCCTCTTTTCTGCCTCAGTGACCCATGAGCACTTGAAGGATCGTGCACTGTTCAGTCTTCCCCCTCCTCCACCAGGAGCCAACCCCACAGAGTACTACCACCTGATGGCCAACGCCAGCCAGCGGAGCCCCTACAGTGATCTACTGATGCAAAGCAGTGCGGCGGCCGCAGCAGCAGCCGCTGCCGCCGCTGCAGCTCATCTGCCTGATTACATCAGCCCCGTGGATGGTGAGGAGAAGAGCGTTGACTGTACCTGAACCATGAATTAACTTACATTATCTTATGCTGGCACGCATTATATGAGTTTGTTCAGCTTGGAGCTTTGCAAAAGTATTTTAGAAAACCTGAAACCAGAACCAAAACAGTACAGAAAATGTGCATCAGAATATAAATATGCTCTAAAAACATCGTCACATTTTCAGTTTAGTTGTGTAGTAACATTGTTTTTTATAGTTGGACAGGTCACAGGATATATCTGTAATGTAAATACCCAAGAACATGAGACATCTTGCAAGTTCACACCATCCTTGATGTTCAGTCACAGACCAGTTCCCCACATCAAAGATAGTGGAGCTTCTTAGATATCCACACAGCATGGGGGCCACAGTTAGCTGAGGGTTGGAGTTCTATAAAGACTAGACGTGACATGCTTGTCATTCTGCTGGTGTTTCAGGTGTGTTTGTACTGTCATTATGAGTAATATCCTACAAGATGATTCCAGCTTGGAGAGACTTGTACAGCGAGTGAACCTTGACTGTTAGGGGTTAATGTGGTGGGCTGCTTGTACTGTCCACTTACTGGCAGTGATGAATCAGATTAACGCTGAAACACCGAGGCAAATAGGCAGGCAAATGCTCACAAACCTGTACATGTGTTTGCACACAGATGCACAGAGGCCAGCCTGTTCTTTCACGCCACTTCGGATCTCGGCCCCTCTATCAAAATGACGGTCAGGCACTAGAACAGACGTCTGATTTCGGCAGTGAAACGCATCCAAAAACCCTCATGAATGAGGAATGGAAAGCGCACAGAGTGGAAAACTGTCTGTGAAAGTCTGCTTTTTCGATGCCTGATAATCAGATACTCCCCTTGGTGCTGACGCCAGCTTCACTCTAGGAGCCCTCCACTTTTCTTTCATCACATCCAACCACCCACCCAGAAAAGAGAAGGAGAGAGAGACATGTCCGAAGCCTCCTGTGTGACACATGCAGGTAGCGCAGCACAACAGAGAGGAAAAATCAGATACAGGATCACAGCAATTAATCTTCTAAATGACCTTGATCACTTAGTTAAACACTGGCAAGGCTGAGGGGGCCTCGCAGAAACTGTGGATCATCTTTCTCTCCTCTCTCCTCCTCTCTCTCTTCCTCAGCGACCGCCACTGTGCTGCCTGCCTTGCCCACACTTGTTTGGGGAAGTTGTTTGCTCAAATAGCCGCAACCCCCCCTACCTCCCCCACCTCATACACAAGCAGACACACACTTGCTGCCACCATCCCAGCAGCTTTTATTTCATGTTTTACCATGCTGGGAGTTATGTGGTCAGGTTTGAGACACTCTGCCAGGCTGGACACTCTTCCACCGCGGCGTTCAGACACAGGGCCCCGTATTGACCGAGTTGGCCAGCTAATGTTCATCGCGGGCAACCTCGGCCTGAATCAAAGGCCTCATTTACTTCCAGAGTTAGGGTGGAGAAGCAGTGGCAGAGGTGGCAAATATGTGCTTCATCTCTTAGTGTTAGTTTTGGATGGTAGTGCTGATAAAACCAATAATAAAAATCAATTTATGCACTAATATTCAGAGGACCCACTGCAAGAACTGGAAGCCTTTAGTATGGCTTCTCACCCACCTACCTCTCCTGCTCCTGTTTTCCCTTCTGGATAAGAGTGTTGCATGGTTTACAGTTGAACCGTGAAACAGTCCCGCTGTGAGAGGATCACTGGTGGAAAAGTTGTGGATACATGTGTCAGTAAAGGTCTTTAGACAGAGCCAAGAGTCCACTTAAGAATTTTAGGATTTACTCTTGAGCACACTTCATGTCAGACACTAAAATATAAGAATGCTGCTGCTAGTGTTGTTTTTAATGATATTAGGTCGCTGTGCTGCTCTTCAACCCACTGGAGGGGTCAACCTGCATATTAATTACAGTATACTGTACGTGATAGTCCCATCTCTTCCTATTCCTTGAATTTGTGCATTGTGTGCTGGCTCATCTATGTTTTAAATATGATTAGAGCATGCTTCAAAGCGTTGTGATTCAATATAGCATACAACTCGATTTTTTTCACATTCAACACCCTCATGCCCTCATATATCCTGAACTATATTGTGGATTTGTAAAATGGTTACACCCCTGTGACTGTGAGGAGCACACTGGGATTAAAGAATAAAAGGTCCATTCCAAGCAAATTGAGTGGTGAGAACTATATGAGTTACATGATCCATGTGTTTAAAACTATTAAACACATGGATCATATAATCATCGTTAGTACTGTAAATACTGTTATTTCAGATGCATTCAGAAGACCTAGAGTTTCAGTGGCTAATGGAAAGCATTAATTAATCAGCCAAAGTAAATGTCTACCATCCTGAGGAAAAATAGATGTTTGTGATGATGCACCGGAGAGAAAGTCGGAGCTCAACTAGTGTAGCGCTGTGATGGTGAGGAGAGCAGGTTAGGTCCCCTCAGACAGCTTAGACAAACACTTAACTAAATGTTATTTTATGAGCGTATGGGTGGAAGCGTGTGCACAAACACACTGACAAACACAACGGCAGCTCTGGTTTGGACAGTGGGGGCACAAAGGGGATTCAGTGCAAGGTCCTCACTAATAAAACTCACAGAGTTTGTATTAGTGAGATTTAGCAGAGAAAATAAACATTTTCCCACTCTGACTGGATCCAGCGGGGGGGCGGGTGGCAAGGTTGGCTGGAGATGCAGAGGCCTGGGGCCCTGCTGGCACAAACACAAGTTGTGGTGTGGTGGTGTTGATAAAGTGACCATCATAGAGCAGCCCTGCCTAACCCTGGACAAGGTCAGGGTAGACAAGTCAAAGAATATACACAGACCAACAGAGGCCAGCTGCCCACGAGATACAAGTAAATACACTTACATTAGATGGTTTTGGAAATGTTGGAACCCATGCAAATCTAAAAGCCAGTTTCATCCCAATCTTATCTAACTTCTCTTAAGAACTGTGTATTTTATGAGTTACTTGGAAGGATCCACTACCCAAAGTCAGAGAAAACAAAAGGCTCATGTGCATGTTGCACTTCATTTTTCACTACATGGCTGAAGGTGCTTCCACTCGTTCTGGATTCAGCTGCTGGTGTTGTAACTCCACTGTGTCTATTAGGTCCACTGGCTCTAGAAAATCAAAAAGAACTATGTCAGGAAATCAGGAACTATGGTGTCTTTGATGTCTTCAATGGTTTATTAACATTTAAAAATGAAATCTCAAAGAAACTGTCAGGGAACAGGGAATGTGATTTACATACATAGAGCCTAGTTTGGGACAGCATACAAGTTATATTCATGTAATGTGCCATCAGTAAATCAAATAAGAATAAAGGGCCATCCAATACTTGAAAGAATCATCTGATAAATAAGAAGGTTCTTTGAAGAACCACACAGCCAGGCTGAAGAGCCACACAAGAATATTTCGACACATACATGTGCAGGTTTTTCTAACTGGCTCAGTGTGCATTGATGTGTCTGTAATTATGACTTTTATAAATATCCACAAATACAAACAGTCCACGATGCTGTCCCACAGGGCAATAGTATATAAACACACCTACCCACACGTGCCTGTGCAACATCTGTTTTTTCATTCCCTGCCGAGACACCCACCCTTTTCTCAATTATAACCACCACACATAAAACACTCTACCAAGTGGTGAGCATTGTGCGTGTTTTGTGTGTGTGTGTGTGTGCACTAGTTTGTATAGGAAATGTACTCCAGGTAAAATTAGTTTTGACCTAAACTAAACTAGCCTGTCCGGACTTTAGCTTTAGAAGGCCGAAGGTGTTCAAGTCTTGTTGCCCGAGGCTGAATTCCTCTGAGCTGAGGTAGATGTACAGATTGAAAGGCTGTGTTGATGATGGTAAAGAGCAGTGTTCGTGGGCACAGTGCCCAGAAGGGCGAAGCAGGCGCCAGGCCACCAGGTTGTGAGGCCTGTTTCCTGCTTTATAAAGAGGGATATTAATACACTTATCTGCCATTAAATCTGCTGGCAAGGCAATCGAGCTTACCTCACTGCAAAGAAAAACCCAAACCCTAGCAGCTGCACGAGCGGCCGGGAGCAGCTTAGCAGAATCAACTCCTCCTATGTGACGAGCCATGTTCCCATGAAGTGGCTTGCCTGCTTCTTCACCCTCTCCTTTCTTTACTCCATTCTCATCCCCCTATGTGGCTAAGGAAAGATGCACATTTATTTGCTAGCCCTAGAGGAGCGCATTCCTGCCAACCGTTTGTTGTTTTTGCCAACTCTTTCATACACATTTCTATCATCCACTACGTTTTTTCCCCTTCAGGCCCTCAACTACTGTTGTCTGCTCTCTGAAGTTTTTGGGGACTTTTAACTAAGTGCATATGTCTGGGTTTTACGACTTGCCACCTCCAAACATAATAGTTTTGGAAGTCAAGGCCCCGCTTTATGGCTGCAGGTCTGGCGTGGTGATTATGGCAGTGCCTGGATTCATTTGGAGCGAGGAGTTGTGAGTTCTACCAGCAAACATTCTAGGACTGCCAACATATTGGTTTGTGAGGCTGACTTGCAGCGCATGAGTATCTTAGTACACTGGATGTGCTTAGGTGAGTTGTGATGGGCCTATTATGAGTTTCCGGTCTCGCGCCTCTGATGATGTCGGCTGTTAGACCTAATTACACGTGTGCACAAACACACACCAGCTCTGCTCCTTGTCCCCAGACACAACAAAGCACCTGTTCACCCCAACTAGTGCTCTGCCTCTGTAGGACTGGGAGCTGCAAGCCTGAAGTTAAAGTGGAATACATCCACATGAAACATATAAAAAATAAATAGCTTTCTCTTCGGGTTCATGGGAAAGTGGTCTTGTGTCATTTTCGTTTCTAAGAGCATACCAAAAATAGTGCCAGATCTAGCAGGAGTCCATGAACCCTACCTTTGTGAGTCAGCCTTGTTCTTTTTTAATGGTATTCTGAGATCAATTTGTTTAAATTGCCTCCATTTAGCTTGCTGAAGTACTGCGGTCTCAAAGAGATTGCTATCATGGTAATTACTGAGGATGATTGGAGGCGATTCATTATGCATAAAAGGATACGAATGTTAAATAGGGGAGCTGTGGGTGTGTTTTCGAGAGAAAGAGATGCAGGAGATAGAGTGTAGCTTAGCGTAGCTATGACCTCCGCTAGAATGCCAAAGGCTGAATGTTTGCTCACGGTCCAGGATAAATACTGAGTTCTGTTAAGACCATGTAGAGTTTTTAATGGAAATATTTCAGTGTTCTCCAGTCTAATATAAGGTATGAGAGCAGTGTCTCAGACAAATATACATCTTTTAGCTAGCAGCTGGTTTAGTTTGAAGTTGTCTATTTTGGCCAAATTGGATGATGTCGCTGTTGTGTCTATGTTTTCAGTTTCACGTTTTTCCAGCCCCCGGTTGACACCTCGACTGAGCAGGAAAAGGGCACTGTCTATCTCCCCACTGTCAGATGCCAGCATCGACTTGCAGACCATGATCCGCACCTCACCCAACTCCCTAGTGGCCTACATCAACAACTCCCGCTCCAGCTCAGCTGCCAGCAGCTCCTACGGGCACCTTTCAGTCGGAGGAATCAGGTACATAGAGAGAGCATGAGCATGAATGAAGCACCTTGCACACAGACATTCTTTACCATAGGGTAACTGGTCTATTTTCCCCATTGTTTCCCAGCCCCTCATTTAGTTTCCCTCATCCCATCAATCCAGTAGCATACCAGCAGCTGCTGTCCCAGCAGAGGACTCTCAATGCTTTCGGCCACACGCCTCCTCTCGTTCAGCCGCCACCATCTTCTTTTTCCGCTCGCCAACACCCCCTCACTGCCTCATCTATGTCCACCTCCCACAACAGCTCCAGCTCTGAGGCAAACCAGGTAGGATTGGAACATTTCCGTACTTAAAAATTGTTTTTTGTTTACTTTTGGAGTTTAAGTTTGGAGTTTATAAAAGCTTTTACAAACTCTTTTGTTTTCATCAAAATGAGTCCAACTAACTGGTTCTGCACAACGTGAGGCTTTGTCCTGTAAACATGGTCTAAATGTACAAGTTATAGTGAATTAGGTATTTATTGTAAATTGTGTCTGAGTTCAGAAATATGCAGGAGGCCCCTCTTCCAGATCTGTCTTACTTCCTACTGTCTCCTCTGTCTCTATGTATCAGCCCACTGTATACACCACAGACTCTCCTAACGTAAACTTCCCACTCAGTGAATCACTCCACCTCACGCTGCTATCAGCTGCGTTCAGCACAGCTGATACTGACGCACACCAGCAGTACTGTGCTGGATTAAACTCGAAACCCTCCCATTAATACGTGCACAATTTCATCAGTGATCAGAACCATATTTCCCTTCTGGTTTCCATCCACTGAATGAATCATCAAGCCACCCCCCAACCCGCCAAATGCTGCAACACTGTAGTGTCTGGGTGGGATTATTGTCCAATGTTGGACTGACTCCAATGAACTTCAGGATACACACACACCCGCTTAGTTATATCGTTCCTCTCTTTTCATCTCTATTAGAGCTTTAGCAGGCCTTCAGAGTCTTTGTCTTTCTGTCGCATTCAGAATCTGTTGGTACATCAAAGCCCCCCAACCTCCCCAAACCCTGCCCCCTTCTCAGTCTATACTGAGCATAATAACTCCTCTTTTTTCATATTTCCTTGTGGCTTTGGCGATCATAAAGCAGTCTAAATTGTTTAGTCTTGGTGGCAGGTCCTAGTCTGACTTATGGGTTGTGGTATGCCTGGTGCAAGCAGCACTCCTCTTTTCAGCCAAAAAAACTACTGCACGGTATCTTTGTGACTTGGTTATTGGATTCCTTTAGCTGCCACTCGCTGTGATGACTGAGCGGAAAGCAGTAGTGTCTGACTGAGTGGAATCTGGCAGTTTATTAAAGCGAATGAATGGCTACATTAATAACTGACGGAGTGGGAGGGCTGATGGGTGCACGTTTAGATGAATGAGTAGGCTAGTGTGTATGTAGGATTCACAGAATGATTCACTGATGGCACATGAATGAGAAGCTTAATTAAGGACCACGTGATTCTGCCTCGTTTTCAGAAAATCATATCAAATGCAGGACAAAGCGTGTGTCTCTTCAGCTCTGCCTCTGTTTTTATCCGTTCTTCAGAATGCCAGTGGAGATCCAGCAGTGAGCAGCACAGTCAACCCACTGACAACCAAGAGATCAAAGGTTAAGACAGAAGCTGAAGGTCCACTGCCCATCTCACCAACATGTCAGGTTAGAAAAATGTCAGCCAGTTCAATACATTATCATTATTTTCTGATCTTCATCACACTTCCTACAGACACAGTCCCTAATTTGGATCTAATTACATACTAGCAGCGAATTAAGATGCAGCTTTAAATAATGACATAGAATTCAGTTCAAGCAACAGCTCATTAGAATGAAGAAACAGATCAGAGATATCTAACTGTCCAGAATATTTCTCTAACATATTGACCACAACTTCTGAGTTTCCCTGTTGTTATGCTTGATTGGTTTTTGGTAGCAGTCTTCTGACAAAGTGCTTTCCTCTTTCCTCCAGGATCACAGTGGGGGGATCTTAGACTTAAGTGAGGATCTGGATAAAGATGAATGCAAACAGGAGCCTGAGGCCGTATATGAGACCAACTGCCATTGGGAGGGCTGCACTAAGGAGTACGACACCCAGGATCAGCTTGTCCATGTATGTATCAGGCTCGGCGTCAGGCTAAGTGTCCAATGTGGAAACGTTCTGAGTGACAATACCTGTTGCATATTCACATGACAATCCATTAATACTCGTGTGTGTAATGTATGTCTATGCCGACCAGTAAATCTAAGGGAGTCATTATTGTACATATATGTGCACAGAAAAAAAGAAGATGAAGACTTACAAATGGTCTCCTGTGGTGAAAACTACAACTTCAACACAAGTCCAGTTTTTCACATGTTTACATTTGTGAATAATTAATATCATTAATAAAATGTGTCTTTTTTGAATTAGAAGTGTCAGACTATAATATCAGACTGTTGCTTTTTGTTGTCAAAGAAGTGGAGCGTTCAAACTCTTGTGCTGCTTATTAAGTTCATGCTGATTGAGTCCTGTCAGAAAACTGTCCAGTTGGGTTAACACGTGCAATGTTAATGAGCTTGCGGGCTCCCGCTGAAGTCAGGCCCAGGCCCTGCAGCTGTGCCCCACTAACCCCTCAGCCTCGTGACCCCTAACCCCTAACCTCTCACGCCCAACGCTTGAAGCCCAGAGGGCTGGCTATAAATCCATCATCATGCCTGCAGCTCTGGAGTTATGGGACCTCATTTTTTGGGCCAGCTTCTCTTCTTGCTTTCCACTTTCTGACTGGATGTCACTCATCCCACCCGAGTGGCACGTGTCAGGTCCACAGTTCCAGAGACTGCTAGGAACTGGTGGACAGGTCAGGTGGACTGGTGGGCTACTACAAGTCATGACCAGAGTTACCTTTAAGAACTTTTGACCCAGCTCAAGATCACTAGCCACAAACTCTGTGAAAGCTTGCCAGGATTAGTGAGTCAGCCAGCAGTGGAGCAGTGGTTTGATCTCATGTGTGGAGGAATAAAGTGAGGCCAACCTATTCTCCTCCCCCTCCATCCACACCTGACCACAGGGTTTTTGAAAGCTCTCCATAATAACCATTCTTTCAACAAAAACTCATTGAGAATTTCACCAACAGTGATAACTCACATTATCAGCAACAAAAGCTTCAGACACCTGCAGACTTTCCAACTTCTGCTTAACCAAGGTTATCCTCCTTTAAGAGCCCCAAATTATGGATAGTTTGTAACCCGAAAATAGAGGCCTGTGCTCAGGCCACACACTTGTTTCCATTCCTTCTTTACCCAAAATAGATCTCAGCAGAATCATCACATAGGCAGCACACTGTGGGCCTGGATATCCTCAGGAAATGAAGTGGTTCCTCTGGGTGTATGGATATTTTCATGTGGTCCATGGGTTGAGAGGTTTGAAATGTGTCTCTTTTTAGAAACATTGGGTGCGCACGGATGCAGTGTGTGTGTCTGCAATATAGATTTGAGAAAAACCGGTGTCTGATGGCACAGCTGTCATAGTAGCGTGGGCGTCTCTTGTCTACAGTAGTAATTGTAGTAACTAAAGTAACTAAATGTCTCTTAAATCGTTGAATGCTCTTAAGGTAGAGAACATGCTGGAATTACACTGAGAATAAGATCCGGTGTAGGCAGCCCACGTCAAAGTGGATTCTCTTGGTGTGAGTGTGAGTTGAAGTGAGAAAACCCTCACTGACTTCCTGATGCATTCAATCTAATAAGAATGGAGGAGAAATCCAAGGAAGTTCTGGTCACTTCACTGAGATCTGAAGAAGTTCCTCTTCCTTGAGAAACTGACACACAGGGACACACACACAGCCTGAAAAAACAGACCGGGTCTGTGTCAACGTGTCTCCTGTTGACAGATGCATAAAAGCTGTCAGCCACAATGGATGGCACCATCAGTCACAATGTGTTATTCTCATGCACCTTTGCAAAGACACAAAAAAATGTGGACCTCCTGGTGGGAGACAAGAATCTGCTGAGTCACACACAAACACACACATGCTCACACACATTTGTTTTAACATTTATGTCCCGTATAGCACCTTGTCTACAGAAACATTCTGATAATTGAACTGGATTCCCTGTCTCCTCAGCACATCAACAACGACCACATCCACGGTGAGAAGAAGGAGTTTGTGTGCCGCTGGGAGGAGTGCTCGCGGGAGCAGAAGCCCTTCAAGGCCCAGTACATGCTGGTGGTCCACATGAGGCGACACACAGGGGAGAAACCACATAAGTGCACGGTATGCGCTTCACATGACTGTAGAACACAGTAGAACCAAAGCCCCAATTTTAAGATTAGGAACCTTCCTCAGTAGCCAGAAACCTATGGAGGAGCTGATTTACCTGTCTCCACTGATACAACCAATGTCTAAAATTAGTTCCAGGGTCACCATTCTATTGAAACTTTTGACATTGGGGAAAGTTCTTAGACTTGGACCTGGGAAAGAAACATACAGTTAAATTTCTGGTAAACTAAATACAGGCTAACATTCTGGTATCACAGCTACGTCAGTATGGTTACTGGCCCTTTAACTGGTTATTTAGAAATGGGACAGCCATGCAGTGCCTTCCCCCCAGAGCCCCTTCCTGTTGCTCAAAGTTGAAAACTTAAGGTCATATGATTTTCTTTGTGCTTAGAAGCAGTGATATTTTCCATGTTGATAAATCTTGGTATGGGGGGGGGGGGTTAGTGGAGCCTTCATTTTCTCTGTGAAGATCAAATTGAGTGAGTGTTTGCTTGGCTTCAAAGCCCTCTCACAGGCTCTTAAAAGCATTAAAACAGGACTTGTGAAGGAGAGTTAAGAAAGCTGACTGACAGCGTGTGTGTGTAATTAAAATTTGCAGACAAGCAGGAAGCCGTAGGTCCTTGAGAGAAGATGCGCGTGGGATTTGCGTAGAGGATATACGGCATGGTTCTAATAACATTCTTACTCCGCTAGACTCTCTCTTAAGGAGGACTCCTCTGACTTGTATACCCAATTTCTGAGCTGGTCTAATTTAATTCTCTTTTAATTTCAAAGTCAATTACACTCACAATGACTACTCAGAAGGAATAGCAAATTATAGCTTGTACAGTACAAGTGAATACAAAGGCAAAACACAGACTTCTCTTTGTCTCAGCAAAGCACACCAGACAAAGAGCTCTACCACACCTCACACTTAGTTTAGATATTTCACATAATAGCCCTTTTAACCAAAGCATAGCAGGGCTTTGCTTTTGTGTGGCACACCACAGCAGGCAGGCAAGACTCCAAGAGTAGATTACATTTGAGCACTGAAACACACAGAGCTTTTTTTATTTTATTTTTTTATTTATTTCAGCTCTTGTTTTTAAGCAGCTGCAGATGAAATAACATGGCACTTTCAGCATTCCGGTCTGACTTTCTATCTGTCTGACTTCTTATGCAGTTTGAGGGCTGCTCCAAAGCTTACTCTCGCCTGGAGAACCTCAAGACCCATCTCAGATCCCACACCGGAGAGAAGCCGTATGTGTGTGAACACGAAGGTTGCAACAAGGCCTTCTCCAACGCTTCAGATCGGGCCAAGCACCAGAACCGCACACACTCAAATGAGGTATGCCAACACAAACATGCACATGCTTTGTGAGCGATAAACTTACTTGTGGTATTTCATATTAAACAAATATATATCAGGTACTCGGGTGAAAGTGTTAAATTTAACTTCAGTGTTAAAACCACAGGGTGCTTTTATATTTGGAACCGATCAGTGGGTATAAGGCACTCTGGTCACCTCACGGGTAAAAAATCAGGGCAAAAACCTAACCTATGACCATTAACATTTGAACTTTGCTTTGAATTACATCTCCTCTAATCTAGACTATGATGGCAGGACAGTAAGAGGATGTTCAAAGGCATTAATGACTAATGACTTTTAGAAAAATCAACATTAAACATAATAAGTAAAAATGTTTATATCCACATCTGCAGTTGAATCACTGTCCCTTCCTTCCACAATAAGAATTGTGTTCTATCTCTCTTGGCAGAAACCGTATGTGTGTAAAATCCCAGGCTGTACCAAGCGCTACACAGACCCCAGTTCTCTCAGGAAGCATGTTAAGACAGTTCACGGACCGGAAGCACACGTTACCAAGAAACAACGAAGCGACGTTCCTCCGAGACTGCCTCCCAAAAGCAACGGGGAGAATGAGGTGAATTCCAAACACAGTGTGAGAGGCGGGGACAGCAAGATTGATGCCAACAGCACCTCTAGAGGAGTGGAAGACTGTCTGCAAGTCCAATCTATCAAGACAGAGAATTCTATGGTGAGTTTCAGTCACGTAAGATCATTGTGGTTGAATTCAACCTTGGTTTGACTGACTGCACAGAACGACATTTTTTCATGTAATTGCATTTCTTTGTATGCTTAGGAACTGACTCAGAGAAACACTTTTCCACTTTACTAACATTTTTTCCTGAGGTTAAATGTTTATTGCCAGTACTGACTGCTTCCTTCCTAACTCCCCTCTCTGGTATTTGCCTGAACTTGCATCTCTCTTTCTCTTATAAACCTTCCTTTTGGACAGACTTCACTGAGGTGAGCGCTCAAACTGTTTCTTTGTGTTGTTGCAACTTAGAATGGGAGATGTGTGAAAGTGTCCTCATGTGTTGTGCTGCATTACTGGATTTTCGTATGATTATTGTTAGATGTATGCATGCAAACAGGTCTGAAGACACATGCACCCACACACTCATTAAATTGGGTTTTTCTGTCCATGATCACTGGCTGTAGCCTCTGCTGTCGGCCAACGATAGAAGTCGTGGTCACATTAATATTCAAAGGCTGGACTGGTTTAGCGTGTATGCTGAACAAATAGTGCCAGAAACAAGCTGTGATCAAGAGTTTATTTCATTTGGGTCAGTTTGAATTACTGTTACTGTTGTTGGATTATTGCTCACAGAACTCATCTATTATCCACTTGTTTTTTAGTTGTAAATAAATCAAACCTTTCTATAATTAATGTGATTATGGAACGATGGGCCTACATTAGTTATTACAAAACACCATTGCAATAAGAATTTTTTAACTGTGGTAATGTTTAATATTGAAGAATGCATAATGGACTTTGAAGTTGTTTTGAGATTGTAGCTTCCATTGTTTTATTCAAGTAATTTTATATTTTAAAATTTCACTTGCTTTTGACCATTTCTCTGTTTCACTGTTTTCAAAGTTTTGCAGAATGTGTATTACTAGTGTAAAACTGAATGCTGTATTACTTACATCAAAGAGTTAATTTCTTAAGTTATTACATTTACATAAAATGTATCCTCACTGTCCTTCTCCAGATGTATCAGTCCAGTCCTGGTGGCCACTCGTCATGTAGCAGTGAGCCATCGCCTCTCAGCAGTGCCAACAACAACGACAGTGGGGTAGAGATGGCCATGCACAGTGGGGGCAGCTTTGGGGACCTTAGCGCACAGGATGAGTGCCCCATGGTTGACTCCACTGTTCACGCTGGTGGACAGCAGGCTGGGGTAGGGCTTCAGTTGAGGAAAGCCATGTGTCATGGTGGTGGGGTTACCATCAAGCTGGAGAACATCAAAAAGGAAAGGCTAAAGGCAGTAAGGGATTCCTGCCCATGGGGCAACTCTGCACCACATTCACAGGGCCAACGCAGCAGCATGAAGCTGCCCCCCATACCTGCTGTTGGTAAGTGTGGAAGGTTAGAAAAAACACTTAACAATGTAATAAAGGTGTACAATTGCTAATGTCTTAGTAAATTGCTACAATGTAGGCTACTCATTAGTTATTGTTATTATGTACTTTACTTTACTTTACTTTACTTTGCTTGGCAGACGCTTTTATCCAAAGCGACTTACAGGGAGCTAGCGCTGGGTGTCTGGCTCAAGGACACACCTGGTAGATGTGAATAGGCGTCAGACGGGGTTTCGAACCTACGACCTTCTGCATCCCAGTCTTAATAACCCACTGAGCTACCAGGCTCAGTGGGTTATTAATGCCTTTTGATGCCTGTATTAATGCCTTTTGTTTCTTCTAGGTTCTCTGTTGGAGAGCTCCAACATGATGAATACCTCAAGTGATTCATACCCAGGCCAACGCATGGGCGAGCTTTCTTCCTGTGAAGTAACACTGCTGAACCAGTTGAATGAACGGCGTGACAGCACCACCAGCACCATCAGCTCAGCGTACACCTTGAGTCGACGCTCCTCTGGAATTTCACCCTGTTACTCCAGCCGCCGCTCCAGTGAGGCATCCCACTTTGGTGCCAACCGCCACAACAACATCAGTTCTGCTGACTCATATGACCCAATCTCCACCGATTTGTCTCGCCGCTCCAGTGAGGCCAGCCAGTGTGGAGGTGGTGGTGGTGTCAGTGGGGTAGGTGGAGGAGGTCTCTCAAGCATCCTTAGTCTTACACCAGCTCAGCATTACAGGCTCAAGGCAAAGTATGCTGCTGCCATTGGTGGAGCTCCACCTACACCTCTACCCAATATGGATCGAATAAGCCTCAAGACACGCATGGCATTGTACAGTGACTCCCAGGAAGGTTCACATCTGTTCCATCAGCCACCCTCTGGAAATCTGCCACGGCGTTGCAGTGACATTGGATATGGCACCCAGAGCATGATGCCTCATGAGGTACCCGCCAACCTTCCACGGCGTGCCAGCGACCCAGTGCGTCGTCCAACACTTGAGCCTTTGTCTTATCCAAAATTTCAGCGCTATAGCAGCATGAACAGCATGAACCACATGAATGGTCCGGCAGCTACAGAATGCCACCAAGCACTGACTATGCATGGCTACACTCGCTCTGATGGCAGCCTGCAACGCTATCCATTTGCTCCCAGACCACCAAGCATTTCTGAGAATGTAGCCATGGAGAACATGGCAGTAGATGGGATGATGACTGGAGGTGAGCAGAGTGGGGAAGATGATATGGTGCTTCCAGATGACGTGGTGCAGTACCTTAGGTCCCAAAATTCCGGCCCCTCAGGTCACAACTCTGGGCAAGTGGACTATCAATCCAACAGTCACACTCAGGGCTACCCGTCAGGCATGGCCCCACCAGCATCATTTTTTGCGCAGCGGAGGATGGCCATGGTGGATGCCACTATGGCTCAGTCTGGTCAAGAAAAGCAATCCGGCGAAATGAGTTCCAGTGACTCCCATCAGCCTTTCTCAAACAATATAAACAAGAACAAGATGCCGGTGCAATGGAACGAAGTGAGTTCAGGGACTGTGGACCCTACGAACAAGCTCTCCAAACAACAGCAGCATAACTTTAAAGGGAACTTAGCTGTTGTTCAACAGAGGCACAATTTTGGTTCATTTCAGGCACATGGTCAGGGCCTGGGCAGCAACCAGCAGGTAGTGTCTATGAGTCAAAATATTCCCATGCATGGGTATGTGAACCACAACAGCAAGAGGCTTACAAACACCACCCACCAGCAGCATCAGCAACAGAGGCAATGCAGCAGTGTGAACTTCAGTGAACAAATGAGTCCTCAGCAAGGTTTTGGCCAAGAGTCAGTCCCAAATTCTATCTCTGGCAGCACTAGCATGAGATCTACCAACAACAGTGTGACAGATGCAGAACTGCGAAGTTACAGAGAAAGGACACAGCCTGAGGGATATTCTCATGTGAACCCAGTGGATCAGCAGCAAAATTACAACATTCACTCTCAACAGCTCCATGTCCATAATGGAGGCAGGGGAATGTTACAACCTCGGCCTCCCACAGAGCCCAGGTCAACCAGACAACAGAAAGGGTCTAGCATGATGCAATCAAATCGGTTACCCAAGTCAACTGATTTGAGCACCAGTTATGGTAGTGAGACCTCAGAAGCTAGCCCAAAGAGGCCCACTGGGTCAAAAGCCCACAACAGCAACTCTGAGAATCCAAACTCTGCTGTGTTCTACACAGGTCAGATTCATATGTTTGAGCCACCGTCTGTCATTTTTGATAACCATATGTCCCCTAGTGCTAGCCAGGCAGCCAGCAACGCTGCAGCAGCTAATTTGGCATCACCAGGGGTCAACCAGGTCTCCAGCAGTACAGTGGATTCTTCCACTGGCAGCTCTGGTGGCACAGAGCATGCCCAGATTGATTTTGATACCATGCTAGATGATGGAGACCACTCCAGCCTAATGTCAGGGACACTGAGTCCTGGCCTTCTGCAGAGCCTTTCCCAGAGTTCCTCCCGTCTGACTACTCCTCGCAACTCTGTTACCCTTGCATCTGTACCAACAGGAATAGGCAACATGGCAATCGGTGACATGAACTCCATGCTCACAGCCTTGGCTGAAGAAAGCAAGTTTCTCAACATGATAAGTTGAGAGCGAACCCCTCATCATTCATTCATTCTTATCTTTTATACATCAGGAATATATAGAAAAGGAAGCACTGATTGAACAATGCAAAATTAGCTATTTCATGAAATACTTAATTGTCCATAGTAATATGCTTATCTTGTAAAGCTTGCTTCACTTAAATAATATGCTATATTACATTAAAATGTAATAGTAAGTATAGCGAAGGTTAAGGATCATGTTCTATTATCATTTCTTAAAAGCCATACTTTTTAGCTACAAATATGTGATAGCTAAGGGTATATAAATGCATCTATAAACAACTGCCATTCGGTATTTGCTGGCACAAGTGGTGCACTGAAGCAGTTCACATCGTGCCTTGGATGAGCATCTGGGTAACATTAAAACTGAGTTACCAGGAAATGGACATATGTCAGACACTATTTTCTCATGAAGACCTTTATGTAAATATTATACTGTGTGGTACTTGCTTTAAGTTATGCTACAGGCATTCATTCTTTAAACTAGGGCTGTCAAAGGTGCAGAATCACACATCATTAACATAAGTAACATAATTTTTATACTACAGGTTACTGGACCTTCTATGTGAATAGTTCAATATGTGAGATACGTGACTGCAACACACCCAGCAAAAATGGTATAAAATGTGAATGTGTGATTTGTTTTTATTTACATGTAGCTTTAGAAAATAGTTTATGTAGCAATGCACACAATGCTTTACAGGTAATTTATAACAGAACTACAGTTTATCATAAGCACTGAGGTTAAAGATCATCCAACAACAGTCCAACAACAAACCATGCATGTAGTATGTGATAAATTCATGGTTTGTTGTTGGGCATACATTTTATGTAAAGAAAACTGCAAATATGTACTGTTATTGCAGTTTATACTATATATGCACTTAATTCAGTTTTTTGCAGCATTCCAACTAAGCACATACGTGTTGTTGTAGCAACCTGTGTTGTGCAAACAAAATGTTATGACAAAATTAAACATTTGACAGCCCTAGTTTAAACGTGGTTGTACAAAATTATGGCTCATTGATATTAAGTGCTTTTTGATCATGACGAGCTCCTGGGGATGGCAATGTAGAATCAGATTTCCTTCTGGACCAGAGGCACCCCCATGGCCCCATCTCACAAGGGTAAATGATTGAAAAGGACAAGGATACGCCTCTGTGTTAGTCTATCAGGGCACATGAACCCCTGCGTCTGATGAGGAGCTTTCTCTAAAAGAATATACAAGTACCTCTGTGTGTTCTCCACAGATCCAAGCCTAATTAACACATTCATACCACCCCCCTTTTGCTGCACACTATACCTCCCCTGGGTGCTGGTTGAACTGCAGAGAGTCCAGGAAGGGACTCTGACTTTGATAATGAAATCCTGTTCTAGACAGGACTGGTGAACTAGCCCTCCTAATTTCTCAGTTATATTATCTTGTTAAGCTGAATTTCTTAGTAGCCTTTCAAATGTATTTGTGTATTCTTCATTTTTACTATTCTCAGAATGTGTGGGTTGGTATGAGTGTGTATATAGATTTTGTACATTTCAAATAAACTATGTCCTTTTTTCTGTTCAAATGCCATCGTAGTGTCTTCTTTGAAACCACATGAACCGTGGCCCTCAGAACCCACATGAAAATAGGACTTGTATTTTACAAGTAAATTCAAGAAATCTAATTAAGTAAATCCAACAAGACCACTCTAGTTGTAATAACTTGTTCAACAAACTAAAACATTTCAATCAACCAAATTTGCGAATAATTACAAAGGTGACTTTTTGGCTATTTTTGGGGGGTAGAACAACACAAGTTATATATTTTAGATTTTAAACCTGGTAAATCCCAAAATAATTGCAGAATACTATAAAGTACTATTGATTCCTCTAATTGTCTGCATTTTTTTAGAGTTAGAGTCAGACTTTACTGTTCTCTTACCCTAGAGTCAGATCTCTTTAAATAGCTTTATGATAATGAGAGCTGCATATGCATCAATAACACAGGAGCAACATTTGGTTTGCTTTGAGGCCCCATCTTTCAGCAGTTGTGTTTTTTTATGAGTAGTTCATCTTACACATTTAAACAGAAGGGAAAAAAAACCTTCAGTCTGAAAAGCCAGGTGAAAAAGGATACTCTACACGCACAAAATGCACACAGCGCAGTTTCTAAAGATAGATGGTATGATGTCCAAAATTAACAGTGGCGGGCCAAATTCAAAGAAATGGGTCTCAGAGCAACATAAAAGCAGGACTGAAGAGAGAGGAGGAACGGTGGTGCATGGAAAAGAAAAGGAAAATCCAGGCAGTCGAAAGCAGCAGAGAAAAACTGTAAATTAGTGAACGTGGATGGAATAAGAAAAGATGCAGAGTAGTAAAATGAGAACAAATCCCTTTTAATTTGACAACATATTCAGCAGGGGCTGGTTAGAGGTGAATCCCACTGATTGTTTTTGCCACCGGAATTCCTTATTCTCTTAGAGAGTCGATGGAAGGAAAAATAGCCTCAGGGTAACTTTTCATCAGAGAAGAGAGAGGTTAGCGATGCGAGATGGATGATTGGACAGAGCACATAGCTAAGGAGAAACAGTGGAACCTGAAACACAACTGTAAACAGGCCAAAGACACACACTATAATACGTGTAAATATGTGAAATAGTATAGAGGTTTTGTGCAAAATGTAGGATTTTAAAGTAAAGATTGAGGCACATTTGAATAGTTTGTGACATCTGTTGTTGCAGGTTCTTAAAACAACTATTCAAATTTGACATACTGCTTTATAAATGTAGCTTTATGATAAATATCAGTTCAACATTCGCTCTCATTTTACCTCCTGTTTTGAACTGGACCAATGCAAAGGCATTGTATATCTGGCTGCTACCAGAACATTCAGGAGAAAAATCATTAAAACACCAAAAGCATTCTATAGCATCTGTAGGAGGATATGATCCCTGCTCTATATACCATCGCCACAGTCAGCATGGGAAACATTTAATGTTGGCCATGATGACGTGACAGGTTTAAGAACACACAGTGCATAAAAGTTTGCTGTATATAAGGCTGCATACCTGCAGACTACTCAAACAGGTCCAACTGACCAGAGCAAGCCTACACGATAACAGACTAAATGAAATCTAGTACTAAGTTAGAGAATATTTACTCTAACCCTGATGAAAGCTGTTCCTTGTGTTCAAACATATATAAAAATATCATACTTCAGCCTTCCTGTATTGTGAACAGCAACTCTCATTCAGTGCATTTTAAGCATCAGAGGGGCAGAGGGTCAAGTGTATGAAAGATTGCTATCCTCAGCTGATCTAGGTGCAACAAAATTAAGCTTGAAGTCAGGAAGGTGCCAGTTCTGCTCATAGATTTATCATACAGTCCTACTATGTCGCAAGACATAGTAGGACTGTATGATAAAGTTAGTCTGAAAGTTAGTCTGAAACAATTACAAAGGGAAGCAGCGGTGGGTAAATACTTAGTGGTAATATCACAGTGTAGAAAGTCTCTTGAAAAAGAAAACTATGCACAATGGCTCCAGTCATGTCAGTCTTTATTATACTGTTGGACTGTGTATTGAATGGATTTCTGTTTAATTTAATAAAGATTTTCTAGAATGAATCCCAATTTCTTTGGTTGTCACTACAACACTGAAATTTTTTAAAATTTGTTTAAAAGACATAGAGGCCTGGATGTCCTGTAACTTTCTACTTTTTAATTCAGACAAGACTGAAGTTATTCTACTTGGTCCCCAAGCTCTGAGAGACAAGCTATCCAACCAAATTGCCACC